>OX335642.1:18632020-19257020 GCA_946894095.1 Incurvaria masculella
ACACTCATATTAGCCATCCATGTGCAGTTCCTCGAAAAAGGATCACGGAGATAGTATGATACAAAGGTGCGATCATAACCAGCTTGTATAATATTGCTCGGACCTGACAACTGGCTTGAAAGGCTGACAACAATATTTGCACAAAGGATCTAGATGCCATGCAAGACTTTGCGCTATACAGGTGCAAAGTTACATGTATTCATGCTTAATTAAGCAGCCTGCTACAATATCGGTTAAAAGCCCCGTTAGAAGGAAAAGAAATACCCTAAGCATCTTTATAAATGCATTATCACTTCTAGGGGCTTGGCATGAATTTAGGAGATCCCACCGAAATGTAGTGAAATCATCAGTAGCAACATGTATCGATCAGACACCTGTATGAACTTACGTTACAGAACCGACCGTAGCTATTCTGTGGCCTGCTGAAACGCTTCTGTGCGCACGACCATCGAGACGACACCGAGCTGTCAAACGTTGCTCGCGCGGTGCCGGACTAGTGAGATGAGGTTTTAATTAGGGTTCCGTGATCTTAGTTCAGCTCCACTTGGAATACGTATGCGTCCACGTATGTATACATGGACGCATACATTGTTCATTAGGTGTAGAACTTATAAATTGGTTAGGTTAGAAAGAATATTCGAGGGGCTGCAGTTACGTCGAACTACACATACCATTTAATAAAATCAATAAAATAAAATAATAAAACCAAAAAATAAAAAATAATAATTTCGGGACTTTTCAGCACGACACCCATTTTAAAACAATCATAAATAATGGTTGGGAAAAACATTTCTTTAGGATTGAAACTGTTAATTTAAATGAGGTATATTCGTGTTGGCCCTATGTTGTATTTTTACTACAAGTGAGTTGTGTATGGAGCCTGACACAGATGGCTAATACCACAAAATTATCATCATGATCCTCTAGATCTTTTATCTTTAGCGTCGGTATACTATGGATTCGACTCCCTGCCGAAGTTTTTTTCCTCAAAGTACAACCTGGGGTCATTCAAACATGGTGTGAAGGAACACCTGGCCGGTCGGCATGTTTTTTCGCAGCCCCTGTGAAAGTCATGGGCGTCGCCGGGAGCCTTTATTGTGAGGTCCTGGCGTGCGCTAGAAGCGGAAGACACCACATTCCCGAAGGAATTTGGTGCCATGCCAGGATCTTCCCTTTATGAGCATTGGCGTCCATAACACTTCACAATTCTCTTTAAAAATATGGCCAAACTGATCTTACCGGATTGAACCACATAACTGACAGATCTGGAGCTCGTCGAATGCTAACAGAATATGCATGTCGCGAGCTGATGGTATTTTTCGTTAATTTGCGATGAGCCTAAGAATATTAATATCACGATCAAGTTCTCAATTAACGACGTAAAATTTCAATACACGCACTTTATAAACAAGTTGTATAACTGCATTTTGTTAATAATGCGAGCTGTTTGTTCCATAGTTGTAAATATATATAAAACTCTAGGGCTGAGATAAATAGTCCTAACAGAAGCTGAGAATAACGAAAACAAAGTGCTACTTTTCGTTAGTCTTAATTTCTGTTACGACTATTTATGTCAGCCTAGGTCTCCTTTCCCTGCTAGGTGATAGGGTTAAGCCCGCGTGTATGAGTTTTGTATCCATTTCTATGTAGCAGTGCCAGTGCAGGAAGGATCTGAGGGCACATACTTATAAAAATTTCTGGAAAAATCGCCCCCAAATATGTACGATGCACTAAAAATGGGAATGTTTAGATGTTTCTCTTAAAATCCTGCCATATCGGCTCAAAAGATTTTGATTAAATTTGGTAGATGAATACATTGTCCTGGACCAGCCAATTGGGCTACTTTTAACTAGGAAATAATTCAGACCGACATCGGTCCAAAACGACATTGACCCGAGCGGAGCCGGGTACCGCAGATAGTACATTATAAATATAGTGTAATCCTAGACAAGTCTAGGGCATCAAGATGTCCGCAATTGCAGTGTAAAGGGTTAAACAACGTAATCTAAAACTTCGTAGAAGGCATTTATTAAGAGAGTAGGAACTGCCGGTATCACTGCCATGGCGTTTAATAAATGATGATCAAGATTGCAATTAAATATTGCCGCTGTTTTTCATCTAGTTCCATGTTACAATGTTTAAATTCAAGAAAAGTCCTGCACCCATTTATTCCAGAAAAATGATATGTCGGCCAATATTATGGCAATCTATATCTGCCGTCATATCCTACGGAACATTTGGAAATCGAAGATCGAAACAGTGCACACGAAGGCAGGGTTTCGTAAACCCGAAAATATCTAGGACTCTAACGTCGAGTACCTGTTCCGCATAACGCCTAGACGCTTCGTAAACATCCTCATACCCCAACCGGCCGACAACACACGAGCTGTCAACCCGCGCGCACCACCAGGGGGCGCTCAAGGGCGCGACGGAGTGCGTCTGACGTTTTTACGGCTGCGTATTCTGTACATTTATTATATTTACAGGCGCGCGAGCGACTGCCGCCGATGCTTGTATTGTTTAGGGGAATTTATTTTCGCGTTCGTCAATAAAATTGCGCGCCGCAGATTACTCCGACCTGGTTGAGTGTTGCCACGCTCTGCAGGAATTGTTACATGTTGTCGCTTTGTATTTACATTCACACGGGTCGTTATCCGGGCGGTGAATCGGCTATTTATAGTTCCATGTGTCAGACTACTGATTGGCTAAGAGACAGACGCAACATTTTCAACTAACAATTGGTAACTTTTCTGATTTTCGCCGCTTATGAAGTTATACAAAACATACAAGTCCCACTTTTTTATGTTAAGTGTGGTATATGACGTTACGCCTAACTCACACATAAAAGAAGATTCCCATGGGATTTAGAGCTTCCACAACGCCTGCGAATACCATGCCGACTGTCCGGGGCTTCTTCGAATCATGTTTGAAGGATCCGAGGTTGTACTTTGGGAGTTTGCCGTCTGTATATATATATAGGATACATGATCTAGAATCAGTTGGTTTTTATTTTGGGATTGCTGACAGTTTATGGGTGCATTTCCAACCTGCGAAACACGCAGAGAGTAGGGAACAATGAGACAAAACGTTGTTAGAGACGATATAACACAGATACAGACCCTATATCCCTGTGGAGTTGGAAGATCTCTACATTCCGGGATACCTCGGGGTTGTCGACGGGACCACGGTACGGCACTGTATCGAGTCTTAGGAGCCAAGCAGGTACTTACCTCAGCCGTCCCATAGGTGCAAACAATTCGCCAGGTAGAGGATGTGCATACTCACCTTACTCTTACTACATTATTTCCTGTATATCATTAAATAATTATGAGCGTTCAAAATAGTTCTAGCACGTTACCTCCAATAGGTGGAACCTCACAAGTATTCAGTATCTAGACCGAAATATGATGTTATATCGGATGTTATTGCACCGCAGCAGTAAACAGTCGGTCGCACTGCATACAGTCCGGGACGGATAACTTTTCTGTTACCAGCATAATACATTGTACTCAATAGGATGGAAAACACATTTTTTTAAGTAATTTTATGAGTCCCGCTGGAACACTTATTACCTCTAATGACAACTACATGAAAGGAACTAATATGCAGGTAATTAGAAAATTTATACTTTTACTTACTAGTTTTACTTTCCGTAATCTAGACGAACTACAATTACGATTACGGAACGACATCCTTATTGTAATGCATGATACATAGCTCCATTTCACTTACAGTATACCCGCACCTATCGCTTGGCAAAGACAAAGAAAGAATATTATCATCTTATTAATTTTAATTTGTATCTTAAGTAGGTAGGTATGTAATGTAGCTGTGTATAAGCGAGCACGAAGGTGCCACCCATGGTACAGCCGTTAGGCCAGTTTAGGTGGCCCTGCTCACCCAAAGGTACTTATTTATCTTATTGTTAAGTTACCTATAGAACTTCTAGCGTGTGTAATACACAGTGGCCGATAAATGTTACATATTTATTTATGGTATTTTATGCATGCCATCTGTAAGTCACTCATGAAAACAAGTGTATTTTTTTTTCTACACTGTTTTTTTTTTTATTAATTAGTATCCTAAAAAATCTGTAATTTCTTCATGCAAAAAATAAATAAATGTATGTATGATTTGACGCTAAAGCTACCGGGCGGAAGCCTCCCAAGATTACAAAGATATTTTATTATTCTCCTGAACGGTGATGGTGTGGTGTGTGGTCGTGGTGTTAATTAAACACACAGATAGCGTGAGCGCTGCGCTTAGAATACATATACTTGGAAAATAACAGGTATTCTTTGACGTGGGAGTGAGAAGGCAACATAAGCACCACCACCGCGAGTTAGAGAGAGATGAAACCTACCTTTCCGATGCGTCAAATTTTCGAGTCGCTATAACCACACAGTGCTACGGCTTATAAGATGTGAATTATTTGAAAAAAAATCGCGCTGGGTTAACAGGCAACTGAGTGATTAAATCTGACATTTAGTTGCATTTCATACGATGCTAACTGGTAAGTTTCAGTTCTATTAACAATCGAAAACACGCCGCAGCCCATGGGCGCCTCCGCCGCGACGCCGCCGCCGCTGCTCGTGCTCTTCGCGTTAGCCTAAAAGCATAAGGTCCGAAACCCAGAACGTCCAAAAGTATGTACTTTTCGTGTGTATAATAAAATGCATATAACCTAACCTAACCCAATTAAAAATATCTGTATTCGTAAGTATTTTGGACTTGGCTTTTTGGACTTTATCATGCGTCCCCGTACGAAATACATCTAAATGTCAGGTTGAATCACTCGCTTGCGTGTTCACCCGGCAAATGGATTTACAATGGTAACCACCCTGATATCGTCGGCCGGGCGCAAAGTTATTTGTGTGAAACTGTATTGGTTGAGCTCAGTCGGAATGTAGGACGCGCGGACACTAAAGCTTGTAAGTAATGTCATCGATTGCTCGAAGAAGTCGGGAATGCATGCCTGTATTGTGACTCATGTAACCATCATGTTTATCCTCTCGCAAAATGCTTTCCAGGTTCGCAGATCGCTTGGTTATTGTATAGATATCGTATTTAAACTGTGAAATATCTGTTCGAAATAAATTGGCTTGGATAAACTCGGCATCAGAGTGGTTGATCTTTGATGATTGAATTATAAATCAACGGACACCTTTTCAATAATGTTTATCGAAATTCTCAAATAATAAATCGATATTAAAATTAAATTAATCAATTCCATAATTCAAGTAGATATGGATCCAATTTAATTTAACGTAATGTGTTCACGCCAATATGGCATGGGTGACCTAGGTGGGTAGTTTGCACTTCACGAGCATTCAATCCCATCCGAAGTTTTTCCTATGCCACTCTCGCTCTGCTACTAGCTGTCAGGCATGGTGCACGCATGCGCCGCGTCCCCGCAACCTTTCACCGTGGAGCTCTCGTAGGGCTCCACGCCCGCAACCCGCCGCGCACCTGACCACGCTCGGCTGTGTTGTCTCGCCTCTGGGCGAAGTGCTGTGCCGCCGAACACTGTCCCGGGACCTGACGCCTCGGAGCTGGTGCTGCTGGAGGTAGGTGGCTGTTTCTACTCCTCTGGTGGCCCGCTGTGACGTCCCGAGGCTACCGGGCATTGCATCTCCTTCGCTCGTGAAGTGCGACCGGTAATATTAAATGATGACCTCACTTTGTCGTACGGTTATCAACTTACAAACTTCCAGCCATTTTTTTTTTATTTATTCGGAGGAAATAGAATATCTATAATTTAAATTTTTGGGACATATTTGGCCTGAGAACTCTGAATAAGTCGGTTTGTCGGTCGAGCCGGACTTTGATCGCTTCTCACTCCAAGCAGACGAAACTTTAGGTGCACATACTGTCACACATCAGAAGTCTCTATATCGTTCTTGCATTAAAGGAGAAAGGGCAAAAAGGTCAGGAAATAGTGCCAAGAGTAGACACGAGTGAAATATTGCTCATAGAGAGGTATCGACTTTTTAATCGGACATGTTTTGATGTAGAAAACAGGTTTTTTCTGAGGGTAGCTGCGCGATATGTTTGTAGGAAAACAATGGGCTTTTAAATTTCAAAATGTAGGTTCTTATACGTTCCTGGTTGCTGCCATCGATAACCTAAATACTAAAAGATGGGCCATCAACTTTTTCCCACGTACCACAAAGCAAATATCCTATACAGAGCCACAAAATGTCATAATTAGGTCGACCACATACTTAAATGTATTAGGACATAATATGCCGATCCATTATCACCAAATGTCGTTGTGGAATAGAGTATTGGTATTATATCCAAGATGAGATATTGGCTAATCATCAACGATTTTTGTTGGAAATATTTGTAACACAATTGAACAACGTGTAAGGGAAGACGGGAATACTGCCGCTTTGCGGATATGTTTCGGTCGCTACTTCCGTCCGTCTCGATGTATTCGAGATCTCTTTGTCTAAATTAATTTCGACGAACCAATTAAAAGCGGTTGCTCGAAAACAGCCACCGAAATTATTTCCCGATGATTCATATATTTTTTGCTGCTAAAAAAGTTTATTCGATCGTAATAAATTACGTTTAGAAAATATTTTTTTTTGCAGAATGAAATTACATTTATTTTTGGCCTAGCACCATTAAAATCATCGCAGTGAGTTTGATTGCTTTGGAATTACTAAAATTTCACAGCTCTTAGTCTGAGTTTCACACTAATGCGGAATACCATTCGACTCAAGTTTTAAAGTGTGTGGTGATAAGCCGCAATAAAATATACTTTTTTCGTACTAAACAAGTTTTTGAACGAATAATTTTTAGTAGTAGGATCGACCTTGAAGCAAGGACACATTATTTAAAGAAAGAAACCTGTAAATATACATTATTTATTAATATACCTTATAAATGTACCTTTGGTCGTATTCTTTGCGTCGCAATTGGGAAGGTAGCAATATTTCGGTCCCGCCATGATTTTTTATAAATTTGGATGGTTTTTATAACGAGAGATTAGTCGGAAAACTTCAACATATGTATTTAATAATATCCTGCGACGTTATTGATACACGGTATAATTAATGCGTGTCCGTGAACTGAGTATTTCGGTGAAAAACAACCTGTATTATTGTGCTGTGGTTATCTATTACTTCTTTGCTTACACGAAGGACTTGTCGCGTGACGAAGGACTGCCCCGCCCACCGAAATGTCACTCGAGACTGGACGAAATGATCGCTAATTGTAGCCCCGAATGTTCTCCCTGCAATTTATACTGCTACTTGTCGATAGAGCTAAGCATCTACACCACCCGCCACTCTCACAGAGAGCAAAATTAACGCAAGAATGCGAAATCGCGGGATCACGAAACTACGAATATATGGACTCGTTTCGACACCGAGCGACTTTAATGTTCTCTTATTTTGTAACTAGCAGCCCGTCCCGGCTTTGCATGGGCATAATATAATTTAAAAATAATTATTTTGACACAATGATACACAAATAAACCCTTCTTACGTAGAGTTCCTAAAAAAAGAGCATATACTTACATTGAAATATTTGAAATAAAAATAACAAATTTTGTGAATATATTTTTTTTGTTAATTTTTTTTTTTGTATTTTTCCTTTTATGTATTTTTCATACTATTAATTATTGTAAAAAGGTCATAACCACAAAACAAAAGCACTTAAATAAATAATTTATTGAGTTAAAGCCAGGGAGTAAACACTATTTGATGTTGTTTTGTTTTTCACTAAATAATTAGCTTAACTGTTATTATGATACTTTTGAATACTACCTACCTACATACCTACCTGATACTTTGAATACTACTACCAAATACTTGGCCTGTTTATTTTTTCTGCATGTCTGTGTATCATTTATTGTGTTGAATTAAACATGTGCGTAAAATTGGACGCCGTCCAACATGTATATAACTGCATGAATGAATTGATAATTAATATATTATGTAATTCTTGGAATGTGCTGAAGCGACAAGTCTGATAGATAAGCGACTCTATGTAGATCCGTGCGCAATCTAAACGGGCGAGTTCCTCGAAATCCGTCTGCCAACTCTGCCATATCGACGGCTTTGCCTACCCTCCGACGATGGACGATTATATTTTGTTGCAGATACCTTCATGGCAAATTGTGTTACCCGATGATTTTTACTTTTTGTTCAGCGGCAGTGTCATCCGTCCGTTGAGATGCGCTGCGATTAGGGTTGCCATCTCAACCAGGACAAGACGTGAAAACCCGGGATTTTAGAGCCCAGAATCCGGACATGTCAACAGGTTTTTTAAACAGACAGTCAATTTGTAAACCCGAACTACAAATGACGCCCCGCCCGCACGCTCCCCGGATGCCCTTTAAACTAGGACAAATCCGGGGAAACCCGGACGGATGGCAACCCTAGCTGCGATGATGTCGGAAATCCTAACCTATCCTGGATCCAAATATAAGGGCCTAACTCTTACTTACTATACTCTTACTACTCGACGCTCGATGTTCGACGGGTGTTACTGGCGACGCTTCCTGGGTATCCCCCCATGTTAAATTAATTCGCCGGGTGAATAGCAGGTGAACAGGCAAGAGAGTGATTAAATCTGAGGTTTAGTTCAATTTCAAACCAGGCTTACTGTCAAACGACGTGTTATTCGATCAAGCGAAATTTACTAGTTAGCATGGTACAAAATGCAACTTTACGTCAGATTTAATCACTCTTTTGCCCATTCACTTGCTATTCACCTGGTGGTTTATTTACCATGGTAACCCCCCTGGTCCTCGCACCCGACACTGCACGCGTAGCACTAAACTTACTCCTACACGGCTGGCATTGCCGTGGTAAGAATCTAACACGTGGCACAACTTGGGTCGAAATAAAAAGACAAATAAGACCAAAAAACCTTTGCTGCATAACGCTCACTTTCCACAAAACACTGACCACTGTCAAAGAGCCGGCAGGGGGAAGCATAGATTCGAAATTATATATAGTCTTTGTCACATTGTTTGGATAGGCAAGGACCTTTCTAGACAGCTATGTCACTCAACATTAATTATTTTACGACTTTTTTGAATAATCTTTTTTTTAGTTTTAACTATACCTAACCTAATATCTTAAAAAATTAAGGAAAAAGAAAATGCTTTTCAATAAAAAATAAGTAAAATAATTACAAGGAGTTTTTTTAAATAGTCTTTTATTTTTTAAATTGGCAGATAAGGTGCGATAAAGAGAAATAAGTGGATTTTTTACAACTCTCTTAAATCCCCCCTTGACTTCGATATTCCTAAACCATACGTAGAGTTTAATTTAATGTTTCAGTATAATTTAATTAGAACATCAATTGCACGCCAGTGAAACTAGATTCCAATAAAACCTATATAAAGCAAACAATATAAGAACAGTCAATGAGTAAAGCTCAGTTCGAGACTCCTCTAACTTATTCAGTGAGTTGACGCACTAATCTCTAAGTCTGATCAGGAGGTCAATTCTTGGAATTCCGAATTGATGAATCAGGAGTGTTGTCAGCAGAGTAATTAACTTTGAAATTACTTTGGTATTCTCAGCGCCACACGGAAGGAGTGGCACGAAATGAAACATTTCAGTTTTTTTACCGGATTTAGTGCTAACGAAAAATTACGTACCCATTTCCATATGCGATCTGTAAATGCACCAGAAAAGATCGCAGGTTATTAACTGAATCAGCGGTGATTCAGGAGTGTGTGTTCCTTATGTAAACTGAATTAGCCTCAAGAAGTGGCCTCCGGGCAGCAAACTGGAACCGAAGCAGAGACGAGTGACGGGATATCGCGTCGCGACAGAGGCCTGTCCAGACCAATGTGTGCGGACATTTGTCCGGATCGAGTCCGAAACTTTTCGCTCCGGCCTCCATTTTGCCAACAAACTTGTCCTAGCTGAGACCAAGATAGTTTGAACAAAATTTGACAGACACGGATGTCGCGAGAGAGGGGCCCCTCGGTGGGGGCTCTCTATTCACTCCCCAAAAATGTTTGCATTGCGAGTTTTCTGTGACAATGAAAGTCTCCATTGTAATGGTCTTTTGGGGGTCACACTTTTTAATGATGCGACTATGATGGAAGCGACACGAAAGTTTGCATTATGTAACGAAGTCAGTTGTGCGCGAGATCAATTTTCTCCATCCTTAACAAGTGTATACTATCACCAGTAATAAACATTTCGTTGGTTATGTCCTATCGTCTCCACCACGAAGAAAGCTCTTCGGAGATGCCTCCATCAGCTATCTACGATTGTTCAATGTGAAAAAGCACCCGATTCAATGTAGACATTCCTAGAATTAGAACCAACCGATCCTGTAAATCCTTTAATTTGAGTGTTGGTAAACTGTCAAAGGAACCACTTTAGAGTAACATATTTACCCCAAATTACCACCTGAGGTAATTGAAGCATGTTTTTTTTATGTCTGAAAGTCAGATGTTAGCCTAATACACCACATGGGAACTAGGGACCTTTCTTATAATTCTCGACTACATTAAGCTGGATGGAAACACGCACAATTTTCATTGCCGCTTCGACTATCGTTCATTCAATGCGATGTTACCAACCCGGGCGGGATTAACCCTACCACCTAGTAAGTAAGGAAGGGGACCTACAGTTTTACGTGGAATCCGAACTACGACCAGCCTCAACAGTTTTGTGAAAAAACACCTTTTCGGCCGGCGTGGTTTTCGCTGCCCCCGTGAAAGTTGAAAGGCCTATAGGCGTCGTCAGATACTTCGTATGTGAGGGCCTGGCGTCAGAGTATTATTTGTGTCATAATAAGAGACATTTACTCTTACAGTGCAGAGACATGGACGGAGACTCAGAACCAACGGGCACAGCTAACATATAAATCACCTTACAGTCCAGTTAAACCAGAACTAACTTTACATTCTTATAAATCCTATAAATAATTAATACATTATTTAAGGTCCTACAGTAGCAGGGAGGAAATGTGACCATTGGCGATAAGAAAAATATTAAGGCACACTCACATGAGCGAGTTTTCATTTCGCAATCTGCATAGAAATTGCAATAATGTTCATGCCGAAGTGACCCTCTTTACACCCGCATGCCTGCAATTGCTTATAAAACATTCACATGTTATTTTTTACAATTCCCTAGGCGTCAAACGCTTAGAGCGAGTCACGCCATCTAGTGGGTAATAACGTGGCGTCGTAATAAGTAGCCATGCGATTGCATTGCACGAACGAACAATGAAGTATACTTGGTTGTCAGGGGTGGAGTGAACTAGTCTGCTCATTGGACGAACATTTCGCGCAGGATAAGCATGCCCTAGTCTGCTCTTTGGATGTAAAGTTTGCGCAGGCGTAGCATGGAATCAGTGCCACGTTGGCAATTTTCGACTAGAATCAACTGTGATGCCTTAAAAAACTGAAGTTATCTTGTCTTACAAAATGTTCAGTTCTAGGTGGTATACTAAGACTTATCGCATCGACACGCAAACATGTTTCGCGAGAGGATCCCTGAAGCCTAATTCCGCTACTAGATACCCCCACTTGAGACACGTGACAGAGGTGTCCATTGCCTGTCGAAGAACTTTAGGTTCTGACCGCAGTGCCCGTTTTCCAGTCAAATAGCTATATATTTTTAATTTATATAAACGTAACACGATTTTCATTTGCAATCTCAGAGCTAAAAAAGTTAGTACATTCAATGTGAAACCTCCAGTAATACTTCTATGCACATTATTGCTGCATGTGCACAATGAATTGGACGCATTGGCCTACGTACTGAAAACGATTGATACGTTCCTGGAACCGCGGATTGAAATGTTCAATTTGTAATGCCCGTGGACTACTTACGACTACCAGTGCCGTCTTACCCTGTATTTTTTCCATGCTTTTTATTGTCGTGTAATTTTCAGCCGTTATAGATAAATAGTTGTGCCTAATATGGATTTGTTATGAAGTTTCAATATAACAAGTGAGTTTATCATACGACTGTCGAAATTCAGAGCAAACATCATAAATATGTTTATAACCGAAATTAAATTTAAAATTAGTTTTCACTAGTCGAAACTTGCACCTACAAAGAGTAAGTTTGCGTAGCCTGCAGCTTAGCGGTTAACGTCTGTGTTATCTTGTTTCGAAGACCGCGGGTTCGAATACCAGTGTATATTTATATGTTCTATGTTCGCCTCTTATTGGAATATGCTTTCCAGATTTGGAAACCCTATTTTAGAAAGGATAGAAGGGACTTTCTAAAGGATGTTCAAAGACGGGCACCCTAAAAAGCTTAATTTAAAGTATTGTAATTAATTTACCATTGGGACTATGCATCTAAATAAACAATTATATTATTATAAAGTGTAATAAGGGAAAAAATTAATTCACCTATCAGGTTTAAGCTGCGAGTTATATCTTTTAATGAATTAATAATAACAATATCATACTTTTTAGGGCTCCGTACCCCAAGGGTGCAAACGGAAGCCTATTACTAAGCCTCCGTTGTCCGTCCGTCCGTCCGTCCGTCCGTCCGTCCGTCCGTCCGTCCGTCCGCCCGCCCGTCCGTCCGTCCGTCCGTCTGTTTGTCTGTCTGTCACAGGGTTGTCTGTCTCATGTACCTCATGAATTGCTATTACAGCAAATAGGTAAATTTAAAAAATAACAAAAAATAAACGGGGCCCCCAAACGTGATTTTGTTTTAAATCTTGTACGTTGGTACGGAAAGCTTCGTGTGCTTGCGCGACGTGCGACTCGCACTTGGCCTGTTATTTTTATTTTCCGGAATTTAAATTTGAGTTTTCGTTGAGAATGTGTCTCCATGTGTCAGAGTTCATGTAAAACTCCCCACTTACTAGGTCGTAGGGTTTACCTCGCCCGCGTTGGTACTATCTCATTGTCCCTGTTTTTCATCCATACGCCTGACGCATGACGTTAGCATAAGCACACAGTCCGGAATAAGTCCGAGACGCAGCGGGCGAAACATGTCGGCGAAATCCGATAAGTGTTAGCCACCATTGTGTGCAGCGATGGTGTAAATTTGAAAACAAGGACTTTGACCAAAATCAACCCACTCAGGATAAGTTTCTGGACACAAAGCAAACCCATTATTCGACTATAATATATACCTAATATAATGGATAATATAAGTAATGCGGTTCCAAAGTTATAGCTCATCAAAGTTGAATGAAATCCTCATATAATTCTTGCCAACACTTTATAAAAAAAACTGTTTTTTTCTCAAATGCCTATCCATTGGCATTTGTTTGGTAAAGGCGTTTCGATTGGTCATATGCTTAAGGTGCGTTTAGAATACCTTTAATATTATTTTACTTATTTATAAGAAAAAAACTAGTATTTTTGCTAATTATAAAGCAAAGGGAAGCTAAATATTCAGCCCCTATATATTCATTCTCCCAAACCTCACAGTTATAATCATTATTTTAGTATATACTATAGTCCAAGCCTACACATTTGTATATGTTTCATTTATGGCCGCCCTGGGTCATAGCTCCATTTAAATTTGGTGTATCTGCATTGAAGTATATTTTTTTATGTAAATCGTGGCATATATCGTACGACAGACCCTCAACTAAATTAATCCAACGATTTGATGGGGCAGCTGTGATTAGAGAGGCGTAATACCATGAAATGATTAGATATTTCGTGGGTGGCACAAAACTTCATTGTTACCGATTTTACTTACAACATTTGCTATAAAGCTATCTTTTTCAATAGTATTCACGTGTTTTCACCAAATAACGATTAAATTGTCCAAGTTTCGACAGTTAAATACAATGTATTTCGCGTGCTCTGAAATCGAGCAATTAACAAGTTTCAGGATACTATAGCGAATTATCTATCCATGAAGACCGCCAGAGTCTGACGAGACGAAGGGAGCGTTAAATTTTTAATAGAATATTGCAGCCGCTATTACTAGCTATCTTTGAAATACTGTCGGACTGGTCTGTAATATGGAGTTTTTTATGTTACCGAACGGAGACACTCAAAATTGACCTCTACGTATGTAGCCTTTACGTAAAGAAAATATAATGTTATAAAATTCTGCACACTTCTTATTGGAAGATAATGTCAAAAGGTGAGTGATGGCCAATATCTTGAGTGTTTACTGCTTTCATCAGCATGTTTTTTTTTCGTCCAATATAAAACCGGACAAATACGAGAGGATTCCGTACAATTATTTTTATGTGATAAAATACTTTTTCGCAGTAAGCAAGTATGGCGCTTTTTTAAACGAATTAGAAAAGACCGTGAAGCAAGGACACATAAATTAAAGAATGAGAGTCGTAAAAATAACTACTTTATGAATTTACTGCAATGCTGTGTTCCTACTCTTGAATCTCACTTCCGTCGGTGAGTCGCTTGCGAGCTATGTTCCGCTATATAGACAACAAGTAGGCATATTTTTTCTACTATTAACTCTATATTAGTTTCTCATACGAGAATTTCTCGTATTCGCTCGCTTACTTACTTACGCCCTGGGTCCGAATCAGCAAAACATACCTTTCGCGTGTATTTTGTCTCCCGATTTTGCCGCCTGATGCATACTGTAATCAATGCCTCCTACTAACACAGTGCAGGTATTTTTGGGCTCGGGTCCAGGCCTGCAGTATATTTATAAAGTAATTCTTTTGACTGTTTCAAATTCAAATTGTTGAAAACAATTTTTTTTGCTGTGTACATGCTGAAGTCAGGCCTCAATCGTTTCCATTTTTTAATTTTGCTGCATATATTGACAGTAAATGATATTGATTTAAATATCATTTTAAAGAACGTAACATAATCTACCAATTCATTAATTGCTTACGTTTAACTTTTTGATATTTCTTTAACGAAACAATTAAAAACCCTGTTTAAGACGTTATGCTGTTTAACTCGTTTCATTCGCAAGAAAATGGTCAAAATGTTTAGGTATAAGGATGCTTTTCTAACCTTACTTCAAAATTGTTCTCGTAAGCCCCGCGTAACTAAATAAATGTCTATTTAGCTTTCAGCGGATCAATTAGCGTGTGACATGGATTATGTCATCACGGAATGCCGATTGGGATATCCGAGATTCGTTTGATGTAATGAACACCGGGCAGCACTAAATTTATGCCTCGGTCTCAATTTGGCGTTGGCGGCTAACTCCTGACTTAATTCAAACGCGAGGCACGGAAGCGGAATTCTGACTTTACGTCCGCGGCTTAAACAGTTTTTATGACCTGTAGATGCGGAGCCCAAATGAGTTTATTATGAATTTATGACTTGGTTTGTTTAAGAGCCGGCCGATGTTGAACTGTACGTTAATGCGCCACAATTCTGACCTACGCCGCAGCCATTTATTGCCGAGACGTGAACTTGGACGGGCACTTCGAATCCATTAGAGGCGGCGTTCAAGAAAAAAACTTTGAACATAACGCTTACTAACAACCCCTGTGTGCCCCAACGTAAAAGGCTCCAAAAATAGAACATTCATATCTACGACTGTAGTAGAGAGAACTTTAAAACAAATCAATATCCACAAATCTACATTTTGATGTATTTTTTCGCCTTCCCCACACGTATTAGGTACATAAGGAAATGTATACGAAGTAATCGAACCGGCAGAAAAATAATACGAATCCGTGTGTGTAATTAACATTTAATGGACGAAATAAAGAAACGCAAACTGAAACATGGGGGACCTAGAAAAACAACATCGGGCTTTCGATTTGTACATACATAAATAAGTATTAATTTCTACTAATACTGTTAATTTCGATAGCCTATCCTGAAACGGCCTGTGCCAAATATCGAGTACGTATTAAAGTGACACTATATGCCCTGACGGTAGCGCCGACCGGTCAGTTCGCTGACAAATTTGGGACGCGCGACATTAAATGTTCGTTGCACTAAATGCCGTGCGTGACGCTGGAACTCGAGAACATCAGGAGCGAGCGTATCCGTAAGAGAACTGACTGGCCGGCGCTAACTTCAGTTATGACCAAAACGTGGCTGCTGTTGCTGCTATACGGATGAGTTTCGGTCGCTACTTCCGTCCTTGGTTACTCACTTTCAGTATTAGTTTCTTTATTTTTCACTTGTACACACTCGGATTCGTATTTTTTTCCTGTCGATTCGTTTACTTCTGGCAAAAAAGAATCGACAAGAAACTTTGCCAGGTTTGTCATCGTCATTTGTTTTCATTGATACTTATAAACTATAGTCGAGCCGTTCTAAGAAGCGTTTTTTGACAGATGAGGA
Source organism: Incurvaria masculella (assembly GCA_946894095.1). Lineage (NCBI taxonomy): Eukaryota > Metazoa > Arthropoda > Insecta > Lepidoptera > Incurvariidae > Incurvaria > Incurvaria masculella. The sequence goes on from OX335642.1 coordinate 18,648,231, forward strand.
ATAGGGAAGGGTAAAAACCAGAGTTTTACTTTTATATCGATAAAATTTCAAAACAGAAAAGCAAAAACCTAATAATAGGCAATCATCTTAAAAAAAACACATTGATACCGATGGACAGTTGACTATCTGATTCCGGAAGGTGATTCATAACCTAAATACAAGATTTTTTGCACATATACAGCTTTCAACGGAATAATGTTCCAAACATTAACCATTGCATATTTGGAGCAAAACATTTGATTAAGATTTTGCTGTACACCTTAAAAGGATCGTCCTCCACATACATTTTCGTCAGTAGAAATTGACAACTTTTGACGTGAGCACCACTTTTTTTGTCGAAAAACAGTACTGAGAACCGAAAAAGGGAAAACATAACCACCCAAAATGGAAAAAAGGGCGACGTGCAAATGAATCTAAGCCGATTGTTATTATTTTATTTCACCTAAGATTACTGTCAGTTTTATTCGACTAATTCGACTTTCTTCTTCAGCGATGTAAAGTTAACCGACTAGAAAAAGCTAGATGATACTGCAATGAACTTTCCATTTATTATATGTGCCTAAACATATCATTTAAGAAATGAAGGAGGCATTAGTTAATTGCTGGAAATCCCGAGACCGAATATTCTTTCTCGCAAGCCAACATTGGTAATCGTGATATCTATTTGATTTTCCTTTATAAGATTATTTAAGTAATAGTTATGAAAATAAAAGATATAAAAACTTAAATGGTCGATATTATTTTGCAGGTTCACATCCCTATTTCAATTTGCTCCCAGTGCTTGTACTGTACCATTATTTTGTTCATAATTATATTATTTCATACATTGTTTAGTAATTAATTGACACAATATAGAATAAAATATAATCTACAAGTCATAATAAAAAAACACATCAGCAAGCTGTTATTATTTGGTCCCAAAAATATAAAACGTGGGGTAAAGTGGTCTGTTCCATAATTTAGTCATTAGCTTTCCTTCCACACTGCTGTGTCAAAAAACGCTTCTTAGAACGGCTCGACTATAGTTTACAGTGTTTGATCGATTAACACAAAGAATATTATATGTAAATTGGTGAAGAGCTAACTCTTGACTACCATAATTTATTGTATTATGATTTAAATCATTCAGGTGTAAGAAACTCGATGGTATAGAATGACCAACCTGTTTTGAGATACATTAGCGATCTTTGTACGCGCTGAAAGTATTTTGCCGCGCTTTCGTTTCGTCGATTGTATTTAACTACATCATCAAATATATATTTTTACCAAGCGAAACGAGGCTACTAAGGCTTTCACAAATGAACGCGGTCCTAGCAACAGATAATGCTTTAGGTTTGTGAAAAATGGTATCTTAAATCTGCTTGGTGAATATTTTATTTTCAAACAACAGGACTTCAAAAGGCTCCTTTTTGTGGGCATTGGTTTTGTATGTTTAGGCCGTTCTAAGTACTTGGGCAATTTTATCAGAAGTGTATATTTTCTCTCAACAGCGACGAAGCTGTTGAGAGTAAGTAAGGTTCCAGGCATTTCTCATTGTTAACGGCATACCTAATGTTCTTAAGTAAAATATTTTTACCTGGTTAAGTAGCGAGTTCCTTTTTTCATTCCCGTTTCTACTAAACTTATTATTATATATATTGAATAATATTAGGTTGGTATTGATATATTTAAAGTATACATTTATATATATGGATTCATATACATTATATGCATAGGCACAAGCAGTAGTAGACACAATTAACTAAATATTTGAATTTAATTAATAAATACGTAGCAATGCGAATATTTAGTTCAGTTGTATTTTATTGTTTTAGTGGTCTCATGCGTAATAGTGTTCTTTTTTTGCGTAACCAAAGCTGCAAAATGCCTCTCCGATAATATTGAATGAACGATGGTCTTGATTGATTGATTGAAAATTCTTTATTACGCCACAAAAAAAAAACAATTTACAAAAGAAAGTATAGTGCAAAAACAACATAAGTGGGGCGCAAAGGCGGGCTTATCCCTCGAAGAGATTTCTTCCAGCCGACCTTTGGGTGTTTGAGAAGTTTAATAGGTATATATTCGTAGGTAGTGGCGGTAGGTTTGGTTTGTTACTTTGAGTATTAACCTAAAACTAAGTAATCATTTGGTACATACATACATACATTAGTTATGTAATAAACTTACTTAAAAATATTATAACAATAAACCTACATATATAATATTGCATATATATATATATATATATAATACATACATCATACATATTGTGTGTATGTAAATATGTTTTTATTTAATATACATCTAGCCCTAAATATTAGCGCTACACTGGCTGAGATAATATGCGTGTAACCTTATTTTAAAAGTGGGAAGTGATTCGGACTGACGGACAGCGTCGGGTAGCGAGTTCCACAGTCGTGCTGCCTGAATTGTGAATGATTTAGAAAAATAGGAACTTTTGTGAGAAGATATAGTCAGTATGTTTGTATTACTGGACCGTAAAGGGATACCATGGGAGGACAGAAATGTAAAACGGGATGAAAGGTAATCAGGAGCAGACGAGTTGTAGATGCACGAATATAGTAGGTTGAGGATGTGGGAGTTTCTTCGAAGACGGATAGGGAGCCACTTGAGACGTTTGCGAAAGTCAGAAACATGATCATATATGCGTAGTCCAAATATGAACCGTATACACATATTTTGCAACCGCTCAAGTTTATCGAGAAGTTCCTCGTTAACATCTAGGTAACAAATATCTGCATAGTCAAGAATAGGGAGGAGTAGTGATTGAGCTAATGTAATTTTGGTGGACACGGGGAGAAGATTCTGAAACCTGTTGAGAGAATGCGCAGCAGCATAAATCTTTCGACTGACCTCACCTACCTGCGCTTGCCATGACAGAGTTTGATCCATAATAATACCGAGGTTTTTTACGGTTTTAGTGTATGGAATTACTGTACCATTATAAACTACTTCAGGCAACGATGAGCTATCTATCTTAGACATCAACCGTTTGCCCCCAACAATCGAAGTGGCAATAAAAATTGACCGTGTTTTCAATCCAGTTCAGGGGCCGCGCAGTGTGAAGGAAGGTTGTTGGCCAAATATTGCAACAATAGGTGTTGTATTAACCCATAATGTCCATATTACATACAAAATAGGTTCAAATAAGTTTTACAGAGTGTGTATTTTTTTTGCCGTTATAACAAAAAACAGGTAAAATTAAAAATAAATAAAATACACAATACGTGATTCTTTTGTGTTAATGGATGGTACGGAACCTTTCGTGTGCGAGTCCGACTCACGCTTGGCCGGTTTTTTTTTAATTTAGTGTAGGTTGTATATTTGATGTTTGGCTGCAAGTTTTCCTGGCAATGACTTAATTAACAAATTTTGCCTAAAATCTTGATCATTACAACACAAAAATATGTATGAATCTCCTTGAAGGACGCGTCTCCGAGACGCTGTTACCACCGCCGCCCTCTCTACAGGCTGTGATGTTGTCACGTGCAGGGCGAGACATTACTCGCGCTAAGCACTCGCCACTGCGGGGGTAAATGTAACAACCCGTATGTGTTAGAAGAGCTACGTACCGACACATTACGTTTGTTATGGAGACCTAACAAGTTAGACTTAAGTATCCCATTCACATATCTAGTTTGATGGTAGGTTAAGGTCAGTCTTGTACCGTGGCTATAGTATACATCTTCTTGAATGTGTATGTATTGAAGTTTCTTTGCCGGTTCTTATTTACTGAATTAATCAAATCCGTGAATCTTGTAACTGGACATGGACGGCTAATACCACACCTTGCCATCATGATATTCGCGCAACACACCGCATTTCCGAAGGAATCAGAATTCCGAACCATTGGACAGCTCCGCCTTTTTGTCAGCCTCGGTAGCCCAGTGGTGCGACGCCTTGCGTTTCGATAAGCAGGGTGAAGCACCTCTGAGCACGGTTGGGTTCTGGATGGGTGACCATTTTCAACTGTTGAGGCTGGCCGTGGCTCGGATTCCACGTAAGACCGTAGGTCCCCTTCCTTACTAGGTGTTAGGGGTTTATCCCGCCCGGGTTGGTACCAAAGCATTGAATGAACGATGGTCGAAGCGGCAATTAAAATTGTCAGTGTTTTCTATCCAGTTCAATGTAGCCGAGCAATATAAGAAAGGTCCTGGCATGGCACCTAGTTACCATGTGGTGTGTTAGGCAAATATCTGACAGTCAGTTTGGTATTAGCCATCCATCTCCAGCAACATAAATAAAAAAGCTCGCATTGGTAACGAAATGCATTATCCAGCTTAGACATCCACATGCCCCTGAGCTACAAGCCACTCGAATAGTCGCAGACGTATTGGACACAACGACCTGGCCTTGGCGAACGCATGTCGGGAGCAAATTAGCAAGCGTCGGTCACGTTTAGGCTGTGTCGCATACTACGCGTAGTCGGCTTCCCATACGATTATATGGACCACTAGCTGTGCCCGCGGCTCCGCCCGCGTTAAATTTCGATATTAAACAGTCTGCTGGACGCTCACGTTAGGGTGATGGTTGTGAGAATTAGGGTCGGCCGCTAAGACACCTCACCGCAACGTGTCAATCAAATCAAAAAAGCTCATTTACTTTTTCGCTCACAACTCGCTCATTTTTCAACATATTGTGATGATATCTTGCAAAAAATCTTCGAGATGTGCTTGATTCTATTAGTGAAAACCGAATCGAAATAGCATTAGCCGTTTCATCGTGAAAAGCGGCCAAAAATGGTTGAAGACGGACGGACAGACGGACCAACACTTCCGGAAAATAGTGTTTAATCATCAGTTTCGTTAGTTTAAACATTAACATTTTAAAATATCTTCAGCGATACATCTTAAAATGTGACGAATATCAATGAGAAGAAAATGAAGAGAAACAAACAACCACTGAAGAAACTGGAACCTGGCGAATCTTTTTAATTTCAAGACAGAGGCTACAGAAAAAAAGAAGATCCATCATGACATCATCATCCCACCGATATCATCAGACCCACCGTGCGACTACTCAAAGCAAACGCCCCAACCTTATCTACCTGCCTGTCATGTTAAAATTGTTTTGGTAAAAAATGACCCATTGAGGTGCCCGACGACGCCCATGGGCATTCGCACTATCAGGGGGGGCTGCGAAAACCATGCAGGCTGGTCAGGTGCTTCTTTACACCATTTTTGATGGACTCCTTAAGGTGCCCGACGACGCATGGGCTTTCGAACTTTCAGGGTGGCTGCGAAAACCAATCCAGCCGGTCAGGCTTGAAAATGTTGTAAATAAACTTATAATCAGTATGCGTGCATATGTTGAGAATTATAAGGAAGTTTACGATAAAAATGAGATATTTTTTTAAATCTGAGATGGCTAAATATTATTTAAAACCACTTGCAAAGTGGTGAATGGGGGATTGAAAGCATTTATGGAGAAACAGTACACATTTTCGAAATAATTTAATAGGATATAATAATTCCATACAAATTCAGAGGGATCCTACTTAAAATAACACAGAAGCTCACACAGACGGGGCCCAGCCAAATATCAAAGTGTTACAATTTTTTAAAACTGCTAACGATTTCTGTTACCCTGGACCTTTTGTCAAGATAAAAAGTGTCGGTGTCACTTTCTGTTGGCAGCAAAAGTGTCGAGGACACAATTTGAAGTCGCCGGATACGTCGAAAGATCACTCATATTTTTAAGTTTGTAAATACTTCGGAAAATCGAAAATAACTCGCACACCGTAGATTTCATAAACACGTCCGTACCGTAAAAATTCCGAGTCACGACTAAAAGAAAACGCACTGTGAAATCAGCCGGAATATCGGCGCCGTCGGGGATAGCGGGCTAATCACAAGCAAGCCTTTTGTTCTCGTAAAACTGGAGCGGTGCGCGGTGCATCGCGCTATCTGAGCCGGTAGTCTCAGATCTCACCTAAATTGGCGTTTACGTAACTTCGAAGTTCCGTAAAAACGGCAAACTCCATACAAGTTTGTTCTAGATATTCTGTGGTTTTACTTCTTCAAGCTGTCAAAGTCAAACTCGGACTTCCGATTTGTATGAAAACGCGGAGACGACGTAAACGGCAACGTCGACGTATTTACGGCAACGTTGAGTAAGCTGTTAATTCAAACTCGGACTCGCAAATGGTAGTTCGCTTAACGCCCACTGCGCGCGCTATTCAATTTCTCCATACATTTGAAAACGCCAGTCGATCGGTTTGCCGTAAACGCCAATTTAGGCGAGAACTCAGACTGACCACTTAGAAATCGACTATAGCTTTCATTCCCTAAACGCGCGACAAGGAACATAGTTCCAATAATACATACATACTTAGGTACTGTTATCGACTTTTCTTCAGAAGGCACTCTATTCTGTGTGTAGGTACCTTATTGGTTATTCTCACCGGGTGGCGGAGGAGGGGAAGCCGTCTCCATATTACTTATTTATTGACAGGCTCCTTTTGAGCCTCGTTGCATTGCGGCTTGTGGTCATCAAATTATGGAGAGAAACGCTGTCAAGCAGAGTTAATAACTGAATATAGTTTTTTGTGCGTCGATTGTTTGTTTTAATATTTTTGTATTAAATACCAAAATTATTTATTCTCCTCATTCATTGTTGTATGTAGGTGAAAAGACTGAATTTTTTATTTTGAATGATATGCTGACTGACCCTAGATTTTTTATGGAAAACTGAATTTCAAGAGAAAGATGCATTCTTGCTTCTCGAATCCATGCTATAAATAAGAATAAATCATATCTTACCGCTAAACCATGGCCTACCTTATGTAACACTTAATTTTATGTTGCCCGTGATTTTGTGGTCTCAAATCTTGTACGATAGTACGATGCCATCATGTTACAATGCCAATGGTCTCCAAACATCGAGTATGATCACATAAAGCTCTTTTTTGAGTATAATTTTGGATTTCCGACAAAAAATGTGCGCATGATCTTCTTTCCACTTTGTATTGGGAGTTGAGCGGAAAGGCCCGCCCACCTTAATTAAGTACACCACTATAAAGCTAAAAGTAAAATATTTGTAAATAAAAAAATGACAGCAAAAAATAATTGGTTACTTTTAATTCATGTACGATGAGCTATTTTAATACCTAACGAGTTATATACAATTTCTTAATTTTAAATCATCAAATAGTTAGATTAATTTCACCTATGACTAACAAAACATTATACGTAGGTAGCTACTTATATTTACCTACTTAAACATAACACGAAACATTTTTTTTACAAATATAACAAAAAGAACACAAAGCAACAGGTAGCGGCTTTGAGGTGTCTGCTCTCAACTACGTGTTGCATCTACTGACCGATTTTGAAAATGTTACGAGTCAAATCACACATACCTAGGGAATTGATAGATTCTGAATCCATATATGAAATATGACAGTTTTGAAGTTGGAAATAAGCAGTTTAGTAAATCTAATTAGTTTGGAAACCAACCCTTTGCCTACGCCCTGACAAAAACATTATAATTTTATTTTGCCTGAGTCTTTCGCGTAACCTCTCCTGCTACCGGCCGTTGTGTGCCAGACAACAGACAGCAGACGCCGACCAGCGAGCACTTGAGAAACGAGACAAGAGTAGTGAGAAACTCTACTTCTAGCTGAATCCAGTAGGTTAGGAGCCGTCGGTGTCATCCGGCGCATTCATCGGTTGGATGACTTACCGCCCGCTATAAATATCAATTTCATTTCATTTATTTCATTTATTTATTCAACTTCTGATAGTAAAACTACACTAAGTCATGTCACAATTTGATTGATCCGCGGATTCGATCAACCAGTGAAAAAGAACCCGCAAAGAAACTTCACTGGTCTATAAATTATGTTTTTTTTTTGGTCTTTTTTTTTTCGTCCACATAAATGATATAACACAATTATGATTTCATACCTAAATGCTACTGCCAAACTTACATTGGTAGAACGGTCTGGAGCAAAGAACTAAGGACTACGAGGAAACAACAACCCACAATGTGAAGTCTTAATTAATAAATAAATTACTTAACTTAATAACCTAATCATTATACATATTGAGTATTTATTTCGGGTGTAAACGCCTTCGTCAACTTAACAGCTATGTCGGGTGTACAGAGCCCTCGTCAATTTTGATACAGATAAAGTGTATCAAGTCAATATAATATAATATATACAAAATACTACCATTGTAGTGTCAATGTCAAAATAAAATTAATATAAATTGTACAATTACGTACTTGTCCTAGAATATTAAATCACTAAAGAGGGTTTTATCATAGAGAGCCTCGTTCAAATTGTAATACTCTTTATTAAGTAGCACTAATTTTATCTTATTTTTAAATTTATTAAGAGGCAAATTTCTAATTTCTACAGGTAATTTGTTGTAAAATCTAACACAATAGACATTTTCAAACAATATTGAAGTGAAGCCAACTCCATTCTATGTATCCTCGGTAGCCTGTCTGTCCAATAATTGAATACGCTCGGCTTCGGACTGGAAACGAGCGTTACAATCGTATTTTTAGCGAACCTCAAGCCTGGGTCTCGCTGCGACCCTGTGTCCACGGTTGCTCGGCATCGACGGCGGTACAGTCAGCAAATAGAAAGGGTAAAACATTAAGTAAAGACCATTACTATTCGATTACTTTCTTTTTTGTTGCATCATTCAATAAGTTTAGATGACATCAGAAAATAATGATAAAATGGTTTTGGAGTCAGATTTGTAGAATACTCGAAATCCTCATTTTGCAACGTGGCTGTCACCAAGGTCTACTTTACACCCTTTATCCCACGGGTTACGTTTAAAATTTATATTTTAATGTCTACTCACTTTAACTGTTATCTAAAAAGATACAACCAAGAAGAAACTAAATAATTTGGACCTGACAAGACCAACGAATCCCTCGTTGGGAAAATAAAAAAAAATGTGTTGCATCGGCCTTAGCGTGGTGTCATATGATTGTTTTTTTTTTTATTTTTATTTATTTGATAGGTATGACATTTAGTTACAGTAACAGACATTCGTAACGTCTCCTACGTCACGTGTTTTTTTACTATGCACTGGGCTAGGACCGTCTCGAAGAGGGGTGAAACAATTCTGTAGTTTACTTTCAAATGAACTGAGAGGAGAACCAATTCCTAATGTCCCCTTCACTCTATGCTTGGCGTCAATATAACGGAAAGAGATCTCGAATTTGTCTCTATTTCCGGTGTATAGGTTTCAAAGGAAACGACTGTACACTTACATATAACGATGTGTGAATAAATTAGGAACTCACGAGTTTTAGTGGATTGACGCCACCTCGACGCAGTGAATTTACTGCGGAAGAGGGTGAGTCTCGAAGTAACCCCAAGTATGCTTGCTACGTCGCGTCTCAAACACTCGTCACTCATTGACAATCACAATATTCACTTTAACAAATATTCTAGCTGTTCTCCCCTCTGAGTACTCGTAAGTGGCCAGACCTACTTTTGGCAATGGCTTAATTAATTCACTTCATACGGCTCGTGGGCGCGTTGACTAGGCTTGCATGCCAGAGGTCATGAGTTTAAATCCCGCTCCGTTCATGCACCACAAAGTGTATTAAGTCACGAATTCCGAACTGTTATGGTTCGAAATCCATGTAAAACTGTAGGTCCCCACCTCCTACTAGACGGTATAGTCAAAGTCCGCCCGGGTTGATACCATCACATTGAAAGAAAATATTATCGAAATGGTCCCCATATAGCGAAGGTTTTGGCATGACACCTGATTTCTTCGGGAATGCGGTGTGTTGGGCATAATATAAAGACGGTGTATGTGGTATTAGCCATCCATGCCAAGTTATATAAAAAACCCACTTGAGTGTGTCAAGACAAAATGCTATACAGTTGTCACGAAAGACCAATACCGGCAATTCGATAAATGAGAGGCAATAGGGTAATAGACAAAAGTCAAAAAAGGATTATTAAACTTAAGACTGTACTTACTTACTTAGGAGAAATGACTTATTCCCTTTTAAAGTCGTGCAAGGGTGTTGATTATAGACTGACGGTGATCGGAACAAGAAATAAGTATTCCATGTGTCCTGAAATTATCACAGTGTTAAGCTGTCATGTACACAAACTGTATTAAAAAACGACACGTTTATTATGTCAGTAATGTTATTCGTCAATAAACTAGATTCTAGCAGAAAGTTTCGTCAGCATTATAAATGCTGACTGAACTTTCGGAAATCTTAGATTATAAGCTCTGCAGTAGTGGTTGACTTTTAATGGTAACCACTGCAGCATATGGCGTTCGCCTGGTCCTCACATAAACGGTGTTCACGAACTTTCGATGCTTCTTCACACCGTATTTGCAGGAACCAAGGTTGTACTTTGGGGGAAATACTTGGGCAGTTAATTCCACGGTTTACCGAACCTGTATAAAATTATTTAGAGCATCAAGTGGTTCTAATCCGAGGAATGTGCTTTTGTCGCAACCTACGAATTATCCGCATATAGTTGAAAGATGCCTAAAAAATTGTGTTGTGAACATAAATCCGTTTAAAGTAATTACTCTACAAAATATTGTATGAAATGTTTTAAGTATCATAACTATAGAATAGAAAACAGAAAACGATTTTAATAGCATACATTAAGGTGGCCCATCCCGCTCATCTCCCCATACAAAAGGGGAAAGAAGATGACGCCCGTATTTCTTGTTAAAGATCCACAATTTTGATCAAAATAGCTTTATTTGATCAAACTAGATGTCTGATGACTATTGATATTTTAAAATCGTCTTTAGTTTCTAAGTTATAAGGTCCGAAAGTTCGAATTTTTCGCGCGTTTTATATAATAACTTTGGAGGTGGATTAGCAATGATAAAGTAAAAACATCTTATAAAGACTAGTCATCAGACATAGCTTATTTAATCAAGTTTTATAATCTATTTGGTTTTTGTTAGATTTTTGACTACAGCAGTCGTGGTTTACTTTTAGCTATAAGTCGTTTGGAAATTAAAATTTTCATAAATCTTACCAAATCATACACTATGCACGTGGACATGTTGCATCTTCCTCATTACGGAGCCTGTCTTATTCTTTGAAACAGAGAAGGTTCCAGAGCACAACAACACGGTTTTGTACCGTGCCCGCGAATGAGTTAGGCCCGCCGGGTTGGGCCACCTTAAAAGTAGTAAAGTAGATCGATTTTATGGTGATGCACAAGTTAATTTTAAATGAAATTAGCTGATGTAATATTGCTTGTATTTGTAAATATTTTCTAGCTACAACACTAGGAGAACATTGCATCAGAAGGTGGCCATGATCAGAATAAAAAAACCGGCCAAGTGCGAGTCGGACTGGCACACGAAGGGTTTCGTACCATCGTACAAGACCTAACACAAAAAATCCCCTTTAATTTTTATTATTTTTTTATTTTGCCTATTTGTTGTTATAGTGGCAAAATAAATACACACTCTGTGAAATTTTCAGCTGCATACCTATTACGGTTCATGAGATACAGCCCTGTGACAGACGGATGGACAGACGGACGGACAGCGGAAGCTTAGTAATAGGGTTCCGTTTCACTCTTTGGGTACGAAACCCTAAAAATTTGTGCATGAAGCACACATTTTTAGGGTGCATTTGTTTTATGTAGACTGGTTAAAATCCTACGAAAAACAACAGTATTTTTATTCCTGAACTTCTCACATTGAATCCTACTGCTCACCCCTCACGTTAACCTAAGTAATTGTAAGTATCCTATGTTAAATGGAAAACATCAAGCTATGCAAAGAAATTAACCGTATCAGAATCGGATTAGTGGTTCTTAACTTATGTATAAGTGGATACACAGACGATGGACTCTTTCACTCTCTCGCCAATACACATAGGTAGCCCCTTATATTTTATTACATTTCAAAACGTCAATTCTTAACTTACAAAACGGTGGATTTTAATATTAATTTCGAACTTAAAAATGCTTAGAATTACTGCTAAAAACCGTTTTTTCTTAAAATCGGTTAAAAGTAAATTTAATTTTACATTTCTTGCAAAAAATCAAATATGAAATTATAGCGAGATCCGATAGAGATCCGGGGAAACATAAGTGTTAACCGCAATTCTGTGCAATTATGGCATATTTAAAATAATATCAAATATAGCTGTTAAAGATCCTTAAATAAAATAATAAAAATAAATTAAATGTAGAAGCATTATGTGAGGGTTTAGAGAACTCTGTAGTGACTGCCAGCAAAACTCACCCAAGTCTGACAAATGCACAGTTTACTTCAGTGAATCACTCCATTTCCACGCGACTGCTTCCTTGGGTGCGGGAGAAATGGCACAGCTCGTGTAAGCAAATGTGCCGTTAGTCACCTGTTGTTTCGCTTCGCACCTGCGCTGGGGCCAGGATTCCAATTGTGTCCTGACCCTGTGGGTGGCACTCCATCTAGTAAACGTCACTAAGTATGTACTAGTAGATGCCGATGGTTCTGCCCGCAATAAAGCCCGACCAAGGATAGTCGGATCTCCTCGACTATCGGATTTAATTCCACTACTCACCCCAGTTCAGCGTGATGATAATTTGCTTATTCGTTGATGGGAACATTTGGGAGTCCTTTGCCAAACAGTGGGATGATTTATAACCTAAAATAATTAAACATTACCGGATGATTATAACTTCTATCAAAGTTATATTTAACTAATAAAAATGTGAACTTACTATAACGGATGGATAAGCAGAAACGTAAATAAATCCGTCGAATAGTTTCTGGCTGATTATCAGAATATTGAAAAATCAGGAAACGAATATCATTGTCTATCTTGTTTAAAAAATTAAAAACGAAGCAAATAACAACAAAAATAAAATCTTGATAAAAAATACTTTCTTTGTGGTTTGACAAAGGATACATTTGTTTAAATAAAACAATGCAAACATTGTTGCCTGGTGATACCAATTATTTAATTCATTTGGAACAGTGGTTTTCAAATAATTAGTGCACTAATTTCGTATGGGAACCGTAATTTTTTTAGCATAGGGGGTTATTTTACGATTCAAATAAATGAAAAAAAAAACGTTTAGGTATTAATATGCAGGTTTTTTTTTTCATATTTAATATTTATAGTGTGCATGTGATTTTAGCTTATATAGCTAAACTATTTTTTTAACCTTCCCGGGGAGAGGCGTGATAGTATGTGTATCAATGACAGTAGGCGACAAACCAAGAGATCAATAATGGTATGATTAACGATTAAATGTGCACTCAATTAGAAGAAAACCTTGAAACCTCTAAATGAAAAACAACAAAGAAAACCAAACAATTCAATTAACGACACACAGTGGCCAGCGCGCTCTCCAGAAAAAGGAACAAAAGGTTCGAGCGTACTTTCGCTAAAGTGACGAGCGATCTAACATTTTGTCTGGCTGGACCCACTGTGCACAATTACACCCCGGATCGACGTTCTAAATCATGGCCGATCCAAGAGCGCATGGTGAGTCAAATGGACTCCCGAGCTGGACAAAATGTATTGAAGGACCATCTCATGTGTTGATATGGTGTGGACACGTAGAGATAATGAGGGACGAACGAATGACAACACTTACTTACAGAGCAGAACTGTCATTCCCGGGTGATAGACTCGGAATATGTATGAATATATATGTCAGTAGAGGAAGCTAAAGTGATAATATCGTATGGCGATCCATCATATTTTCCGACCTAGCCGTTAAAGCGAGATGATTTTACGTAAGTACGTAACATTAGCTTGTTTGATAACCTCATTGCTTCTGATGAAGTACGAATCAAGCCTAATGGTTACGACTGTGGTCTCGTGTATTCAATGGTCACGGGTTTGAAATCGAGTGAACCTTTTAATTTTTTTATGACTTTGAAAAGGGCATTTTTACTGGGTATAAATATGGGTAAATTCTAACGACGACCTTTGGGTAGTTAGTTTATATTTATGACAACATAATAGGGATATGAAAGTGTTTATATGTACCGCTCTATTATCGGTAGTAGTTTGGCTGGGACTGGGCAGCTAAAATGAGATTTAGCTTGGAAATACGTCGGTATGTCGGATAACTTACCAACTAAAAAAAAAATCATAATAAAATATTATAAAAATTCATAAAATTAAAACGTTCAAATCACAACTCATTCAGTATCAGATGTATCGGCTCAAATCTTTTTACTTTTTTATTGAAAATATTAACGTCGGGTCAAATTAGATTTAAAGAAAAACAAGTCTTACCCTGGGATGTCTTACTAGAGTGAAGCTCTGATGGCTTAATACTATATTTGTACGGTATTTTGACTCCGTATTTTTATAACTTAAATTGGTTTCATACTTTGGCAAGGTGAAATATTTATATCAAGGTGGTTTTAAAAAAAATACAATATTTTTTGTACTTATCTTGAAAATAGGTAATATGAAATACTTATGTATGGCTAGACATGTTATTTGTTCATCATGACAAGTACGTAACTCACATTTATTCAACGACTGCTGCAAAATGGATTGCCGTAAAACACGCAGACCCCTTTTACGGGGGTTATAAATGAATGAGATAGAGAGAGATAATAGATACGTATCCAGAAACCATGGATCTCTGTAGAATTCACAATATTGTTGAACCACTATAAAATGTATTGTGTTCTAAATAAACGAAGCGTTTTGACCACTGTGCAGTCCAGACGGCTAGTGCTCGAAGGCGTTCTCACGTACCCGTGCAGATATATCGCCTCATCCAACGGCAAACTCTATTTCCACAGACATTACCACGGAAAATAGCCGTCTCTCCCCTTGCCCCGCCCGCACTAGCCGCCCCTTGTACGCGCGATTAATGGGCCCATTTGACCTCGTCTTAAAAGGCTTTTTAGGCAATTTTTGAGTGTGTCCCCAAACTTAATAGAGCGCCCGGAAAGATTCCAGTGAAGATAGGGACCGGGCCCGAACTAAACGCGAAGACACATTTTGTCTTCATTAGATAGTGTTACAATGAGTTTTGTTCGAGTGTTTGTTATCAAGTACACTTAGTTTTTGTTTTTATGTTTGTTTGTTCGATCAAAAACGAATTAATATCCTTTTCACCTTTTCACCCTCCAGGATATTGTTATTTGCAGGCATTTTAGTGAAACTATCAAACTTAAGGTAAAATTAAATATTGGTCGATAATAATCTCTAACAAATTATTTAATATCATTAAAATTATAAAAAAGCGAATACTATTTGGAACGAAATAGCAGTACGAAAGAAATATTTGTGTTTAACTATAGTTAAGGCATGCGAAGGAAAGTAATTGAAATCTAATTATTGAGAAATAACTAGTACATACTTCAAATAAATATTTTTATGAATTGTCGATGTTAAGGTGGGCCTTCCCGCTCAACTCCCCATACAAACGTGGAAAGAAGATCATGCGCATATTTCTTGTGAGAGATCCAAAATTATAATCAAAACAGCTTTGCAGGTATTGCAGACTGCACGAAGATGGGTTTGCGGTATTCTGTTCTATTCCCGGCGCTGCCTTTAGCATATCCACACTTTCATATATTTTTGTGGACACGACAGCCTCCAAAATGGACTATACCGAGAAGTCCATTGGATTCAAGTCTGGAGAGTAGGGATGCCACTGTTCTGAAGAAGTGAACCGAGGAACGTAGTTCTGTAAAAAAATTGTGTCAGGCGAGCTTTTTGGGACGGTGCTGAGTCATGTTGGAACGTATAAGCGCATCATTTAACACCTTTTGCTGGTACACTTGCTGGCTGAATTTGACGCCTTTCTCGATAAACACGAGTGGAGAGTGACCATTTGCGGTCACTGCAGCCCAGACCATAACAGAAGCAGGCGCTTGCTTACGAACGGCAACTCTGTCGTCTAAATTATCGTTGGACTTACCCTGCAGCCAAACACGATCGTTTTGTTTGTTTACATACCGTTGGACAGTAAACATTTTTTCATTAGAGAAAAACAATGCTTTCCAGATCGCTACGTTCGTGCAAGGATTTCAGTGCTGGAGCTCTTTGTAGTCGGACTGCCATCTGCGCTGAAGAAAGATGATGTAGTTTTTGTATCTAGCAGGGTTTCAGTTTCAGTTATTTTTTTTTCAGTACACGCCGAATACTTGAGTCGGATACTTTCAGACTTTTCGTTAATTTTGCAGCACTCTGGCGAGGATTTCTTTAAATTCGAGCATTCACCTTTCGAACCATATCACGAGATATTGCTGTTTTCGGATGACCGTCTCCATGCCGTTTAGCAATGCTCCCGATTTGGTGATAACGATTAATGGTTCGATGCACTAACATTTTGTTCACACGTAAATGTCGGAGCCCCCGAACGATGACTGGTTGTAATTTTCCAGGCAAATGCAAAACGATCACATTGGTACGTTTAATATCCATTGCGAAAATGTATTATCAAATTCTAATTGTTTCCCGCTTTTTTGACGACTGACGTTTCACGCGCGCTGTCACTATTATATTGTGTAAAGTTGTTGTATTGTGTAAAGTTAGTTACTGTTCGAATGACGGACTCTGTATATCCGTATTTATCTTATATACGCATTTAAAAATTTGTATACAAATACAAAAAGGCGTATATCATGGATACAAGTTAAGTTATCAACAAAACCAAAACGTTCAGGACGTAGCTTTTCGTTGATTTATTTAATGTGTAAAACATCAGAAAAATATTTCTTAAATGGACTGAAAATAAAGACACGAGTCAACGTATGAAACTTGATCACCTCATTAAGCTGTACTGCCCATACAAACGTAGTTTACTAATAATTTGGAAACCGCTATTCCAATTGAATTGATATTTAATATTCAATATCAGGTAACAAATATCTGTGTCTGCATGCTTATGTTTTTTTTGAAAAATCCAAACCGAATGAAATAAAAGCAAAAAGAAAATCTTCATACGAATTTTGTTTTCACTGTGGTTTGACCCAGAATACATTTACCGAAAAAGCAAAGACATGCAGACACAGATATTTGTAGCCTAATATTAGATCCCAAATATCAAGTAAGTTGGAACAGTGGCTTTCAAATTATTAGTAAACTACGTTTGTATGGGAGGCGAAATTTTCTGATGCTTACGGGCCGACCTTAAGCTGTTTACTTGCATGAAGAAAGAAATATGACGATTTTTCTTTACAAGCATAATGATAATATCATACCTATTTTCATGATATCAGCCAACACACGACTTAATTTTTTTTAATTCTTTATATGGCACGGTCATATAGAACTGGATTGAAAACAGGGACAAGTTTTAATTGCCGCTTCGACCATCTTTTCGACCATTGTGATAGTCCCAGCCAGGGCGGGGTTGGACCACCTAGTAGGGGTACAGTTTAGCATGGATTCCGAATCAGGAACAGTTCACATTTGTGACGAAATGCACTTATCCATCTCAGAAATAAAAAGAAAATGTTGTATTTTTGGATATTTTTAATTGATAATCAAAGGCAGCGTTTGCACCCTTTGGGTACGGAACCCTAAAATTCGGTGAATCTAAATGTAATTTCGAAATTAACAACAGTCTTACAGTGTTAAAATAGAGCAAACTAAGTAATTCGGTTACTCTAACTGAGTGAAACCAGTTAACCTTAAACATTATTTTTTTTTATCTTTAAATGGTGTTTTTGACCGTGTAAAATAACTGTTTGCTCAGAATGATTTCCTAACTAAGCGAAAACTAAACTGTTTCTAACTTTAGTACTTTCCATTCTTACTAACGTTTTTTATTCAGTGAAAAGGTACTATCCAATCTCGATTAAAATTACCGTACCCCTTGGAACAGGCCGCACGCCTGATTTGTAGTCAGTCTAAATGTTTAATCAGTTGAGATAACTGTTTCAAAATCATCTGATATGTCACACGTGTTTTTTTTTCAACAAGCTGTACTGTTCAATCGGTTAAAATAACTGTTTAATATTAACTGTTCGGTCTCGTTTATAGATACTAACTGAAATATTAATGAGAAATAATTTATCAGAAATGACTGAATTATAACTGTGCTAAAACGGAGAACAGGTGGATTTTTTCTCTGTGCATAGAATTCAAACCTAAATAAACAATCAAAGTTGTGATGGTAAATATTTCGACAAGCGCTTTTCCATGCCTTAGTACAAAGCTTTCGTCATTGCGTGCGCCGGAAGCAGGTAGTTCCATGAAATTGTCTCCTAATTCCCAAATAAAAGCATCGGTAATGTGATTATAAGAAGTGAAATGTTCCGTAATTTGGGTAATTTTCTTATTACTAAAGCAAACGTTGTAACATTACCTCGATTCGTTTTAGATGTTGATATGGAGTCTGATTGTCACTACACAGGTTTTACAACCGAATTATGGTATTATATATCCTTGGTGATATAATAGGAAAACAATTATTTTTATTTTTTATGTGTTTAGGTGCTTACATAGTAATTTAAACATTCGTAATAAATGATCTACTGCAAAGCAAATAAAATATTTTCTCTAATTTCACTAAACATAATACATTTAATACAATGCATTTTGCTACAAATACAGACAAGCATATTTAATTCAGTATGTTTGTGTTTGAGTGTGAATGTGTATGTGTATAGGCTTAGTGTTAGGGTGTGATATTACTAATGTATAATGTTACTAGCAGTCCGTTCCGGCTTTGCACGGGCATAACATAATTTAAAAAAGTATTATTTTGACACAATAATACACAAATAAACCGTTTTTACGTAGAGTTCCTAAAAAAAGAGCATATACCTACATTAAAATATTTGAAAAAAAAAAACTAGAAATAATTTCAGCGGGAATGAGCCGCGCGGAAAGTTTATTTTGTGGCCTTGACTACATCTATATTATTAAGTATTTTTCAATACGTACAAAGATTTGGAAACATATATGAAGGAGGGTATCCGTTTGGTTTTATTCACTGCATTTTTTACCCGACTGCGCAAGAACGAGGGTTAGGTTTTCCGATCACAATTTCGTCCCTTCAATATATTTTGCCCAAATGTTTTACTCATAATCTGCGGGCACGTTAATTGTACCGATATTCTTTCTTTTGTTTTGATTCAATTTACAAGTCACAGTCGAAACGACGCCAGACGAAGCCTGTCCTAAAACTACAAAACGTTACGATATATGCTTCTACCAACTATAGATGAAGAACTTTAAGGTCCTGGCATAGCTTCTAGTACCTTCGGGAACGCGCTGTGATGTAATTAATTACAGTAGGTGTCGTATTAGCGTTCATGCATCACTTCTTTCTATTTCTGAGATGGATGAGTGAATTTCGAATGCGAGCTGATCCAAGGTTCTAGGTAGTAAGGTAAATCCGCACAGGTATTTACTACGATGTACCATCACATTAGATGAAAATATGGTCAAAGCGGCAGTAAAAAATGTTTTTTTACATTCAGTTAAATGTAGCCGTGCGAATGCGGAGTGTTGATCTAATATCATGACGGTGGATGTGGTATTATCCATTCATGTCTAGTTACATAAAACGTATGTATTTGCACCCCCTTCATGAGTGACGAATTGCTGAAAACCCTCATTGCGTATACTGCGCGGAGTAACTCCATTTTCTTCGGCTCGTATCATCAGATCGGAGCAAAGAGACGGAACGAATGTTTCAGTACGTGCTACTGACAGAACCGAAAACAACGTAAATACAAGTATAACTTGTAGCAAAGTGTTTGATGTACAAATCGGCAATCTGTTCAGATTGTGTGTTTGAAGAATGGTCTGCTCGGAATTGTCGGCAGTACCTTAGCTTATTAGATGGCACTGATTCATCGGAAAACGTGCTTCCGACACTAGTATTTGTTTACTTAAAACAAAAAATCTGTTAAAAATTCGAAAGCTCACTATACCTTAAACAAACACGCGATAGGCGCAATTATAGTAAACAAAAAAGAAAGCGTGAAACTGAAAATATATTTTATTTTATTTTATGGAACTTTTAACACATTACCTTTCCAGACGTCCATGACAGGCGGCTTCCACTACATTGAACAAGATGAAAAAGACAACAATTTTCCATTTCTGGATCCAAAATCTTATTCGGGCTGGCTTAACATTTCGGTCCAGCAAGTAGGGTTTTTTTTTGTAGCATTATGTTGATGACTGGCGTAAGCGTGCCTATTAACGATCTATGCGTTTCTGAATAAATTAACGTCCTAATTTTCTTAGATACATAATATTAGTGAAATCCGGTTTGCCACATGAGAAATAACTTTTAAAATAATTATAATGATTTAATATTTTTTTTATTTAAAACATTTTAAATTTTATGAATATGTCAAAGTTGTAATTACATACATACCTAAGAGTCACGGTGTGATTAGCTCATTGTCTTGCCGGACTCCTCGTGGACCGTACTTGAACAGCATAGAGAAAATAACCTCAGAGACGCCATATTGTCGTATCTGCTAAATGAAAAATACAGACTTCTAAACAACCCATACACATGATATTAGCCCAACATACCGCATTCCCGAGGGATTTAAGTGCCGTGCCAGAAATTTTCCTTTATGAGTACGCCTACATTGAACTGGACTGAAAACACGGCCAATTTTTCACTACCGCTTCGGCCATCTTTTCATCTAATTCGACGGTGCCAATCCGGGCGGGCTTAACCCTTCCACCTAGTAGGTGAAAGTGATCTACAGTTTTACATGGATGCCGAACTGTGGAACAGTTCATATTCGTGATGAAATGCACTTATCCGACTCAGAATAAGAAATAAAGTGGTGCATGGACGGGGCGGATATTTGAACCCAGATTTCTGACATACAAGGCAAGTCGCCGTGCCACTAAGCTGCGAGGTAAGGCGACCTACAGTTTTTTATAGGTTCCAAGCCATGGAGTGACAATGCACAATTGTGTTGGGATAAAAAGAAAGAGGTGCATAGGGCTAGCATTCAAACCAGCAGTCTCTAACACGAGAGAGCAGCGGTTAACCGCTAGGCTACGGTGACACAATGTTTCTACTCCGATGATCTGTATAATATTGTGATTGTTGGAGGAACATTTATAGCAATGAAAACATAACTGTGAAGAAAAGAAAAACGTCTTGCAGCTTTACGTTAAGATGTGAGCACCCATGCAAGCAAGGCTCTTTGAAGCACGCAGACCATCATACTAATGACAATCCCCCAGCCTGGGTGGGAGGGGGCATTGTCTGCGTTGGGGAGTCGGGGGGGGGGGGGGGATGTCTGTCCCCGCCAACAATGAAAAAATCTATACTTCCTTCATTACAACGGGATTCAGGTGGATGAAATAGTGCGGCTCTGCAACAGTTCACCTGATAGGGACTTCCCCCGAATGATCTATTTAAATTTTGAATTTACTTCTAAATTTTCTGAATTTTCTTGAACTTTTTGCCTTAACTCAATAAAAGGCCTAACATTTCACTAGACAGTAGAAATGTTCGAACTCGCGTTGATTTCCGGAAACTATGAAACGTGATATCTTCTCGCTAAAAGACTCTGTGGGATGGTTCATCTAAGTGCATAACGCATACCGCTGTCCCGCTGTCCCCTCTCTACCACCGCACAACGCGGAACAGGCAGGGAATGCACCCATTCACTGTCGAAATCCCCAAAATAGGAACCCACCGATCGTCTAGATCTTTTATCCAAAGGGTCGGTAAACTATGGAACAGAATGGACTCCCTGCCGAAGTTTTACAACCTGGGGTCCTTCAAACATGGTGTGAAGAAGCACCTGGCCGGTCGGCATCGTTTTCGCAGCCCCCGTGAAAGTCCGAAAGCCCACGCTTAACCGCTATGCCGCACTTAACATAAAAACCGGCCAAGTGCGAGTCGGACTCGCACACAAAGGGTTCCGTACCATCGTAGAAAAAAAAACAAAAAAATAAGGTTTTTTGTATGGGAGCCCCCTTTAATTTTAATTATTTTTTAATCTTACCTATTTTTTGTTATAGCGGCAAAATAAATACACACTCTGTGAAAATTTCAGCTGTCTACCTGTTACGGCAGACAGACGGACGGACGGACGGACACCGGAGGCTTAGTAATAGGGTTCCGTTTTCACCCTTTGGGTACGGAACCCTAAAAAGTAGCTTCTTGGATCGATACAGCGCCGCGCCGTGCATCACGTCGACGACCCCAAGGTGTCGCAGATTATATGGGTCTATATAATCTGCGACACCTTGGGGTCAACGTTCTATGTTCTATCGTTTCTAATGTGGAGAATGCTCTTCTAAGCAGCATAATGCCATCTCTACGTCCTCAATCTACCATTGCTCAGCGAGGAGCAGGCACGGAAAACAAACCGATCCTCTAGATTATTAATCGATTGGGTCAGTAAACTATGGAATGCACTCGCTGCCAAAGTATTTTCCCCACAGTACAACCTGGGGTCCTACAAACAAGTCATATTTTTGTCTCCGAAACCACTTGGTTGTTGTTTTTGGTTTTGGGGTCGCCTTTATAAAGTTCAGAAAGCATAAGATCCAAAACGAGTGCAATGTTCTGGTGATCGAGGGAGAAATGTTTGAGCGAGCCTGCATGAGATTTTTGGAAAGGGATAGCTAATAATTTTGTGTATTTTCGTTAATTTATTTATTTTGTGAAACTATATATAACGAGTTGGTGTATACCTGTAGCGTATAATTTATAAGTATAATATATATAAATAAGTAAAACCCAGTACATCCAAAAGTATGTATTTTCGTGTAATATAAAATGCATATAATCTAACCCAACCTAACCCAGGTAGGGTTAGGTTAAAAACATATTTAAAAATCCGTATTTATAAATGTTTTGGACGGTATGGGTTTTGGGCTTTTAACTTTTTGGACTTTATCTTTATTGTATGTAATTCTCTAACTAAACGATTCGCTGCTGCACGGACATTTAAATAACACGGTAGTGATTGAGAAGTTTTAACGCCACTTGAGAAGGATGATTTGTATCACATCATTGAAGAGATAGCACTGAGCTGGCAGGTTTTAAAATATAGGCCAGGCCTAGTGGCAAGGAGTGCTTGCAGCTTTGCATGGCTCGCTCGCCCGTCGATTTTGATTGAAAATTGTAATCTCACTGCAACTCATTGTAACTACATCCTTCGGTGCAACTTAGTCACGGAAGAATTATTTACTTTGGCATGTTTTATTTACAACGGGAGTTTTAAAATATTCCCTTGCCTGATTAATTTATTTCCTAAATATTCTTGCATTTCATCTAGTGATGTTTTTGTTTAATATCCAGTCACGGATAGTTGCTTGCTTCTTGGTATCTTGTATACACTTCTGTTTGAAATGAAGAATGACCCAATAAGTTAAGTTAATTAAGTTTATTGGACCATATATTTACAATTTAATTTCATTAAATTTAAAAAAGAAAACAAATAGCCAATTACAAAAATATAGACAAGATTTCTTATGAACTCAAAAGAGTAGAATTTATTATAATAGAATGTAAAATACAAATAAAACAAATAATCGAATTTACTTACTTCTTAGTACTTTTAGCCCAATATTTGTGATTTGTGAGTGCCTGTCAAAATAATTATCGTTAAAACTATTTTCGTCGTTCGTGCGTACATTGATCCCGAAAGGGTTGTATAATTGGGGTTATTGATTGAGCGATTAACGACATTGCCCATGTTTTTTTATCCAGTTTAATGCAGTTGTGCAATATAAGGATGGTCTTGGCATGGCACCTAATTCTCATGAGGTGTGTTAGGCTTATCGATTATCTACCTACTGACATTACAATGTTAACAACAGTAGGGTAGGATAATGACTATAAAATATTGTTCAAGGTTTTCATTTCGGAAATTAACTTTTTCAGACGTCTTTCCTCTAACACATCAATTAATGTTATACGAGATCGGTTTTGAGTACCGCGTACATCGCAGCAAGAGCTGGCACTTTCAACCGTATAATTCTGAAACCGGAAACAGAATATTACAATGGGCGCGCAATCAAATAGCCTATTGAAAAATACTAGCATGCATAGAATTCGCGATGCAAATATTGCTCGCTGGTCTCCCCATCTCGCTCCATCATTCTCTGAATTCAGGATATCGCATTTCAAAAAACACGTGCTAAACAATCCCCAAATAAATGGAACAAAGCCTTTCTGCATGCAGATAAATGGCGAAGAGAGGTCTTTGCAGACCACTAAACGTATTGGCTGTACCTTCTCAATTCTCAGATTCAGGCCTTTTCGTATTCGGGAACACCATGTATACCTTGCAAAGGTGTTCGAAATTAGGCCCATTTTGTTTTCCGGTATACTTTAGGGTCCAGCGGCAAGCCAACTTACCTCATAAACGGAACTAAGTACATACATTATGCATTAAAAATAGGTGATTAATATTCCTTAATCATATGTATTAGTCGTTCTGTAACTGGAATAATCATAAACAAATAATTACACATGTCTTCAAAATTCCAAATTAAATTGTAAGATACACGAATATAACTTCGCCTCAGAAAAGAGGTATTTTTGGAAATCACAACCAGCTATGGTTGTGTGGTGCATAGGAACTTTTAATATGCCAGCATATTTAGAGACTTTGCAAATGGCATAATTAAAACTGGCTAGCTTGGGGATGGTCGAGTGGATGTCTTCCGGAACCGCTTGTTCTCGAATGAGAACCAGATTACAGCAGGCCTATTTCTGGAATTCCGTAATCAGGAAAGGGGAATCCTGGGTCTTGAAAACCGCTTTTATAACGCTTTTCAAACAGAGTATTTCAATGTAATCAAGGTTTTCCGTCGAGAAAATAGCTTTAAAAACTGCTATAAAAGCTGTTTTCTAGACTCAATTTACCTGATTCCTGATTACGGCCTGCACTTATTACTATGGGGGTTGGGCTGGAAAAATATTTGGATTGTGGTATCAGCTACATCTTCCATTCAGGGGTGACTGCGGTCGGGGTAGTTAAATTTTTGTGTTTTTTGTTATACATATTTAATAATATACATTTTATTAATATTATATGTCTCTTGTATAAGTATTGGTTTGAAATATAGTTTTATTAATATTATTATTACTAAGTAACTACTTTTACTGCATAATAATTTGGATAATGTATGATAGCCATGGTAAATTAAATTACTTTTATTTATTCATATGTTTGACACTGGCGACTTATGATGTTAGCTGTTTGTTTATCGAATTTTGAAAATGAAACGTAGGGAAACAAAATGTCCCACATTTTTGAAATGAATCCTATCTTACCACACCCACCATATTCCCCTGAACTAGTAATTGATGATGTTTAACTATTTAAAAAAAAATTAAGATGTTTAAAGGCAATGAAGATGCACTGTTTGCTTGTATTTTCGAGATTTCTGAGGTGTCTAAAGAACAATGTACAGAAGTATTTTCCAAATAGTTTTCAAGTATAGAAAAGTGTATACGTGCTCAGGATAAGCTTTAAACACATTTTAACACATATTTTGATACGATGCTTGCATCTATCTCATGAGTTTGGTTAGAGCTCGAAATTCGAATGTATCAAAACATGGCCGACCATTCTTCGTCGCTCTCGTATAGCCAAGCCGACTGAAAATATAAACGGAAAATCGCCTTATACCCAAACAGATTAAGCACAAAGTGAAGCTAGCGAGGTCCCCCTAGCCGTGCTGGTGTACATACATCCGTATTTGATATTCTCAACACAACGCTTCTCCCTTCATCACTCTTTTTAATCCCCCTCCCCGGCGCCATTGTTGCGCCCGCACCCCTCCCCGCGCCCCTCCCCGCGCCCCCTAGCCGGCGCATTTTTTTTTTAGAAAAAGAGCAACAAACAATGGCGCAAGATATTGACTGGGTGACGCCGGGATGGGACGCGCAGGAGCGAACTAGAACTCTGGATACAAATATCGGGTGCGATACCTTTTGAGGTGAATGCATCGGTAGTAATAAGTTTATGAATATTTTTTTTTTATTTCTATGGTTGAAACGGCAATAAAAATTTGTCCGTGTTTAGTGGAGCCGTGCTCGGCGGAAAGCAGTGGCTCCGTAACGCCGGAAGGACTGGATACAAATTGGAGAGGCGTATGTTCAGCAGTAGACGAAAACACGCTGACTGACTGTGCTCATAAAGGGAAATTAAAAAAAAGGCACCTAATTACTTCGGGAATGTGCTGTATTGGGAGGCTGTAGAGTAAATATTTTCCTAAAAAAGGCCTTAAGACCTTTTACCCGGCGCCTAATAAAAATATCTCAATTAATTTTCAAAATATACAGCATTGTTATGGCGACGCTTTATTTAAATATACATTTTAAAATGTGTAAAGGCATAAGGCCTGTTACAATACGTTGTTTTAATTCAGTTTTGATTAATATTGTAATGTATCCCATTATTAACAGAAATTCAGGGTTGTTTTTCTTGAGGAAATATACTTTTGCTGGTTCGGGTCCAGCCTTGCAGTATATTCGTAAAGTAGTCCTTTTTACTGGGCTCTTTCTTCAATTAATGTGTCCTTGCTTCACGGTCGATTATACATACATACATGTCACATTCCTTGTTTTTCTTGGCATACCCTAAGATGTTAAACATGATATGAGGCATTAATGGTATGGATGGATTGTGCGTAGATTTCAAAATTTAATCTTCGTGGGTCATTACCTACCTCATGTAGAAAACATCCATCTTTGTGCAGGAAAATGACTACAATCCTTGTGTGCTTTTCAATTCTCTTTCATGTACTCTGCGACAGTTTTCAAGGTATTTTCTTTATCGACATTATTCTGCATTTTCCGACTAACGCTCATCAGAATTCTGTTTTAATAGATGGGGTCAGTAATAATTAATAGGGTGGAGTTGAAGTTTCACATTTCAATCATACATACTATAAATCCGTTATCCCAGAAGGGTAAGCAGATATGATAGTAAGCCATGCAGTAAGATTACAGCTTACTTACTTTATATGTATTATGTATGTTTCCAGCAGGGACAACATAGGTGCGTTTTATTTTATGCAACCTGACATGGATGGCTT
This sequence comes from Incurvaria masculella, assembly GCA_946894095.1. Taxonomy (NCBI): domain Eukaryota; kingdom Metazoa; phylum Arthropoda; class Insecta; order Lepidoptera; family Incurvariidae; genus Incurvaria; species Incurvaria masculella. The sequence continues at coordinate 18,675,180 of OX335642.1, forward strand.
ATACCACACAACTATCGTTATGCTATTATCCCAATACACCACATTCCCGAAGGAATTAGGTGTCATGCCAGGACCTTCCCTTTACGAGCACGGCTACATTGAACTAGATGGAAAACACGGATAATTTTTCATTGCCGCTTCGACTATCTTTGCATCCAATGAGATGACATCAACCCGGGCGGTACCCTACCACCTAACCTACAGTTTTACATGGATTCCGAAACATGGAGCAGCTCGAATTCGTGAAGAAATGCTCTTATCGAACTCAGAAAGAGAAAGAAAGTGGTGCATGTCGTGGCGAGTAATTGAACCCAGACATCTGGTACGCCAGGCCTTATATTGCACGGCTACATTCAACTGAATGGAAAACACGGCCATTTTTTTAATGTCGCTCTGACCGTTGTTCATTCAATGCGATGATACCAGCCAAAGCACACCTACCCTAGTTTTAACTGAAATCCGAACAACAAACGACGAATAAAAACAGTGTGGAGCAGGTTGTAGCACAACAACGCGGGGCCTCGCTTCCAATGTCAGACAGAGGTCATTGGTTTAATCCCCTCGTTTATTTACCGACTATTACACTATATTTCTCTTTCTGACTAGTAAAGTGAATTTCGTCACGAATTAAAATCCGTTCCATTTTTCAGAATCCATGTATAACCGTAGATCCCCCTTCCCTTAAAGGGTGGTAGGGTTAAGCTCGCCCGGTTTTGTACCAGCGTATTATATGAAAATATGGTCGAAAATTATCCGTATTTTCCATCCAGTTAAATTTAGCCGTCATTTAACATGATGGTGGGTGTGATATTAGCAGCGAGCATGAAAGGACAGAAGTGGAGACCGAAACTCGGGGCCGGCGGCGTAGCCACATTATATACAAAAATGGGAACGTCGGCAAGTGAGTTCGCCTACGAGCTCGCTTACTACTGATATTCTTGAGTTCCAACAATAGGAACACGCACGAAAGGAAGGAGAAGTGGCATTCGCTCGATATCGCGTCTCCGCTATATGGTCGAAATTACCATATAATTTTATGGGAATCCGGAGGCGCGTCATTTGCCATACAGTCGAAACATCGTCACCGCGCGCGAATGTGCTCTAAAATAGCGTTCGTCAAGTCAGTTTCCACCCACATAAATTCTCCAAAACGCCTGCGACTATGTTTGCATGTGGCATTCAAGTTTAAGTTGGATTGATCATTTTAAAAAAATGGAGACAAGGGTCCCATACTATGCGCGCTCGATGCCATATCTCCTCGTTTTCTGTCTATGGGAATACGTAAGAACATGTAAGAACTTCACAGGACGCTATTCAGTGCAGCGGCCCGACTAACTACAGTTAGTGGTTTAGCACCAAAACGTGGCTACGCTGCCGTCATACGGATGAGTTTCTATCGCTACTCCCATCCTCCTATGCTCGCTGGGTATTAGCCATCTATGTCCAGTTACATAAAAAAAACGCTTAGCGACAAGTCCGCGCTGACATTTTAAACACAACACGACCCTGTCCCACAAATCGTCCGGAATCGGTCGCCGGTGTGACACAAAACATTTCCTTTGTTTTTCAGCAATCGCGAAGGGCTTGCGAGAGAATTATGAAACCAATCAATCATGCGGGAGAGCCGCCCTGGAATCCTGGCCACCTGAGTCCTGGCCACTCGCGGCCCCGCAAAAACAGGACGATTCAATCTCTGCGGCCGTAATTCTAAATGCAATAATTTATGTCCGCTTCTCGATATGAGTTATGCCTACGAATATTGTTTTTACATTGATTGTTTTGCGGTTGAGCCTTAGGATTCCAGGTGGGTAGCTAAGCCTTGACGGACATTACATCCTAACAGAGCAAGCTAAAAATGTGTTATGTAGGTATAGCGAATTCAGGGAAAGAAAACTGCTTATTTATCACGACAGGTGGCGTCTAAGCGAGCTCACCTAAAAGATCTGTCAAATCTTCCAGATACCGTACAAAATAACACAGAATAGATTTTAACATTTTGTTTACTCAATCTATGTTATTTAAATGACTCATTTTTCTCTATGTTATTGCGAAAATAAATTGTTTATAATTATGCTAATCATAAGACGTCTTGGGAAAGAAATATCACAAAAACATAACCTATAACATTTGGTTTCATACTTCGTGGAGGTCAATTATGAATATGTAATGATTTAAATTTGTTTGTTGTCTTCATACATAAGCTCTTCCTTTTCTCTAAACCTTATTCTAACTGCATCATGGAACTCGTAAATCGAACTTGACAGGAATGACCGTTTTGACGTTTTCAGGGTGAGGTCGCTCATTGAATGAGTTTTGAGTTTTCTTCCCCGCAGTCATGTATTTTCATCCCGTTACAGGGATTCTCTGTTTCCGGTGTATGTGAAATATGTGACAACAGGCATAACGAACTTATAAAGGCGTATTTGACCTTACTGTCTTGGAACCCTAAAAGTGGAGAACATTATTTTCGGAGACTTGAATTGCCCTTCTAGTCATCGAATAAGGTGGCGTTCGAAACTTTTAAGACGGCAGCGTAGCCACATTTTAGTGATGATACATACATCCAGGGCAGCGCCGGCCAGTCAGTTCGCTTACGAATTCGTTGCATAACCAACCTTTTTGGCCCCAATTAAATAAAAACGAAGTGCCATCATAAAAAAAACCTTCATAGTCTTAATAACTATACTTATTATTTCACGTATGCTATGCTTGGTTATTTACTAAAATGGTTTCTTTTTTGGGCCCCTTGAATCAGGATCCCGCATTGGTTGCATTGGCGTAGCTACACCACTGTACGTAAGAACTGAAAAGGACTCCATTTACATAGTATGACGAACATTCGATATTGCACGTCCCTAATTCGTAAGCGAACTTACTACCATTACTAATATGTGGCTACGCTGCCGATACACAGTATTGGTCGCCACTGCCGTCCTTTCTTACTCTATGGTACAAACGGTATCAACCTAGACGCCACACATTAGACTTTAACCCACATACGTTTTCTTTGCAAACCTATTGTGGCGTTGAGGGTGATGCGCTCAGTACATGCTAAGAAATCAAGTCCAAAATATGTTTTGTAGGTATAGAAGATCGTAAATACGTCCAAATTATTTAAGCAGTCACATATATAAATATATTTTAAAACAACACAACCGTTACACTCGAAAGAATTTCTCTGTTTCCGTTGTAGCTACTGAAACATACTAGCATGACGAACCTATAAAGCTCCGACCTTCCTACCTTCGAGCGGCTCAAAGTTCAGGGGCGCGTGGACTTGCCTGCCATGCCTTTCCATGGTTCGGAATAAAAAAATTGAATTGTTTTATTGTTAATTCATCATCTGTACTTTGATTTGTAAAATTGTATAATTTGCCATTCCAACAATCACAGCAGCGAAGCAGAACTGGCAAGAAACTACGCTAGAAGGTTATTTTTCAATGTTGTATTATAATATACGTTACAAAAATAAATAAATAAGTTGTTATGTTGACGAAGGCGCTTACCCAGAAAACTCTTGCAACACCTAATATGTATATTATACTCTTAATTTATTTGGTCCATTAATTTCTACTTTTCACATTTTGGATGGTTGGGTCTTCGTAGTTTTTGGTTCTTCGCCTAAAATCGTTCTACTGATGACATAGCATTTAGGATCCATTCATAAATGTAGCATAGCATAAATGACCAGTGATGTTTCTTTTCGGATTTTTCTTCACTGAGTTGATCGAATCCGTGGATCAAACAGATTGTGACATGCCTTAGTGCAGTCGAAACTGATGTTGGCCGGTCGCAAACGGCTCCGCAGAACCAAAACTATAATGATTTTGGTATCTGCGCTGCCGCTGACGTTTGGAGGGGGTAGGACAGCATCCGTCCCGGGCATTCTAGTTCGACTACCAGAAAGTTAAAATGGAAATGGAAAGTAAAAATATACGCATCGATGACAAAGGAGAGGACCGAAGCGATCCGATAGACATCGATCCCGAGGCATCCAAAAACGAAGGCCCAGCATCCGACAGCCAGTCCTGAGACAAAAAGCGCCGCCCGCACACGCGGATAGAAATGTCGGGACATGTCGTGCGATCCGCGACAGAATTATACAAAATGCGGCTCATACATATAGATGAGGTGGAATGGTCCGTTTTTGCGGTCGCCAAGTGACATTTCTGTTTGCTTTTTCTGTGCTGCCGAGTTAATTATAACTGCCGGTTATGTGGGTTTCGCCGTTTTGGTTTTAGATTTTTCGTATTGTGCTGTGAGCTTATTGTAACTGGTGCCTGAACTTATGTCTGGGCATAGAATAAGTTGGTTTGGGTACGACAGGATAGACGCGAATCACAGACTCTTATAAAATCCAACGTCTTGCGTCTAATAGTCTGTAGTATGTCTGTCAAGATGCCGCCACGGTCGCACAAACTCCCTTAAGAACCACTTTAACTTAATACTTCCCATAAATATACACTATTTATCATCAATATCACAATAGTCTAAAGCCTGAGCAGTAGGTTAAACATAAGAAAAGTGAGGAAAAACCCATTGCTCTTCGTCGGATTTTAGGCATATCAGTGATTAAAAGAATCAAGCATACGTAGAATCAAACCGTTTCAAAATCGGATAAGTGGTTCTCAAGTAATAAGAGTTTAAAAATAAATGCGGACGCCAGACGCTATATTTTATAACTGTTCGTCATTTCATTGCCAAAATAGATTATTCTTGCAAATATAAACTTTAATGAAATAGTATCTTGAAGGAACACAGCTCGAAAAAAAAGGTAAAGAATACTTTTTATAAAACGCGCATGATATCGCACCACATTTCTTAATGAACTAGGTGGCGTCCCAGAGTCTTGAGCACGACTGCATTGAACTGGATGGAAAACACAGATATTTTTTTAATTCGCGCTATTCTGCATTGCGACGATATCGACTCAGTTAATAGAAAATGAGCTCTACTGTTTTATCCGTGACATGATTCCAAGATCATGAAGTCATCAGCTTTTTAAATTTTTTTTTTTTATGTGACTGGACATGGATGGCTAATACCACAAGTTCTGTCATGGTATTAGCCCAACACACCACATGGGAACTAGGTGCCATGACAGGACCTTCCTTATATTGCACGGCTACATTGAACTGGATGGAAAACACGGACAATTTTCATTGCCGCTTCGACCATCGTTCATCCAATGCGATGGTACCAACCCGGGCGGGATAAACCCTACCACCTAGTAAGTAAGGAAGGGCACCTACAGCTTAACGTGGAATCCGAACCACGGCCAGCCTCTCTCAACGGTCGAATGGTCACCCATCCAAGACCAGACCGGACCCAGCGTTGCTTAACTTCGGAGAGCGATCGCCGAAGTGTCGCGCCACTGGGCCACTGAGGCTGACAATACTTATCATGAGTGGACTTTTTCTTGGGCTTCTAGAACTTTCTGAGGTCAAGGTGCTCTAGAAGTCGAGCCATTGAATTTAAGGCTGTTCCGACCCATATAAAGTTGTTTGCACACATAACGCCAAAAGTATTGCACTTTAAGCCACGAATTAATAATAAAAGTTTAATATAGTCATATTACTTGCAGCGAAAACAATTTCACGATTTCAGGATTATTGGTTTTGTTACAATTTATTTAAATAAGATTTTTATTTAACAGCGCCATCTAACGGTGTAAAACTTCTAATCGGCAATTACAACGAAATAATTAAACCTGAAATTGTGAATATGTTTTCGCTGCAAGTACTATGGCTATATTTAATATTTTTGACGAATTCGTGCCTTAAAGTGCAATACTTTTTGCGTTCTGTGTAAAAAAAATATTGTATGGGTCGGGACATCCTTAAGGTCGTGTCATGTGCGAGAAAATCATGATCAAAACATTTGTAAAGTGTGGACTTATAAAATGTATTATATGTTTTTATCGTTTAGATTTTAAATTAATATAGATACCAAGGCAGGCATTTCTTCTGAAGGGTCTAACATAGATTCAATTTAATATCCGAATCGCGTCACAGATCCTAGCGTCACTACAAGTCTCCAGATCTGGCGCGGGCTGTAAACGCTCATTAATGGTCATTAATGGCGATTAATGGCGTCGAGTCGGCGATAAATGGCGTAAAATGGCGCGAAAGCGCGCAGAACGGCGCGCGTGACGTTTTTACGGGCGTTTGATAGTTGGCCCGCGAAGACACTCCAGGGCGCGTTGGATGAATGAAACATGACGGGAACACGTTTCGGAACACCGTTTTGTAGTCACGCAAATAGAAGCACCGACCGGATAAGGTCGCACAGAAAGGCTTCATCCTTTTTAGTGTAAGGTTGAATTTATTTCGCGCAAGGGAAGGAGGTATGCGGTGCCACCGAATGAACTGCTGTTTACTATGATAGTCCGCTTATCTCCTGGTATGGCGCGTCGTTAAGCGTGGTTTGGCGAGATGAGGTATGTATATTCGCTGTTCAGAGCACTTTTGGTCTCTCAGCGCAGTCGCACATACTAGTTTTTGGCCTAGAGGGATTTTTATGGTTCCGTACCCTAAAAGTGCCAATGGAACCCTATTACTAAGCCTCCGCTATCCATGCCTCCGTCCGTGCGTCTATCAGTGGTCTGTATCTCATTAAACGTAAGAAGATTTTTTTTTATTTCTATTGTTGCTATAACCTCAAATACTAAATATAAAAAGACAATTTTTAAACTACCCATACGAGAAACGTAATTTTTTAGGGTTCCGTACCCAAAGGGTCAAAACGGAACCCTATTAATAAGCCTCCCCCGTCCGTCCGTCCGTCCGTCTGTCACAGGGCTGTATCTCATGAACCGTAATAGGTAGGCAGCTGAAATTTTCACAGAGTGTGTATTTATTTTGCCGTTATAATAAGAAATAGATAAAATAAAAAAAATATGAAAATTAAAGGGGGGTATACAAAAAAAATGATTTTTTGTGTTAAATCTTGTACGATTGTACGGAACCCTTCGTGTGCGAGTCCGACTCGCACTTGTCGGTTTTTTTTTGTTATCTCTTGTACGATGGTACTGAACTTTGCGTGTACGAGTGTAGGTGTAGCCCGACTCGCACTTGGCTGGTTTTTTTTACTCTGACCGCCTTCGTAGCGCCGGTGTAGGCTATCCGTTACGCATATCCATATAAATAGCTATAACAAAAATGGTCTTATTGTAAATATACTTACAAATATTGGTCTATAGAGTGTTAAAATAATCTCTTAAGCAATTTAATAAAATGATTTAGTTATTACACATAAGGCCCGTTTCCAGAACAAGGTTTCCGAGTGTGTTAACGTGTCTAAACGATCGTCTAATAGCTCAGGTATGTTTTTTTTTCTTTCTTAGTTGGAACTTGGCCTTTCGTCACGATTGCAAGCTGTGCAAGGTTCAATCCATGTAAAACTATGCACTACGTGGTAGGGTTGAGCCCACCCGGGTTGGAAAATAAAGATGGGTTGAAGTGGCAATGAAAAGTCGTGTTTTCCATCCACATCAATGCATCACTATTTTAAATCTTACGCGGAAGATAACTATAATATTTAATTTGACGACTTACCGCGCGTATGAGGAGCAGGACGTGCTGCTCGACTTTTCGTTTCTTCAACGTCGAGCAGCACGTCATGCTCCTCATATGCCCGGTAAGCTGTCAAACTAAATATTACACGTAAATGTAGCCGTGCACACAAGAAGGAAAGTTCTTGGCTTGGCACCAAATTTCGTCGGGAATGGGCTTACATTATAACGTTGGGCTTGGTATTAGCCACCTATGTTTAGTTACATAATTCTTTTTTAAATTCTGCAACAAAACCTTATTGACCAAGTTAAAGGTAATTTTAACCGGGTTTTTTATGCACTCTGACCAGTTATTTATCATATCTTAACGATTTCTACGTGACTCCGAGGTACAATAATGTACTTAAAACCGGTAGCGTACTTTCCTCCGGAACCCTAAAATGGCGGAAGAACAAGTGAGAGAGGACTGAACTCCGAATTGGACGTGAAACATGACTCCTGCACATTGAAAATCTATTAAAGGAAATGAAAGATATAAAATACTGCTCCGTTGGCGTCGCGATCAGTGAGCATGGAAGGCCGGCAGTAGCAACCGAAACGCGTTTGTATGGGGCTGCATTAGCTTACTACTGATTTTCTCGAGTTCCAACCTCACGTAAGAACACGTAAGTGCTTCACGCGATGCTATTTAGTGCAACGAACATTCGATGGTGCGCGTCCCGAATTCATAAGCGAACTAACTAGAGTTAGACATTTTCCACTAACTCGTGGCTTCGCTGTTGCCATACGAATGAGTGTCGATCGCTACTCCCGTCCATCCATGCTCGCTGGTAGTCACGAGCAAGTAAATTAATAGGCGCGGGACGCGGCGGAAAGGACACAATCGAACGGGTTGGCTGAAAAGGAAATAGGACACTCCACTAAAAAAATCTTCAAAGTCAAACGCAATGAATTCAAAGATGCGGCGAATGTATTCTGTAATTAAGATTTGTGCTTCGAATGGCCTGAAAGGTCCTGGCATGGCACTTAATTCTTTCGGGAAATTGGTGCGTTGGCTAATATTTGCCCGTGGGTGTGGTATCAATGTCAAGTTATTAAAAAAAAAACCGGCTAAGTGCGAGTCGGATTCGCACACGAAGGGTTCAGTACCATAATACAGGTCTCTTTTAATTTTTATGGTTTTTTTATTTTACCTATTTGTAGTTATAGCGGCAAAATAAATACACACTCCGTGAAAATTTCAGCTGCCTACTCCTATTACGGTTCATAAGATACTGCCCTGTGACAGATGGACGGACGGACGAACGAACTAACGGACAGCAGAGGCTTAGTAATAGCATTCCGTTGGCACCCTAATAACTACTGATTTCAACAGCTACAAAAATAAGAGCGAATATCCGCTAACGTTTGAAAGTTTCTGAGCTGTGTGGGAGAGCGTTTAAACGTTGAAACTACAACAAATAGCTCACACGCGGCAGTAAGTAACGCCTGACAAAATAACAATTTGTTGTTTCGCTTCGATTTGTTTTGTTTTCATTCGGAACATGTTTTTTTCTTCAATCGCGTGTCGCCCGGCGTCCGATGTGGTCCGGTCACGCGAGACCGCTTGTTTTTTTATTTGGCTCTCCGTGCTGACCAGAGGGCTACTGTTGAAATTCACATTGGCCTATGATTCACAGGTGACTTACATAACTTTCTTAGTCGTAAAATGACAGCCACGAATCTATGACCCTAGTGTTTTCCTTTTCTAATTATTCTAATCAGAGTGCGATCACACAACATAAAATATTTTCAGCGATGACATCAGGCGAAAGCTAAGTTTAAATGCTCTCTGAGCATTGAACTCGTGTTCGCTTCATAGGTACATGCACTGAGAGACAACTACTCGGACCGTATAAAGGAGTAAATTCACCTAACATAACATAAAATGCATGTATTTTTCGTGTGTATTACAAAATGTAACCTTGAAAATGTCCGTATTAATGTAGCCGTTTTGGATGCTACACATTTTTGATATTGTGTTTTTTGGAATCGACCATGAAGCAAGGATTTTAATTAAATATTCAAAACTGTAAAAATAACGACATTATGAATATCCTTCAAGGCTGGATATGAACCAGAAAGCAAACCTTTCTCGGTAAGTGCATCTACCAATTCCGCCACCTGCTCTATAATCATAATTTGGGATTCTCCTACAGTCCCTTCTCCCTTCAGACAACAGTGTTTAAGATTATGTATACATTCAGCACTATGAAAACATTCAAATTGCGTTGCAGAGGGATACGATGTTACCAACCCTTTTTGCATGCATGCATTACCTTCGGCTGCGGCGAGTTAGAGTGCACAAGTGCGAGCTGTGGGAAGGGCCCAGAACGAGATTTTACTCAATCTAAATGTTTTGGAATGTGAGAGATCAGTTACAGAACAAACGGCGAATTTTTTTTACTGAAAATACTGCATGCAAATACCATAATGACACAAGTTTTAGAATCTTAGCACCGTAATAAGTAACCGAGTAAATCAAATAAAAGTAATTTCCCAACTTGATGATGATGTTACATTGGAAACCGCGGTTCGCAGAAGGTTTTTACTTACAGACGAATAATTCGTTTCTAACTCGCAGCGATGAACTAACTAGCCAGTCAGCTGCTGAACATTAGAGTAAGAAGGCCCCATCAGGGTCCCTCCACGGTGTGCGTATCTAACTAGACCACCAAACTTATTCACGGCACTGTTTACACTCCCTATTGCGCTCCTAGGTAACCTATTCTCTTTTTACAGGGCTTAATCCCTGACTTTATGTTCGAAACCATAAATTTGAGACCAAAACTGGACAGCTACTTGCTCACGAAATTCTGCCAAGAGATTATCTGGCATACAAAAAGCTATTCACGTAGTCATGACGGGAGTGGTGGTCATTGCTTTCATAGTTGCATAAACAAAAAAAAACAAAAAAAACTTTATATTTTCTAATAAGTAACTTTTTAGCGACTTTTTCCCTTAATCTTGCGGGAGTTAAGCTGGTAACCACTCTGGAACCACCCTTTTCTAGTCCATCTGGAGGCTCAAATCTTTTGATCTCGATCCTATAACCTATGTAAGAAAACATGACATTCTATTGTTTTGGAATGGTTTTACCTACATTTGGTTTCACACTCAAGGAGTCAAGTTGGATGACCTTTTACAGCCTCTGGAGCACGGAACATGCTTGAACTGTAAAGTCACCGACTATTGCCACCTAAAACAGTATTGGGAAATTATATAATTCGGAAATTAATAAATTATTTTTCCAATCAAGCGCGGCATTATTCTAGTGCTCATCGCACCGCACCTGCGATACAAAAAGGGCCTATTCTATAAATTATTAATGACTAGACTGGAAAATCTTCAACAGCTTCACCATCATTTTGCAGTGGTATCATTCAGGGAGGGCTGGGTTTGAATCCTTGACCCTTCTGTGCATCACTTTCTTTCTCATTCTGCTTTGGATAAGTTCATTTCGTCACAAATCCGAGCTGTTTTATGGTTCCGAATCCATGTAAAACTGTGGGTCCCCTTTCCTTATCAGTGTTAAGCCCACCCGGGTGTTACCGGCGGTGGGTGGAGGAGCGGTTTGGGAGGTCCCGAGGGTTCGACTCTTCACACGACATCTCGGCGATGACAGTCGCCGCCATCTTGGCCTGTTGTCCCATGGGCCGCCGCCGCCGTCGCGCCGCCATATAGCGATCAACGCAATCGGACAGTTTTTAGAGAAACAAGGTCACTCAAAGCGCGCCTTATTCTTTGTCCAAATATAGATGGCGGAGTAATCTGAAAAGTTAAATATACATTTTCAACCTTTGTGAATCCGGCTACTTGTAAAAAAACTTAGGCCAACCCGTCCATTGTTTCCAACGTTTTCGTGTCCCACCATGCAAGCATATGCTTTGAAACTATGTTTCTGATTTAAAACTGCCTAAAGATATCTAAATGATAAGTATTGACTAACTCTACGAAAAGTCCTTACTATCTATAAAATAAGAACCGGTCAAGCGTGAACATATTCATGTGTCGAGGGTACCGCCATTGCTGGACGTTTCAGAAATCTTGCTTTTTTTTCAAAAAGTATGACATTTTAAGGAAAAAGTAAATTAGTTGGTGCACAACTACATAAGTGTAGCCTCACATCAAGTGCCCCGAAAGACATGCTTTGGCTAGTTCATAAAATGCGCATTTAAATTCATTTGTACATAGATACAGGGCTTGTGTTGCCAGAGTCTGTATCGCTTATTTTTTACTAGTTTTGCTTGTTTTGTATGTCTCGAACTGATACTGTATGTACATACTAGTAAATTGTTTAAATATATTTACAGTTTATTTAATTAATTAATTTGTTATTCGATTTGAATATGTTGTAATTTGGATTATAATAATCGTTTATTGAATATTTAGAAACAAGAGGAAATTCCAAATAAATATAACAGTTTTTATGTACATCTGAACAAAATTACCTCCCAATGCTAGGATATCCTAATTACGTTTTTTTTATATTATTTTATGTATTTAAACCATACGACAATACCATACCGTAACTCATTCTTTTGAAGTTATCCAAGACATCTAGATTTATACAGTTTTGATTTTGACAATAATCTGTTTGTTCTGGACATATTTTTTTTTATGAAAAACTTTGTTGGTTGGCTGTGCTGAGGACCAAAGGTACTCAGAAAAGCCAAATACACCTCGCCTCGTGAAACCATGCTCAGCGAGGCACCATGCCAGCGTATTGGCGCATTATCGCTGAGCTATCGAGCTTGTTCAAATTACGCTTGACGACTTCCAGGTTTTTACTTGCTAGGCGAAAACGGTCGACACACAATAATATGTTGAAATATTTTTCGACATTCCGTAAATAATCTTTAATTGTGATTCAAAAAAACATCACGTCGAGATACAAGGCAACGCATCAGCGGATCCAGAGGAGCGGATAACACAGGAGGTAATAACGGAAAGGCTGAGGCAGCGGCATCCATCACTGCTCCTATCCGCAGGAGACTTATCCGTATCTGTCTCGTTATCACTCTCCGATATTCGTTATTTGCACCGCGCTTCCTTCGCGCGGATCTATACGAGGGCGAAATAATTATGTTTTTGTCGATCCTACACGCGGTGAGAAATGTCTTCCTTGTTCCTGGTTTTGAATACGGTGCTCTAACGATATTCGAATTTCTCCCGAAGAACGACCTGGGGGTCCATTCAGAGTAAGAGTGAGTTCGAATTCGCAACTAAATATCAACTCACTTTTTTAAATAGTTAATGTTTCCACACTTCTAGAACATCATTACAGTTAGGTAAAAATCTGGTTTGTCCCGTAAATACGTTGGAAGTATAAATAACGGATTTTTAGGTTAACTCACTCCCGAACTCGAACTCACTCTTGCTCTGAATGGACCCCCTGAGGTCCTTCCAATGAGCATGGAGGGACGGGAGTAGAGATCGAACCTCATTCGAATGGCGTCAGCGCAGCCGTCAGTCTCTGGAAAATGTCTAATTGTGCGCTTACAAATTCGGGACGCCCCACATCGAACTTTCGTTGCACTAAAAGGCATCCTGTAAAGTTTTCACGTGTCTATGGAACTCGAGAAAAAACTTCGTAGGCGAACTCTCTAGCTAGGGCTGTTGCATATAAAAGTGGATACGCCGCCCCATACGAACTACTTTTGATGGTTACTCCCTTCCTTCCATGTTCGCTGTCCATACGTAATATTGGTAGTATGAAGGAGCCTCTTATCGGGAGACATATTTGAAACCCATGGGCGTCTTCGGGCGTCTTTACGTTGCGAGTCCAATGTGCGCGATACGTCGCTATGTACATGAAACATTTTTTAAAGGACAATCTTATGTGAGTGACTATTTTTATTGCTTTTTAATGTATCCAAAAAAAATATTTAACTTTTTTATAACTTCACTTTTGAACTTTGTTTATTTTATGTTTTAGTTTCTTTATTTCCTCTATTAGATGTATATCAGCGCGGCTCGTAGCCTAGTGGCGCGGGGACTTGCCTAGCATACCAGAGGTCTGGGTTCAAATCCTTGCCCCGTGCACCACTTTCTTTCTCTTTCTGAGTTGGATAATTTTTGTCCCGAATCCATGTAAAACTGTGGGTGTAGTAAGGCTGTGGGGTCCTTCCCCTACTAGGTGGTAGGGTTCAAGCCCGCACGGGTTGGTACCATCGCATTGGATGAAATGATGGTCGAAGCGGCAAAGAATTGTCCGTGTTTCCATCTAGTTAAATGTAGCCGTGCTCATAAAGGGTACCTAAAAAAAGTAATTCCTTCGATAATAAGAGTAGTTGTGTGGTATTAGCCATCCGTGTCAGTTTGCATAAAAAAACGTATTTGTATTTTTTAGGGTTCCGTACCCAAAGGGTGCCAACGGAATCCTATTACTAAGCCTACGCTGTCCGTCCGTCCGTCCGTACCGTAATAGTTAGGCAGCTAAAATTTTCACAGAGTGTCTATTTACTTTACCGCTATAACAACAAATAGGTAAAATTAAAATATAATAAAATTAAAGAGGTATTTTTGGGTATTAAATCTTGTACTATTGTATGGAACCCTTCGTTGCCGGTTACCTTGTTCGCCTCTTACGACATGCATAAACATATATGCAGTCATACTACTCGTATACCTTTTAAGTATAGGAACCCATACAGTATGATCCTAGGTAAGCAGTCAAAGTTAAATATTAAAAAGTTATCCAAGCACGGTAGTGTAAAGTGTAAAGGTGTATTGAATAAAGCACCCTAACAATTTGCTTCGCGCATCGTTAAGGAGGTGTGAAGATAATTAAAATCGGGGAATAATTAACTGCAACCAAAAATTTTTTTTTTAAGCTCGGGACTCTCGGCGTTCAAGTTGATAGGTACTTTACACTCTGGCTTCGGTTAAATTCAACTTTTGAATAAAGGTCTGGAGTTATAAAATTATCTATTGCGCTTTGGAATTTTGGATTGGACTTTGTAGGCCTTGGAAGATGGACTAACCCCTGGATCTAGACTCCCTCGGTAGAGCGTTGAAGTCAGTAGGAATATAAACCTATCTATAACGTGTATTCATTGCTGGAGGTATATAGTGGGTATACCCTTTGAAGTGGTTGTGGTGGGTTCGGAAGGTTTGGTTAGGTAGTTGAGCGGCTCGTAGCGGAGTGGCCCGGAAACTTTCCTAGCATACCAGAGGTATTGGTTCAAATCCCCTTCATGCATCACTTTCTTTCTCTTTTAGAGTTGGATAAGTGCATTTCGTCACGAATGCGATCTGCTCCATGGTTCGGAATCCATCCATCCAGAACCCCCAATAGGTGGTAGAGTTCAAGCCTGCCCGGGTTGGTACCATCGCATTGGTTGAAAATATGGTCGAATCGCGGTAATTATGTGGTATTAGCCATCCATGTCAGGTTGCATAAAATTAGGTATACACACACACAATTTTGCTCGATGCCTTAGTTCCTACACAGTTTTTAGCAAATCTCTGTTATTTTGGTGGCAACGAAGTAATTTTGGTTGGAGGTACCTTTCGTTTTTTTTTGGGATTTAATTTATTGCAACGTCAAATACTTATATCTAACATAAAGTGCAATAATGCTATGCCGAGAACAAAATATATAGTTATTTGTATTCTCGTATTAATAATTGTGAATTTAGCATGGATGATTGTGTACTGAAGCCTATAAGTCCGCTAATAGATAACTCCACTTTCGAGAGTTAACATTATGAGACAACCCCGGAATCAGACAAAATTGTACCAAATTTTGTGTCATCTAATAATGCTAACGCTCCAAAGTGTAGTTATCTATAAGTGAACTCAGGCTTCTGATACCCGTCGAAAATAGTTTAGTAATGAGACGAAGCGAGAATAAGTGTTTTCCGTTTTGTCATTCGAGATTTAATCCGACACGTCAGATGTAAGAATAAGAGACTACCATCTCAAAGTCCAGGCAAAGTGGGTTTACTCCGCTGATTTGAATCACATTTGTGCAGTTACCGTGAGTTAAGCCGTCTTGGAGTCCTGGTGCAGCGTTTACCGCTATGGTCGGACAACTATAAATTGGCCGCGTACTAATTTATTTTATTACAGATTCGCGACGCTCCGCACGCATGCGCATTGGACACGCCACGACCTGCGGGACACACGCGAAGGGGCGTAAGTCGCAGAGTGCAGAGCCCTTAGTCCGACTTCTTACCTAAAAGGGCGTTAAGCCAAATTAATCGACGAGAGTTTTCAAATATATGGAGCATTGGAGAGCGCGCCGCAGTGGACGTTGAGGGAACTAACGTTTCAGAGTTCGAGTTTAACAGCTTACGCATTTACGCCGTAAATATCTGGACGTAGCCGTTTACGCCTAGACTTCGCCTTTAGATACAAATCGGTAGCCCGAGTTTGGCAATTTGAAGTAAAACTCGTATGGGTCTGACGTTTTTACGTAACTTCGAAGTTCCGTAAAGGCCAATTTAGGTGAGAAGTCGGACTACGGGCTCAGGAATTAGACGGTATAAGCACAGTACAGCCAGAACAGTAGTAGCCTGTGTGACTATTCTAGTTTTACTATGGAATAAGGCACCTTCAGTCCGTGCTCACACGCTCCACTTCAAATCGCATGAACACATTATTGTTAAATGTATTTGGCGTTTGCAAGCTTTTTGACTCCTGGGCGAAAGTTCGAAACCAACTTAGTAATATGTTAACGTCTTGAAATTCAAGAGTTTTGTTTTGTGTTATCGCAGCAAGAATCTCACCCACAAATTTAAATGGAAGGAGGCTGGCTCCTATTTTTCCTAAATGAATCCTACCCGCAAAACGCAAAAATAGTCGCAAGCTGTTCTATGTTTCGGAATCCATGCTTGAGTTAAGACCGCCCAGGTTGGTTTTATTAAAATATGTTGTGTGTGATTTCGTCGGTCATGCGGTGTGTTGTGCTATTATCATGACGCTGGGTTTCACCCAAATAGAAGCGTATAAAACAAAATTACATCGCGTTCATATTTCATTCAAATTCAGCCATCGTGTTTGCGTCCACTGCTGGACATACGCCTCCCCAATTCTGCTCCAGTCCTCCCGGCCCTCAGCGGTACGGAACCACTGGCTTTCAGCCGACGCACTTGATGTCGTCGCCCACCTGGTGGGTGGTCTTCCCACACTCCGTTTTTATGTCCACGGCCGCCAGTGCATTAATTCACCCCAAATCAAAGCAATATTATCTGATAACATTCCGCCTTTATATGCATGCCACCGACTTGGTTTTCTTGCCACGTTTTCTGTCCAACAATGTTTGACGGGCACCTTGCCAAAAGAACGGTATATTCAATTTTCACTTATCTAGCATTCGTATTGTGGTAGAGATGGAGCGAAGACAAAGGAAATGTCTGCGATGCATCAGAATTAGCTGATTTCTGCCTGTGTGTAATAAATAGTTGTTGCGCCCAAGATCACAAGATTTTGTAACCGAGAGAGTTATGTATTGTTTAATTTAGTTTTGTTATCTTTATTATATTCTGCCAGATTTATTACCTAAAGAAGATCTTGAATGCGTCTTTAATGTGCAACTTAGATATTTACTTCTATTTCTGCACTCACTATGGAGGGTTACTGTTTCTATTGTTCTTGTCCAAGAATTGTTTGGCAGTAGCGTTTAAATAAATGAAAATAAAAAAATAACAGTATCAACATTTTTTTTCTAATTTCGATCATAGTTCTTCTATTTTTCCGGCAATTATTATGGTTTGATTGTGCGGATATATTATATACTAGAATGACCGTATGTGATAAGATATCCTTTTATATTTAAAGTTTTTTTAAAAGTTACTTGTAAGCAAACATGATATCGACAAAACGTGGCATTGAACCATTTTATGATTTAGATGAATAAAAGTCGGTCTTTGTCATTACAATAATTCAAGCCTTAAACTGGTCTGGAAAACTGACGCGCATTCACCTCCACAACATTAGGCGGTCAGGGTATTATTGTTTTAATTATTTAATCTATTATCTACAAGATTGATTAGTCAAATAGATCTTCTTGTGTTCTATACATTGAAATGAGCGACTCTGGGGGAATTCTTCTTCGATTTGCTCAATTCGATTTAGCTTGAGATGGCGGCGCCCTAATATATGTGCATGGATGGCGATTTCCAAAAAGAGGATTGGAAGTGCACTTGTTAACATATTAGACCATCTCTACATAGTGAAAATATAAATTACACACAGTGGTTACACAAGACCTTGTGAAACAGTCACAGTAAATTCACTGTGACTGTTTCACTGATCTTATTCTCGAACTTATTTTTCGAGCGCACTAACATGGGACATATTTATTACTAGCTGATGTACCCGGCTCCGCTCGGGGCAATGTAGTTTTGGACTGATGTCGGGCAAAATTATTTCCTCGATATTATATGAGTTCCCCGTGCACACTTTCATCCCCATTTCAACCCCTTCCAGTTTAATTTTCGCCACAAAGGGTAGCCTATGTCTTTCTCCAAGGTTCAGACTATCTTTAGATTTTTTCAGGATGTAGGAATTATTAGTACCATCAATGGCACGTTTAAAAAAACCTAATGTAAACTTGGAATATATAACTATACCACCTACTTGTTTTATGAAAAAAAAATTATTTTGAATTTGAATTTGAATTTCTATACCGAAATTAATATAGATTGGTTCAGCGGTTTAGGCATGAAAACGCAACATACAAACATACAGAGTTTCTTTAGCATTTAGTTATAACATTAGTATCTATTATATTTATGGTTGCATTGAAATAATGAAGTATTTCGATTAAGTATTAAGTATATAGAAGCGTATTATTTAAAGTTACTTTGCTAGGAACAGACTGGGAATTATTCCAGGGAACCATAAACTCCTCAAATCTAGGGCACAATGTTGTAGTCTGGTGCGAGTAACTGAGCACTACATGCGGGTCTAGGAATCGTACAATGTTAAGGGAATGGTGTCACCACGAAGGAGATAAGTGGATGGGTGTTCTACACAACCACAAATATACTGAAAAAAATATTACAGGTGTTGAATATTAAATCAAAGTATGAAAGTGTTAGCGCGTCTATAACCTTATAAGTTGGGATTTATCTTTTATATATTTATCCCTAATTCATGTCTGCTACCGGCGTAGTGTTCAAAAAATATACATACGTTATGTTTCAATATCTTTTGCTGAGGACTTAATTTCATTTCATTCATTTGTTAAACTGCTGGTAGTCAAACTACACCAAGCCATGTCACAATTTGATTGATTCGATCAATTCAGTGAAGAAGAAACCGCAAATAAAGTTCGCTGGTATTTAGTTTAAGCATTTTTGTTTTCTTCCACATTTATGCTATACACTTATGAATGAACACACCAAAATGCTACTGCCATACTTACATTCTTTGGTAGAACGGTTTGTATTACGACTGCAATTATAAAATCAATTCAACGAACAATTTCAATTTGTTCCAGTATTGTAGTTGCCTTGCATGTAGGCGACGTACATGTACACTATTCCCTGTGTATGTAATTTGAACAAATCTCACTACGACATGCTTTGTCTGTGTGCACCTTAACGCAAAACTGCAAGCAAGGCTCACATCAAGTAATAAGTTGAATATAACAGAAATATGAATGAAAGAAATCGACGAGCTCGCGCTAGTAAAAGAAGAGCAAAGGTTATTTTAGAATATTCCCAATTTTGTGGTTTTGTTTTCGCTCAGTCGTCGCCGACGCGACGCTAGTCGCGCGCTACCTGCCGGACGAGATTTTCTAACGTCGTCGCTGTGATTTTCAAGATGGCAGAGCAATAGTTAATTGAACATTAAATTTCTTTCTGAGTTGGACAAATATCCTCGTTTGTATCCTATCATTTGCGACATCATACCTGATGGTAATAGAAATAATTTCCTCTGAACTTACTCTTTCTCACATATGTGTGTATCGCTCTGGTGTATATGCGGAATAAGTACTTGTTGGAACTCGAGAACATCGGTAGTAAGCGAATTCAGCGCTACCGATATTGTATCGCAGCCCCGATACAAACCAATTTCCTGTAATTTCAATTACCAATTCCAGCATGTGAGAAAGTGAAGTCGAGAATGAGAGCAAGGTGCCCACGTTCCTTCTTCATGGATGTCGCGTACATTTTAAGCAGCCGTCGTTTCCTGCCCTCTTAGGTTGATTGTCCCCACGTTTTAGTTGGTTTGATAGTCCGTCGGCGTCTGTTCGTTAAGTATTATAATCCGTCGAAATACGGATCTTTGATAAAAGGTACATTGCATATCGTTAAATAGTTAGCTCGTATAGCGTTGGATGAAAAGGTGGTCGAAACGCCAAAGAAAATTGTCCGTGTTTTCTATCCGAGCCATGCTCAGAAAGGGAAGGACCTGGCATGGCACACAATTCCTTCGGGAGTGCGGTGTGTTGGGCTAATATGACTGTGGGTGTGGTATTAGCAGCGAGCGTGAAATGACGGGAGTAAGGATCGCGGCGGAGCCACGAGTTGGTGGAAAACTTCCAATTGTAGTTAGTTCGCTTACGAATCCGAGACGCACAACTTCTATTATTCGTTGCAGTAAATGGCGTCCTGTGAAGTTCTTAAGTCTTCTTACGTGAAATCGGAACTAGAGAAAATGAGTAAGAAACTAATTTGTTAGCAAACTCACTCACCGGCGCTGCCATTGCATTTAAAAGAGGCTTCGCCGCCCTCGTACGAACGAGTTTTGGTTGTTACGCCCTTTCATGCTCGCTGGGTGTTAGCCATCCATGTTCAGTTACATAAAATAAGTCAATCGTTAACTCTTAACATTTTCAACATTTGCAAGCTTAATCTAAAATTACCACTATACTCACTGGTGGCGCGGGTAGGTCGCTGGGTTTTTGTAAATGGGTTTGTAAAAGGTAGGCCTATATAGGTTCGCAAAAAATAAAGGTATGTGGTCCCATGCAATGCACAATCTTCTAGGGGTTGGATAAATGAAGGTGGGACGACTCACCACGATGGAGACTTCCCTATGTGTGCGGGTGGCCACCACGCTTCTCCTTCTCCCACAGGATGCGGTTCGGGAACGCTGCGTCCTCGACGATGAAGAGCACGGAAAGTTCCTTGGATTGTTCGAGTTTCGAGCACACGCGGTACTGGCGAGGTACTCCTGGGTACCTAAGGACCCGGCGGCGGCGAGATAGTTTTGGCGGGAACCGGTGCTACGATGACATGGCGTGTCCGTGCATCGCGGTATCAAAAATTGCACTGACAGCTGGGCCTTTCAGCCTTTTCAGCAGACGCTGTCAATCTTCGCTCCATCAGGTGAAAGAGAGAGAGGGACATGCGTATGCGGGGAACAAGGATAGGACTAGGGTCATGCACATCACATAGAACCACACAGCCATACATTACGCGAATACATTATGGCGTAACCACTCACAGGGTGTACTAGCCGCTCTAGTTGTAAAGTACGATGACCTTCATAGGTGATATTTTAAAATGTTCCATTTATATATATCGCGAGTGTATGCCTATTATAATCTTCAGGTAAGGTACAAACTAACAGACTGGTTTTTAAACGTTAAAACAGCGATTATTTTATGAAAGTGCAGAGTTGCTCTCAAACCATTTACTAATTTTATTTCTGTCGGTTGAAGTTTCTTGTTGGTTTTAATTCGTCCTCGATAGTAAATCGAATAGTCTTTTACAATCATATCAATCACATAGATGGAGAAAAATACTATACAAAGTTCGACCACAACTTCGTTTAATGTGAGTTGGCCCCGAAGTATGAACTCGACAGCGCAATGCAGCATGGAGGCAGCGCCATCTAGTTTTTTCGACCCCTCTTACAACCCCATGCATCGGCAACCTCTTGACCGATATAGATCATTTTTTTTTATGTAACCGGACATGGATGGCTAGCACCAAACTGACCGTCAGATAGTAACCTAACACACCATATGGGAACTAGGTGCCATGCCAGAACCTTGCTTATTTTGCTCGGCTACATTAAACTGGATGCAAAAAATGGACAATTTTCGTTGCCGTACCGTCCACCGTTCATTCAATGCGATGGTACCAACCCGGGCGGGATTCACGCTACCTCCTAGTGAGTACATAAGAAAACTTTCAGTTTTACGTGGAATCCGAACCACGGCCAGCCTCAACGGTTGAAAATGGTTACCCATCCACAACCCAATTGGTTGTACTTACTTTTAAATAAAAATAAATGTTGTTTCACTTATGACCTTATGGGACTGAAGGCAGTTTCAAATTTAAGTATGACGGCAAGCTGACTATACCGAGAGAAAGGCCAAATAGATTTATGTTAATCAGATGATGTTGCTGGTGTTTCACTTGTCCCGCATGCGCACAACATCGTTCGATTTGTCGCCTCGTGCTCGACAAGAGGCGGCGGCGGCGTGCCGTGACTCGAATGTCTGCTCTGAATGTTTCGCAACGCATTCCTAGGGGTTCTAGGGGAGTGCAGTAATGCACTATCGAACGGTCGTAGAATTATTAGTCCGCTCCGCTCGGGTCATTGTCGTTTTCGACATACACACGAGAAATCTTAATGGCTAGTTAGCACGGCTTCTAATAAAGCGAGTCGATGCACTCATTGGTGGGTGACGTTACGTCGACGTTGCAAATTGACTAGCCAGTCAGCTGCTTCGAAGTCGCGATTGATTAACAAGGACGCCCTCCAAGTCGTATAGTTAACAAAAATTCCAACATTATTCTGTTATACAAATATCAAGATTGTTTTTCCTTCTGCTATCATTTTCGGGTTCTCCTAAGCAGCCTGACTCGTTTCAGCCAAGGACTTCTAACAATTAGTCACATTCAATACTCCATTCAACAATACAATTAATGTGTTTTTTAATTCAATATTTTCTAATCAAGCACAATGCATTGTATTAGAAGTAGCATTTTAATTGTTTATTTTTTTTGGTTATAGAATGTTTGCATCAAACCAATGTACATCAACTCAGTGGCTATTTCTGGCCCCAGCAGACAGCTAGAAGCATCCATTCGTCAGCCAAGCACTTTTAATATGTTTTCATTTAGTGTTGATCAGCAAAATCGTGTGTTGCTGATGCAGACGGTGGTTTTCCCGGTTCAATGTTCCTTCATTTGCCAAGTTTTATTTTACACTAATGGTAAAAAAAGTTATAGTTACAGGCGCGGAAAGCCCCCATCGGTCTCCTGGCATGCAGTGCAGAGTACAACTTGGCGCACGCTCGCGCGCTTGAGCTAACGACGTCCGAGGAAGCGACAATTTAATATCCAATTAGTACTTTTTGACAACTCTCGTGCTATCTGTTGGTGCCACAGTATAGGGAGAGACCCAGTGAACTAAGATCCATACAAAACATTGTCATTACTTACGTCTAAGGATAGCATAGCGAATGTCCTATTTGTTTTGTTACTAATTTATTCTGAGCAGTTTCTCAACACGATCAAGGGCCATACGTTTCAATAGTGTCTAGACTTGACCTACTGGGGCTATGCTCCCCACTGATGTTTCAGCGTCAGTGGAAATAGCGTCTCCCTTTGCGTATAACCTCACTGTTGGACATTGGGAGCGCTTTTCAATAAACAGCGAAGGGCAGTCGAATCCGCATAACACATGTCCTAATGTGTGTCCGCTAGGTTAGCCTGTGAACTATCCTTTGTTTATTACAGAAGGGCCTTAAGGCTGGGCAATTTTCGACCACTAGGTTTACACTATGACTAGACCATGCTCGTTTTGGAATGATTCTATTGATATTCAATCCATAGAGGTTAGAATATGACCAGAAACCTCTAGTCCGGAGCCCCTAGTCCGATTTTTCACATAAATTAGCTTTTAGCCATACCGATCGAATGGAGTTTTCAAATGTGAGTTTTCAAACAAACTAACATTTGCAAGTCCAAGCTTCCCATACGATTATATGCACAATGTGTCCGTACGGACACATGGCATTTCCCCTTCCTTTTCTCTATTTGATGTACACCGTTCAAGTGCCTAGACTCTGGCCCGACCCCTCCAGTTGGTGCTTCGATTCGATCAATCGAACAGGCGCCCGTCATTTTTATTTCCTCTTACTTTTTGCGTCTCGACGTTAAATTTTAATCATGTTAAAGAGGTCTAGACAGTTTGTTGTACATATTTATTTTTATCGCTTTGTAAAATCAAGTAATTCTTTGTAAGAATCATATATATGGATAACTTAACAGAGCTTCCGTACGCCTTAAGATTCGCTTGACATAAACAAATTGATGAAATAAATGTCCTGGGACGCATGTTTATTGTATTAGTCATCCGTGTCGGGGTTACATTAAAAAGCGGACAAGTGCGAGTCGGACTCGCACACGAAAGGTACACATCACACATTTGTTGACAAAAAAACATGTTTTAATTTATGCAGCCTCCTTTAATTTATATTATGTTTTAATTTTGTGATAGCGGAAAAATACCGTACCGTAGCGGGAGCTACCTACCTATTACGGTTCATGAGGTACAGCCCTGTGACAGACAGACGGACGGACGGAAGAACGGATGGACGTACTGACTGACGAACGAACAGCGGAGGCTTAGTAATAGGGTTCCGGTGACACCCTTTGGGTACGGAACCCTGAAAATCGTACGGCAGAGTAACATCGATGTGGCGACTTGACCTGCCGATCAGCAGCTGCTGCTGCTGAGACTGCGCTTCACGAGTTGAAAAAAGCTTAAAGGGCCTTACATCCACGTAATAGAATGAGTGTTAAGTCACTCAGTATTATTGTTTTTCCGTATTTCGATGCTCATTAAAAGGTCGAACCAAAATTTTGTAGAAACTTGAAAAAAAATTAACAGACCCTGCGGTATTAAGTTGTACCTTATGTCCGAGTTTTTTTGAGTGCAAAACTTATATAAATAAATATAAATACATCGGATACATGCCAAGGACAAAATACACAAAATGTTATTTATTTTAAGACACTTATCTCCATAGTAGTTGCTTTTAATAATTATAAAAAAATCTGCACTGCGAAGCTGGTTTACAGTACAGCAATAGTTTACTTACGGGCCTATGGATATGCAACACATGTACGTGTGCATAAACAAAACAAAAGTACATTTAATCATATCGAAATACAAAGCGGGAAAACCATTAATACAGAAATAAGTAAGAATATTTTTTTTAATGAAGCTTATCATATTTTTCTTAAATGAAAAACAATCCAAAAAATGTAACAGTTCAGGCAAACTTGGTTCCACCACCACCACTCATTTAGTTGTGAAGCTCCCTTTGAATAGCAATCCAAGTGCTTTGAAGGAGTTTTCTTCGAAAGACCTTTTTTAACATCCGTGGTTAATTTTAATGCATCAACTAATTAATGGATCGGACCCGTGACCAATCGCCCAACGGATCGCTGGATTTATTGCTCTCTTCGCACGAATTCCATTCTAATTTTATGCAACAGTTTGCATCCAAATACATATGTATGTAGCTTTAAAAGTGCAAAAATGGAAGGATGTTATGAATCAAGAAAATGTGACCAGAATTTATAATGGTTCATATGTAAGGGTAGTTTGGAAACGTAGAATTGAAATAATATTAAGTGACGAGGGTTGATAATGGTATGTTCAGATATTTGGATAAGTAGAGCGAATAGATGAAGGAAGAACGACAAAACACACAGCAGAAACGGTTCTGAAAATTGGTAGAATTGTAAAAATGAATATATAAATTCGCATTTCTTGCCGTCTGAGATTTATTCTTTAATAAAATTTTATTAAAATTCATTTAAATAGGGCAAACACAAGATACAAATTATGTTACCATGATACTTAACGGCTTGGCTGTTTTTAAAGAAAGTTTTAAATTCTGTTTTTTTAATTTACATATATTAAAATTTAAAAACGATCAGAATTTTTAAACATTATTCGATAAAATGATCAATTCAATACGAAACGTTTTTATAAGAATTTGAAACAGTAATGCAAGAGTGGAAATATACTGTTTCTCAGCAGTTATTTATGTAGGAATTCGGTTATTACTGGTTTTTTAAATAACTCATAAACTCGTCACAACAAAACCTTTTCAACGAAATTTGGTCAATCACTGTGGAGTCGTTTATCGAAATATTTTATAGACGTTTGAAACTAATACAAAATAATATTTAAAATAATAAAAGTTGATCAATAGGGGAAATGCCTTTATAATTACGAGCAAATATCTTAATATGATAGAACCTAATAAAAAGTGTAGTAGTGCATGTTAATTGTTTTTCCAAATAAAATATTGTCTCATTAAAACTTTTTCTAAAGGAATTCACCATTTAATATATATTATAATTACCTATAGTGATTTTAAAATAATACCGAAAATTGTTAAAAGAAGGAATTACAAACCCGTTACACAAGGATACAAGGACAGACCATGGATCCTAAAATTCTGTTGGTTAAGTTACGTGAGGTTAGTAGTGCGTACAGAAGAATTTAGCATTCGCAGATCACCTGTGTAGTGCCACGGTAACACAGTGTGTACCGACTTCGAGAGTTCCATACGCGGCGAGTTCAGCGTCTCTTGATCCTGCGCCTCCGCTACCGGCGGGAGCGCCCACGATAGCTCGACACGGACTCGCTTTCATTACAATGCACAACGTTAAGATGACACGTGACCTGAACTTCAGACGCCATATCGAGCTTGGCATGCGTTATTGGTCCAACGTGAAATACTGAGTTTACAAAGAGAGGAATTTTGTACAAATAAGTAACAATCTTACAGCTGATACAAACAATGAATACGCAATCTACAACCAGCGAACGCAGCGTGCTACGTAGATGTATTATAATGAAGTACGTAAAGGTTTAGACGCACTTAACAGAAGAAAAACATTAAGGCTGATATAAATAGTCGTAACCGAAACTAAGACTAACGAAAAGTAGTACTTTGTGACGTCACTTTGAATTGCTTTGAGATTCTTTCCATACAAAATATGTCAAAGTGACGTCACAAAGTACTACTTTTCATTAGTCTTAGTTTCTGTTACGACTATTTATCTCAGCCTTAGATACAAAAACGAGAGGAGTCGTGGGACAACCGGTAGGACCGAAGTTTTTTTCTCTAAATATATATAAACTATTACCTCAAGAAACACCTCAAAGTCGAACGGAATAACATTTCACAAGCCCCAGTCATTAAGTTAAATATAATGTTACACTTAAAGTGCGCCTACTTTAATTAAATAGACGCATACTGTTGCACAGCGCTTTTTTTGCATTTCGGTCCCACCGCATTGTATTGCATGAGCCAGAAACCAGCCCATAAAGCGCTGTTATATCCACAAATCCACTGTTATGGTGCCTCACTGAGCGTGGTTTCGGTGCATTTGGTTTTTCCGAGTACCTTTGGTCTCTCCTCACAGCTACCGAAACTGGTTTTTCATAAAAACGATTGCAATAGTGCCCTTGATCGAATTGTTTTGCTTGTTAAGTTCTCACGGAAGCAAGATAGGAGGCCGACGAGCGGAAGGTTAATACTAATATCTGTCTTCTTTTTCACGAAGAAAAAGACAAGCGAAGAGACAGCTAATGGTGTTATCGTTCGGCCGTAAATTAATATGGGTTTTCGACATTATCGACAACCCATTACGGTTATTCGACGTGTCGTCGGACGGTCTGTTTACCCGTGTAGCTCCCATGCGCCAACCGCGCGATAAGGAACATACTTCCAACAATCGATCTATGCTGGGCGCCGTGGAGCCGACGCGATATTCTGTAATTATTTCTCATTATAGCGAACCGGTTGCTAGCCGGCCGGCGCGCTCGCATTCGCTGCGCCCGCTAATGTCTCGGACGGACAACTTAAGTGTAGCCTCTCAGCGTATTATCGTATTTTCGGCGCGCGTAATGGACCCACTAAAGTCAGCGGATTTTTCACACTGACTGTTAAAAGCAGCGTTGAAGTCCTTGATTGGCGAGCGCGAATACGCTGCTAATCGGCGCGACCGACGGATCGGGAGGCGAAATCTCGCGATCTGAGTCACCCGTTGGTTAGGGACAGCGAGCAAGGAAGGACGGCAGTTACAACTCGAAACTCGCGGCGTAGCCACTTTTAAAATGGCGATAGGGCAAAAGGGACTCGCTCGGGTAATGATGTTGTCGAGTTTAATTGACACGTAAAACCTCGTTAAAACATGCAATAACTTCACAGGACGCTACTGAGTGTACCGAATATTCGATCTTTCGCGTTCGGAAGCGAGCAAACTACAGTCAGTGCATGTAGTTGCGTAGCCGCCATACGCATGAGTTTCCATCACTAATTTTGTTCTTCCATGCTCACTGGTTATAGCAGGCAAGCATTTTTACAGCGACGCAGCGAAGAGGGAAAAGGCGGGTGGCCTCCTCACCACCTTAAACTCTTGCCCAACGAATAAGAAAGGACCGGAGTGGCGACCGAAACTCATCCGTATAGCGGCAGCGCAGCCACTTCTTAGTGATAAAACGTACACTGATGGTCAGTTCGCTTACGAATATGCACACTCATGATGTTCTCGAGTTCCAACGACACGTAAAGAACAGCACAGAACGCCATTTAGAGTAACTAACATTCAATTGGCGCATCGCGAATTCGTAGGCGAACATTTATATACTACGCTGCCACTATATGGATGCGTTAAGGTCGCCACTACGGCCCTTCCTTGCTCGATGCTCTTGCCTAGTTACGTGGTCGCGATCTATTCCCACGCTATCTTATTTTGGGGATTCAACGTTTAAGTAAACGCTCCTCCTTAACTGCTTTGTCAAACGTAAACGAAGCAAAAGCTGTACCAAAAATGTGTCTTTTGTTAAATAAGTAAAACGATACTTTAATTCAAACGCCCTGATAATTCGCTATAGTATATGTTTCTGCCCGTTTAAATAAAGGCTACTGTATTAGATACCTCGGAGCTTCAAGTGCAATATATATTTTCTTCTATGAATTAAATGAATTCGGTTAAAAAGAATCACCTCTCCACACTCACTTTTAAATGCGTAACCAATGGAAATTTTGTAATTTTTTTTTTACTTTCTGCACTTTTTTTTAAAAACATATATTTGTTAATCAGACAGGACAGTCTCTTCAGAACAGAGTCGATTCTCCCGTGAAGAAACGAGACCTTGTATGTGCACAATCCATAATTTTTAACCACATTAAGATGTTATGGTAAAGGCGGTTTTTAAACGCCCTTCACGAGATTTGTCACTGTTCTTGGTATGTTCATAATGGCATTTTAAATACTAGCTTTCAACATGGAATTCCCAGACTTGGGGCTTCATCATTGAACACTGAATTCAAATCCTCTAAAACTTGCAGATATGTTAGTCGTTTGTAAAACATTATTGCGAACATTTCCTAAGATAATTCATTTTCGGACGTAAAGTGATAGAAATGACGCTGTGACAAAATAATTTCGCATAGGATCTGCGAAATTATTTTGTATTACCTTTCAACTGTTTTGAGATTCTTAATTCAAAAATATTATTAAAAATTTACGGTAAATATGTAAACGAAGACTTAAGAGGCATGCATTGATAAACATAACCCACCTCCTTTGCGTAATTGAATAAAAACAGATGTGAATCGTTTGTTTGATTACAGAATGGTGAGATTAAGACGACTCTGCAAAACCCAAGATAACCATGCATTAAAGGCAAAACTATAACCATAAATATAATATTATCGTAAGAAACTCACTGAACATTAAATACAGAATGTTATGAAGCAATAAATGGAGTTATACTTTCCGAGGCGATCAGCTTTAATAGGTGATATCTTGTATCGAAAGTTTTTCATCCAGTTTTTCCTTTCTGGTCCGCGAGTGTTTCCAGACGTAATTTATTTATATTTTAATAACTTTTCTGCGCCCGTCTGATTGCATTCCTCGACGCGAAGTGCATTCGCGGGCAACGGACAGTGGTAACATCGAGACCGGTAACCGGTAAGTCGATGCCAATAACGGTGGAGTTTGCATAAATAATAAGCCAATATTATTATCAATAAAAACCAGCCGAGATCAAATCTCTGATTCGTGTAATACAAACGTTTTAGTATCTGTGGGATTTTTTTATGTTACCTGTGCAAAGGGACCTCTTACAGATCGTCATCTGAATGGATTATGATGTTGTCTGAAAGATATGTCTGAGAAGTTAGACCACATTTAGATGTTTACCAAAATAGCTTTTTTACAGAAGTCGCGGTGAACGCTATTTTTTATATTGTTTTATTTGAAGTGCAACTATATGGCGTCATATCAAGAATAGGAACTGCTAAACGCACATGGGCTACAGATTGTTTTGAGGCTGCAAATTATTATTACACTCGGGTTTGTCATATTTTAACATTGGCCAGTTCAGCAAAGGCCAGGAAAGAAACTCCACTATTTTTTTTCAACGTCTCCAAATGCACCGACGCGACAGGACAAGGATTTTGGGGGCTAAAGTTTACTGACCCCATCGATCTAAGATTTAGAGAATAAGTTCGTTCTTAAGGTGGGCCTTCGCATCCAACTCCCCGTACAAACGTGGAAAGAAGATCATGCGCATATTTCTTGACAGATCTAAAATTATGCTTTAAACAGCTTTATTTGTACGAACTAGATGTCTGATGACCATTGGCATTGTAAATAGTATTTGGTCTAAGTTATAAGGTCCAAAGTTCGATTTTTTCTCGCGTTTTATGCAATAATTTTGAAGGTGAAACTCAACTTTACTCAACGATAAAATAAAAACATCTTACAAAAAATTGTCATCAGACCTAGCTTGTTTCATGAAGGCTTACTTGTATAATCAATTTGGTTTTTGTTTGATTTTTGACTACAGCGGTCGTGAATTACTTTAAGCTATAGGTCCTTTTGTAATTAAAATGTTCGTAAATCTTACCAAATCAAACACTATGCACATTGTCTGCTTTGTGGACATGTTGCATCCTCCTCATCACGGAGTCTCTCTTTTTCTTTGAAACAGAGAAAGTCTCGGAGCGCAAAACCGTGCCCGCGAATGAGTTAGTCCCGCCAGGAAGGGCCACCTTAAATTAGGAATGTGGACAAATCCGGATTTCTCATGGTGATCGATGGTAATATCTTATGGTCGACGAAACGCACATAAGGGTAAATATAATTTAAAAAAGTTTGTTGTGGATTAAAAAATCTGGCAAAAAAAATCCGTCGATCATTTCAGGGTCTTTTTGTAAGAAAACGATTAAACTTAAATGTATACAAATTTGTGATAAGAGTTGAAATATTTACAGCGTTTCAAAAAAAAAAGTATTTAGATAGTAAAGTTCTATTATCACCATTGGATAAAATCGGGTGTCCAGCATTTTTTGTATTTGAACATTATTTAGAAAGCGACCAGAAAATTGGTAAAAATCCATTTCAAGCGGATGGATATAAAAGCCTTAATTTCACATTGTTTTAATTACGATCAGTCTCCTACAGTTCTTAGAAAATATTTAAGGGCAGTGTATTTTTCAAAGGGCTTACGCATGCAAATCGATTATCCGACGAGCTAAGCCCCCGTCAAGCGTAACTAAATACTTGAAAAATTAAAAAAAGGCCTCTTATTCATAATTGCAAAGCCGGCTTATGGGGCATAAAAAGCAGTAAACATGTTTCCAAGCGCTGCGCGCGATCAAAAAACGAAAAGCGCGAGCGAGACGGGTGATTTGTGTACGTTTTCGCGCCTTCTTTCGAGATGGGATAAATCATAGACTAAGGGCCGAGTGCACGAAAGGACAAAAAATCAAAATCAACGTCAACGTACGATTAAACACGTCACTTTGTATGGACAGTATGGAAGGAACCCTATGCGGTTCACTAAAAGTGACGTGTTTGAACATTGATTAATTCGGCCGTCTCTTCGTGCAACCAGGGCTAAGAATAACTTAAGACCATTCTCATACCTAAACATTTTGGACCATTTTTTGCGATTAAAACGAGACAGCCAGAGCTCAACGTCGCTTTCTAAATGTGACCAACCCGCATAATGCGTGAAAACGTTTTTTTTATTGTTTCGTTAAAGACATTCAAAAAAGGTAATCATAACCTTAACTAAATTGGTAGATAATGTTGTGCTCTTTAAAATTATATTTCAATCGATTTCATTTACTGTCAATGTCAGCAGCAAACTTGAAAAAAAAATACGTTTGAGACCTGACTTCAGCATTTTTTTTCCATGCAAAAAATATCATTTTCTAAAATATTTTTTTAACTATATTGGTAGAACGTTAAATGTAATTATAAATATATTTTTTTCATATTCTCATTCCATAAGGTTCAGGAACTTAACGCAATCAAACCATACGCATTAATCATCTTAAGGGTTGGCTCTTAACTAAGGAGACCAGTGCCACTTTCTCCTACGACGGTGGCCCGGAAGAGCTGCAGAAACTGCGTGAGCAGCTGTCCGCAAAGAGCAAACTCAATATTGTACTGCGAAGAGAGATTGCCGACAAGAACTCGATCATCCGCGAGCTGTCATTGAGGCTCTTGCAGCAGGCTACAAGCAGCAGTCCCACGGCGTCCCCTCACACTGCAGCTGGCTCGCACTCTCCAAACTTTCCACGTCCTCCCACCGCATGCATCGTCGACCTGCGTTCCCTTTACCAGGAGGGCCAGCTCAGCCCGAAGCCTGCAACAAAGTCGGCGACCCCGCTCACATCTCCGTCAAACTCTTTGCCTGCTGCCACGGCAACATTGGCGCCGAGGAAAAAAAACAAAAAGAAAGCTGCAAAGAAGAACACGACGTCGAAAGAATCTAAACGGTTGAGGAAAATGGCGTGCTGGTTTTTCAACTTAAAAAAATCTGCCCCCCCGGGTTGGAACAAAATGTGGCCACCGGTGCTGGACAACGGTCGACACCAACCCGCCAGAAAAAACAAGAGAGGAAAAGCACGCAATTGCAGGTCAGCTCATCTCGAGGAAAGATGAAATTGAAAGGCACGTCTCGCCAACGCACCACCCAAGCGGCAGGTACTCATACTGAGTGATGAGCACGGACTTGAAGTAGCAAGGTATGTAAAACAACAAACCGCACATAGACCTGCAACCAATTAATACATCTAAACAAGGTATTAAGCAGTAAATTTCGTTCCGAAAATTTTAGCACATAAAATAATGTTTATAAAAAAATAGATAGTTCGAAGAATAGGTCGACATATTGTTATGTAAAATTTTCACATCCTTACCCACAGATAATCTTCGACCCAACAAACTAATTTATTATTTTACATATTGTTTCATGTCTTAGTTCAAGATCGCGCAGCTCTGCTTGTAGTCTCGCATGCTTAGTATGTAAAATGACATCAGATCTTCAAGACTCGTACTTAGAAGTAGTAATATTTTTGTTGGCTCAGAGATTTATGTCATCATCATTTCATTTACGTTTTATGCTCCCTGTGAACTCAATAATAATTTACCTCGATTTGTATGATCTATTTTATCAGGCACATTGAATATTGCAGCCACGTACCTTTCAGAATTAGAGCACCCCGTTGTGGTTGGTTGACATTAGGCTTTTGAGAACGTACCCTTTCTCAAACTATTTTCTCTGCCGCACCGCCAGGATATGAAACTGTCCGTCGGCCGGTCCTGTCCAATCGTAATTTGAAAAAACTCGATAGCTCAGTTATATTTCGCTAATCCGCAGGCATGGTGCCTCGCTGAGCGTAGTTTCGCGAGGTGAGGTCACCGGTGGATTCTGGGACACCCTTTATTTCAATAATATCTGCCAACTGCTGCTGCTCCAAATCATCGCGTTGGCCCTTTAATGTGGATACCTCCTTTTTCAATACTTGTAGCTCAAAAGTAACCTTTTCTAGATTATTGATGCGCTCGTCCTGTCGTTTCAAGTTGGCTTCAATATCTTGTAACTGTCCTCCATAGTACTCGAGCGTCTTTTCTACCGCAGCCACCGTTTGGTTAAGTTCCTTCTGGGCTCGCTGCACCTGCCCGACGGACTTCTGAAGCTGCTCTTGGTTTAGGAGAATCTGCTGGACGTCCTGCTGCACCTTGCTTAGCACGGCGACTACGTCCACTGGGAAAGCGCTGAACGGCTCCGAGGCACCGTGCGGTTCTGGAGTGCCTACCGGGGACATGAATGGTGTACCACTGCCTTCTTCCGAAGATTTCGCTCCAAAGTTAAGGCCGCCTCCGACCTGCGCGTGAAGCAGGCGCTGGTGAGGTGCGCTGCTGACGCCACTTCCGCCTGCGGCGGCCTGCTTACACCCGCTGCACCGCCATAGCTTGTCCCGTCCGCTCTTGGCAGCCTGTATTGATTGCTCCGTGACCCCAGCACACTTATAATGATACCACTGGCGGCATTCTCTTTCGCACTGTTTGCCCGTGTTTCTCTTTATGTCACTACTGCAAACCTTGCAGATAGACATTTTTTTAATTAATTAAAACAATTTAAATTTACTTGTTATGTACTATTATGTCCATAGACAATATCAATTATTTACAATAGACATAAAAATATTATTAAAATGTAAATTATTGAATAAAATTTTAACAATGACATTTCAATTACCCGACCGCGAAGAAGCAAGCGGTGTGGCGGAGCGGCGGCGGGGTGCGGTGAGTTCGGTCCCCGCGCGCGAGTCGAGAGTGCGCTCACACTGTCGTATGCAAAAGTGGAAATAATTGAAATAAAAGAATAAATATTTCATCACTGAAACATACAGTTTGCGCGAAGCTTATATGCGCCTCGAGCGAACAAAAAAGCCGGCCAAGCACGAGTTTGACTCGCCCACGAAGGGTTTAAGATTGAAGAGAAAAAAATCAATTTTTTTGCATGGGGCTTCTCTTCAATTTTTATTATTCTATTATTTTACCTATTTGTTGTTATAACGGCAAAATAAATACACATTCTGTGAAAAATTCAGCTGCCTGAAATTACGGTTCATGATATGCAGCCCTGTGACAGACGGACGGACGGACGGACGGACAGCGGAGGCTTAGTAATAGGGTTCCGTTGGCACCCTTTGGATACGGAACCCTAAAAACGCTCTTGAGGCAAGGGGGTATATGCTCACTCTGCTTCTTTCCCGCCGTCCTACCTCTCACCACTGAGTATTCGTTATAAGAGTGAAGCGGCGAGCGTCGGGAAGACGCAGGTCATGGTGATAAACTACGACGTGAACCCACCGCAGCTGAAGCTGAACGGGGAAGCGATCGATTGGTCCCCCCCGGGTGAAATACCGCGGCCTCGCGCTCAAGACCCACTGCCGGAACGCGGTCAACCAGACCCGAGTTGCACGGGCGTGAATCCGTCCAGTGCTCTCTTTGAAGCTTCCCCTGCTTACCAAGCTGAAGATCTACAAGGCCTACTTGAGGTCCCGTCTTACGTACTCGCTGGTTCCGGAGACGCGACGACGCAAGAACGTTCGCGCCCAAAAGATCCTATCACGGGCGCGAGGAACGCAACGATCGCGAGGGACTTTAAGGCGAAGATTGAGCCACTGAACGACTTCATCGGCCGTCTGGCGACGTCGATTTTCAAGCGCGTTGACGCGTCACAGTTCCCGCACATACGGGGACTGACACCGCTCCACGCCTTACTGCCAGACGGCAAAAATAAATACCCGCACGACCTCGTCGTGGAAGACGAACCATCGGAGCAGACCTGCAGTGAGGAAGACCAGCAGCAATAAGGAAGACCAGCAAAGTGGCTTGAAGAATGCCACCTCAGAGACCTGCCTGCAGTAGCAGGCAGCGTTCGACACCACGGCGAAGAGGCAACCGCCTAAAGCCGTTTCCCCCGGCCGCTTCTGCGAGCATAAGAAATCGATAGTGAGGCACTCTCTACTGCCAGTTTCCCCACCATGTGCCTAACTATTTCCTTCATGCGAGCATTATTTTTTGCAACATTTTTAAAATTTAGGTCCCCCCAGCTGAGAAGTTCACTTCAATAACTTAAAACAATTGAGTATCTATAAAAAATATTGTGTTACTGTAGCTATATTTCAATCGTCAACAAACGTTTTAATGACCACAGCATACACTGCTCCCGCGTTCACTCGCGTCTAGTTTCGAGGCAGGAGGAGAGCTGAAAAAAGGCAGATCGGCTTTTAACTAGCGTTTTAAAATCTACGTACAAACATTTGCGAGTCCGAGTTTGATTGGACAGATTACGCATCTTCGCAGTAAATACGTTGATGTTGCCGTTGACGCCGACTCCACGCCTTAATACAAATCGATAGTCCGAGTATGTTTTTGTCAGGCTGAAGAAGTAAAACTCGCATGGATTTGACGTTTTTACCTAACTTCGAAGTTTCACATCAATTTAGGTGAGAACTCGGACTAACCCTGTTTACCTAACATCTACTGTTCCTTGCTGCGCTGGTCTCTTGCGAAACGGGCATAAGCCTCGAGCTATGGCATC
The DNA here is from genome assembly GCA_946894095.1 of Incurvaria masculella. Taxonomy (NCBI): domain Eukaryota; kingdom Metazoa; phylum Arthropoda; class Insecta; order Lepidoptera; family Incurvariidae; genus Incurvaria; species Incurvaria masculella. Next base: position 18,711,100 of record OX335642.1, read on the forward strand.
AGATACATAACATTCGTAATCGATGACATGGGAGCCCTGTGTCGTAACACGAGATGCTCTGTTTGATTGGACGTTACGCATCGTATTTTAGGAAGTGACCGCGCTGTGGACATGGTGGCGGCGGCGAAGCGAAGCGGCAGGAATGCGACCGGGCAGGAGGCAAATAGAGAAGAGATGGCGATAAATCGAATGTTTACAGAGTTAAATTGCTGGCAACCGCACCATTAAACAAAGAGAAAATATTGTGAACATATCCCTCAACAAAAAAACGCAAATGCAAACAATGCAAACATTTATGGACTGTGTTCTTTAGGAACTACCAATTGATCTCGTTAATATTGACTTATTACAAGATGAACCCCTCACCATAATAAATATCTGATTACAATTGGAGGAGGTAACCGAATATTAGAACCATTACAGTAAGACAGTTAAGAATTCAGGTATAGTCATGGATAAACCACTGTCATGGATTGTCTATATCAAGAGCGTATGCCGAAAAGTATGGCTCTCTGCATAACCTAAATCAATTAAACTCATTCTTATTGAAACTAAAATTACACTAGAACCGATACTTGGACAACGGTAAAAAGTGCAATTCAAATAACGCATAATGAGAACATAATATTAAATCTTAGTTTTAGGACGTTACCTATATTTGAACCCCTTCGCAACTACAACACTCGATTACTTGAAATCTTCAGTCTCTAACACCGATTTTTTAAGGCAAACACATGTACTTTCCCTCTATATAGGTATATTCCTAAACAGTCTCCGTGATCCAACATACCTCCGGGATGAATTAAATTTCTTGTCTTCCCATGGTTTATCACTCAAGTAAATGGTAATAATCCGGGAAATCACGACATGTTTGGTCACATGCGCGATCTCCTAGTCTATAAATATTTTCTTTTGATACCAATACACAATTATTCTTTTTGCCGATTTGTTTACAGTTCATTCTTAACGTGAAATCTTAAAAAAATACAACTTATCCTAAAATATTTACGAAATGTAGTATTTTTACACCTAGCAATAAGCAGACAAAATATCTTTAGGACTTTCCGAATTCATTTTAAATAAAATGTACATAATAAACTTGCTCAAATCCGACGGAGTACGTCCACAACTTGATAGACTCATTCACGCCTACTCCACTCAAATTACCGCCTCTGAATGCGAACGACTGGCAGTCTGGTCAGACAGCGAATTTCACGCCGTATCGCATTACTGAAACCATTCTCCGAGTAGACCCAGAGCATGATCAAGAACCTGTACCAAGCGTTGTTGCTGTATGTACCTATATGATTTGCGAAGGTTAGACCGAAGATAAAAGTGAGTATCTTGCTCTCTTAAAATTTGAAATAAATGGGGTACAATGTAAAGGCAGCTAAAATTCTAGAGCCGCGTTCGCAATGGTTTCTTTTTTTGCTTCAACTGTTGACGCAGGGCAAAAAATAAAAAGGATATCATATCGTACCAATATTATAAATGCGAAGTGTGTCTGGTGTGTTGGTTTATTATTTTTACATTATTACGCTGAACCGGATTTACATGATATTTTTTAAAAAATATTTATATATAAAATATTTTCGATCTTTTTCGGCGAGCTTAGCCATTGGATACAGTAGATAATATATGTATAATTTATAATTTGATATACTACCTGAAATACTAACACAAAATATATGAAGGAAATGGATGATAATAAAATTGTTTAAAATTAAATACATAAAGTAATTAATGTAGTTAAAACAAACGTAGTAGTCTAACAAAAACAACAAGAAATGACTTTGTGCGCACGTGGTGTTCTCAATTACTCTTTAAAATATTAGGGTAGAGCGTCTTAAAAGTTTTCTCTCGAAATCTAGTTAAACTGACATGTCATATACGGTAAATTATACTTAATTAAATATACTTTTTCGTACTAAGCACGTACGTCGCTTATTCCAAGGAGAAGAAGTCCGTAACGCAAGTATAGCGTTAAATAAATGTATGAAGGTATAATCTTAAATTATACTTAATCGTTCTAAGCAAGTTACTTGGCAGTGAAGCGGGATACACTGCCAGCAAACATCCAATCTTGCACTATACTCTACTGCCTTTTTAAAATACCTAATTACCATCGCTAATACTCCGGTATTTCTAGCCAGAAGTACAGAAGGACGGCAAGAAATACCGAAGTAATAGCGATGGTATAAATGTTTATTTGATTAATAGAATTTATTTAATTAGTGAGACAGGTAAGGTAGTTCTTTTTGTAGCTTACTTTGCTTCACGGTTGATTCTACGTACTCTTAGCATATTGGATATGTGATATTGTTTGTAAGGTGTTTTCAAAATAAATAATGATATTTTCAGGGTATATTCAACATATAATGTTTTCTGCTAATTTACAATATTGCTGCATTATTATGGATGCAATTGTATTATACATTTCCAACATTGATCACTGCTTTCTGGGGGAAACAGCGAATGTTCCCTATATAAACTGTTTCACTTTAAAATTAACGGGACACTCTAACGTCCTAACAAAATAAGACAATGTAAACTCTTTTTAAAATTAGTTATAAATTGTGAAAATAAATAAAACGTTTGTGCTTTCTTGTTAATAAATTCAATGCAAATAAATTCCCAAAAAACGACTACCTATAGTGATCTGTTGATGTATTTACGACGGTATTTTAATACCTGAAATGCTTCCTGAAATTTCAATGAAAGCTTAAATTGTTTCACAAAAGTTTCCTCAATCTGAGGATGATATAAGTCAACTTTCCTTCCAAACAGATATACACTGTGAACAGTGTATATCAGATACAGAGAGGTCTAACTGAAATTATTCAATGAAATATTTTAGCAATACTGAACTGTGTTTCTGATATTTTTATTGCTGATCGTAAGTCGTTTTTTGGTACACCTAAAAACTTTTATTGATATTTTTCATTAGGGGTTACATCCAGTGGACACTGTATTTATTAGCCATATACATTTTATTGAAATCCCACACATTAGAATGCAGCACACAGTGAGAGACAATTTCGTCGAATGTTAATTCGAAGGTCCCAGGTTTTAATCTTACTTAAGGCTGTCGTGAAATCACAGAAAATCTAAGATTTGAAAATTATAAGAAATGCATTCTTTGTCCATTGGTCAAAGCACAATTTCGCACGGCAACTGCTGATAAAATGGCGTAATCGTTTTCTAGGCTCTAACGTTTCCGTATACGTAAACGTCTTAGATTTCACTCAAATTCTTTTATATCACTTGAGAAAGCTTCGTTTTATGTCCATATGTTTTGATTTTTTTTAAATATATGTAATTTTCAGTAAAAAAAATAATCGAAAATTAACTAAAAAAAAAAACAACTTTTTTCCTATATTTATTAGCTAATATTTACCATTCTAAAAGGTATATTAAAAAAATAAACATACAGACATAGATTTCTACAATATATTTTAGAATCCAAAATTTCAAAAACCTCGTAAAACATTAAGGGAATTGAAACAGTTAACGCTCGTAATATGGGGAATTGATAGGGCAACGACTCTCTTAAGGTGGTGATAACAGCTGATTGTATGCAGTTTCATAAGGGCATTTTCCGCACACACATTTTCATTCTTTACTAGCCTCAATTTGAAACTTTAAAAAGATGAAAGATAAATAGATAATACATCTGAATTTGAAATGGTAAATATCTTTTGAATGTTTGTCTAATTTGATAAATCAAATGACTAATTTTATCTTTTTTAATAGCTGGATTATCAATCTTCAAATATAGCGCTTATTACACTCTTAAGACTAATATAACACACATATTTTGCTCTCGTTCAAAACTTTGTAAATATCTCCATATTTCAGAAATGTGAAAACATAAAATAAAACATTGATGCAAAATACAAAAGCCTTTATTGTTTTGGGCCCTACCCTGGGATTTTCTAAAACCTTTCTTACAAAAAGATGATTGAGAAATATTTATATACTGTTGTCGAGCAATCGTATGTATCCCGTGGCTCGCACTCCGGCACGCCAGGCATTAGCAGTTCGGATTTCGTCCGTTATCTTTTTAATTTCGCATTTTTCGTCGCCAAATATTTGACATCGCGATACCTTATTGACGACGTAGCCTTTTCATAAATATTATTGTCGCAACCAAATTTATCGTCCATTGATAAGTCGGCCTCGAGTTAAGGTCGACGATTTTCGGTCTTCTCTTTTTTAATATAATCTGTCTCAAGAGGCGTGGGTTCGGCGAGTAAGGTGGGATCAAGAGCCGATTACATCTTCTAACTACAGACGTACATTTGAAACGAACAACGTCATGCAATCTTTATTGTGGATTCCGTTTCTGAAAAGGAAAAAAGGAACTCATCATTATCACTTCTTTGTTCGTCGGTCTGTCTCTCTGTCAAGGCATTTTTTTCTTAGGTAAGCTTGGAGGTACTAATTCGAACAAAAAATCAAACTCTTAGGTCTATGGTCTCTGTTGGAGCTGTTAAAAATCAAGCGGCTAGGTAATGCTGAGAATAAAAAACAGTCCTTGGGTCTTAAGACGATACTCAAGCCAGTTGACTGTCAAATTTGACATAACTTTCATACATTTTATTTCAAAATTTACAGCCAGAAGACTTGTCTCAAGACCCAAAAACTGACTATGAATCACAGAATGAGTTTAGGTAATAAAAATAAGGACTTTAGCCCCATATGTTGATACTCGCGATTTTAATTTTCATCATAGTTTTTTTTTATTTTTTTTTAGCTTCAGCACTGTGCAGCATTTTGGCAAATTATCGCCACTTTTTTTCAAGTAAAAATAAAAGGGTAAAACTGGATTTTTTTGCTTTCAGTGCCACCTTCATAGTTCAGAGTGCGTAAAATTACAAATTACAAACCTTATGGCTAATGTGACCTCATTCGAAAGGCGTACACCTTTTTGGTTGTTTTTATGTGACTGCACATGGATGGCTAATACCACTCCCACAGTCAATGCTATTAGCTCAACACACCGCATTCCGAAAGGAATTAGGTGTCATGCCATGACCTTCCATTTTCCTTAATTAATACGGATAATACTAAATGAAAAACATGGACAATATTTTATTGCCTGTTCAACAATCTTTTCATCCAATGCGATGGTACCAACCCCTGCGGGCTTAACCTTGTAGACGAACGGAACCGAACAGTTTTACATGCATTCCGAACCATGGAGCAGCTCGCAATCGTGATTAATTGCACTTGTCCAACTCAGAATGAGAAAGAACGTGCACCCGAGGCGGGGATTTGAACAAAGACATCTTCATGCAAGGCAAGTTCCCGGGCCACTAGGCTACGATCCGCTGGGTTGCGAAAGGGTTGGATATGTATCCATCTATAAGCGACCCATCGGCTCTTGTGATGGAAAAACTTTTGTTAAATTTATTAACAAATGAAAGATTTTGGTGAAAAATACAATTTCTTTCCAACTCAACTTTCAATTAAGAATGAAAGTCTCGTTAAGATTTGGTGATCTGAATAATATGTTGGAATTTAACTAATTTAACAGGACCAAATTTGATGTGAGTATAAACCCAGTTTTCAAATTTAGATCATCAAATCAGAATAATACTGTAAGATTTAGGCGAAGTATTTAGTAGTAAACATAATTTGACTCTAACATAAATAAAATGGATTACCTAAAACACTTTTTAGAATATCGCGGTCGTACGGATAGCAGCTCGAAATATCGGAGAAGTCTTCTCCCGCCGCGTGACAAGCAGAGAGTTTTCAAACAAATTGGTTAACTGCCTAAAATTCACACCGATAGCCAGAACTCTCTCTTGTATTTGTATTTGTTTACTGCAGTTTTGATCCATCAAATCAGAATAACGCAAAACGAGCACGTTACCTTCTGCAGAACCCTAAACCTGTCTCATTAGGACCCTTAACATTTTTTTCACGCGTCCTTGTCTTTACGCGAGATTGACATAATGACAGCGGGTTCCGCTGGACAGATGTCACAGAGCAAGAATATTTAATGAACTAGTACAATATTATAAGTATAGTTATATTCGCAAGTGTTCGTATGTTCCTGCCGGGGATAAGCGCCGTTCAGAGACGGGTTATGTAGATCCCCACTTCACCCTGTAATCAACGAGCCGCCAGTAGTGGTCGCTTTATCGATTATTTTTATGTGTTTCGATTGAATCTGCATTGAATGTTTGTTTGATGTTATGTATGACCAAATATTGCACACTATACACAATTTGACTCATATTGAGAGACGGAATTAGTTAAAAAAGTTTTGTCGAGCTTGGTTTTACATTGTTTAAAAAATATAACACTACCCAATAATATACGTGCCCAACAGGAATGCTTTCTGAACTCCTTATTTCTTGAAAAGTAAAAAACGATTGTTTAAATTATTATCTGTAGAAAAAACCGCAAAAGTACCTTTGATAATTATTTTAATCCCCTAAGGATTTTAGAATTAGTCATATTTTAAATTTTAAAATAAACTAAGTAATATTTTTTTTACCTGCTGCTAGATTTTATAGATTTAACAATGACGTTTTTTTTAAATGGAACGAAACAAACACCTCTCTAATTTCTCGGCTATATTATACTGGATAAAAAAAACTTGTAGTATAATTTGAGTATAAGCCTGACTATCAGACGTTACTCCGGGGCATTAAAGTGGTCCTGATGATGTCTCCGGCGTTGGAGGCGAAACATGTCGGCCCAGTACGGCATTGCGTACCGGAAAACCAGAAGTTCGAAAAAATAATGCACTGTTAGATAATATTTCATTCTTAGTATTTATATTGTTTTTTTAATATGACTTGAAATCCTGTATTTTTTATTAAACGTGTCTCCGTGTCTAAATACCTATAATAATCAAAATGAAAACAAATTATTATCACCTGTCGCTTACCATGGACGATAACTTTTCCATTAGAAAATAATCTTGTGGGTAGGTCAGTAGTGGGCATTACTAGAATTATTAGACGATATACGAGATATATTAGATATACGATATATTAGAATTATATCTTCGTTCTTCAGATATTATTAACTGACGTACTTACTGGGGATCAAACAGGGGCTCCCCAAGCTTCGGACCACCACCCGTACTAGAGCAGCTAATAACTTCACCTTTTAAATTTAAACGAATTTTCGAATTTGAGAACATGATTTATAGTCGAAAATGATGATTTTATGTCGACTGATCAAGCTATTTCTGTGCCGTATTGCCTTATTGCCTTACACGACAAAAATAGTTTTTCCTGAGGACATTTTTTGAACGATAAGTACTCGATTTATCTTCACGCACTTGTCAAATTTAAAGAGAAAGAAAGTGATGCACGAAAATTGGTAGCGAACTTCTGTTATTTGAAGAAACAGTGATGAGAAGTATGATCCAAGCAATATAGTGTTGGTGGTTCGATTTATTTCTTCAGGTATTAAGGGGATGAAAATACAAAGGAAACGCATGAACTTCAAAGCTAGGTATTTTGTGAAGCTCGGAAACCAGACCCTGTGAAGAGAAGTACATTGGTGATAAAAGCCCCATCGTAATGTTTTTATTAACATTTTAATATGCGTAAACAACGCAAAACTAAGGTTGACTTATAATGGCCGATTCACGTGACATCTGAGTTGAAATTACCTGCGTGAATAGAGCGATCAAATGACTATTAGTATAAAAGAGTATCGATATCGGTATAAATTAAACCACTAGTCTCCGCTGCGTGTAACGAGCAGCCGCATCTGTCATTTGAATCGTGCGTTCAGTTTGTCAACGATTTATTGTCTCGTCGATCTGTGATGTTTTATTCATAAACAATATCAAATTGATAGAAAATCGACGTTCGGAGCGTCCTGTACATCGCGCTACATGCCAGGCACAGAATAAGTAATAGTACCCAGGCAACAAGAGCATTAATTTCATTTTCAATGCACATGCTGTTTGAATATCGAATGTTTAGGTCGACACAATTAGAAAAAACCTTTCACAGTTTGGCATGAAATATGTCATGAAGACACCACATAACATTGATTAATTCCTTGCCTTTAAAATGTTTGATTTTTGGCCGGATTAACCATCTATTAGGGTAAGGGTACCTACGTGGATTCGAGCTCGTAGTTATGACTAAATGCACTTATCCATTTTGGGATTTGAACCCAGACCTCTGCTATGTAAGGAAAGACCCCGCACCACTACGCTACGAACCTCTTGAACAACACTTAGAGGAAGTATCATGAATAACTGAGTGTTGTTCCACTTATGATTTACTAGCTGCGGTACCCGGCTCCGCTCGGGTTAGTGTCGGCTAAATTATTTCATGGATAAAAAATAGCCCACATGACTGGTCCAAAATAGGGTCAAACTGGTCCAGGACAATGTATCCATCTACCAAATTTAATCAAGATCGTTCGAGCCGAAATAGCATGATTTAGTGAGTAACATCCAATAATTCCCATTTAGAGCTTCGTTGACATTTGGTGGCTATTTAAAAAAAAGCATTTGCCGCCAGAACCTTTCTGCACTTGCACTGACACATTGTTTACCTAGTAAGTAAGTAACGTGTAATGTAGGTAAATTTTGCGTGGACTCCAATCCACAGCTAGCCTCAACATCGAAAACAGTAACCCATCTCGAACCTGACTGCTCCCAGAGATCCTATACATTGATAAAATACGCACATAAATCGGGTTAGTGGTTCGCAAGTTATAAGAATTTAACACTCACTACTCACCCTTCAGGTAATGAAGCGTTATATTATGTAATCTATAAGTTTTTAGTAGAATCAGGCTAGACGTAGATACAATGCACATCTAAATCGAGTAATTGGTTCTCCAGGATTTTATTCTGTTGGTCGCTCCTCCGGCGATTTAGCGTGATGCCAAGTAGTCCTAAAGTTGCAGGAAATACCAAGCCGTACTTCAGTAAAAGTAAGCGCTGCCGCCGCAAAGCCGAGCCGTGCATAGCATTGCAGTTTGTATGACAGCCCCATCTTAGCGTAAGCGGAACTGAATTCTATTTAGCCAATCCTAATTCCCGGGTAGTTAAATGTACATGTACTAAGTTTTACAAATCGCTAGTGCCTTGAAAATTCGCCAAACGGACACCAAACAGTCACGACGTCTGCCCTCCCCCCGCCGCCGCTCCCCGCCACCGCCCCCGGCTCCTCTCCCCCTAGTGTGAAGTAGCGCTACCGGCATCGTTTTCGCAGCCCCGTGAAAGTTCTAAAGCCCATGGGCACATAAATTGTAGCCTATGTGTTATTCTGATGTATAAGCTATATTATTGTAAAGTTTCATTAGAATCCATTCAGTAGTTTTTACGTGTAAGAGTAACAAACATCCATCCATCCATCCATCCATTATTACAAACTTTCCCCTTTATAATATTTACTAGCTGCGGTACCCGGCTCCGCTCGGGTTAGCGTCGGCAAAATTATTTCATGGATAAAAAGTATCCGACATGACTGATCCAAAATAGGGTCAAACTGGTCCAGGACAATGTATCCATCTACCAAATTTAATCAAGATCGTTCGAGATGAAATAGCATGATTTAATGAGAAACATCCAATAATTCCCATTTAGAGCTTCGTTGACATTTGGTGGCTATTTAAAAAAAAAGCATTTGCCGCCAGAACCTTTCTGCACTTGCACTGCTACATTGCTTACCTAGTAAGTAACGTGTAACGTAGGTAAGTTTTGCGTGGACTCCAACCCACAGCCAGCCTCAACATCGAAAACAGTAACCCATCTCGAACCTGACTGCTCCCAGAGATGCTATACATTGATAAAATACGCATATAAATCAGGTAAGTGGTTCGCATGTTATAAGACTTTAAGACTCACTACTTACCCTTCTGGTAATGAAGCGTTATATTATGTAATCTATTCGTTTTTAGTAGAATCAGGCTAGACGTAGATACAATGCACATCTAAATCGAGTAATTGGTTCTCAAGGATTTTATTCTGTTGGTCGCTCCTCCGGCGATTTAGCGTGATGCCTAGTAGTCCTAAAGTTGCAGGAAATACCAAGCCATACTTCAGTAAAAGTAAGCGCTGCCGCCGCAAAGCCGAGCCGTGCATAGCATTGCAGTTTGTATGACAGCCCCATCTTAGCGTAAGCGGAACTGAATTCTATTTAGCCAATCCTAATTCCCGGGTAGTTAAATGTACATGTACTAAGTTTTACAAATCGCTAGTGCCTTGAAAATTCGCCAAACGGACAACAAACAGTCACGACGTCTACCCTCCCCCCGCCGCCGCTCCCCGCCACCGCCCCCGGCTCCTCTCCCCCTAGTGTGAAGTATCGCTACCGGCATCGTTTTCGCAGCCCCGTGAAAGTTCTAACGCCTTAAAGTCTTATAACATGCGAACCACTTACCTGATTTATATGCGTATTTTATCAATGTATAGCATCTCTGGGAGCAGTCAGGTTCGAGATGGGTTACTGTTTTCGATGTTGAGGCTGGCTGTGGGTTGGAGTCCACGCAAAACTTACCTACGTTACACGTTACTTACTAGGTAAGCAATGTAGCAGTGAAAGTGCAGAAAGGTTCTCGCGGCAAATGTTTTTTTTTTAAATAGCCACCAAACGTCAACGAAGCTCTAAATGGGAATTATTGAATGTTTCTCATTAAATCATGCTATTTCGGCTCGAACGATTTTGATTAAATTTGGTACATGGATACATTGTCCTGGACCAGTTTGACCCTATTTTGGACCAGTCATGTGGGCTACTTTTTATCCATGAGATAATTTAGCGGACACTAACCCGAGCGGAGCCGGGTACCGCAGCTAGTAGGATTATATCCAGTAGCTCAGCTCCATAAAAGGTCCCGATTTTGTGCACCTGTACAGGCACATTTCGCTTGTATGGGCTCCAAGCTAGTTCCGCGGTGCGGACGGTCGCGAATGGTCCTTCGAAATGTTTTTAAAATAATAGAACCAGCAGTGCTCCGCCAATACTGAAGTGACAATCCTGACCAGAGACGTGTATAAGGGGGGAGGGGGGGGGGGTTAGGGTTTGATGCAAAAAAAAACAAAGTGACCTCGCAGGGTGATCCTATTACCTAATATCCGAAACGAAACGGACAAGAGTGCCGCTCTTTAAGCACTAGTCAAGCACTAATGTCAATACATCCATCATTATCCTCATCTATTAACGTTCAAGAAATGTTATTCAATCAATTTTAAGAAGAAAATGCTTCAATATACAGGGTTGCACGCCCAATCGACCGATACAATAATTTTAGATTAGTGGGGTTATTTGCAAGTTTCATAGAAATCCTAGCTTTAAACTCTTGTAACTTTTTTATTTATTATTGTATCAGTTCGAAATAACATCTATTGGAAATTAAGATTTATCCTAGTTTTAGACAAAATATCATTTGAAGAAGTTAATATCACGAAACGGACTTATGACCTCACAGTCATTTTTACAATTTAATACATTTTAAATTCTAATGCATTTTATTTCATGCTGACTAAAGCATAAACAAAAAGTTACAAGGGCTTAATTAAATTAGGGGTTTTGGTAATTTTTGGTAATCGTATCCTTAGATGAAAAAGGAAATCGCGATACCAAGTGACATTTCACAAAAGGTGTCATGTGTCAAAACCTTACAAATGCAAAAATATGGTGTCTGCCCATGTGCCGAATATCCTGTAATAATATAAGAACTTTGTCTTTCAATTAGCTTTATTGCTATCGAAAAATTTCGCGCTCACGTTTTCATCAGGTTGTGTTGTGTGTGAACCCCCTTACACTTTCTATATCTAAGTGCCTGACCCTGACGCTCGATGGAGGGAAGGTATTTATCTCAAAAATAGCCCGAGTTGAGCTACTGCTGTGACCCCGGTCGCACAGCTATATATCTACTGTGCCTCAGTATATCCTGATTTTAACATACTCTTAGGTTACTCATCACCACACTACCTAAGGGGTAATCAGTGGGTTCAAATATGAGAGAAGTCGGAGATTAACCGTTGACCTATGCCCTAGAATAGAAGTAATTACGTGTATCCAACTTTTAATGTTTTATTTTTGTTCATATTTTAGTTGAAAACTGTTCGGACGATTTCTAACCCGTGAATTTCTTCACTGATTCCACAAGACTATTTCAGACAGGGGGTAGTTGGAGGCACTTTAACTTAACTTTTCCTTCTTACGGTAAATTGCGATTCTTTCTTCGCTTTCCGCTCCCCCGCTCGCCCTCCCCCCCCCCCCCCCCGAGCTCCTGCCATCAGCGTGATGGGCAGTTTTCCGGACACTTTTGCCGACTTTTCTTGTTAGTGCGTCTGTTTTTACGTAATTAGTTAAATTTCCACGATAGGAGAATTGTTTGAGACATTGCTCTCAGTTTTAGTTTTTTTCTGTATTTTTATCGGGGATTGAAAGGGATCGAACGTGTGAAAGGAACGTTTAGTTTCGCTTGGATTGAGTTGTTCGTCTTATTGTTTGGGAAGTTATCTTTAAAGTTGGAAATTGCTACGACAGTCAAAATTGCATTTAGACTTCCTCTGAAGTAATAGAAAATGTATTATAAATATATATAATGTTCCCTATTACTAAGCCTCCGCTGTCCGTCCGTCCGTCTGTGCGTCCGTCCGTCCGTCTATCACGGGGCTGTATCTCATGAACCGTTAAAGGTAGGCAGCATTTTTTTTACATGAAGCTAGTTCGTGATTTGTACGAACAGTGCGTGTTCGTAGGAAGAATTGTTTACAGATAAGACGCGACCGCGGACATTGGACCACTTAGTGGTCGAATATCTCAGAACTCGAAGACGCGAGCATTTGCGAGCACTAAAATATTAGTTACACTTCTTCCAGTGGTGTTACAATAGCTACTGTTATTACCTCTTGAGAGGATAATGAAGTGATCGAGTTCCATACAAGGGCTCGTGCCTGTTTCCTCTGTCAAATTAAGAAGTATTTTCCTGAAATTTTTGCACGTTAAATAAAGAGCCTCTAAATATTTGTATCAAAATATTCAATGGCATATATCACGGATATAAGTGAACTTATCAAAAAAATATCTCGCTTTCAATTGGTTTATTTAATGAGCAAAATTTCAGAAAAATAACTATTGATTTGACTGAGGAAACAGGCCCGAGCGATGGTATGGAACTCAATCATTTATTTCCTGATGAATTAATTTCCTTCCTAAAACACTACAAGAATGTGTGCTAAAAAAATTTCATATTGGTCATCGAGGTATTGTTAAACAAAACTACTTGTAAGAGGTTATTGTTTTTGGTTCAATAACTCTTCATTCAAAAAATGTTTGTCGGAATCGTCTAATATGGACTTTATCCGGGTAAGTTGGCCTTGACGGTAAGTTCGACCTGATCCATTTTTCTTAAATTGTTCGATGCTTTCTTCCGTCCTCGTCGCCATTGTTGTGTACTTCTTTAAGAAGTAAAATAACTGCTTAGAGAAGAAAGAAGATCACGCCCATATTTCTTGTCAGAGATCCAAAATTTTGCTCAAAATAGCTTTATTTGATCGAACTAGATGTCTGATGACCATTGGCATTGTAAAATTATGTTTGGTTTCTATGTTATAAGGTCCGAAAGTTCGAATTTTTTGCGCGTTTTATACAATAATTCTGGAGGTGGATTACGCAATGATAAAGTAAGAACATCTTAAAAAGATTAATCATCAGACATAGCTTATTTAATCAAGATTTAAAATCTATTTGGTTTTTGTCCGATTTTTTACTACAGCGGTCGTGGTTTACTTTTAGCTATAAGTCGCTTTGAAATTAAAATTTTCGTAAATCTTACCAAATCATACACTATGCACATTGTCTTTTTTGTGGACATGTTGCATCTTCCTCATCACGAAGCCTGTCATATTCTTTGAAACAGAGAATGTCCCAGAGCGCATCAGCACGGTTTTGTACCGTGCCCGCGAATGAGTGAGGCCCGCCGGGTTGGGCCACCTTAAAACGTGAAAATATTAAATTACATACATGATTAAAACTTTTTTTTAATAATAAACAATAAAAGATTTGTATATACGTACATTCGTCAGGCATGATTTATACGATCGAAGCTGGTAAAGCTTATAGCCCTGTATTTTATGGCTCAATAATATTTTTTAATAAATAAAAAAAAATCATTAAAAAAAGTTAATCTTGAATTATATTGAGATATTGAGGTACCTATTTAAACTTTAAAATTATTTATCCAAAAATGAGCGGCGCCATTGATAGAAATATTAGATTATTGCAAGTTCAAACCAAAGCATACACCCAAAGCATACAAATTAGTATTTTAAAATATTAAAGGTTTATAGCACACAAATTCTATTTATTTTCTTATATTATCTTATTTCTGCAAAATAGCCAATATAATCTAACATTAAAACTTCCCCGATTGAGCACGATCTTGAAGGTGAGTCTGGAAGCGATGAACTTGAGATAGTGAACGGAATGCGTCCGCAATGAGACAAGTTCCAAATACAAATCGCGAGACATCGCAGAACCGACTCGTCGAGCATCTCTTGCCAACGACTTTTTATGTGACATGAGAGGATTTTGATGTAACCTTAATGGTTCAATATTCAATTCGCTAACGGTTTGATTTAAAATGAAGGCTGTGAGCTGAGAATCCAGCGATGCGGAAACAGTTCCCCAGAAGCAAAGATTAAAGAGGCTTTCTCATTGAATCTATTCTAGAAGCTACTCTAAGCAGCAGTACGTATTTGCCTACTTTGAGTAACAGTTATCTGCATGAGTTATGAGGTATGAGCTAGTCAATTGTCACCTTAGTCTTTCCCAACATCACGTCTTGCTTCTATATCACTACATTTTTGTCTGTTCTGAAACACTAAATCAGAAATGTACCCTCAATCAGTCTCGACAAAGCGTGGGTAACTCAAACCTATACAGTAAAAATGTACACCTATACAGAACTATGCTGTAATTTTAACAAGCAAGCTAACTATTATAACGTAAATTCTGCTGCTGTAAGAAATAACCCTACCCGGTCTCGTAGTTCATTGCGAAGATTTTTTCAGTCGCCGATGAATGTCTATTTTTGTAAAATTCAATATACACAAGGGAAATTCAATTTTTAATAACTAAAACCGGATCCACAAAAACTATAAAACTGGAGGAGGACAAAGCAGGTCATTAAAATTAATTATTGAGCCGCCCGCACCGCGCGGGGGGTCCGCGCGCTTGAGTTATCAGATCTTTAC
Organism: Incurvaria masculella; assembly: GCA_946894095.1. NCBI lineage: Eukaryota > Metazoa > Arthropoda > Insecta > Lepidoptera > Incurvariidae > Incurvaria > Incurvaria masculella. The sequence continues at coordinate 18,726,305 of OX335642.1, forward strand.
CCGGCTTAGTGATGTAACCTTACTGCATATCGATATAGATTGAAATAGTTTTTGATTCATGTCTTTTTCACTTCCCCATTCCTACCTCCCATATTACCACTAAGCATATCATTGGGTCATTTTAAGCATTAAGAGGATAATGAGGTGATCAACTTCCATACAATGGCTCGCGCCTGTTTCCTCAATTAAATTAAGAAATATTTCTCTGACATTTAGAATATTAAATAAATCTACTATGAGCTACTTTTTTTTATAAATCAACTTATATCCGTGATAGACACCTCTAAAAAATTGTAAACAAACACAAAAATCTCTGCTACCTTACAGAGTGTCTATCGATAAATCTGAGATTTAAATGCATTAAAAAAGTTGTTACCATATGAATTCCCAATTCTACAGGTGATATTAATGTTTTACTAGTTTTACTAATTTTGGATTCTAAAATATATTGTCTAAATTTACGTCTGTGTTTTTATTAATATTTCTTTCAGATTGGCAAATATTGGCTAAAAACATCGGAAAAAGTTGTATTTCTTACCTTAATTTTAGATTGTTTTACTGATAATATTAATAAAAAAACAAAAAAATACAGACATGGAATGATGCTACCTCCAGTGATTGACAACGTTTAGGGGTAGGCAACCGTTAGGGCCTAGAGGACGATTTAGCTACTTGCAAGATTCTGCCTTGGTCAATGGACAAATAATGCATTTCTTAAAATTTTCAAATTTTCGGTAAATTTCGAAGGAGGCTGGTTGCTTTGTGGTTTGGAGCCCATGTCAAATCACTAGGGCTTAGTCTGCTCGGGTCGGGGCCACCCTCAGATAAAAACGTAGTAACGAGTAACAATGCTGTCCATCCTTATATTACCATTATCGCGGAGTGGGTTGCATAAACGTAAACGAGTATAAAAGTCATATAGTAAAATAGGAGTACCTATGAGTAAGCTTCTACTGCTTGAGTAAAACTGTATACTTATTTATTATTAAATATTTAATGGGATTGTAAATTAATAAATCACCATAAGATGTAATTTCATAAAATTTGTTTGAAGAAATTAGAATTTACAAAACATTTCAGTCAATCGATCGATTATATAGATACGTTTATGAATAAATGTATTGCATCGATAATTCTACATTGACTCGAGTTGAACATCATTAACGGACAGCGGATTCACTACATAGATCTTATCTCAGGGGTCCTCGCACTCACTCATCTTTATATCGATACCGGAGACCTGCTTACGTTCATAGAGTGTCTATTAATGTCGGCTGAGCCTCCTTCTAAGGTGTGCCGAGGGGTAAAAGGAATGGGGAAACCACTGGTGTTACTAGATTTTATCCCGATATGGCTAATTTTATATCTAGTCTAGCCATGGCTAGGTACTTGTCCATCTCAATGCAACCTTGGTGAAACCACGCGCCACACAAGAACATTCGATGCCCTAACCGCCGCCCAGCGATCTAGGTTTCTTTCATCGCCTTTTTACCCTGTTGCCAAGGTAAAATAGTAAATGCTGCACGTAGCCTGTCACACTTCAATCGCCGCACGCTGATCGGCTTTGATGATCATCCTCTACCCTGACTTCGTGGAGCCTCTTTTTAGGGATTTCGTAACCAAAGGGTGTCAACGGAACCCTACTACATCTTGTACGGAGTGGAATGGAACCGACTCGCACTTATTATTTTACTTCTATCAAGTCTGCGAAAATTCCAGGACCTACTGAATTTTATGGTTATTTATAAAAGCCAAAGTGGAGACCCATGCCCCTTATCGTTTCTCTGCAATCATGATTTGAGGGGATCCAGTGACATCTACGAGTACATTGAGACATTGGTATCAGATTTCTAAAATAATCAGAAAAGTTTTTGGTTCAAATTCGTCGGAAGTAGGATCAGAGCTTACGACCTTTGGATCACGACCTCTTACAGCTGAGCTAAACTGAAAATAACGTCCGCCGACGAATTTCTCGAGAATATTCGAATTGAACCAATGCTTCTCCTTTCTACACTAGATGGCGTTGGTTCTGCATATTGAGCCTACACTTAGGCATTTTTACCGGAATGATGTTTAATGGATCCTGGCATGGACTCGATTTCGAAACGAAATGCACTTATTCAAATCAGAAAGAGAAATAAAGTGGTGCATCACTTGATGGTTTGGAATCCATGTATGATTCAATAAGTCTTCCCCTAGCAGGATAACCTAAAAAGTGTACGTTACGCGTTAAATGATAATATAAAAATCTATTTAATAGAAAAGATAAAGTCTAGATCATCTAAGATAAAGGATGAAGTACGATGTATTTGTCGACGGATGTCGGGCAGCGCCACCTATTGTGAGGTGGCGCTGCCCGACATCGGCGTTGGTAGTCATTCGTAAACCTTCGCGGGCACAAACCAAAGTTTCACCACAATGGAATAAATGGTATAGGATTGTACACAGAACAAACAAAAATCATTCATTTTAATATTTAATTGAAGGAAAAACAAGTTTGTTCTATTGTGTCTTATCTTTTTACACCTGTAAAAGAGCCATGTTAATTATAGAAGTCCTCAATGCAAGGGAGCATTATCTCAGATTTGTTTTTTTAAGCAGTGACCAAAATACTTTATTTCACCAGAACAAGTATATAAACAAGATCGTTTATTTAATACATTGGCAAAATAAGTGTACCTTCAATGAACTAGTAGGTATATTGGAATTTCAAACTGTTTGTCGAGATTTATCTATTACTATATTTGTGTGGAGGATGAAATTAGATGGTGGTATCTAAAGTTGAGGTCCCAATAGGTTTCCAACGGCGTGCTCCAGAGTATATCCTAAAGCACCAACAACCGTTGAGCCACCGCCGCCGGCACCACCCACAGCTGTGGACAATATAGACAATTAATTATTAATGTTAATTATTAAAGTCATTAATTACTCTATAATTTAATTTTATATTTAGTTTAGTATAGTATTAGTTGTAAGTTTAGTTTAGCAAGTTGCTGGTTTTATTTTGTTTAGGGATTTTGTTTTTGTTCACACTGTATATATTTTAATGAAGGATGTAATAAATTTATCAAAAAAAAATATTTTATAACATTAGATGAACTATTGAAAATGGAGTAAATAAATAATATTAATTTCCTTAAAATTAAAACCAATCCAATTTAGCACCTATACTGCATTTAAATAAATTTAAAAAATAATTATTATCTGAAGATGTAAAATCACAAATGCATGCATTAACCTTTACCTACACATTCTAGGATTTTGTTTTGGACATATAAGAATTCAATAACAAAATAAAATAAATCATTTGGACCTTGAAATCAAGTGAACTTTAAAGAAAACTGTTATTAACGAATTTGAAAACATTATATTAATTAAGAAAAGTTGTAGCTACCTCCGGTGGATACAGGCACAGTAGCGCAATCGGTTGATACTCCAGCTAGAACATGGACACAGTGGTTGATACAATTAGAAAAATAAAACGAATCTTAAATGCCTTTCACATTTTAGCCATAACATTAAAAGTGACGAATAACATAACGTCTAAATATATATGAGAGAGAGAATATATAGATAAGAGTCTAAATTACGCCTGCGACCAGTTAAAAAAAATTGACTTCAATAAATAATAATAAAATAATTAGTTATCAGTTCACTTACCGCTCGGATAACCGGCTACATTCATCGCCTGAAATTAATACATAATACATTTAAACATAATTTCATATACATTCAAATACAAGCCTTCCCGTTCAACTCCCCATACAAACGTGGAAAGAAGATCATGCCCATATTTCTTGCCAAAGATCCAAAATTTTGCTCAAATTGCTTTATTTGATCAAACTAGATGTCTGATGACCACCTGCACTCTGGGACCTTTTCTGTTTCAATGACAGGCTCCGTGATAAGGAGGATGCAACATATCCACAAAGCAGACAATGCGCATAGTTTTGGATTTGGTAGGATTTGAGAACATTTTAATTACAAAACGACTTATAACTAAAAGTAAATCACGACCGCTGTAGTCAAAAATCAAACAAAAACGAAAGGACATCGCAATATTTGTATGGGCCAGAAAATTGTCACTAATTTAAGTGTTTTTGGATCGAACTACCACAGTTAAATTGTTTTGACTAAGGTGAATCCGAATTGATACATTTCAGACACTGTAAACTCATACAAACGTCAGCAAATGCATCTAAAGTCTCAGTGATGCATTTACTGAAGTGATTACTATTTTCGCGATTTGAATAAGTTTCTTGTTTAGTGCAGCGCGCTGCGGGCGTCGCATGCTGAGCCAGAGGTCTGAGGTTCGCGCCGCATCGCGTTCCTGTTTTTTTATGTTATAATCATTTGCAGGTTATTCTTAGATTTTCTAGCTCATTTTAGTGGGCACACCACCGTAGAGAGTTATTCTGAAGGATAAAATAAGAATGAAGGAGAATAAAATGGTAATGTTGTTATTTTTCCTCTAGAATCCGCAGTGCTGTGTGTATTCAAGAGTTGGGAAAAACTTACGGAAACAACTTGGTGTCTCGGCACAAAATACTCATTTGGTTTTATTGACGGCTGTGTCTACATTTCGAAATATACGAATTCGAATTTTACAAAAAAATATATGCGGAGAGAGAAACGTGCAATTCGAAAAAACAAATACAACATATTATCACTATTATGCAATAGATGGCGCTGCGCATAGGATTATTGTTTTAGCTAAGATATATTGTGTATCAATGTATTTATGAATATAAATATAATGGTACAGGTAGTGGCACAATATACCTAATTGAAAAAATAATTATAGTAATAAATTACGAACATTTCTATAATCGTTAATTGTTTAAATATCGGATAACAGATGGCTCTACTCTTTCTGCAAGGGAACTATTTGTTCAAAGTCTGTTTAGATCGAATTATATTAGCTGGAGTTCTCATGAAAGTTGAAATATTTGAAAATTCAAATAATTAATAATAATTATCAATGGTTTCTACTACTATCGATTACATTTCAGTTACGCCAAAAAAGTCACTGGAGCTCCGGTTGCATATCTCCTTTATTATAAATCTTCATGAAACAAGCTAGGTCTGATGAGTAACATTTTTAAGATGTTTTTATTTTATCGTTGAGTAATCCACGTCCAAAGTTATGGTATTCAATGTGCGAAACATTTGAACTTTCGGATCTCTGACCAGAAATATGCGCATGATCTTTGGGCATTTGTCAACTTGGTGACAGGTTTTTTTCACCGATTTAGCTTGTATCGAGGATGACACGTTTCAATAATTGTTATGTTATGGAAGAGAAACATCTTTAAATCACATACAAAAAATGACAAACTTACCGCGAAGGCCAGCACAAACAGCGACACGATGATGGCAATGAGTCCACGCATGTTGGCAGGTTTTAGATTTCAATAGAACGATAATCTCGAGCGTGTGTTATCATTAACCCGGCGGGCCCGGCTTATATACTGCCTAAATTGCTTGCTATCCGAGCGAAGAGAGGTATTAGTATAAACAATGTTTTTAAATATTTTGTAAGCCTCTAGTAAAATTTTTTTCTAAGCCGGAAAAATACATTCCATTTTCGGTAATAACGTAGATTTTTTTCGGGTTAAACTGTCATTAACTACAATTTCAGCCACATTATATATTGTAATCAAGTTTATAGATTCCAAATATACTTCAGCGGTTTTCTTAAAGTATAATAAATAAAATCAAAGTAAATAAGCTGAAGTAAGTTAACGTTTTCGCCAAGCTCGGTTCAAAAAAGGAACCTCTTGAAGAATATCGTATATCGAACAGAACATCACACAACCTTGCTGGATGGGTAGGCAGAATAGAGCTCCATGTGGTGCGATCTTAGACTTTTTTTTATGTGACTCGACATGGATGGCTAATACCACACCTTCTGTCATGGTATTAGCCCAACACACCACATGGGAACTAGGTGCTTTACCAGATCCTTCCTTATATTGCACGGCTACATTGAACTGGATGGAAAACATGGACAATTTTCATTGCCGCTTCGACCATCGTACATTCAATGCAATGGTACCAACCCGGTCGGGATTAACCCTACCACCTAGTAAGTAAGGAAGGGGACCTACAGTTTAACGTGGAATCCGAACCACGGCCAGCCTCTCTCAACGGTTGAATGGTCACCCATCCAAGACCAGACCGGACCCAGCGCTGCTTAACTTCGGAGAGCGATCGCCGAAGTGTCGCGCGAGGCACCCATAAATTATTTTCGATAGGAGATGCAGGAACACTGACTTTTTAAAATATGCAAATTTAGAAATACTAGAGACATATTTACAGATCGTTTTTCCAACCTTGTTTAAGGTTGATAGGTTTATTTTATATTATTCCCAACTAACTAAATGAACGAGGCTCCATATTGATACCTACGCATTAACAATTTTAGTGACATTGCCAGCTGTGTTTGCTAATCGTATTAACAAAGGCAAAGGGTACATGTACGATATTTTTTTCTAAAGTTTTTCTTTTGTTTCATGAGTTCTTATAATTTGAGTAATGTTAAATGCTTCGTATCAAGAAATAATGGAACAATTTTATTTCACGTACTATGTATATGTAGGCAGAAGCGAACTGAAAAAATATTTTACGTCTCTTTACCTAATAAATACTTTTTATTTAAGAACGAGATTGAACAAAATGTTTTCGAGCTGTTTATTTAAAAAAAAATAGCTTGAGTTTTGTAAAACCTGTCTAGAATGTAAAAGGAAAGGCTTTTTTTATTTATTACTATTAGTTAAAACAATGGGGTTTGCTTTTCTGCTTTCTGCTTGTAGAAACCAGCAACAATACAAATAATGATGAATGTAGACAGTATTTATTATTTTAGCAGAAAGAGAACCGACGATCTCCGTGTTAGTGACTAATCACATGCACTGAAAACAATCATTAAATTAAAACAAATGCAATGGCTAATCATACTATTTACTGCCTATTTATCGGCTAGCTAACGTACATGTATGATATAATATCAACAATAATGTATAGCTATGTACCATAATTTATAAAATTTAAAAAATATTCAGCATAAATATCAAGCAAATCTTGGATGTTCCTTGGGTTTTTTTTTTTCATTCGCCCAGTTTAGCTATTAAGGTGGCCCAACCCGCTCATCTCCCCATACAAAAGGGGAAAGAAGATCACGCCCATATTTATTGTCAGAGATCCAAAATTTTGCCCAAAATAGATTTATTTGATCGAACTAGATGTCTGATGACCATTGGCATTGTAAAATTGTGTATGGTTTCTAAGTTGTAAGGTCCGAAAGTTCGAATTTTTCGCGCGTTTTATACGATAACTTTGGAGGTGGATTACGCAATGATAAAGTAAGAACATCGTAAAAAGATTAGTCATCAGACATAGCTTATTTAATCAATATTTATGATCTATTTGGTTTTTGTTAGATTTTTGACTACAGCGGTCGTGGTTTACTTTTAGCTATAAGTCGTCTTGAAATTAAAATTTTCGTAAATCTTACCAAATCATACACTATGCACATTGTCTTTTTGTGTACATGTTGCATCTTCCTCATCACGGAGCCTGTCTTATTCTTTGAAACAGAGAAGGTCCCAGGGCGCAACAGCACGGTTTTGTAACGTGCCCGCGAATGAGTTAGGCCCGCCGGGTTGGGCCACCTTAAACATTATAAAGTTATCCATTACTACGATGTTGACAATAGTCAACCGCTGAGTATACTATTTTACAATCTGACACCGTATATCGTTGCTCATGAGCAGAAAATGGCACCCGTGAGGATGTTTGAGGAAAACGGAGGAAATGGAAAACGAGGAGGTACTCAATTCGTCGGAAATTTTTTTTTGTCTTACAATTACCGGAAAACCTGTACACAGGCTGTTAATGGAGTTGTGGTGGTCTTAGGGGTCCGTACCCAAAGGGTTCCAACGGAACCCTACTACTAAACCGCCGCTGTCCGTCCATCCGTCAGTACGTCTGTCATAGGGCTGTATATCATGAACCGTAATAGGTAGACAGCGGAAATTCTTACAGAGTGTGTATTTCTTCTGCCGCTATAACAACAAATAGGTCAAAGGAAAAAATAAAAAAACCTCACAAAAATAAATATATTTAATCTTCCATGATGGTACGGAACTCTTCGTGTGCGAGTCCGAGTCGCACTTGGCCGGTTTGTTTTTGTAACCGGACATTGATGGCTGGTATCACACCCAAAGTCATGATATAAGCCCAACACACCGCATTCCAGAACGAATAAGTTGCTATGCCAGGACCTTCCCTTCATGAGCATTGCTACATTGAACTAGAGGAAAACCCAGACAATTGTTCATTGCCGCTTCGACCATCTTTTCATCCAATGCGATTGCACCAACGCGGGCGGGCTTAACTCTGCCACCTAGTTGGGGAACATGGATTCCGAACCATGGAACCTCTCGCATTCATGCGATTCAATGCACCTTATGTAATTCAGAAAGAGAAAGAAAATGCCAATAATTGTGCCTTTGGTTAATTTAAAGAAAACATATAGAAATAGCGTCGGCATCAGCAGCCCAGTGGTGCGACGCCTTGCGGTTCGATTAGCTTGGTGAAGCAACTCTGAGCGCGGTTGGGTTTTACATGGGTGACCGTTATCAACCGTTGAAGCTGGCCGTGGATCGCATTCCACATAAAACTGTAAGTCCCACTGAACAGAAAGGAAGGAGAAGTGGCATGGGTTCGTTATCGCGTATGATCAAAGTGACCATATAATTGTTTGGGAATCCTTCGGCGCCACAGTCGAAACAGCGCCACCGCGCACTAATGTGCTCTGAAAATGCGTTTGTCAAGTCCTTCCTTGCTTACTAGGTGGTAGTGTTAACCCCGCCTGGGTTAGCACCATCATCAATTTTCCGTGTTTTTCTACCAGTGCGGTGTGTTAGGCTAATTTCATGACAGTAGGTAATATATATATACATGTCAAATTACATAAAAAACCCTTTTTTTTGTATAATAAAACATATTAAAGTATTATTTTAGTTTTATTTGGTAATTTTGCTTTTTTCATAAACTTACTTTTATCCATAATGTACGCCTTTTTGTGATTGTATAAAATGTTTGGATGCGTATATCACGGATATATGTTGATGCAACAAAAAAACAAAAACGTACAGACGTAGCTCTCAGGTGGTTTATTTAATTTACATAATATTAGCAAAAGATTTTTTATTTGACTGATGAAAGAGGAACGAGCCATTGTATGTAACTGGATCACCTCATTATTAGGGTTCCGTACTCAAAGGGTGAAAACGGAACCCTATTACTAAGCCTCCACTGTCCTTTCGTCCGTCCGTCCGTCCGTTCGTCCGTCCGTCCGTCCGTCCGTCCGTCCGTCCGTCCGTCCGTCCGTCCGTCCGTCCGTCCGTCCGTCTGTCACAGGGCTGTATCTTATGAACCGTAATAGGTGGGCAACTAAAATTTTCACAGAGTGTGTACTTATTTTGCCTTTATAAGAAAAAATAGACAAAATAAAAATACAATAAAAAATAAAGGGGGACCTAAACCTGACTTTTTGGTGTTAAATCTTGTACGATGGTACGGAACCCTTCGTGTGCGAGTCCCACTTGCACTTGGCCGCTTTTCCTTTTTACCACTTTGAAACTTGACATCGACATGCCAAACGTTTTCAAGATTGTGCGACTACAAACAATCCAAACTTCCCCTTCGCAGGTTCGAATTCTGCCACAGATGAATGAACAGATCTATGCACAATTTTTCTACTTATTTAATTTTGTTCAAGGTCTTAATATATTTGTTTGTGTACAATACAATATTTTTATATTGAACACATTAATTCAATGAATTTTATTATTCATCAATCAGTATTGAAGTGGTGGCAAAGGAAGTTATTTTCTCATACGGATCTTCTTTATCGATTATCATCAGCATTTTGGGCATGTCTCGAGTAGCCAACAATTTTTTCTATCAAATACATGGTCTAGCAAATATTGGATTACGCTGGTAACGACCTAAAGTGCTCAAACGATTCATCACCAGGGATGAACATTGGGTGTATGGATCTGACTTTGAAACAAAGTTAGAAACGTCCCGGAAGTCTTCGCTTCAGAAGAGCGAAGCAAAAAGTAAGCGTCAAGTTCGATCGAACGTCAAAGTTGAACGGTCAACAAGGTGGCCCAACCCGGCGGGACTAACTCATTCGCGGGCCAAAACCGTGCTGTTGCGCTCTGGGACCGTCTCTGTTTCAAAGAAAAAGACAGGCTCCGTGATGAGGAAGATGCAACATGTCCACAAAAAAGACAATGTGCATAGTGTATGATTTGGTAAGATTTACGAAAATTTTGATTTCCAAACGACTTATAGCTAAAAGTAAACCACGACCGCTGTAGTCAAAAATCTAACAAAAACCAAATAGATTATAAATCTTGATTAAATAAGATATGTCTGATGACTAATCTTTTAAGATTTTCTTGCTTTATCATTGCGTAATAAACGGACAAAGTTATTGTATAAAACGCGCGAAAAATTCGAAATTTCGGACCTGATAACTTAGAAACCACACACAAATTTTACAATGCCAACGGTCATCAGACATCTAGTTCGATCAAATAAAGCTCTTTTGAGCAAAATTTGGGATCTCTGATAAGAAATATGGGCATGATCTTCTTTCCCCGTTTGTATGGGGAGTTGAGCGGGTTGGGCCACCTTAAGACTTCAACTGAGTCCAGCGTTTAGCAAACAAACGATAATGGCGACCTCCGGAAGCATTGAGTTTGCGTTAGGGTTCATTGTTGTATGCGCGTCAAAATCGTTTTCAGACGAGCGAAATTTAGGTTTTTTGGTCTATTTTGTAAAGTCAATTAATATATCTTTCACTCTTATTCACTAGATAAATATGTGATCTCCCACCACACAAAATAGCGCCGGCTTGAAAACTCAGTGAAAACCTTGTAAATAGGCATTTAATATTTTTTTTTATGAATATAAGCAAGGCATGAAAACCATTTTACGGTCATATACTATTGAATCGTCTAAACTTTGATATTTTGATTTTTCTACAGGTGTTTATTCTTAACTGAAACTGAGATAAAATAAAATTTACCCCAAAATATTGTAGGTTAGCGCACATCTCATCCTTATTTTTTCTTACATCATTTGTAGTATTTTTATTTTGTATTATTGTTTAAATAGTTTTATGTACAATTGTACTACTTTTATTCGCCTATGTTTTTTTTTGTTGTTTTTTTTTTGATAAAAACATTTTTTTTTTCAAATGGAGCCTTAAGGCTGTTCCGACCCATATAAAGTTGTTTGCACACATAGCGCAAAAAGTATTGCACTTTAAGCCACGAATTAATAATAAAAGTATAATATAGTCATATTACTTGCAGCGAAAACAATTTCACAATTTCAGGATTATTGGTTTTGTTACAATTTATTTAAATACGATTTTTATTTAACTAACCATCTAACGGTGTAAAACTTCTAATCGGCATTTACAACAAAACCATTAAACCTGAAATTGTGAATTTGTTTTCGCTGCAACTACTATGGCTATATTTAATATTTTTGACGAATTCGTGCCTTAAAGTGCAATACTTTTTGCGTTCTGTGTAAAAAAAACATTGTATGGGTCGGAACATCCTTAAGAGAGTTTACTTTTCGTGTCAGCTCATACAAAGAGGGAAAGCTATTTATTACTCTTTGTCTGTAGGTATTTGGTTATTTTATTTTTTTGTTGTCAACCACGTCAATGTTTTTAAATTTTATTAAAGTGTTTTTTATTTACCAGAATATTCAATGACGGTTTGAATAAAAAACAGTATGCAAAATAAAACAGCTTACAACTCAGTCATTTACCAGTAAAACTAACCATTAAAAACATAACTGAGAAACTGATAGCCAAGTTCAATATCAAAAATATTGTTTGTTGGCGACTTTGCCGACGAAAGAATTGAGATATTAATGGGTGCCAAACTCTGTAGATAACCCGGAAGAGTATTAATAATTTACACAAGGTAGAATAATTAAGGATACATTGAAGCTCAAATTTTAACTTCTGGAAGGGGTTAAGTTTTTGTTCTATATGTCAGTCAGTGAGTCAGTCAGTAATAAAAATGCCGATTTTTTATTTTAATATCACAATAACCGTTTTAGCTGTATTTATTAAATTTGGGGGCTCAGTTAATCATGTGCTTATTGTTCAACAATTTTTTTGTTATTAAGGGGTCAAAAGTGGCTCCAAATGGTTCGTTTAAAATAAAAACGGCTGCTGCGCGCCAGTTCATTTTTCTTGAACTTGGCTTGACGCGCTGCCGCGTGTCTAGATCTATGAAACATAGGAGACTAGTTACAAGGATTTAAAAATATGTTTAAGTTATTTTTTATTAAATTGGACATGTTTGGGCGATTCAATATTAAAATGTAGACTCGTGAAGCCATCCGCTAATAAGACTAGAAACGCAGAAGAATAATTCGTTCCAATGGGGAAAACAACTGCGTATTTATCTTTTTTTTTTTTTTATGCGACCTGACATGGATGGCTAATACCACACAACTACCGTTATGATATTAGCCCAATACACCACATTCCCGAAGGAATTAGGTGCCATGCCAGGACCTTCCCTTTATGAGGCACGGCTACATTGCCACTAGAGAGATAGGTTCGTCACATTCTACATACTATTGTTGTCCATCGCTGATAATGCGTGACCGTGCTACCTCTTCCGCTCTCCTTTTTGAGTTTTGCGTTTCTCTTTATTTTCTTCTTTCAGCTGCTTTTGTTTCTCCCGGTCTTCCTTGTCTTTGTCCTTCTTACGCTGCGAGTCGAGACGCGCCTGCTCGCGCCGTTCGCGCGCCGCCGCCGCCACGCACGCAGCGTTGGTGTTCCGCTCCAGCTCCTCCCCGCCACACCCGCCGCCGCCGACCTCCGCATCCCCCGACTCCTCTTGGTCAGAGAGCTGGCTGTACTGGGAGAGGATGACATCACGAATCTTCTTCTCCTCGTCGGTGTAGCGGCGAGGCGCTGCCGCGGAGGGAGCCGCCGCCTCCATCAGCCGCGCCAGCTGCAAGTCGACTTGCGTATCATTTCCGCGCCCCGCTGACACCGCCGCCGCATGGCACAACGACCACTTGTCCAAGATCTCAGACACGTGCGTACTCATGTCGCACTCCACAAATTCGCTTAGAATCCCCTCAAGCGCCTCCTTTTTGTCGTCCAGCGAATCCTCGCCGTCCAGTATGCCGGCGATATAAGCGCCAAATACTGCCTCGTCCGTCTGCAGAGTACGGAGTTTATCAGAGAGCCATGATTCGAACTCTTCGGGCGGTTCTCTCACATCAAATATCGACAGCTATATAGTTTTTTTTTTTATTATATGTTTTTATCTTTACTTTACATACGCTAAATATTTCGCTCATCCAAGAAACTCATCGTCCAAAGCATTTTTAGTTCTCATTTGGTTTGTTCACCTTGTTTGGTTGTACAGTCTATTTGAAGATACTTATTTGTGTGCTAATTGTATGAACAGGTTTGATTTATGTCTTTTATCTTGACTTTTAAACCTAATGTAACATAATTTTACGAAACGTCACTAATGAGAAACAGGCCAAACTTAAAATCAGCGACTAGCCTTAGCAATATGTCAGCCTAGTCACAGCTGTGTTTGGTCCTTTTGTTGATATATGCTGTTTATTTATTTTAATTATCTTACTTTAGCTACTAATTTTTAAGTTATTTGTTACCTTCATAATGTTTTCGTTACATAAGATAATTTGATTTTCATTCTTTACACTTATAACTTAGTATAGAAAACAATTTAGAAATTAAGTAAGTATAAGCTTTATCTAATTGTAATTGTAAGCATTATCAATAATAAACATTTTCATTTTCATTTTCATTTTCAACTGGATGGAAAACACGGACAATTTTTCATTGCCGCTTCGACCATCTTTTCATCCAATGCGATGGTACCAACCCGGGCGGGCTTAAACCCTACCACCTAGTAGGGGAAGGGGACCTACAGTTTTACATGGATTCCGAACCATGGAGCAGCTCGCATTCGTGACGAAATGCACTTATCGAACTCTGAAAGAGAAAGACAGTGGTGCAAGTTGGTATCGAACCCGGGCCTCTGGTACGCTAGGCCAGTCCCCGCGCCACTAGGCTACGAGCCGCTCTAAATGATTCGTCAACTCTGTCAGAGACCCTACAAAACAAAACAGAATATATTTTAAAATTTTATTTACTGAACATATGTAATTAAAATTACTGAATTTCTAACATATTATTCAGAAAATGAAATGTTCCAAATCATGCTATTAAAATAAAGTTGTGGGAAAGAAAATATCACAATAACATAACCTATAATATTTCGTTTCAAACATTGTGCTGGTCAAAAAAACAAAAACTCTTCTTTTCCTGCAAACCTTATTCCAACTGCATCATGGAGTACATCTTTCATCTAAAAACTCGTAAATCAAATTGCCAGTTTTTGACGTTTCTACGGTGAGGTCGCTCATGCGGCATCTATACTTATAAATTATATAAAACACAAAGCGTATTGTAGATTATAAGTTATAATCTACAATACGCTTTTTGTTTTCTTCCCCATTGCATAATGACTACGCGTCCACGGAATCCATGTTTTTTTTTACAAAGTTAGATTGCCAAAGCCTCTGGCAGAAAATTATACATCTAGTGACGGTGATAACTTTGAGGAGGAACATTTGAAAATCGAGGACTAAATACATTAATATCTCTTTTGGGACCCACCATTTTTCGTTCTCCTTGTAAATAATATTAGAAATTAAAAAACCTCATTTCTCATGTTCAGGTAAAAATTTATAACTCCAGTTGCTCAATAACATGTCATACAATAGATTATAAATTCTTGTTTACACAGGTGATATACACTACATTGTACATCGTAGATTCAACAAATACCTTGTTGATTTATCACCTCTTTGGAAGACAAAGCAGCTTTTCAGGCTTACGTCAAGACTACGGGCATACGCCGACACGTGTGGGGTCAAGGCTGAAACTGAGAACGTCAAATGAGGAAGGAAACGTTCTTGATTGAAGCCTACAAGATGGAAATTTAGGAAAATCCAGAGGTACCTCGGGAAATCGATTATTATTCAGCGAAAGAAAAGAAAAAAAAATGTGTTAAAAAAATTGAAATTCTTGAACAAAGTAGTGCAATTATGCAGGGTAATTTAATATAAAAAAATAAAAAAGGAGATCAAACAGAAATGGAAAACTAAAGGCCTGATATTTATAAAAAAAACATTAAAACGTCGAGCGCGTATTGCATGTTGCAGTAATAAGTAAATACAAAACATAACCTAACCTAACTTCCAAGAGCCAGAAATGGCGTCTGTAATGATTTTTTTAATCTTACTTTTGAAAACTAAAATAACCAATAAACATTTTATCCAAAATCAGCCCCGATCTCCATTTGCCAAAGTAACAATAGTTGTAAGATATTGCTTTTTAGCGATAAGCTCGCCCTTTACATGCATGTATCAAAGAGTAAATAAAAAAAAATGATATGAAGCTATGTGCCATATGTTATTAAGCAAACACATGTGTCAATTGACGTATTATTCTTTAGTAATTGCGTAAGTATAAATATGTAGGGTAGCCTCGGTAGCCCAGTAGCTCGAAGCCTTGCCGTTTGATAAGCTGGATGATCTCTTAGCGCAGTTTTCGACCGTTGAGGCTGGCCGTGGTTCAGATTACACATAAAACTGTTGGTTCCGTTCCTTACTTACTAGGTTTAATTCCGCGTTGGAACCATCGCATTAAATGTACGATTGTCAAAGCGGAAATGAATAGTTGTCCTTATTTTCCTTCCAGTTCAATGTACCCTAGAAATATAAGGTAGGTCCTGGCATGTTACCCAGTTTCCATGTGGTGTGTTAGGCCAATATCATTACAGTCGTCTTGGTATTAGCTATGCGTGTCCAGTTACATAAAAAAAACCTCATTCGTTACATATTTGGTACATCGGAAAATCATCACAAAAAACAGATTCCTGCAGGACAATATTTTTTATGTTTGCTGAATGTGAATGCAAACGAATCGTTCACAAAAAATTCTGGCAATCATTTCGAAACACAGCTCAGGTACAGACGGCGTTACCCTAACCGCCACACTTTGAACTTTGATCCACATACGTTTTGCGAAATACCGATCGATTCATATTTCGATATGCGGATGACAAGCGAACTAAAATGTACTTGGCGCAATTACTTACATCCCAGATAGCATGGGCGTTTGTTGCAAGTTTGCGGGTCTGTGCTTTTAACTTATTTAGGAAAATTTGTCGGAAAACATTTAAATATTAAAATAAAATATAGCCTATGTTAGACGGGAAGAATGTAGCTTTCAATAGGTGAAATATTTTTTTAAATCGGTATAGTAGTTTTAAACATTACCCTGTACAAACAAACAAAAAAACAATCAAACAAATATATCATGGTGTAGACGAGTGAATACACCACGAGTGTTGGAAAAATGTTTTTCAAGTGATAATTGAAGGACGCCAACGAATAAGCGATTCTTTAAGAGAGGTGCGAAGTAAAGTAATAAGCTCATCACGCAAACTATTATTCTTTTGACATGATTGTAGGTTTATATCAGAACCTACAATTAATTTTGTACTTTATACTTTATATTTGCTGTGATAAACATCACGCAAGGTTGTTGTGTTAACACTGAAGATCCTTTGTTTTGAAGAATATCATGCAATTTTGTTGCGTGTAAACTAGAAGCTTGTTTTGTGTTGCCGCAAGTTGGCTCAGTTGCCATGGCAAACATAGCAAACCTTCTTGTTTGTCACTTCTGTCTTGTTGCCTAAAACAAGTTTACATTGTTGTCTGGGATGTGAATGTTCTCGTGTTATACAACATAAAAATAAAATTAATTTCTTTGGTATCGTCGTCCTATTTAATTTATTTCCGACTCCACAGCTTCTTCATAAAAAAGTTTGTCGAAAGTAAAACTCGGACTGATACATTTTGACGTATCGGAGATCGTATTCTGTACATCGAAAGTACATGGCATTACTTCAGTGGCCGCCCCACGGAGATCGACGATTTCCGTAGAGCGCCCTGAC
This sequence comes from Incurvaria masculella, assembly GCA_946894095.1. Taxonomy (NCBI): domain Eukaryota; kingdom Metazoa; phylum Arthropoda; class Insecta; order Lepidoptera; family Incurvariidae; genus Incurvaria; species Incurvaria masculella. The sequence goes on from OX335642.1 coordinate 18,743,431, forward strand.
GAACTAAGAGAATTTCGTTCCGTGCTTGGCCTGCGCGTGATGTGTTCGCGAACAAGAAAACTAATGTAAATTCTGTTGATCCGATCGCTACCAAACTTCACAGTAATCAAATTTCCAAATACTGAATACACAATAAAATCTATTTATTTGTCGAACCTCCTCACAAAATTTAACGAGAATCGATTGAGAAATGCGACTTGTAGAGGAGAACAGCCGGACAGCCGGCCAGCCAGACAGACGTACGCAAGCATTATTTCCCAAGCTGAAACGGACACGCTTCACTCGATAAAGATTTCAGAGCCAATTTCACATTAAGAGGTATTCATTGAAAGAATATTTACGATGTAAGTTTTGTATTTCCCATTATTTTAATGCCACGTCCACAACAACAACTGGCTAGCAAGGGCAGACAATTGAAGAAGGAAGAGGGCGATACAAATTCAATATGGTAAGCCTCCTTTCCAATGTTCTGAAGCCTGAGTCCGCTTATTATAGAAAACTCCACTTTCGAGCTTTAGCGTTATGAGATAACTCCGGAATCTAACAAAATTGTTACAAATTTTGTGTTATCTCGTTACGCTAACGCTCTACATTAGAGTTATCTATTAGCGGACTCAGGAGCCAGTTCAGTTCTTGAGTTCACTCCGTAACCACGCATACATTCAATCATTGGTTATTGTATGCACAGATGATGCCAATTCAAACATCGCCTTTGTTGTAAATTCAACGAGTGACTTGTTGATTTACACAAAAAGCAGCATTTCAAGGTTACATGAATAAAACAGACATACGCCCACACATGTGTGGCTTGAATCTACAGGCTGGAAGTTTTAGACACGGTAAAGTGCTAGTACCTGCGTCTTAATATGTTTGGCCTCACTGAATTTCTTATTGATGTTGACAAGTCGATAAACAATGAAATATAAGTGTGAGAAAGAAAACTAAAAAAAAGAGGAAATTTTGAAGATTTTTTTTGTGACTGAACATGAACACCCACCGTCGCGATTTAGCCCAACACACCGAATTCCTTTATGAGCACGGCTACATTGAACTGGATGAAAAACACAGTCAATTTTTAATTGCATTTTCGACCATCTTTTCATGAAATGCGATGGTGCCAGCCCGAGCAGCTTAACTCTTACCACCTATAAGGGGAAGGGGTATGTAAAGAGCACTATGCGCTTGCATTGTATTTATATATATTTATGTTTTAGCTTAAAATACTTACCACTTGGGAGAAACAACGAGATACTTAAAAAAATAGGCCTACAGAGCAAAACTTGTGCTATGGAAACGAAAATCATTACTTTCGTACGGATATACCAAAAGTTATACATATACTCATAAATTTAAGCTTGATAAGTTAATAACTCTCTACTAAATTAACGAATTGAGAACCTCCTCCTTTTTTTGAACTCGGTTAAAAGAGGAAACCATATATTCCGGGAGGTCACGACATTTTTGGTCACGATAAGGTTAATGGCTGAATCTGAGTGCACAGGTTAGAAACCAACCCTCTGATGCTAAATATGTCGGTCTGCCTGTGCCAAGTGGTTGCGTTACCTAAATTGGCTGTATTAAATAGATGTTGGTATGTACCTGCTGATGAATATACTGATTGTCTAGAAACATTGATACCTATTAATTATGCAACAATAACTAGTCGTTTTTTTAATTAAATACTTAAATATACCTAAACTTATATCTGTAACCTATATCGCCTATAACTACGAAATGCAACCAGGAATTTGTTCAATTTTTGTATTGCTAACCAAATATGTACTGATACTTTCATGCTTCGTCATTTGCATCCATTTACCTTATCATATATATTTTTTGTCCCCATAACTACTGTTTCAGGGGCCTTATCTACGTAACGCAACCACTTGGAACAGGCAGACTGACACATATAGCTTCAAAGAATTTGTCTTTATCCCGTGAACCCAGTTTCAGCCATTTACTTTATCGTTACCATTTTTGTCGCGACCTCCTAGTCTAATAATTCCTACTACGATCGCTACCATCATGTTATCGAGCAATCCGTTCCGGTACCACGAGCTCGATTTTAACACATCGATTGGTATAATAACGTCAGACTTGACTTCCCGAATTGTTTTCAATTCAATTATTTTTTTTTAAATAGTTCTTGGATACATTTATGGTTGGTTGATATTTGCGACGTAACAACGAATCGATTGACACCTTATTCAGAAAAATCGGATGAATAGTTCAAGTGCTATGGTGGAACATACTTGAATAAAAAGGGGGGAACGGCAGAACGTCTAAGATGCAGATCGTAAAATATCATATTTTAACAAAATTTTAAAACCATGCACAACGTATAATCGGCAGATCGTATAATTTTATACGTAGTGCATGAAGAAGTTTAAAAAATAAAATTACTTATTTCTCCATGCATAACGTATAATAGTCACAACGTATAAAATTATGAGTCGTATTCACTACGTATAATATTCACAACGTATAAAAGTATTTTTTTCCAAAAAATCAAAACCATGCATGTCGTATAATATTCACAACGTATAATTTTATACGTTGTGCATGAAGAAAGTTTAAAAATAGAATCAACTCTTTGCATCATGAAGAACGTATAATAGTCAGAACGTATAATATTCCTAACGTGAATTCACAAAAAAAAGAAAACCATGCAGAACGTATAATATGCCAAGAAGCACTTCATAAAGCGCCCTAATACTATATCTCAATTAGCGTTGAAGCAAATTGTTACTCTTCAACAAATATCGATTCGTAGCAATTTCAGCCTTAAATGTATCGTTATTAGGGCGCTTTATGCAGTGCTTTCCTTTTGTTTTTTTTTCTAATTTTTTTATTGATTTTTTTATGAATTTGAAATTACTATGTTTTTTGTACGTAGTGATCTTGTGACTGGCAAAGTAAGTTTTACAGTTTTTGATTCGCATGAAAATATAGTAGGCGGATTGTATAAATTTGATATGTTCAAGTGTATGTTACCTCCCTATGAATGAAATAAAATAATACAATTCAATGCAATTTATATATAATTCTTGACTCAAAATGCAATACTTTTTGCGTTCTGTGAACATACCAATTTAAATGGTCGGAGCAGCCTTAAGCTAGGCGTTAACGTTGATTTAAATGGCATTGCAACCAGCTACCTAAACTAGGACTACTAGTAGTAACCAAAGAGAGATTTTGAAAATATTTCCAGGAATATAAGTAAAAATCGTTTTTAAATTAACAATTCCATAAAAACCAATAAGTAGTCCCATATTAATCGTCCATATGTTTGGAATTATATAATACTAGCAGCCCGTCCCGGCTTTGCACGGTCATAATGTAATTAAAAATATATTATTTTTACACAATGAAATACACTTAAACCATTTTTACTTTAGTTAGTTTTTATATTAGTTTCTACATTGAAATATTTGAAATAAAAAAAATACTTCAATATTATTATTAGATGATTATTAGATATTAGACAGATCAGATAATAAACGCGTCCGATCGCAAATAAATTCAAAGTGCTTTAGGGAGAACCGCGGCCTCCGACGCTTTATTTGTAGGCACGCTCCCACCGCCCCGGCCGGCAGGTACCGCCACAAACGCTACGTCCCGCAATTCGAAAATATTGATTTAAATCATATGCTGTAATGGGCCATATAGATCTATATTAAATCAACAATGTATTTAAGGTATTTAATTGGATAAGGATTAATGCTGTATTGTTGAAAAGCGCTTCGAAAATTAGCCATTATTTGTCGTAAAAAGTAAATGACAAAAAAATGTTATTGTGGGATATCCGTAAGAGATAGACATATACCATGCAGAGTTTTCTGTAGACCTTTCCAATGTGTACAATACTTAGTACATTATTTTGATAAATCTCGTAGGGTGCACCCTGCGTTCGCAATGTAGGTCAGTCAGTCAACGTGTTTGCGTCCACTGCTGGACATACGCCTTTCCAATTTTTCTCCAGTCCTCCCGGCTCTCAGCGGTACGGAACCACTGCTTTCCGCCGACGCACTTGATGTCGTCCCACCTGGCGGGTGGTCTTCCCACACTCCGTTTTCCTGTAGGTACAATGTAGGTACCTAAGCGGAAAAAATGTAATTATTTACGACATCACATTAGAAACCTCAAAAATAACAGTATTTCTCCACTATTTAATGGATGTTATTATACATATGGTTTATCCCTCCTCAATCACCTTTGTCTTCAATCATTCTATTTTTTTTTTTAAAAACCGCATCAAAATCCGTTGCGTAGTTTTAAAGATTTAAGCATACATAGGGATATAGGGATATAGGGACAGGGAAAGCGACTTTGTTTTATGCTATGTAGTTAGTGTTGCAAATGATAAATAGGTTAATAAAATATATAAAAACAGCTCTATCAGATCAGAATAGACCCGAACTGCGCCACCACTTTTTTGTCGATAACAATTCATAACAATGTATTTATTCACCTGCGTTTTGTAATGACGCATGACTTATGCCTCGAAGTAATAACATAAGTTACACGAAAAATAAGGGTGATACCTACCGCTTCTGTGGGTGGTTCAATTTCGAATAAATATTCAATCAGTGGGTATTCAATACTGGGTGTGAACAGGTGCAAAATTTGAAAATGATGTTTGGCAAAGACACAAGCAGGAATAAGCATGACCTTTCATTTTTTAAAACTAGTAGCTCTGAGCTGTAGACCTCGCGAGTCCGTCTTTTTGAACAATTGTTATTTCTTTAAACATTAAAAATGTGTTTTTTTTTTAATCTATAGAAATATAGAGCCTGCTTGCAAAATTTCAAGAGAATTGGTTGAGAAATGCGACCTGTAGAGGAAAACAGCCTTATTCAAAATTACTCCGACATTTTGAAAAAATTCAGAAACTCCCTTGACTAAAAACTTTAATTTAAAATATTTTGAATCGGCTTAAAACATTTCACGAAAATCTATTGAGAAATTTGACATGAAAAGGAGAACAACTAGACAGAAGATTTGAAACTTTTCAAAATTACACAGCCATTTTGAAAAATAATCAAAAACAGTTTGACTGTAAAATATCTATAAAAATATCGAAACCGCGTACAAACTTTCACACGAATCGGTTGAAAAATGCGACCTATAGAGGAGAACAGCCAGACATACGAAAGCATTTTTGCCCAATCTTGACGGAGACCTTCGATACGCTCGGTCAAAAAGCAAAACATAAATAATCAAAGCTTAGTGCTCAATTTACATTGCTGCGGAATGGATTGGAAGTGATTTTTTTGTACTTATTGGGTATAATCTGATAACATAGGACGTTCATTCCGAAGCCTCACATGGGGAACGTGCCTGTCGCGACGGAGGTAGGCACTCCCTGCTCCTCATACGCGCGGTAAGCGTAATTATATAATTAATTAATAATATTATATAATAGTAATATTATTTTTATGCAACCTGAGCCGGTAGTCTCGTTGTCACGCCAGTTTAGCGTTACGGCAAACCGATCGACTGGCGTTTTAAAATTTATGGAGAAATTGAAGAGCGCGCGCAGCGGGCGTTAAGCGAACTAACATTTGCGAGTCCGAGCTTGATTTGACAGCTTACTCAACGTTGCCGTAAATACGTCGACGTTGCCGTTCACGTCCACTCCGCTCATACAAATCGGAAGTCCGCGTTTGACTTTGACAGCTTGAAGAAGTAAAAGCACAGAATATCTAGTAAAGACATGTATGGAGTTTGGAAAAAACGCCAGTCGATCTGTTTGCCGTAAACGCCAAATTAGGTGAGAACTCAGACTGACCACTCTGATATGGATGGCTAATACCACACAACTACCGTTATGATATTAGCCTAACACACCACATTCCCGAAGGAATTAGTCCAGGACCTTTACGAGCTCGGCTACATCGAACTGGATGGAAAACGGAGAATTTTTCATTGCCGCTTCGGCCAAATGTTTATCCAATCCGATGATAACAACCCGGAGGGGCTTAAACCCCACCACCTAGTAGGGGAAGGGGACCTACAGTTTTACATGGATTCCGAAACATGAAAGAGCTCGCATTCGTGACGAATTACACTTATCCAACTCAGAAAGAGACGTGTTCATTGCGTAAAATTCAAATCTTGACTGAGATTTGAATTTTCGCGCATTCTCCCGTATTTCCATAGCTACTGTTGGCACCACTGAAGAGAAAGGAAGAAGTGGCATGCGCTCGATATCGCGCCGCCGCCGTATGGTCAAAGTGACCATATAATTGTATAGGAATCCGGCGGCACGTCGTATGCCACACAGTTGAAACTTCGCCACCGCGCGCGAATGTGCTCTAAAAATGCGTTCTTTGAGTCAGTTCCCACCCACAAAAATCCTCCAATACGTCGGCAACTATATTTTCATGTGGCATGCACGTTTAAGTTGGGTTGGTAGTTTTTTTAATTAGAGACAGCGGGTCTCATAATAAGCGCGCTAGATGGCATTCTCCTCCTGGCGCCGCTGCCTGTGTACGAGGTAAGTATAACTTATGATCCCACCAAAAATATAAGTGTGAAAAAGTTAAAATATTCGGTGTAAACAAGTGGGTTTGTCAGCTTCGCCAACAAAATAAAGTCGCTACTTTTTAGGGTTCCGTACCCTAAGGCTACCCTATTACCGAACCTCCGCTGTCCGTCCATCCGTCTGTCGGCTAATGAACCGTAATAGGTAGTTAGTTGACATTTTCACGGAGTTTGTATTTTTATTGCCGCTATAAAAATTAATAGATAGCAACGATAAAAAACGTATCCACCTGTTGTCCCATAAATTATAGAACCTCCTTTAGATGAATCTCCTTCATACGCCTGGCGTACGGCAAATTCCGAGCTAAACAAAAAATATATAACTTATAACTTAATTCGGACGGCATTTAGGCATAAACATGACATAACAAATTTTGTTTATAACATTATTCTTAACAAAACTAACTAACTTTGGTTGATGGCCGCGCAAATAAAAAAAGGCACCACCTTCCATACAAAATCCGGCATTGGCCTTTGTCGACCAATTATTAATTATTATTATATTGTAATGCACTAGCAGCATCATGCTGATGCCTGCACTTCTTTTTATGCACTTGCACTTATTTATTTATTTTCTTGTCTACGATTTTTTTTATTTTAAGTAAAGATCCAGTTTGTTTTTAAAAAAAATTACTGACGATGCACTTATTATTTCCTCAGGTAGGCTGTTCCAATTATCCACAACTCGGTTTGCTAGGAAATGTTTTCGAGGATTTGTTAATGCTTGGGTGCGATTTGACTTTAGCGAGTGCCCGCGTAGTCTTTCATTAGTGTTAAATGTGTACATTGTTTTCAAATTATTGACATCATAGGAACCATGCAGCATAAATAAGATCCCCACGCTGCCTACGTTTTTCCAGTGTTGTAAGGCCTAAAATGTTTGTTCTTCATGGTGACTACCATCTTTGTTGCTCGTCTTTGGACTTTTTCAAGTACATCTATATCCTTCCTGAAGTAGGGGCTCCAAATTTGGTAGGCGTATTCAAGAAATGGCCGCACATATGTCTTATATAGCTTGATGAATAACTCCGGAGTAATAATAGAGAATGCTTTTCAGATCATCTGACTTTTTTATGGAACTGGACTTATATGGCTAATAATTACCTACCTATCATGGTATTAGCCTTACACACTACATGGGAACGAGGTGCCATGCCAGGACCTTTTTAATATTGCTCCGCTACATTGACCTAGGTGGAAAATGTGGACAATTATCACTTAATTCATCAATTAGTATTGTAGTTTTTGGCTCGAAATTAAACCTCTCTTCAGTTCCCTCGCTCAGTAAAAAAAAATTGGGTCGTATATAAGCCATACGACGCGGATAGAAGATAATGTATTACATCGATTCAGAGTCATGATCACTCTGTTGGAATCGACAATACCTACCAAAATGCGTGGACTCATTGCCATCATATGGCGCTGTTCGTGCTGGCCCTTGCAGTGAGTTTGTTATGATTGTGTGTGTTTGAGACCAGTGCCTCTGTCATCACGCCGATGACATAGTTAAAGTAAAGGTACCAAAACGAGACTGGAATTGACATAGAAAGTAATAAATAACACGAGTGCCGTCTATTTCTCTGAGAACCAGCGAACTGGAACGACGGAAGTAGCAACCGGAACTAGTTTGTATGAGGGCGGCGTAGCAAATTTTACATACAAAATCGGCAGCACCGGCTAGTTGGTTTAGCTTCAAAGATTGAAATCAATAGATGAGCCTTTAAAACACGAAACCCGTCAACAATGAGAACTTTACACTTGACACATGACACTTTACGTCCCTTTATACCAAAGAGTTCGGAGAAGTCGCTGCGCTCCTACATTTCTTCTCTTTCTACGATTTCTAGATAATAAGGTATATTCTCTTTCTACGTTTTATACGAAAGCACAAAAGCTTGGCTGTCACAGTGTGACGTTGGCATGCCAACATATCGTGACATGTTTTGCAATTCGACTTGCATGGTAAGTCTATTCGTAAATCTTACCAAATCAAACACTATGCGCGTTGTCTGCTTTGTGGACATGTTGCATTTTCCTCATCACGGAACCTGTCATTTTCTTTGAAACAGAGAAGGTCCCAGAACGCCATAGCACGGTTTTGTACCGTGCCCACAAATTAGTTAGTCCCGCCGGGGAGGGCCATCTTAAGTTAGATCTCGAGTGGTCAGTCTGAGTTCTCACCTAAATTGGCGTTTACGGAACTTCGAAGTTACGTAAAAACGACCAACTCCATACAAATGCTTACTACTTATTTTGTGGTTTTACTTATTCAATCTGTCAAAGTCAAACTCGTACTTCCAATTTGTATGAAAACAAATAATGTTGTTTACGCGGAGTCGGCGTAAACAACAACGTCGATGTATTTACGCCGACGGTGAGTAAGCTGTCAAATCAAACTTGGACTCGCAAATGTTAGTTCGTATAACGCCAACTACGCGCGCTCCTCAATTTCTCGATACATTTGAAACGTCAATCGATTGGTTTGGCGTAAACTACAACTTAGGTGACAACTGGGACTACAGGCTCTGGTTAGCTCACGAATTCGCTTATTAATTATTTAAACAAATGAAATGAAATGTTGTTATTCTGCCATCGTGCTGCACATAATATATGTTTGCTTTTGTCTACTTTATATTACCTCAAAGAACCACCACTGGATTATATTTTTATCGATTATAACTCGTAACATTTTATTTGTTCACCTGCATTTAACATTGACGCATAACTTATTCGACCTCTAAGAGATCACCTGAGGTTATTTGATTGGGATCACTGAGGGGATCACAATATATCAAATAAATATGCATGCAGTTGCTTGGTATACACAGGTGCAAAAAAATATTCATTATATATGATGAAACAAAAGCAGGAACAAGCATGACCCTCGATATTCCGAAGTAAAGAGAAAAAAATAATTAATGGGGAAAACCTTACCGTTACCTTTACAATTGAAGACTAGGGTGGGGTATTCTGGGTGTCACAATTTCGAATACAATTAGGGCGCTTCTGGTGTACTGTTTTCCTGACTTCTATAGGAGTTCGCTCGTATGCTTATAAAACCCGATTTATTTAATAGTGGAATTAAAAATCTATCGCACACTAGTTTGTTTAGTTTGACGACGTTGTTGACAAATAGGTAGGGTTTTAATTCGTTGTTGAAACATTTCGTTAAGGCGAAAACAACACTCAGGAAGCAGCCATATTAAGTGAGAGTCACATTCGTGTGGTAAACGTCGTTTTATGCATGAAAAATAGCTGTTTTTATTACTTTCCGCGCTATAGAAACATGAATAAAATGAGCTACGTTTGTAAACAATATTAAAGTGTATAATTTTACATTAATTTCATATCAAAACGATGAGCGGTTCTCTAGACAATATAAATTTTAAGTTAATTGCGCAAAATTTTGGATTTTTTTACACAATTTTAAAGTAGTTACAAAATATTTTTTTACGGATATTCAGTCTTTATGAACAACGAAAGAAAAGTCTTTAAATCTTCTGTTTTCGGTTCTATCTAAAATCTTGATGTTACGAAAGTCGCCTCTCCAATTTTTCTCCAGTACTCCCGGCCCTCAGCGGTACGGAACCACTGCTTTCTGCCGACGCACTTGATGTCGTCCCACATGGCGGTTGGTCTTCTCACACTCCGTTTTCCTGTCCACGGCCGCCAGTGTAGGACACGGTGCCTTGTGGTTGGTGTCCTTATGAAAGTGACTTTCCAATTATTCTTACTTACTGTTATTCTCCCTTCTGAAATCCTATTGAATTATAATCTCCGTGAAAATAAAATAGTAAAATAAGTAGAATTCGGATACAAAAGAATATTTTTTTATCCGTATTTTTATTAATAAAAAGTGAAAAATTATTCCGGAAAATTGTAGCTTTTAATTGTTTTTGGATCCGTTTATCTCGAGCATAATACATAGTGAACATAAATTCGTTAAAAGTAATTTTGCAACAATTACAAATCATGGAGGAAATCTCTTTGGGGGAATGGCAGGAATGGCATTATGAAGGCCCGAAGAACTTTCTTCGTGGTACAAATTATACAACGTTGTGAACAACTGCATTACTTCGGTAGGATTTCCAAGAGGGCCTCTACATTCTGGGACACTTCGGGGTCGCCGACGCGATGCACGGCACTGCGCCGCTGTATTGGGTCCAAGGATCCGTCCTGAATCGCCCCACAGACTTGTAGATCAAGATTGAAATCATCCCAGCTTGCGGCCGGAAGATGCAAGTACCTCGCAAGCGTCTTGCCGTCACCCGCTTAACAATCATTGCCGCCATGCAAAAAGTCATCTATCTCCTAACGGTCACGGGATAGTTATCTTCGAGTGGAAGACCGTAGTTGGATCTTGGAAAGAAGTGCTTTGTGCCAGATAGACCGTTCGTTGAAGCTTGAAAAAGGATTCAAGCTTCCACTAATTCGTAATAGCGTTTTTTTGGTCGCTGGGGTGTCCTTGTAAGAACGGGATTTAAGAAATTTATCTTACATTATTTCAATATTACTTCTTAACAGAAGATAATAAGAGTTCGATGTTAGCTTCGAAATATTGTTTATTTGTATATCTACGTTTTACAAAAAGAAAACCGACCAGAAAACATTAATTTTTACGATAATTTGATCATTTCCATACATCACGGCCGCTACACACTGAAAAAGTCATATTTTTCTTGTTGTCGTTTTTTGTAGGGCATAGATACACAAATTAGCTATTTTCGTTGCAAAAATCTACCTCTAATGTTCTTTCGTTGATAAGCCAATATTAAAATACTTATTTATAATGCAGGCAATGATATTTTTTGTAAGATCTTTCTAAATACCTCAGCGTACAAAAAACGCTATTATGAATGGATACCACCCTAAATGCTATAACATGCGGACTAACACCCGATCAAACGCTTTCGCTATATCCAGGCCGATAGCCGTACCTTCGCCGTAATTTTCGAGAGCCTCGCCCATTGCATAGAGCCGTAAACAACTAGGAGATCTCCAGCATGTCGGTGTAGACCAAAACTAAATTGGTGAGATGATAAATCCTAATCGTAGAAGCGTTTGGATGTTTGGTACTTAATCACCCGAGCAGAAATTCAGGAATTCCACACGAGTGTACAAAAGCAATCGTAACCAAAGCATCGAAGAAACAATAAGTCAACGAGAACCAGCCGACGAATCATGGCCGTAAAACAGGACCTCTCTACGCTCTATCGATAAACAACTGGATGGTATAAAAGCCTTACAGTTTTTACCGTACATTCATATTCTCTTGGGCATATACATTCCCCGGTTCGCCGTCAAGATGCATCGCCTTACCGCGTTTTTGCTCTTTGCTCTTACAATCGCTGTGAGTATTCATTTTATTTTTCCATATTTAAATATTTCAATGATTTTGTCTTGGAAATTATTTTGACAAATTTTCTTACGATTTGTTCCTGGGCATACGTTTGTAATTTTCCATGGAAAATGGCTAGCGTCCTCTATTATTAAGATAGAAACATTGAAATATTAACAAAATATACGCAATTGAAAGGGCCACTATCATGCAAAAAAATAGTTCCTGTCTATTTTATTAAATAATAAAAAAACTGTTTATCTAACTATTATTTATGCACTTGTGCCATAAATAATTCGAACCGTTTTCTTTTAGGTCTTATAAATAAAGTGTCTTAACATAGATGATATTGTATAGTCTCTACAATAAATACATGGGTCCAGCCTTGCAATATATTCGTAAAGTATTTCTTTTTACGGGGCTCTTTCTTCAATTAATGTGTCCTTGCTTCACGGTAGATTATACATACATGCATGTCACATTACTTGGAATAAGCGACGTACCTGCTTAGTACGAAAAAGTATATTTACTTAAGTCAGCCTCAGTGGCCCAGTGGCGCGACACTTCGGGGATCGCTCTCCAAAGTTAAGCAACGCTGGGTCCGGTCTGGTCTTGGATGGGTGACCACTCGACCGTTGAGAGAGGCTGGCCGTGGTTCGGATTCCACGTTAAGCTGTAGGTCCCCTTCCTTACTTACTACTAGGTGGTAGGGTTTATCCCGCCCGGGTTGGTACCATCGCATTGGATGAACGATGGTCGAAGCGGCAATGAAAATTGTCCGTGTTTTCCATCCAGTTCAATGTAGCCGTGCAAAATAAGGAAGGTCCTGGCATGGCACCTAGTTCCCATGTGGTGTGTTGGGCTAATACCATGACAGAACTTGTGGTATTAGCCATCCATGTCCAGTCACATAAAAAAAAAACCTAGGACTGGCTCTAGCGTCTGATGCCAAATACGATTTTGGTGATGACGGCAATATGTTTGATTGTTCAATCTGCAGCCACTGTCCGCAACGCAGATGAAGCGTTAAATAAATGTATGTAGGTATAATCTTAAACACTGTGTTAGTAGGAGGCATTCATTGCGGGAGGAGGGACTGTAGGAGAATTCCAAATTATGGTTATACAGCCGGTGGCGAAATTGGTAGACGCAATTCCCGCGAATGGTATGTTTTGCTGGTTCGGGTCCAGCCTTGCAGTATATTCGTAAAGTAGTTCTTTTTACTGGACTCTTTCTTCAATTAATGTGTCCTTGCTTAACGGTTTATTATACATACATATATGTCACATTCATTACTATCGTTCGAAAATTCCACTTATTTTATCAAGTTGGCATCAAGGGTTTCTAGAAATTAATATTATTTTCGTTTTTTTACAGGTGGTGAAAGTTGCTAGTCATCCAGGTAACTACTATCCAAATTATTGTTTAATTCTACATTTATTGATAATTTAATTGCGGGCGGTACTCATCTGGCCGATGAATGCGACCAAGCCGCCGACCCGTCGGAAGGAATGCCTGCCTACCATGGTATCGGAAGTCGTTTCGCTTGTCACGCGAGGGTCGTGGCTTACTCGCCATAACCGACGCTTCACTTTTGGCACAATATTAAACAGTCTTACCCGGCATTGCCTGAGCAAGACGCCAACACTCTAACACACAACCTTCTCGTGAAGGATTACAAAATCGTCCAAATTTAGCTTGTTTATGCCCTAGTACAATACTTGTTTCCGAAAGTACAATTAATAACAGTCAAACAGCCGATATAGGATAGGCAGTAGGATAAACAAAATTAAATTCTAACGGTTATTCTTTGTTAGGGATCCTGCCTTGTGATTTAACTGGCGGCACCGGTACTGGCAACACCGGCACTGGAACTATCGGCACCGGCAACACCGGTACTGGAAATACAGGCACCGGCAACACCGGTACTGGAACTGTCGGCACCGGCAACACCGGTACTGGAACTGTCGGCACCGGCAACTGCAACACCGGACACTGCCCTCCTGGTGTGATACCGCAACTGGGATGTGCAATCGGCGGTTTGGTCGGTGACCTCACTGGCGGCAATTGAATTAGTACCATGATTTGGTTTAATCTCTTAATTTCATATTATGGTTATGGAAAGTTACTAGAGACAGCAACCAACTTGATCGAGATTAATTGTTCTTCATTTTCACCTATTTAGCACACCATAATAACAATAGCCAATAACTGGAACTTAATTTTTCTGATTTTTCCAATAAAGCAATTTCGGTACGCATCCTGTTTTGTGATTGAGAGTTGTAATATCATGTAATTGTTTGTACAAAGTATACTGAAAGAATACCTAATTGATATTAACTTCATAACTCTAAAATGTTATCAATCCTAGAGACGAATTCATGGTCTCCGTTAGACCTTTTTGTTTTTACATCAATGCCTCACACAAAAAATGGCAATGCAATACTTGCAGCCAATAATGCGATACGTAATATATAAATTTACTTTTTCGTACTAAGCTGGTACTGCAAAGCTGGACTAGAATATGCAAAACATACCATTCGCTGGTATAGCGTCTTCCAATTTCCCCACCTGCTGTATAGCCATAATTTTGAATTCTCCTACAGTTCCAGTATTCGCCTCGGACTCCTTTCAGTGTTGTTTATTATTTCTTGTAGTTTCGGATTTGGCCATGAAGGCACACATAAAAAAATCTACCTGTATAAATAGTAGTATTAAAAGCTTAATTTCATATTAGGTGACTTTATTCCGGCTCGAAGGACCAAAGGATTATGTAGCGGAAATAGTGGACTGTATAGATGTGGGCAGACTCACCAGCTCTCCCCAGCCGCACCTTCAGGAATCTAGCGCTCCCAGCTGGACGTCACCAGACCCTTGCACGACGGGACAAAGGCTAGTGCTGCGTCGATGTGGAGAACTCCATAGGCACCAGTTCACTTCCCAGAAAAGAGCTGATCGTGCTTGTGCTTGGTTCTTCTTAATATGGCAGGGATCGAAAAATGTTCATGGTACACCGAGTGGTACACGCGCGGCGGAGCGTTACGAGGAGGCATGCGCTCGCAGATTGCGCGGGAAAAGCAGACTGACCGTTAGGTCGCATTCGAAACCATCCAATGCAAATGGATTGAACTGAAAGAACTGCCCACATTCCACAAAGATAACTGAATTTTGACCAAAATCAAAATTGTGCTGTCATCCTTGTCATTCGATTTAACAGTTGGTTTTGGATTGATTTCTTTCCATATATGGAAATAAAACATTATTTTAAGTGCGTATTCAACAGCGACCATGGAAGGGCCGGAGTAATGATCGAAACTCATTCATATGGCGACAGCATAGGGAACATTAGGGAACCTTAGGTGGGAACAAGTCCGATAAATAGGTACACATGTGGAATGGATTGGGTCGAAGCCGGAGATAGAATTGTTATTCATGACAGAACAATTTTTTATGCCTTTTTTTTTATGCCACCTGACATGGATGGCTAATACCACACAACTACCGTTATGATATTAGCCCAATACACCACATTCCCGAAGGATTTGGTGCCATGCCAGGACCTTCCCTTTATGAGCACAGCTACATTGAACTGGATGAAAAACACGGACAATTTTTCATTGCCGCTTCGACCATCTTTTCATCCAATGCGATGGTACCAACCCGGGCGGGCTTAAACCCTACCACCTAGTAGGGGAAGGGGACCTACAGTTTTACATAAATTCCGAACCATGGAGCAGCTCGCATTCGTGACGAAATGCACTTATCTCACTCGGAAAGAGAAAGACAGTGGTGCATGTCGGTATTGAACCCAGGTCTCTGGTACGCTAGGCCAGTCCCCGCGCCACTAGGCTACGAGCCGCTCAATTATTTTATGTAACTGGACATGAATACCTCACCCACCGTCATAATATAAGCAAAGCACACCACATTGCCAGGATCTTCCCGTGCTGAGCACGGCTACATTGAACTGGATGAAACATTCGGGCCATTTTTTATTGCCGTTTCGAACATCTTTTCATCGAATTCGATGGTACCAAACAAGGCGGGCTTAAACCCTACCACCAAGTAGGGGAAGGGGACCTACAGTTTTACATGGATTCCAAACCATTAAACAGTTCGCATTAGGACGAAACACACTTATCCAACTCGGAAAGGCAAAAAGCGGTGCGTGAACGGAGCGAGGATTTGAAATCGGACCTCTGGGGTGCACGGTAAGTCCCTACGTCTACAAAGCTATACGAGCTATACAGATGTCAGGACCTTCCCTTTATTAACACGGCTATATTGAACTGGATAGAAAACATTAAACGAAAATTAACCATTTCGACTATCTTTTTATCCAATGAGATAGTACCAACTCGGGCTAGTTTCAACCCTACCACTAAGGAGACTTTTTTAATGGAAAAAACCGGATGCTCAGAAAAGGCAAATACACCTCGCCTCGCGAAACCACGCTCAGCGAGGCACCATACCAGCGGATTTACGGACTATCGCTAAGCTATAGAACTTTTTTTAATTACGCTTGAAGACTCTCAGGTTAGAGATATGAGGAAAGGCACCCGCCGGCAGACAGTTCCATATCCTGGTGGTGCGGCAGAGAAATTAGTTTAATAAAAGGTTCGTTCTCAAAAGCCTAATGTCAACCACATAGGGGTCCTCTGATATTCTGCAGCGGGTGCTCCGGATATAGGTGGGATGGGAAGAAATAAGGGATACAATTTTACTGTACAGACTGACCCAATTTTATTTAATATAAATAATCGGTAGTAATTGAACCATAAACTGAAAAATGTTTCGTAGAGGGTGCGTCAGTGAAGTCGGGGTCGTCTTTGTCGTCGACGTGATCTCACTCCTGTTATCACATTCTTGGCTTGTACAAAATTTGTAAGTGGCGTAAGAACTGAGGCCCGCCTCTCTACATCCACACGCCCCCACAGCCAGTTCTGTATCAGCAGGTTTGGAGGAGCAAGATCTCTATTCATCCTGATCTTTCATTCCTCGAGTTCTTCTATACCAGCCCCACAAACTCGGGTTTTTGACAACCCGAATCCAAGAACTTCGTGACCTTAAGCCTGGCTTAATTCTAACCTACTGACCCTAAACAATCACCAGCGACTAAGTTAATTTGCTTTGGAATCTGGGAAAGCATTAACTCACCCGACTCCTCTTCTTGAGGAGGAGCTGCTAAGTCTTATCTCATAAAAGAAGGAAGATTAAAAATAGCTGTCCTAAAGGTTGTTTAAAAAACCCTATAGATTCCCCACATACCAACTCTATACAGAAACATACTTCCTTACAATACGGCAACTTTTCTACAAAACAAAATGTATACAAAACCATAAACCTCGCACATACATATCAATCACAAAACACACACCCGATCAATTGACATTTTTATAACGACAACACGCTTTAGACAACGGATTTTTACTTACTTTAGACAACTATTTTAGGAACCCATAAATATGTAAAATATTTAACAAAATCAGTAATAGTCAAAATACCCAGAGCTTTTGTATGCATTCTTTTATAAAATACATACACACATACTTAATTAATATGAGCTATGACAAACACGAATATTTGATTGTTATAAACGAGTAATTGTTCTAATCGGAACTAAATCATTTCACCTCAACTCACCCACATTACCATTTCAAATAATTCAGACTACGCACCAATAATATTTCTCAAACCGACACACCAATTCAATGTTTAGCCCCTATTTCCTATATAGCCTACGGGCTAGTGTAGGGAAATTATTATAAATATATTTTCTCAGTAAACTATGTATTTATGTTTCTTTTTCAAAACACATGACCTTCCCACAGCATCTGGAAATGTGCGGCGCGTCAGTTGTCGAAGGTAGTTTACCCAGGGAGCTCAACGACTGTGCTCTAATGCCACCATACAGGGATGCCAAGATTGTCTACCCTGCTGCTGGAAGTTCTTGAAGAGTGGCAGTAGGGTCCTCGTGGCAAATGAAATGGTTTGTTGAGAAAAATACGAAACATTCAATGAAGTTAACCTTAATTCAATATTCCGGACGTCCCAAGATGGCGGACGCAATTTCGGCCTCTCAATAATTTTCTGTTACATTAAATAATTTGAAAAACTTGTAGAGGAGAAAACGGAATTTCAACTAAATAAGTTTCTTGCCCGTTATTATTAAGCTTTTGAAATTATTTCATGTAACGTAGTATTAGGTACTGCCCTTGCATCAAATGATTCTTTTCGATTTTTAACCGACTTCAAAAAAAGGAGGAGGTTATCAATTCGTCTGTATGTTTTTTTTTTGTTTTTTTTTTATGTTTGTTACCTCATAACTTTTGCCTGGGTGAACCGATGTTGATGATTATTTTTTTAAATGATAGCTAGTGCTTCCCAAGTGGTCCCATTTTAATTTGGTAAAGTTCTGACAATGATATCCATGAGAAAATCATAAAAGTCTTAAATTTGTATTAAGATGTGCGCGACGAATGGACGAATAACTCAATATAACGCCAACCGATTTCGGTGATTCTTTTTTTATTGGAAAGGACGTGTACAAATTAGTAATTGTACTTCAGATTCACTAAAAATAAACAAATAAAAAAAAATTTACAAAAAAAAATAACCGACTTCAAAGAAAAAGCACTAAAAAGTAAAAAACATACAGACGAATTGATAACCTCCTCCTTTTTTTGAAGTCGGTTAAAAATAATTTTCATTTTTGTAGTTACGATTTCTGTTATTTTTTGAGTCGGTGTCAGCCAAGGTTAGGTTAGGTTAGGTTAGGTTAGGTTAGGTTAGGTTAGGTTAGGTTAGGTTAGGTTCTCTTGATTGGCGCAGCGCGTGCCTGGCTGACGCCGACTCAAAAAATAACAGAAATCGTAACTACAAAAATGAAAATAATTTTTTACTTTTTAGTGCTTTTTCTTTTAAGTCGGTTATTTTTTTTGTTAAATTTTTTCAAATGAAATATGGAAAAATAGCTGGTTTTTAAAAAGTAATTTTATTACAAATCAGATCACAATGATTGAAATAATATATCGTTTTATAACCTCAAAGTCATGAAAACACAGGATGCTCTCGTGGATTGAACACTTGAAATAATGTTTCAATGCTACACGTGGAAATAAAACAATACATAAACAAACACTAACCAGGCTATCATGACAAAGCAAACACAGATGTCAATGACACTTCCCGAATTATTGCGGAAGTGGTAATGGCGAACCTATTTAATTTAATTATTAGGAGATACATACCAGGTACAATTCCCTAGGCTTGGAGAGAGAGTCCTTCTTAAGTCGACAACAGGCAGTAAATGCAAACCTCTGAATAAACATTTAGTCATTCAGCGAGACTAGTTAGTATTTATCATGGTAAATTAAATCGCTTTGGTGAAAAGGGAAGTGAGTGGTTGAATGTGACGTTCAGTTACATTTGAAATCATGCTAACTGATCAATTTTACTTGGCCGAACAACACATCGTTTGACAGTTAGCATGGTACGAAATGCAACTAAACGTGGTATTAATCACTTGCTTGCATGTTCACCCGGCGAGTTAATTTACCACGGAAACTCCCTAGATCAGGAAGGCAGACACCTAATCGGAGAGCATGTAAGTAAAGTTTGGTATACCAGCGTCATGTACGGGACTTTTTTTAATGGAGTTTGTTCCGCTACCTGATACCTACTGTCCCTCCGCCAGTATTCCAAAACCAGCGAGCATGAAAGGGCGGAGTATAGTCCCACATAGCTTAATTTGCGCGTGGTCAAAACCGAAACTAAACGGTCGCCATCTGGAACGTCACTCGGCTGTCGATTTCTCCTTATGCTGTACTCTGTCTTTGTAGGAAAATTTTCAATACTTGTAAAATTATACCTCCAGTGCACAAAGTGGAGTTCGAGAGATTGTCTTGAATATAAGAAAATTCTTTGAGGATGAAAAGGAAAAAAAAATTGCAATAATCCCATTTCAAAACGTCACCGAGCGCGCCTTCGCTGTTGTAGGCATGTGTTGCAATTGCAACAAATCGGGTTACCCACTATTTATTTCTTCTAGTCTGAGTTTATTTTAGAGGTAGGGGATTTTATTTCCTGTGGTAACTATAAGACGACAGTGGTGCCTCCAGCCAGGTACAAAATGATCTATGTGGGACTATTTCAACCGAAAGTCGCATGCATGTGGGCGGCGGCGTAACCACTTTTACATACAAAGGCGTCAGCGCCGCCAGCGAGTGAGCTCTGTTATTTTTTCGAATTTAAACGACACGTCAGAACTCCACATGACGCTGTTTAGTGCAACGAACATTTCAAGTTACGCGTCGCGAATTCGTAAGCGAACTAACTACAGTTAGACGTTTTCCACTAACTCGTCGCTCACCCTTCCATGCTTGCTGTCTCATTATGGACTCTACATACTAAAGTATTACATTTGTTGAAAAAAATCAAAGCTTTACAAACTGGTTTAATATATTAATTGACATTCCACCCAAGTTCTCCTAGGACTCTAAATAGAAGAAAATATTCCATTACTCTGAAGTTTTTTTGTTTACAAAATACCGTTGATGATTAATTTTAAAAAACGTTTAACCTGAAATAGAGACACATTTATATTTAAGTAAAAGGGTTAAAAAAGGGTTAAAGGGTTAAGTTAAATGATTAATGTTTCTAGTGTCAATATACAAACGGGTGTGAGTTTAGAAATATTTTGAATTGACAAAGCCATTTCTTTGGTATCAATAAAGAGCACTGCCTTGAGTCAAATCACGATCATCTGCTTCTTGCATAAAATATATGTGCGACGTACTGGCAATGTCAGGAAACTAAGTGTAAATAAATAAAAGATTTTTTTCAGTTTGTTTGTTAATTGGAAGAAAATTGGTTTCCAAGAACAGTTATGAAAATATTAATCGTTTTTTGAATCTTTTATGTTTTGACACACAATAAACCACATAATTTTATACCTCTCTTCGCTCGGTCAGTAAGCAATTTGGTTAGTATAAAAGCAGTACGGCGCGCATAGAATTTACATTAGATCGATTTTATCATTCTGTTGAAATCGAGAATACCTGCCAAGATGCGTGGACTCATTGCCATCATTATGTCGCTGTTCGTGCTGGCCCTTGTAGTGAGTTTGATCTGTTTTTGTGTGTGTTTGAAATCTGTTTCTCCTCCAATACACTGATAATCTAATTAAACTAAAGCTCTTAAGGTGGCCCAACCCGGCGGGACTAACTCATTCGCGGGCACAGTACAAAACCGTGCTGTTGCGCTCTGGGACCTTCTCTGTTTCAGTGAATAAGATAGGCTCCATGATGAGGAAGATGCAACATGTCAACAAAAAAGACAATGTGCATAGTGTATGATTTGTAAGATTTACGAAAATTTTAATTACAAAACGACTTATAGCTAAAAGTAAACCACGACCGCTGTCGTCAAAAATCTAACAAAAACCAAATAGATTATAAATCTTGATTAAATAAGCTATGTCTGATGACTATTCTTTTTAAGATGTTATTACTTTATCATTGCGTATTCCATCTTCAAAGTTATTGTATAAAACGCGCGAAAAACTCGAACTTTCTGACCTCATAACTTAGAAACCAAATACAATTTTACGATGCCAACGGTCATCAGACATCTAGTTCGATCAAATAAAGCTATTTTGAGCAAAATTTGGGATCTTTGATAATAAATATGGGCGTGATCTTCTTTCCCCGTTTGTATGGGGAGTTGAGCGGGATGAGCCACCTTAAGACTAAGATGGAAATTTACACAAACACTAGCACAGCGTAACTTCTAGCTCCCGAGTTTATTTTTTAGGTTAGGGTTCTCGTCTAGTAAGATGAATGGAAGCGGCGACCGAAAATAAATTTATAATTGTTTACTAGTATCTATTACTTTCGTACACATACACGTACACTCATCCCTTTATTTATTTTCTTTCTATAAAATTAGTTTTTCAAATATTTTTTTTTGTAAATGATTTGTTTTGTCCATTGTTAATGTAAAATACCTTTAAGGAACTATTTCGTAAGCGAACTGACTGACCGGCCCGAGCATCATTAAAAAGTGGCTACTCTGCTGCTACACGGATAGGATTACTCGTAGAAGTTCCCATTGATTAGCCAATTTTTCAATTAGCATTGCTCTCATCAGCTAATTTCCATTTTTAAGGACAAATAGCGAAAAGCCCATTTATGTCAAGATGCACTTTTACTTAAATTTATTTGAAATCGAATTTGTTTTGTATTCACGATATCATTTCATTTCAGGCGATAAATGTCAACGGGCATCCCGGCGGCGGTAAGTAAAGAAATTAAATTATTTGGATTGTAGATATAATATTGAGCGCCTTGTAGCTCAGGGGCGTGGTGACTTGCTTTTCATGGCAGAAGTATTGGGTACTAAGTTCACCCACTTTTTTCTGTGATTTTGGGATCTAAGTTGGATAACAGCATTTCGTCACGAATGTGAGCTGTTCCGTGGTTCGAAATCCATGTAAAAGTGGGTTCCCTTCCCTACTAGGCGATAGGATTGAGCTCGCTCGGGTTAGCAGTGTCGAATCGGATGAAAAAGATGGTCGAAACGGCAATGGAAATATTGCACAAGTTTTATACGCAATTCAATGTAAATGTCATAAAGGAAAAATCCTGACATGGCACCTAATTCCTTTAGGAGTGCTAGTGCTCAGGTGTGTTAGGCTTATAAAATGACAGGTATGGTATTAGCCAGCCATGTCGAGTTGTATAAAAAAACCACACCTAAAGTCCTAATATTGGCCCAACGCATCGCACTGGAAGAATCCGCCGAATAAATTTGGTGTAATGCCAGGCAGGATCTTCTCTCTATGAGCACGGCTACATTGAATTGGATGTAAAACACCGACAGTTTTGTACCGCCACTTCGACCATCTTTTCATCCATTGCCATTGCCCATTGGTACCAATCCGGGTTGGCTTAACCTTAACACCTAGAATTCCCCACCTAGAAGGGTAAGGATCCTACAGTTTAACGTGGAATTCGAACCACGATCGACGAATCCGTTAGTCGCTACTTACGACATGCATGGGATGAAATTCAGTGGGGCCACTTGTAGTTTTTTACATACAGCTGATGTATACATCCTTTCTCTTTTATAATCCTCCTTTTTTTCACTTTTGCATATTTTTTATGGCTTTATTTCTCTTATTTGTTCATAATTTCAGCGGATGTGTGAATTGCAAGATTAAAATGAATAGAATAATGTTATTCAAGTGAATATTATAAATTACGAACATTGTTCACAGCGTTAACCAGTGGCGGAGGTGAAAACTCAGTTATTGAGGCCTTGGGCAAGACTTTGGAACACGCTGTCGGTGACCTCTTGGGTTCTTGAATGATGCAATTCACTTTTAAACTCAGACCCCAATACTCGTAATTAAATATAACTTAACGTTTGTGAACCACATTCGACAAGCAGTTTATAATTCAAATGTTACCAATATGCCTAGGTTTGTACTTGTAATTGTTTGCTTCTATAAATCATTTTAAAACATCTTTACGTTTTATTGAACCAAATTCCATAGTGGGCCTGTCTGTTGCAAGAATGCATTCCATAAAGCATATTTATGTGTTGAAGTATTGTGTTCGGCTCATACACAGTTCGTTGTAAACGACACGCTCAAAGTAATGGACTTCAAGGCATTGATTGGTTATAAATATTAAATATACAGGCTGTGTTCTCAATTAACATCAATGTTTAGTATCAGCAAAAATGTATGGAGAGGATGAAATTGTTCTCACCTATTTTCATGAAATTTAAAAAAAATATTAGTGTTGTGAGTCAATATTTACGGTTTGATTTATTGATCTACATTTACTACACAGCTGAAATTCTGGAATTTCAGGAAAAAAATGATATTAATAATATTCATAATTTATTAATTCGTCAAAGCCACACTTTTTGTGTGGTATTTACAAAAACTAAAATATGGGCCGAGCACGTTCGATAAAATATTTTTAAAAAAAATTGAAGGCGGTCCCTTCAAAAAAACACACCGGAACTAAAGAGCAAAAAATAATTAATTACTTTTAATTAATGTACGAAAACCTATTTTAATAAATAACTAATTTAGAACGCGTAGCTCACTTATCAATACACCCACAATAACAACAAGGTGGGTACACACATATTATAAAGCTACATATTTCTTTTATATTATTAGTATACCTGTTGTGTGCCATAAAATATCACGAACTGAAGACGGCCGATCGAACTAACAAACAATATATTTTACTGCCATAAAAACGCGTACGTATTGTAATACGACTTGTATTGTTCACTGTTTACTACCTTCAGGTGCATACATTTTTACATAAAACATTTCCTTGCCTTGTTGTTTCGTTTTCAAAAATAATCTGTGCAATAATCAATCCGTTACGTTAATACAGTCGTATTCAGAGTGAACTGTCAAATTTTAGTTCGCGGACTAGCACTGGAATAACCATACAAAATGCTATTTAGTCCGGCGACAATCGGTGTATTACAGGTAGTCCGACTGAAAGATTCCTGATTCCTGGTTATTATTCGATATAGCCTCCTTTGATCCATAGATAAGAGCTTTTTGGGACGGTGCTGAGTCTTGCTGGAACGTCCAGCTGTTCATACCGAATTGCTTATGTGCCCATGGTATAAGCGCATCATTTAACACCATTTGCTGGTACACTTGCTGGTTGACTTGGACGCCCTTCTCAATAAACACGAGTGGAGAGGACTATTTGCGGTCACTGCAGCCCAGAGTGGTCAGTCCGAGGTCTCACCTAATTTGGCGTTTACGGCATACCGATCGACTGGCGTTTTCAAATGTATGGAGAAATTGAAGAGCGCGCGCAGTGGTCGTTAAGCGAATTAACATTTGCGAGTCCGAGTTTCATTTGACAGCTTACTCAACGTTGCCGTTTACGCCGACTCCGCGTTTTCATACAAATCGGAAGTCCGAGTTTGACTTTAACAGCTTGAAGAAGTGAAACTATAGAATATCTAGTAAAAACTTGTATGGAGTTAGACGTTTTTACGGAAAAGGCCAGTCGATCGGTTAGGCGTAAACGCCAATTTAGGTGACAACTGAGATTACCGGCTCACAGAAGGAGGCGCTTGCTTACGAACGGCAACTGTATCGTCTAAATTCTCGATGGCCTTGCCCTGCAGCGAAACACGATCATTTTGTTTGTTTACTTACTATTGAACAGTAACCAAATTTTAATAATAATAATAATAATAGTAATAACCATTTATTGGATGAAGAAGACATAAGTACACAGAAAACAAAAGAACAGTAAAACATACAATGCAGAGTACATTTCTGAAAAGATAAAAGGGAGAACATAAAAACATATTATAAATGTTAGCTACCTACTGCATGCTTTCCTTCATCCAATGGGTGATGTTATTGCCTTATGGCAATCTCTTCCACCTCACCCATTAGATATAAGGGCATAGTGGTGGTTTGCAGCGAATAAAAACTAAAATAAAATAAAACAATAAAATAAAATAAAACATAAAACAATGGCAACCGCAGGCGGGGGTCGAAAGAGAACAGATCACTCTTGCGACAGGTAATGTTCCTTCAAGCGTGTTTTAAAGATAGAAACACTCTGTGAACGGCGTATGGGCTCAGGCAATGCATTCCAGAGCCGCGGAGCGTGCACAGAGAAAGACCTTGACATAAAGTCGGACCTGTGTTCCGGGATCAATAACAGGTTGCTTGATGTTGACCTCAGAGGGACACCATGGCCAGCAAGAAGACTGAACATAGTTCTTATGTATATGGGCGTAAGAGTAGTAAGAGTTTTATACAGAAAAGTCAAAATGTGTAGATTGCGTCGATCCCGTATTTTGAGCCACTTTAGCTCTTTCCGGTAAACTGAGATAGATAAAATTCATCAGATAAAACAATATTTTCAAGATCGCCACGTTCATGCAAGGCTTTCAGTGATCGAACTCCTTTTAGCCGGAGTGCTTTCTGCGCTGAAGTAAGATGCTGTACTTTTTGTATTTCGTAGGGCTTCAGTTTCAGTTCTTTTTATTTCAGTATGCGCCGGATATTTTCTGACTTTTCGCCGATTTTTAAGCACACTGGCGAGCATTTCTTTGAATTCGAGTTTCCACCTTTCGAACCATATCACTGATGTTGCTGTTTTCGGACGACCGCCTCCAGGCTGTTTAGCAATGCTCCCGGTTTGATTTTAACGCTTAATGGTTCGATGCACTAACATTTTGTTCACACGTAAATGACGGAGCCCCCGAACGATGGCTGGTTTTGATTTTCCGGCCAAATGCAAAACGATCACATTGTTATGTTTAATATCCATTGCGAAAAATTATTATCAAATTCAAATTTGGTCCCGCTTTTTTCGTCCAATTAAAAACACAATGAAACAAACTGACGTTTAATTAGAATTTGGCGCGTTGTCATTATTATTTTGAAAATATTAGTAGTGTGAAGTTTGTAGCAGTTCGAGTTACTGACCCTGTAGTAATCGCTTTGACCACAGGATTTCATACATGTATTAACTAACTGCTGGTTAAAATTCAATAAACTCCATAATAAGCATGATTATAATATTTATATCCACTACTTCATAAGACTGGGAGTTGTCTCTTGACTGACAGATAACCTTGACTGTCAGTCAAAGGCATTGGTGCAGCCATTTTTATTTAATGATTGTGCTAGTTAAGTTCCAGTTGCACAAATTAAAACTTTGAGTGGATGCGGCGAAAGAGACCCGGCTTGATCATTTGCAAATATAATTGGGCTCGAGGTCCACAACCGCCCGATCGAGTGTGGTACCTTCGAGCTTATGAACTGTTACATCCCAACTAAGGATTCAAGGCGAAACCCTGTGTTTAATTTTTTTCTTGCCTCCGAAGCGAAGCGTACATCCATTTCTGGTTTATTATTTTGAATAATGTAACTTTTTTTTTTATGTGACTGGACATGGATGGCTAATACCACACCTTCTGTCATGGTATTAGCACAACACACCACATGGGAACTAGGTGCCATGCCAGGACCTTCCTTATATTGCACGGCTACATTGAACTGGATGGCAAAACACGGACAATTTTAATTGCCGCTTCGACCATCGTTCATCCAATGCGATGGTACCAACCCGGGCGGGATAAACCCTACCACCTAGTAAGTAAGGAAGGGAGACCTACAGTTTTAACGTGGAATTCGAACCACGGCCAGCCTCTCTCAACGGTCGAATGGTCACCCATGTTAATAATATGTGATAGGCTTGTTTTCAAAAGGAACCCAACTGGCAAAGCCGTGCTTTTCCTTCCCACTGCTCCCAACGACGCACGGTTAAAGATCAGCAATGTTATGATGACAATCATATCCTATGTATGATATAATGTGATATGATATATTAATTGTATTTATTTATTTAAAAATAAATAAATAACATCCTATGTAACAGAAGTCCTCATATAAATATGCAACCGAAACTAAACTTACGAATTCCAAGTAGCTGCAGTTAGTGAAAACAGGGGTATATGACCTAAGTTAGTGTGACAGGCGTGCTTGTGTAAACAAAAAAACATTTGAATTAATTTTTAACAGTGAATATTTTGATGTTTTTGGAATCTCCCATTTCAAATTACATTTTAACATGTAAAATTCATACCTTTTTGTAAACCATTTAAAAATCCTTCAGTTTGATATCCCACTCGATAGGTTTTAAGAAAACAATAATTTGAAAACATATAATTTGGCGCCAAAAATTGGCTATGATTTTTTTTCATAATTTGGTATACATAGTGTCGCTCTCACAATCAAGACGAATCTAACGACACCTCTTAAGCTAAGATCCATCAAGCCGTGTAGGCTGCAGGACGTGCCAAAGAAAAAAAATACCCTCCTTCTTGCGCACTCGGGTAAAAAGGATATTACATTTCTTTAGAAATAACAAAACGATGTATTCATAAATAAAATATGTTTTAATGGAAAAAACAGTTTTTGGTTGAATTATATAATATATTAAATAATATATCATGATTACTTTAATGAACATTATTCATTGTTGCAATTCGAATTTTGCAAAATCAATTTCCGCACAATAGCGGGCACAGTGGATTCCTCTCTAGGATGACATTATTTTAGAGTTATGTAATTCGCCTTTTCTTCAGTGTGCTTTTTTAAACTAGACTAATTTGAATTTTCAACCGATTTTTTTTTATTTAAAAATTATATGCAGAAATAGTTTGATTGGTTAAATAAGATGAAAAAACGTTTCTGTTAAAGTCCGGAATGCTTTAAGCTGTGCTAAATAGGTGCAGGCGAATAGCAATTGAGCTTGATCAGGTTGGTAACCGAACATCCATCCATTAAAAACACTAAAATGACCGAAAAATCGGTGAACGGACATTAAAAATACATAAAGTCGAACCTCGTCCATTCGGATCCACAAGTCGGTTAAAAACTAAATCATTTAGGGGATTGGTTGTTTGTCAATCCTTCGATTAGGCATATTAACCCCGGTATTAGAGCTCCAGGGCAGGGAATCCTGGTGCCGCCGGTGCTGCCGGTGCCGCCGGTGCTGCCGGTACCGCCGGTGCTGCCGGTGCCGCCTGTGCTGCCGGTGCCGCCGGTTCCACTACCGCAACCGGAACAAGGCGGGCTCCCTGACAAAGAATAACCGTCAGCATGGATTGTATGTTTTAACATAATTTGAAATAAGACTCTTCAATTAAATTAAATTATCAGTAAATATAGAATTCAACAATGTTTTGGATACAATACGGTTTCGGTGAGTGGTATGGTGGTAGTGGTAGGGTTGAGTAGGTGAGGGTTGGTACCATCACATTAGATGAAAAGGTGGCCAAGCAGCGATGAAAAATTGTCCGTGTTTTCCATCTAGCTAGTTGAATGTAGCTGTGCAATAAAAGGAAGGTCCTGGCATGACACCGAATTCTTATGGGAATGCGGTGTGTTGGGCTTATAATAGGGGAAGTATTTTTTAAATCAAAAACATTTAACCCAACTATGTCACCCATCTGAAAACGTAAGTGATAAACTCCGTAAATGTATTTGGTTTATCCGAGAGCAGTCCATTGATTGTCTTGTTACAAACAATGCTTGTGCCTAGTGCTTATCCTCTTTGCCTTTTTGTGTGATGCTTATTAGCCTCCAAATTTTATGAAAAACATCATAATAAGAACCTTTTTAAAAACAAGATTTTATATAAAATAAAATAAACTTTAAATAAAATCAAAACCATCCTAGTTTAACATTTTACAATGTATGTATATAATATAAAAGCTTGTCGCGATCTTAAGGTGGCCCAACCCGCTCATTTCCCCATACAAAAGGGGAAAGAAGATCACGCCTATATTTCTTGTCAGAGATCCAAAATTTTGCTCAATATAGCTTTATTTGATTGAACTAGATGTCTGATGACCATTGGCATTGTAAAATTGTGTTTGGTTTCAAAGTTATAACGTCCGAAAGTTCGGATTTTTCGCGCGTTTTGTACAATAACTTTGGAGTTGGATTACGCAATGATAAAGTAAGAACATCTTAAAAAGATTAGTCATCAGACATAGCTTATTTAATCAAAATTTATAATCGATTTGGTTTTTGTTAGATTTTTGACTACAGCGGTCGTGGTTTACTTTTAGCTATAAGTCGTTTTGAAATTAAAATTTTCGTAAATCTTACCAAATCATACACTATGCACATTGTCTTTTTTGTGGACAGGTTGCATCTTCCTCATAACGGAGCCTGTCTTATTCTTAGAAACAGAGAAGGTCCCAGAGCGCAACAGCACGGTTTTGTACCGTGCCCGCAAATGAGTTGAGGCCGCCGGGTTGGGCCACCTTAAGCTGTTTAAATTAATTTTATGGAATACAAATGTATTTATTTTTTCACACAGAATTATTCCTTTTTTATATTCAAACGGTCACACATGCAAATTATTAAATTTAAAAAAATCAAGCTGAATAAATAGATCCGAAAAAATTACTTAATAACAAAATAAATATAATAATTATTATTTTTCTTTATAATTATAATTATTTTTACACGGACAATTCCGCACATAGCTAATAGATGAAATACATATCAATCAAATAAAACGTGAATTAACGAAGTAACGAAAGAAAGGAAAAAGAAATTAAATTAAAAAATAATATGTTTATAGTATGTAAGATAAAAATAATGCATTTACTAAAAACAATCCGTTTTTTATCTGAGTGGTCAGTCTGAGTTCTCACCTAAATTGGCGTTTACGGCAAACCGATCGACTGGCGTTTTCTCCAAACTCCATACAAGTTTTTACTAGATATTCTGTGGTTTTACTTCTCGAAGCTGTCAAAGTCAAACGCGGACTTCCGATTTGTATGAAAACGCGGAATGGAAACATTAATTATTTTAAACTCCACAACACACAACATAAATTATTCTACATAGTTAAACATAATCTTTTATAGGCCTGAGATAGAAAGCTAGAGCCATACGGGCTCCTTAAATATTTGCTTCGTCCTGTTTGCTTCCTCCCGATTTTTTTCCCGGTTGATGAGTGCATGACTCCAGCCTGAAGACGCTCCCAGCCGCCGACTCGAAGACGACCGAGCGAACGCCGAGGAACAGCGTGCTTTTGAAGCTCAGCACCCAGCATCGGAGGGTAGCGCGTTCCAAACTCGATGGCATCCCACAACAACATATTAGACTAAGTCTTACGAGTCCTTTGTCTATTTACTAAGATGATACTACTTCATAGAATACATGTACTTACGTAAAATTATTCAATTTATTGAACTAATATGATAAACCTAATCAGGTACGGACGATGGCACATAAGCCAAAATGTTAAAAATAAATCAATTAATAATATTGAATTAAATAAAATTAGGTCTATTTCACTAGAATATTATTTAAAGTTAAGGATGAAATCAAAGGAAAATATACTTATGTTATGTTATCTAGAGTTATTACTAGAGTTATAATTAAAAAATATGTATGATTATAGCTATGGTACAAACATAATTATTATAAGTACAAAAATCATCCATGGATGACAACCAAATTAGGATAATATTATGCTAAAGAAAGGTAATACAAAGAGTGAAAAAGATATTTAATAAATGAGATGATACCTTTCATTTCGAACATTCTGAATGCAATATTATTGGATACGCAGGTTTTCGCCTACACCTGGGTGTGCTACCGAAGTTATCTATGTTTTCTTCAGAGAAAACTAAATATGAATATGAACATAATTGAATCAATATATCTATACATTTCAGTCAGATGAAATTAGATAAAATAGACCCTAGTACGTTGCAAATTCTAACCGGAAGTTACCGCACATCGACCCCATCGTTATTTACTCCAAGAATAAAATGCTCTGAGTAGACCATGAAATTAAAATAATTCAACAATTCTACAAACTTATATACTTGAGACCCTTATCGTACACACAAACTTAATCAGTAAAAATAATAGGCAATCAAATAAAATTATAATATATTCCTAACAGGAACAGATTCAAAATAATTACTAGCCTAGATTTATTCGCATTCAGAATTATTCCAAATATGTCACGGTTAAGACCAAATGGATATTTTTGAATTTTGGGAAAACGACTCTTTACTTGACCCTACCCTATTATACTAAAGTAAAATAATATAAGTACATACTACGAGTGCGGTGATTGTACAACAAAATAAAGATCTAACTACTAATATATGCACATGACATATTATTAGAATCAAGGCATGGTAAAAATAGGTTCAAAAAAAGGATTATTGGTATCAGTTACGCACGAATGTAAAAAGGTTTCAGTCTATTAATGTGAATATTTTGTTCGAATTTCAGCTTTTCATTTAGACTTTTTATTTTATAATTCACTGAAGATAATCGAGCTGTGATTCTATAAGGACCTTCGTACATGCGTGCCAGTTTGGTCTTTTTCCCAATGATTTTACATGGGTTCTGAATTGTCCCGGTTCAAAAAGCATCGACTGTCTTTTGCTATCAAAGGTTTTCTTCTGTGCCTTCTGACTTTTTGTGATATTTGCCTTAGCTTGTTGTTTTAACTTTTCGATAAATTCAATTTTCTCTGTTAATGTTAATTTTGAAGCATTACTCGAAAAATCAGATGGGAATAGGGGTTGACGACCATAGACGAGCAAGAAAGGGGAAATATGTGTTGAAGATTGATCAGCGGTATTGTAGGCAAACGTTACCAAAGGTACATATATATCCCAGTCTCGCTGATCCTGTCTTACATACATCGAGAGTGCCTGTACCAGGGTACCATTAAAACGCTCGCAAAGGCCATTTCCTTGTGGATGGAAAGCCGTAGTCAAAATAGAATGCGAATTCAACAATTCGAGTACGTTCTTGACTAACTTTGAGGTGAAAACGGAGCCTCTATCTGATATTATCTCCTTTACTACTCCATGCCTACATAAAGAAAATTAACAAAAAAAATAACCGACTATAAAAAAAAGCACTAAAAATTAAAAAAATATTTTCATTTTTGTAGTTACGATTTCTGTTATTTTTTGAGTCGGCGTCAGCCGGGCACGCGCTGCGCCAATCAAGAGAACCTAACCTAACCTAACCTAACCTAACCTTGGCTGACACCGACTCAAAAAATAACAGAAATCGTAACTACAAAAATGGAAATGATTTTTTACTTTTCAGTGCTTTTTCTTTGAAGTCGGTTATTTTTTTTTGTTATTTTTTTTTATTTGTTTATTTTTAGTGAATCTGAAGTACACTTACTAATTTGTACACGTCCTTTCCAATAAAAAAAGAATCACCGAAATCGGTTGGCGTTATATTGAGTTATTCGTCCATTTGTCGCACACATCTTAATACAAATTTAAGATTTTTATGATTTTCTCATGGACATCATTGTCAGAACTTAACCAAATTAAAATGGGACCACTTGGGAAGCACTAGCTATCATTTAAAAAAATAATCATCAAAATCGGTTCACCCAGGCAAAAGTTATGAGGTAACAAACACAAAAAAAAAAAAACATCCAGACCAATTGATAACCTCCTCCTTTTTTTGAAGTCGGTTAAAAATATATTATCTCTCAAGAAGTTAGCTACCGATTCTGCTGTCGCTTTCTCTAAGGGTTTCGTCTCAGCCCATTTTGATAAATAGTCGATCGCGGTAATTATATACCTATTTCCCGTATTTGATTTCGGCAGAGGTCCTATTATGTCGATACCTATTTTATCAAAACTTCCGGCAACTGGTATGTTAATCAGTTCACCGAGTGGTTTGCCTGAACGATGTTTCTTCTCCTGACATATCTTGCACGTTTTGACGTAGGACTCTACCTGTTTTGCTAAACCTGGGAATTAATATTTTGAGCTAATCTTTCCTAAGGATTTAGCTAACCCTAAATGGCCTCCTGTTAAGGCTTCATCATGAGCCTCTTTCAGAATATTGTTTACCCTTATTTGTGGAAGCACTTTTAAAATGTGTTCCCCGTTGGTTACTTTGACCCTTTTCTTTAAAATACCCTGATCCATAAAGTAACCCTTGAATGTGTTGCTATGATGGTCCTGTACTTTCTTTATTATGGCGGCACAGAAATGATCATTTAGTTGATCCGCGGATAAGGAATGATTACGTAATATATAGCTATCCTGATGTGGTTTTCCTAGAGATTTTATACAGTAAGTCGGAATCTCCACGTTACCTATCTCTTGTTCCTCCTCCGTATATTGTATTCTAGATAAGGCGTCCGCTACCTTAGATGAAAAAGAATGGATACGGTACCTCCATACTGATAATAGTTCAAAAGCGTTCCTATTTTTAAAAAAACTCACACACCTATACTTTTACATGCACACCAAACTCTAATACCATAGCCTGCTGTATTGTTTTGCGTTTGTGTGTGTGTGTAACACACACACAAACACAAAACAATACAGCAGGCTATGCTAATACGTAAAGGGTAAAAGAGCAGGACAAAGGTATAAGGAAATGCATCATGCGAAAAAGTGACAAATAGATTCATCTAATCGCGGAAGAATGAAATGAGACAACAATTTCCTTAAATTGAATTAGTTATAGCGTGAGAAAAAGGGATGGTGACATTTGTGACGTCTGGTCGTAGATATAGTGCAAAATTCATCCTAATCCATCATGACACATCAACGATGCGCGCATGCTAAGCCCTTTGACCAGAATGGCGCGTCAAAACTAAATGAAAAATGAAAGTGAAAACGGCAGGGTTGCCAAAAATGATCACAAAAATAAATAACAATAGATTTTATTGTACATTAAAATATTAAGGTTCCTATTCATTGTTTATTCATATATTCATACAGTTCAGCAAAATCGAACTACGAGTTATCTTAGGCAGAAGATCAGCCTAGCCATTCAGCGGGGGAACGCGGCCTCCGTCATCGGCACGTTGCCAATTGCGCCGATGATTGAGGAATATTTTAATCTTTAGTTGTGTTTTATTCCTTTTTCTGTATTAATTAGTTTATAATAATATAAAAAAAATACAAACAATAATTTATACATACTATAAATAAAAAAAATGTTACCGTTTCTTTTATGACTATTTTCAGAGAATCCAAAGTTTCTCATAGATGACAAGAGGTTCCTATTTAGTGCTAGTGGTCAGAACAAGTAGTACCATGATTGTATAGTTAACAAGGCATCAAATAATCTTTTCGCGAATTTGCAAGCG
Source organism: Incurvaria masculella (assembly GCA_946894095.1). Classification (NCBI taxonomy): domain Eukaryota; kingdom Metazoa; phylum Arthropoda; class Insecta; order Lepidoptera; family Incurvariidae; genus Incurvaria; species Incurvaria masculella. Next base: position 18,778,021 of record OX335642.1, read on the forward strand.
GGAAAATGAAAAAAATATTAATGGATTCATTCTTTAAACCATCGTTTTTCTGAGTAAAAATCATCGATATTATGGATCAATTAATAAAGTCAAATATACACAATTTGTAAATATTTAAATCATAAAATAAAATAAACACATTAATGTATTGCAAGTATGGGTCAAACATTGCAAAACTAATAACATTGATTATTCTTGAATTGTCCATGTTTGCATTTTATGCATTTAAAAATTTCGTTCAATGCGTTTTAGATGCTAAAAAATAGTCCAAATAATAGTCAGTACAGTGTTATGTAAAACCTGTTGATGATTATTGCCGTTTGCTGTAAATGTGTGATGGTATTTTGATAAACCACTAAGTTCTTTCTTTTTACAATTTTTTTTAATTTCCTTCAAATAGGTTCAGTTTATTACGCTTTTGTCCCTTTGTCGCGGCTTTAATCCCCGGATTGGTTTTATGTATATGATAAAGTTTTACATTTACAAATGTTTCGATAATAGCCCTAAGAAGATGATTAAGTAAGTCGTGATAAGTCTATGATTAAATGTAGCAGGTTGAAGAAATGAATACTCATTCAATGACAAAAGGACATTTGAGCCAAGAAACGACTTGAGAATTTTAATCTTTATGGAAACGAGCTGTCTGTCACACGTAAAATTTTGACCATTTTCAAGGATTTACCTTTTTAGCACAGCCTCAGAACTAAGACATATTATACAAACATCCTAAACGACATTATAAAAAATAATAAACAGTACGTAGACTATTGTTTTGTGGCAGCCCTACTTGTTTTTAAAATAAAATTTAGTTTAATATATAATACTGAAATGAAAACAAGAATAAAAATCGAACTGACAATTTAAGTTTGCTTGTGCCAACCCTGTTTGCGCCTTTACAACACATAAAAGGTTTCAGGTCAACTAAACTAAAAATATACTGAATATGCTTGCACTTACACATGGAATGTGATTCCATTGCTCTTGTTGTGATTATTAGTGTTATTTCGACATTTGTCAACCACACAAGACATTATGAAGGCATTTTGTTGATATTTTGAAATCTTGCCCAACTGACGCGCATGGATTGACGTTTGACACCGACTGAGAGCATATGAGCTGACTGAGCTTATATTTGACGGACCGTAAAATTTTTTTAGTCCCCTATCATAGCCTGCTGTATTGTTTTGTGTTTGTGTGTGTGTTACAAGCCGTGAAGTAGGATTAGCAGCGTCCCATTTTCAGGTAGTGGTAGGCCTACCGATATCTTAGCTTTGTATGAAGGCTCTTTCTATCTTATCGAGCTGAGGTCAAAATATTATCGAAAGACGCTGATTCTAGCCTTGTTCTAAGTATTAATTAGCCTTTTCTTACTTAATTAATGTAACTGTATCTTTTAGCAATAGTTTTTATGAGTGAATGATCATAAATTGTTTGCTACTTCGTGATTGGAATTAATGTAAACAATTTAATCATTTTATTAATACGTTATAATTAATTTGTTGCTGTGAAAAATGTGCACTACTTTGAGAGTGGAGCTAAAATAAAATATATGTATTATTTATATTTAGTTTATTGGTTCTTATTTTCTAAGCACAAATATCTCCAAACATAGATAGATATTCAAACATTCATTTTCAATTATTGACGCAACTACCTAAGACACAAAAATATAATATTTACTACACATAATCTGCAAACATATACAACTGTACATGTCATCACTTGAATTAATGTTTTCATTAGTAAACATTATTTAGTAGAAAAATATAGAGGACATCATATTTGTTAGATATATCTACAAAAATGGCATAATTTCTTTATGTAATAGAACCTGCCTCAAACACAAGGAAATTCATATCTACTACATATTTATTAATGACAATTTTCCGCGATTAAGACAGGTCCTGGGATAGCTCCTAAATACTATTTGCTGTGTTGAGCTTGACTAATGATAATGTAATATGTCTAGTTCAATATGTTTAATATGTACGTAGGTATATGAAGCTTCAGGAAGGAGTCATTTTAAAATACATATCTTTATCGTTTAATCTGTTGCCATGTCTAAATACGTTTTCACTTAAATATGCTGCTACAATGAACTTTCAGAATAGATATCGACATTATATATAGGATTCTATATTAAGAATTCTTCTTTATTATATAAATCTAATCCTATTTAATCAAACTAAATAATTCTTAAACAAAATAAAACCACCTAAATTATATATAACTAAACTAGCTCTTTTATTTAACAGAATGGGACTATAAGTACTCGGAAAAATTTAAATCCAGTCACTGTCACACATATTTTGGCGCACACACTTCACTAACTTTCTTGTGTATGATTTTTAGAGGTTCACTGCTTGTAGAAACACCACTTATTTACATAATAACAACCAAATCAACACATTTGAGTCAAATCACGAACGAACGAATCAAGCGCACTTCATAGCTGGCGGCACTAAGCATACTGAAAGGCGGGCCGGTACAATGTCGGAGCTACCTGCGTGTAGGCCTACGACTCGACGTACCGAATTTCTACTTCACGGCTTGTAACACACACACAAACGCAAAACAATACAGCAGGCTATGCCCCTATCCATTCCTTTTTCATCTAAGTCCGCTACGAGGTTTTCCTTCCCTGGACGATGTATAATTTCTATTTCCACATCTAGTAATTTAAGAGACCAACCAGCTAACCGTCTATTCATATCCTTACACGACTGCAACCAACACAAAGCTCTATGGTCTGTGACCACCTGAATTTTCCTACCCCACGAAAAATGTTTAAAATAATCTAAAGCCCAGATAATCGCTAAACATTCCTTCTCTGTGGTGTTATATTTCTTTTCTAATGAACTTAAACCTCTCGACGCGAAAGCTATTCTTAAATTCTGATGGTTTACTCTGATTTGGTCCTTGCATAACATGTGCACCAAGGCTCTCATTACTGGCATCGACAGCAATCCTTATAATCTCCCCTTCATCCTCGGAAAAATGAATCAGACAAGGTGGTTTCACCAACTCTTGTTTTAGCCACTGGAAAGCTGTCTGTTCTTCTTCACCCCATCTAAACTGAACATTATTATGCGTTAACGCGGTCAACACCAAACTCTTCTTGGAAAAGTTTGGTATAAATTTTCTAAAAAATGACGCTAACCCTATGAACGACCTTACCTGTTTTGCTGTTTTCGGAGTGGGAAAGTTTACTATCTTCTCTATATTCTTTTTCGCTGGGGATATCCCTACTGCGCTTACCTGATGCCCTAATATAGCTACTTCCCTGACACCAAACGAACATTTATTTGGTTTTAATGTTAGCCCCGCTAACCTTAATTTATTTAAGACGTTATGGAGGTTATTTAAAAATATCTTGTATGACCTACCGTATACCAGGATGTCATCTAAGTAGACGATCGCCCCGTGATATTTTAATTCCCCTAATACCCTATCCATCAACCTTTGAAAAACTGCTGGACTCGTTTTCAATCCAAAAGGTAGTAAGTTAAATTCATACAGACCCGAAGACGTGCAGAACGCAGTCTTTTCCCTATCCTGCTCGGCGATTGGTATTTGCCAATAACCAGCTAATAAATCTAGCGATGCGAAATAAGTGGCACCCTGCAGACACGACAATAAATCATCAATTCGGGGCATCGGATAACAGTCATTCTTAATTAACTTATTTAAAGGACGGTAATCGACGCAAAATCGCCAGGTTCCGTCACCCTTCTTTACCAGAACTACCCCCGAAGAATATGCACTCTTTGAGTGTCGAATTATATTATTACCTAACATTTCTTCTACCTGAGTATTTATAATATCCCTTTGCGCCATCGACACTCTATATGGTGGTCTGTGAATGGGTAGGGTATCTCCCGTATTTATTTTGACTTCCTGGTGGGTTGTTTCCCGATTTCTCTATTGGAGTACGCAAACCTATCTCGATATTCATATAATAACTCATTTAATATAGTCTTCTGTGTTTTATTTAAATTCTGTCCTATTTCATAGGAATTGTTAGGTTTACTTGAGCTCGTGGTAAACATATACCCTACCGTTGGTTTCGCATTAATGAAATAGTTTCTTGTTTTATTATCGATTGGGATATTCACTTCCTTCAAGGTACACTCACTAAAAGAAAATGTTTTATTTAGTCTGTGTAGGATTATCTCTTGTCCTGAGTAATCGACAATGGTCCCTGTTTCTTTGAGAAAGTCTACCCCTAAAATAAGTTCTGTTGGAAGGTCCTTTATCACAATCACTTCCAATGTAAAGTTTAAATTCTGGATGAGCAAATTAATGGTATTGAATCCAGCAATGTTCAATGAATTATTCGAAGCACTTTTTAATGTAAAGTTTTCTGGTATTTCAAACAAATGTCTTCCTTTAACTACTTCATAGTTTATGCAGCTTTTCACTGCTCCCGTGTCAACCAACCTCGCAATTTCCATGCAAAAATCACATGAGTACATGGGTAAAAAGAGTATCGTACCTTCCTTTATCACGGGCGACACTACACGTGTCTCAGTCGTTACTAGTACTGCCGCCCTTTCCCGTTTGGGTGTACTGGTGCACAAAAATGGTGACCGTACGTCCCAGGGGGGCCCGCATGGCCTTCGTTAGGACGTGTCCTAAAGTCGTAGCGTCCCGGGACAGGCCCTTGAGGTGACGACGCCGCCAGATGCCGGTCTGCTACGCTAGCTGCCTCTGGGTTCACAAAACAATTGTCTGGGTACCACGGTTGAGGTGTTGCTAACAACTGTTGTTGCAAATTGTTCGAAGACGTATGGATAGGTAACTCGTATGTAACGTCCTCGGCATTATTGTTTTCGTAGTATTGTATTTCTTGAACTGCTTTCAATTCAGAAATTTTAATAATGTTCCTTCCTATCAATTTATGGGCCGCATATGGTTGAAGCGCAGATATAACATATTTACATATTTTCTCTTCGTCGTCAAGCTTTGCTTTTGTAGCGAAGTTCAACATTTTATAGGTGAAGGTAACTAAGCCTTCATCCCGTTGTTTCGTCGTGGTCAATAGAAGAAAATAATCAATTTTAGATGGAAACTCCTCGCTCAGACTTTTCTTAATTTCCTGGTTTTTTTTTTTTTTGCAACCTGACATGGATGGCTAATACCACACAACTACCGTTATGATATTAGCCCAATACACCTCATTCCCGAAGGAATTTGGTGCCATGCCAGGACCTTCCCTTTATGAGCACGGCTACATTGAACGGGATGGAAAAAACGGACAATTTTTCATTGCCGCTTCGACCATCTTTTCATCCAATGCGATGGTACCAACCCGGGCGGGCTTAAACCCTACCAACTAGTAGGGGAAGGGGACCTACAGTTTTACATGGATTCCGAACCATGGAGCAGCTCGCATTCGTAACGAAATGCACTTATCGAACTCGGAAAGAGAAAGACAGTGGTGCATGTCGGTATTGAACCCAGATCTCTGGTACGCTAGGCCAGTCCCCGCGCCACTAGGCTACGAGCCGCTGGTACGTATGATCCTTAATGCCCGCATAAAAATAAGCTGCCGCTCCCTTTAGGTAGGCGGGGAGTGCTCCCTTTTTTATTTCCTCTGACCAAGTATATCTTGCAGCTATGTTTTCAAAGGAATATAGAAACTCTTCCACATTGTCCTGGCCATTGCCCTCAAATTGAGACATAATTCTCTCCATTTTTTCAGAATAGAACCCTAATCAAACACTAAACAGGAAAAATAGCACCACACCAATTAATGTTCAAGATAAAATACACACATGAGTTCACACTGTTCAAGAAGAGATACTCACCAAGGAAAGTCCTTATTCCTAACCCTTTATATACCAAACACCCGAAGTTTCTGGGCGTCCTCTCCTTCGCACCGTGCGCTACACGTGCAGCAGCGGTAGCACGAGCAGCAGTGGTACGCGAAGCAGTGCAGGCCTTCTACGGCCTAAACTTCGACTCCTCCGACGATCTAGGCGATCTAGGCGCCTCCACCAATGTCACGTCGTGGCGTGCTCGTGGGTGGCGTAGCTCATGTTAAAAATCCATAAATGGGGAACCACAACTTTATTTGGAAAAAACTTATTTTCTTAAACAAAACTCTCTCAGATCAGCTTTTCTAGTCCCTTCCTCGAACACGGAACTGTCATTTTCAAACTATTCTATTTTATTTTTATGTGCATGGCCTGGCATGACACTGACCGAGCGAAGAGAGGTATAAATTATGTGGTTTATTGTGTGTCGAAACATAAAATATTCAAAAAACGACTAATATTTTCATAACTGTTCTTGGAAACCAATTTTCTTCCAATTAACAAACAAACTGGAAGAATCTTTTATTTATTTACACTTAGTTTCCTGACATTGCCAGTACGTCGCACATATATTTTATGCAAGAAGCAGATGATCGTGATTTGACTCAAGGCAGTGCTCTTTATTGATACTAAAGAAATGGCTTTGTCAATTCAAAATATTTCTAAACTCACGTCCGTTTGTATATTGACACTAGAAACATTAATCATTCCTAAGTCCCTTTTACTTAAATATAAATGTGTCTCTATTTCAGGTTAAACGTTTTTTTTAAATTAAGCATCAACGGTGCACAATACATAATATTTTTAAACAAAAAAACTTCAGAGTAATGGAATATTTTCTTCTATTTAGAGAAATAAAATCCCCTACCTCTAAAATAAACTCAGACTAGAAGAAATAAATAGTGGGTAACTCGATTTGTTGCAATTGCAACACATGCCTACAACAGCGAAGGCGCGCTCGGTGACGTTTTGAAATGGGATTATTGCACATTTTTTTCCTTTTCGTCCTCAAAGAATTTTCTTATATTCAAGAAAATCTCTCGAACTCCACTTTGTATTGAAAATTTTCCTAAAAAGACAGAGTACAGCATAAGGAGAAATCGACAGCCGAGTGACGTTCCAGATGGCGACCGTTTAGTTTCGGTTTTGACCACGCGCAAATTAAGCTATTGTGACGTTCGACCGGAACCCTCGCTTTTGCGGCGGCTCCGTCCGCATCATCACGCGCCACCACTCCAAATTAAATGTGGAATAGGCGTACCCTTAGGGGGTAGCCGAGCCAAGTACTACCAGGGACAGGGAAAAGAATACGACCAATTAGTGAAAATAAAGGTGGACGTTTATTACAAGGAAAATTAAACAAAATTGCTCAAGCGGTACATAAATGGTTTGCAGTTAGAAAGTCTGTCGTTGAGGCCTCCGTTAAGGGTAGAAAAACTTGGTGGTTGGTTCACTCAGTGGTGGACCACGTCGGTGCGCAGCATGGTGGGCGCACGCGCGTGCGGTGCGGCGCGCGGGGTGTCGGCTCAGAGCAGCGGCGCCGGCGTGTCGGCCGCGTCGTCAACGCCGGCCGACGGCGTGGCGGCGTGGCTCAGCGCTGCTCGGCGCGGGGCGCATCGGCGCGGCTGCGCGGATGGCCGGCCAGCGTGCTCGGCTACCTCGCCACGTCGCTGCCGGCGACGGCGGCCCATCGGCGAGTCGTGTCTCGGGTGAACGGAAGACATAACTGGGGCCCACTTGGTGAGCCCCGCAGGAACCGCTGAAGTCAATTTCGAAACACTTAGAAGGGGGCTCACGATAAAATGAGGCGTGGGCGCCGTAAAATGGTTACAGGGTGCTTGAGGAGCTAAAATAAAGCCAGGTCAATAGCGACCAAGGAGGAAATGAGTTTAATTAAATGAACAGGGCTGTGAGCAATCGCTAAAAGGTATTAAATTGAAGTTGGGTTACCGGTAGGTGGACCGCGGTTTGTAGAGGTGCGCTCTTTGCGAAGGCTGCTGGTAAAGTGGGCGACCCAAAATGGTCGCCGCACTACGAAATTATCATTTTCGTTTCTCTTTTTTTCTGAGGGTAAGGAAGATTTTAATTAGGTAAAACCACGGAGGGAGCAAGGCGATTGGATTAGCCTTGGCCAAGGAGCTATGAACACTGTAGTGGCTTACCAAAAATCCACTACGTGACACTATGTGGGACTATACTTCCGCCTTTTCATGCTCGCTGGTTTTGGAATACTGGCGGAGGGACAGTAGCTATCAGGTAGCGGAACAAACTCCATTAAAAAAAGTCCCGTACATGACGCTGGTATACCAATCTTTACTTACATGCTCTCCGATTAGGTGTCTGCCTGCCTGATCTAGGGAGTTTCCGTGGTAAATTAACTCGCCGGGTGAACATGCAAGTAAGTGATTAATACCACATTTAGTTGCATTTCGTACCATGCTAACTGTCAAACGACGTGTTGTTCGGCCAAGTAAAATTGATCAGTGTTAGCATGATATCAAATGTAACTGAACGTCACATTCAACCACTCACTTTCCTTTTCACCAAAGCCATTTAATTTACCATGATAAACACTAACTAGTCTCGCTGAATGACTAAATGTTTATTCAGAGGTTTGCATTTACTGTCTGTTGTCGACTTAAGAAGGACTCTCTCTCCAAACCTAGGTAATTGTACCTGGTATCTCCTAATAATTAAATTAAATCGGTTCGCCATTACCACTTCCGCAGTAATTCGGGAAGTGTCATTGACATCTGTGTTTGCTTTGTCATGATAGCCTGGTTCGTGTTTGTTTATGTATTGTTTTATTTCCACGTGTAGCATCGAAACATTATTTCAAGTGTTCAATCCACGAGAGCATCCTGTGTTTTCATGACTTTGAGGTTATAAAGCGATATATTATTTCAATCATTGTGATCAGATTTGTAATATAATAACTTTTTAAAAACCAGCTATTTTTCCATATTTTATTTGAAAAATCGAAAAGAATCATTTGATGCAAGGGCAGTACCTAATCCTACGTTACATCAAATAATTTCAAAAGCTTAATAATAACGGGCAAGAAACTTATTTAGTTGAAATTCCGTTTTCTCCTCTACAAGTTTTTCAAATTATTTCTTGTAACAGAAAATTATTGACAGGCCGAAATTGCGTCCGCCATCTTGGGACGTCAGGAATATTGAATTAGGGGTTACTTCATTGAATGTTTCGTTTTTTTTCTCAGCAAACCATTTCATTTGCCACGAGGAACCTACTGCAACTCATCAAGAACTTCCAGCAGCAGGGTAGACAATCTTGGCATCCCTGTATGGTGGCATTAGAAAACAGTCGTTGAGCTCCCTGGGTAAACTACCTTCGATAACTGACGCGCCGCACATTTCCAGATGCTGTGGGAAGGTCATGTCATGTTTTGAAATAGAAACATAAATACATAGTTTACTGAGAAAATATATTTATAATAATTTCCCTACACTAGCCCGTAGGCTGTTTTATAGGAAATAGGGGCTAAACATTGAATTGGTGTGTCGGTTTGAGAAATATTATTGGTGCGTAGTCTGAATTATTTGAAATGGCAGTGTGGGTGAGTTGAGGTGAAATGATTTAGTTCCGATTAGAACAATTACTCGTTTATAACAATCAAATATTCGTTTTTGTCATAGTTCATATTATTTAAGTATGTGTGTATGTATTTTCTAAAAGAATGTATACAAAAGCTCTGGGTATTTTGACTATTACTGATTTTGTTAAATATTTTATATGTTTATGGGTTCTTAAAATAGTTATCTAAAGTAAGTAAAAATCCGTTGTCTAAAGCGTGTTGTCGTTATAAAAATGTCAATTGATCGGGTGTGTGTTTTGTGATTGATATGTATGTGCGAGGTTTATGGTTTTGTATAAATTTTGTTTTCTAGAAAAGTTGCCGTATTGTAAGGAAGTATGTTTCTGTATAGAGTTGGTATGTGGGGAATCTATAGGGTTTTTTAAACAACCTTTAGGACAGCTATTTTTGATCTTCCTTCTTTTATGAGATAAGACTTAGCAGCTCCTCCTCAAGAAGAGGAGTCGGGTGAGTTAATGCTTTCCCAGATTCCAAAGCAAATTAACTTAGTCGCTGGTGATTGTTTAGGGTCAGTAGGTTAGAATTAAGCCAGGCTTAAGGTCACGAAGTTCTTGGATTTGGGTTGTCAAAAACCCGAGTTTGTGGGGCTGGTATAGAAGAACTCGAGGAATGAAAGATCAGGATGAATAGAGATCTTGCTCCTCCAAACCTGCTGATACAGAACTGGCTGTGGGGGCGTGTGGATGTAGAGAGGCGGGCCTCAGTTCTTACGCCACTTACAAATTTTGTACAAGCCAAGAATGTGATAACAGGAGTGAGATCACGTCGACGACAAAGACGACCCCGACTTCACTGACGCACCCTCTACGAAACATTTTTCAGTTTATGGTTCAATTACTACCGATTATTTATATTAAATAAAATTGGGTCAGTCTGTACAGTAAAATTGTATCCCTTATTTCTTCCCATCCTACCTATATCCGGAGCACCCGCTGCAGAATATCAGAGGACCCCTATGTGGTTGACATAAGGCTTTTGAGAACGAACCTTTTATTAAACTAAGTTCTCTGCCGCACCACCAGGATATGGAACTGTCTGCCGGCGGGTGCCTTTCCTCATATCTCTAACCTGAGAGTCTTCAATCGTAATAAAAAAAAGTTCTATAGCTTAGCGATAGTCCGTAAATCCGCTGGTATGGTGCCTCGCTGAGCGTGGTTTCGCGAGGCGAGGTGTATTTGCCTTTTCTGAGCATCCGGTTTTTTCCATAAAAAAAGTCTCCTTAGTGGTAGGGTTGAAACTAGCCCTAATTGGTACTATCTCGTTGGATAAAAAGATGGTCGAAACGGTTAATTTTTGTTTAATGTTTTCTATCCAGTTCAATATAGCCGTGTTAATAAAGGGAAGGTCCTGACATTTGTATAGCTCGTATAGCTTTGTAGACGTAGGGACTTACCGTGCACCCCAGAGGTCCGATTTCAAATCCTCGCTCCGTTCATGCACCACTTTTTGCCTTTCCGATTTGGATAAGTGTGTTTCGTCCTAATGCGAACTGTTTAATGGTTCGGAATCCATGTAAAACTGTAGGTCCCCTTCCCCTACTTGGTGGTAGGGTTTAAGCCCGCCTTGGTTGGTACCATCGAATTCGATGTAAAGATGTTCAAAACGGCAATAAAAAATGGCCCGAATTTTACATCCAGTTCAATGTAGCCGTGCTCAGCACGGGAAGATCCTGGCAATGTGGTGTGCTTTGCTTATATTATGACGGTGGGTGTGGTATTCATGTCCAGTTACATAAAATAATTGTTCTGTCATGAATAACAATTATATCTCCGGCTTCGACCCAATCCATTCCACATGTGTACCTATTTATCGGACTTGATCCCACCTAAGGTTCCCTAATGTTCCCTATGCTGTCGCCATATGAATGAGTTTCGATCATTACTCCGGCCCTTCAATGGTCGCTGTTGAATACTCACTTAAAATAATGTTTTATTTCCATATATGGAAAGAAATCAATCCAAAACCAACAATAAAGTCACCTAATATGAAATTAAATTTTTAATACTACTATTTATACAGGTTGAATTGTTTATGTGTGCCTTCATGGCCAAATCCGAAACTACAAGAAATAATAAACAACACTGAAAGGAGTCAGAGGCGAATACTGGAACTGTAGGAGAATTCAAAATTATGGCTATACAGCAGGTGGGGAAATTGGAAGACGCTATACCAGCGAATGGTATGTTTTGCATATTCGAGAGTCTAACGGAGACCATGAATTCATCTCTAGGATTGATAACATTTTAGAGTTATGAAGTTAATATCAATTAGGTATTCCTTCAGTTTATTTTGTACTAACAATTACATGTTAATACAACTCTCAATCACACAACAGGATGCGTACTAAAATTGCTTTATTGGTAAAATCATAATAATAAAGTTCCAGTTATTGGCTATTGTTATTATGGTGTGCTAAATAGGTGAAAATAAAGAACAATTAATCTCGATCGAGTTGGTTTCTGTTATCTTTCTAGTAACTTTCCATAACCATAATATGAAATTAAGAGATTCAACCAAATCATGATACTAATTCAATTGCTGCCAGTGAGGCCACCGACCAAATCGCCGAGTGCACATCCCAGTTGCGGTATCACACCAGGAGGGCAGTGTCCGGTGTTGCAGTTGCCGGTGCCGCCAGTTCCAGTACCGGTGTTGCCGGTGCCGCCAGTTCCAGTACCGGTGTTGCCGGTGCCTGTATTTCCAGTACCGGTGTTGCCGGTGCCGGTAGTTCCAGTGCCGGTGTTGCCAGTGCCGGTGCCGCAAGAATTACAAGGCAGGATCCCTAACAAAGAATAACCGTTAGAATTTAATTTTGTTTAGTTTAGAAAAGATGGAAATATGAAAATATATAGAATTTTGACTGAAATAAGCATCTCTGCCTATCCTATATCGGCTTTTTGACTGTTATCAATTGTACTTTCGGAAAGAAGTATTGTACTAGGGCATAAACAAGCTAAATTCGGACGATTTTGTAATCCTTCACGAGAAGGTTGTGTTTTAGAGTGCTGGCGTCTTGCTCAGGCAACGCCGGGTAAGACTGTTTAATATTGTGCCAAAAGTGAAGCGTCGGTTATGGCGAGTAAGCCACGACCGTCGCATAACAAGCGAAACGGCTTCCGATACCATGGTAGGCAGGCATTCCTTCCGACGGGTCGGCGGCTTGGTCGCATTCATCGGCCAGATGAGTACCGCCCGCAATTAAATTATTAATAAATGTAGAATTAAACAATAATTTGGATACTAGTTACCTGGATGACTAGCAACTTTCACCACCTGTAAAAAACGCAAATAATATTAAATTCGGGAAACCCTTGATGCCAACTTGATAACCAATCAATTTTGATTTGATACAATTTCGTATCAATAATGACGAGGGCTCTATACACCCGAATTTTATTTTATTTTAGTTAAGCATTATTAGTTTATCGGTATTGGTCAAAATCTCATATAGGAATCTATTATTACTTTATTGATAGGGCTGCTCTCAAACCATTATACTCTTAATTTTCTGTAGGTAATAGCATTTAAAGGGATATGTAACTATGTGATCAGCTGACAGTAGTAGTTTATGACAAAACATATAGTATTTAAACCTAATGTGCAAGTGTTTCACAGTGTTGTGTTGCCACTGGAGCAGTGCATCGCTTAAAGGTCCTTGCTTACGGTGACGCTTGGCTCGGCTTATCTCTTTCCCTAAAATATGGTTGAAAGAGCTGTGCCCGGCGTGATGCTCGTGAACGGGTGCTGTTTGTGGGAACTGGCCTGCTCCAATTGGCAACATATTAGTTGGAGGGGATTGTCTTTGCAAATAAAATGATATTTGTAATGAACTGTTGCATACGGCATGGATTGTAAATTTTATGTATTGATGTGAATTTAGTGTTTTACCTATGTTTTTGTTAAAATAATTGACAAACACTTTTGTAAACTTAGACTAAGTGGACGTTGAAAGAAAAAACAGCGGAGTTTCTCTCCAGTTCTTCTTCGCTGAGTTTTGTTTTGCTGAACTGGCCAATGCTAAAATATGACAAATCCGAGTGCAGTGTACTGTCTATGGATGATGAATAAACAATACAATACAATACAATAAAATAAGTGGAATTTTCGAACGATAGTAATGAATGTGACATGTACGTATGTATAATAAACCGTTAAGCAAGGACACATTTTCGCCACCGGCTGTATACCCATAATTTGGAATTCTCCTACAGTCCCTCCTCCCGCAATGAATGCCTCCTACTAACACAGTGTTTAAGATTATACCTACATACATTTATTTAACGCGGAAATAAATATGCCCAGGAACAAACCGTAAGAAAATTTGTCAAAATAATTTCCAAGACAAAATCATTGAAATATTTAAATATGGAAAAATAAAATGAATACTCACAGCGATTGTAAGAGCGAAGAGCAAAATTGCGGTAAGGCGATGCATCTTGACGGCGAACCGGGGAATGTATATGCCCAAGAGAATATGAATGTACGGTAAGAACTGTAAGGCTTTTATACCATCCAGTTGTTTATCGATAGAGCGTAGAGAGGTCCTGTTTTACGGCTATGATTCATCGGCTGGTTCTCGTTGACTTATTGTTTCTACGATGCTTTGGTTACGATTGCTTTTGTACACTCGTGTGGAATTCCTGAATTTCTGCTCGGGTGATTAAGTACCAAACATCCAAACGCTTCTACGATTAGGATTTATCATCTCACCAATTTAGTTTTGGTCTACACCGACATGCTGGAGATCTCCTAGTTGTTTACGGCTCTATGCAATCGGCGAGGCTCTCGAAAATCACGGCGAAGGTACGGCTATCGGCCTGGACATAGCGAAAGCGTTTGATCGGGTGTTAGTCCGCATGTTATAGCATTTAGGGTGGTATCCATTCATAATAGCGTTTTTTTGTACGCTGAGGTATTTAGAAATATCTTACAAAAAATATCATTGCCTGCATTATAAATAAGTATTTTAATATTGGCTTATCAACGAAAAAACATCAGAGGTAGATTTTTGCAACGAAAATAGCTAATTTGTGTATCTATGCCCTACAAAAAACGACAACAAGAAAAATATTACTTTTTGACTGTGTATCGGCCGTGATGTATGGAAATGATCAAATTATCGTAAAAAGTAATGTTTTCTGGTCGGTTTTCTTTTTGTAAAACGTAGAGATACAAATGAACAATTTTTCGAAGCTAACATCGAACTCTTATTATCTTCCGTTAAGAAGTAATATAGAAATAATGTAAGATATCTTATTTCCCGTTCTTATAAGGACACCCCAGCGACCAAAAAAACGCTATTACGAATTAGTGCAAGCTTGAACCCTTTTTCAAGCTTCAACTAACGGTCTATCTGGCACAAAGCACTTCTTTCCAAGATCCAACTACGGTCTTCCACTCGAAGATAACTATCCCGTGACCGTTAGGAGATAGATGACTTTTTGCATGGCGGCAATGCCTGGGCGGCAATGATTGTTAAGCGGGTGACGGCAAGACGCTTGCGAGGTACTTGCGTCTTCCGGCCGCAAGCTGGGATGAATTCAATCTTGATCTACAAGTCTGTGGGGCGATTCAGGACGGATCCTTGGACCCAATACAGCGGCGCAGTGCCGTGCGTCGCGTCGGCGACCCCGAAGTGTCCCAGAATGTAGAGGCCCTCTTGGAAATCCTACCGAAGTAATGCAGTTGTTCACAACGTTGTATAATTTGTACCACGAAGAAAGTTCTTCGGGCCTTCATAATGCCATTCCTGCCATTCCCCCAAAGAGATTTCCTCCATGATTTGTAATTGTTGCAAAATTACTTTTAACGAATTTATGTTCACTATGTATTATGCTCGAGATAAACGGATCCAAAAACAATTAAAAGCTACAATTTTCCGGAATAATTTTTCACTTTTTATTAATAAAAATACGGATAAAAAAATATTCTTTTGTATCCGAATTCTACTTATTTTACTATTTTATTTTCACGGAGATTATAATTCAATAGGATTTCAGAAGGGAGAATAACAGTAAGTAAGAATAATTGGAAAGTCACTTTCATAAGGACACCAACCACAAGGCACCGTGTCCTACACTGGCGGCCGTGGACAGGAAAACGGAGTGTGGGAAGACCAACCGCCATGTGGGACGACATCAAGTGCGTCGGCAGAAAGCAGTGGTTCCGTACCGCTGAGGGCCGGGAGTACTGGAGAAAAATTGGAGAGGCGACTTTCGTAACATCAAGATTTTAGATAGAACCGAAAACAGAAGATTTAAAGACTTTTCTTTCGTTGTTCATAAAGACTGAATATCCGTAAAAAAATATTTTGTAACTACTTTAAAATTGTGTAAAAAAATCCAAAATTTTGCGCAATTAACTTAAAATTTATATTGTCTAGAGAACCGCTCATCGTTTTGATATGAAATTAATGTAAAATTATACACTTTAATATTGTTTACAAACGTAGCTCATTTTATTCATGTTTCTATAGCGCGGAAAGTAATAAAAACAGTTATTTTTCATGCATAAAACGACGTTTGCCACACGAATCTGACTCTCACTTAATATGGCTGCTTCCTGAGTGTTGTTTTCGCCTTAACGAAATGTTTCAACAACGAATTAAAACCCTACCCATTTGTCAACAACGTCGTCAAACTAAACAAACTAGTGTGCGAGAGAGCCGTGGCCATTTTTAATCCCACTATCTAATAAATCGGGTTTTATAAGCATACGAGCGAACTCCTATAGAAGTCAGGAAAACAGTACACCAGAAGCGCCCTAATTGTATTCGAAATTGTGACACCCCAGAATACTTTTGTCTAGTCTTCAATTGTAAAGGTAACACATAAGTTTTCCCATTAATTATTTTTTTCTCTTTACTTCGGAATATCGAGGGTCATGCTTGTTCCTGATTTGTTTCATCATACATAATGAATATTTTTTTGCACCTGTGTATACCAAGCAACTGCATGCAAAAGCTTAGTGATTGTTTCTATCGTCTCTTACGAAGTTTTGTTGTTTTATCACCTTGGATCTGTCATTGTTGAATTGAGCAAAGATAGCGGTTACTCACCTATTTTTCTTTAAGGATAGTTTTGCCTGTTGCGCATTCTAACGATGAAATGCAGCTGCATATTAAATGTTTTAAGCTGAAAGAATGAAGTTTTATAGTTTACTAGCTGCGGTACCCGGCTCCGCTCGGGTTAGTGTCGGCAAAATGTTTTCATGGAAAAAAAGTTGCCCACATAGCTGGTCCAAAATAGGGTCAAACTGGTCCAGGACAATATGTCCATGTACCAAATGTAATTAAGATCGTTTGAGCCGAAATAGCATGATTTAATGAGAAACATCCAATAATTCCCATTTAAAGCTTCGTTGACATTTGGTGTCTATTTAAAAAAAAAATCATTTGCTACCAGAACCTTTCTGCACTTGCATTGCATGCTTAGTAAGTAATTAACGTGTAACGTAGGTAAATTTTGCGTGGAATCCAACCCTCAGCCAGCCTCAACATCGAAAACGGTAACCCATCCCGAACCTGACGCCTCCCAGAGATGCTATACGTTGATAAAATACGCATATAAATCGAGTAAGTGGTTCGCAAGTTATAAGAATTTAACACTCACTACTCACCCCTCTGGTAATGAAGCTTTATATTATGTAGCCTATAAGTTTCGAGTACAATCAGGCTAGACGTAGATACAATCCGCATCTAAATCGAATAATTGGTTCTCAAGTAATAAGCAGTCGCAGCTCTGGCGATTTAGCGTGTGCCAAGTAGTCCTAAAGTTGCGGGAAATACTAAGCCGTACTTCGGTACAATTAATCAAAGTAAGCGGCCCCGCCCCCCCCCCCTCCAGGTGCCGCCCTCCAGCCGAGCCGCGTAGAGCATTCAGGTTTGTATGAAAGCCACATCTTAGCGTAAGCGGAACAAAATTCTATTTAGCCTATCCTAATTCCCGGGTAGTTAAATGTACGTGTACTGAGTTTACTCTAATTCGGATGATCGGTTTAAGAGTTATGGAGGAACATACATACATACATACATACAGAACTGATTTCTAAAAATCTTCAATTTAGTTTTGGTATCATGCATAAAGTCTACAAACAAAGTATCTTAGAAAACAAAGCAACGTACTCCATGAACACCCCTTACAGATTTATTATTATTATAGATAATTATTACACTGATTTGCTATGGGGCGGGGATTAAGCCAAGCGAAGTAGTCATGGGATTATAACAAATTACATGCGAATTCATGAATACAATAACGTTCATAATATAACACTATTAAAATAATATTTTTTTTTATTATCACACAGGTTGGATACGACACAATCTTCTGGGTAAGTGGACCGATTTGTCACGAAAAGTCACTATAGAAGGGACGGGGATTAACAAAATAGGGGAAAATGATGTATCAAATGCATCGCTCCTACTGTAAGAAGCATTACTATCTAACTCAATGCATTGTTATAAAGTGTATAAGTGGAGGTTATGCAACGACATCTAGTTTGAAAATAATCTTAAATTTATTGTCTGGACATTCATCTGAACCAGGATTCGAACATGCGACCTTTGGATTACATTTCCACTGCTCTCACCGCTGACCTATCCAGACAATTACATTGCTAACGATTTTTTTATTATATTCTAATCGGCGCAAAGCCTCTCGTATGTAGACTAACTGGCGCTGATTTGCTTAGGTGTGCCATGTAAATTCTCAAAAATAGGATGTTACTAGCAATATTACTGTCGTAACAGTTATGTATTTAATCTCGTATAATATTGAAAAATGGAGCTGCAATTTATTGGATAGTTATGAGAAAAAAAAAACGTTTAAAACAAGCCGCTTTTTTCATTAGGGCACACAATAGGCACAAAACTGGTATATTTAAAAATAATTTCTTTAATTTATGCATGACTGCTTAATGTTCTCGCTACTACAGTTATATTTGTTAACTTCCTATATTTGAGCAGTTATAACAGAAATAGCGACTAGATGATCGTACACACTAGCGATGGGTCATTGCGGATCACCCCCTTCCGAGAACCCGCTTTCTATGCTTTAATATAACCTTTTGAAATTCCTTGTTAGTTTTCCTTTTCCCATTCCTACTCCTCATAATCCCGCCTTATTATAGTCATTTCAGGTGGTTGAATAGTCATTAAACTTGGATCCCAATGAAGATTTTTGCTCTTGAGTACTCGCCATTCCGGAATGACGACCTTTTTAGGGTTCCGTACCCAAAGGGTAAAAACGGAACCCTATTACTAAGCCTCCGCTGTCCGTCCGTCCGTCCGTCCGTCTGTCACAGGGCTGTATCTCATGAACTGTAATAGGTAGGCAGCTGAAATTTTCACAGAGTGTGTATTAATTTTGCCGCTACAACAACAAATAGGTGAAATAAAAATAAAATAAAAAATAAACGAGTTTTTTTTTGCTTATTCGAAATATTTAATGAAATTGTGTATTCGATTTAAGACTTGCGGTTTCTCTGAGGACCCACCATTCCGGCTTAGCCATTCCCGAGTAAAGTTATGGCTACTTCGGGGAAATATAACAATTCCGGAGAGAAATTATAGCCACTCCGGGGTGGAAGTGTAACCATTCCGGGGTGGAAATTTTAGCCATTCCATATTTTCGTGGGTTCTCCACGGGTCCTCGAAGTAACATTGGACCTTCATTCCGGAGGTCATTCTGGACGTGAGGAATAGGGATGGGAATGCATTCCTTTTACGAGAAGAAATGACCCATCGCTAGTACACGTCCTCTTAAAACAATATGTAAAAGAGTGATGCGTTTTTATAAAATTCTTAAAACAACAAAACGTAATTGTGAAATATCTCCAAATTGATTGTATTTAATCCACAACTTAAAAAAGGCATCTCCACCTTAACATTGCTAAAGTCATTAGGGTCACCTCAACTTCTTCATTGACACCTTTCAACAATGAATTGAATGAAATAAATACGCAATAAAATAACGCGTTATTACTGAGGACATCGTCCTATCTGCAAACGGTGACGTGTTTACACAGCTTTGAAAAAATCTCTATTATTGTGGAAATTGTATAGAAGATATAATATTCACAATACGTAGGAGTATACGTAGGAGATGCATTATTAATGAAACTGATTTGTAAACATACGTGGTGCTATGAATCATCTTTCTTTAATGATAAGAACTGTCGTGAAGATTTGTTTTTGGTATTTCTCTTAAAATTGCCTTTAAACTAGAAGCTATTATTCAGAATTGATGAATTTGTAATTTTCATTTTACGATTGATTTGAATTATTATTATTTTTTTCATTTTAGTGAAGTGTTTGTTGCAGTGAAGAGTTTAGATGAAGTGAGTGACATTATCGCAGACTTATTGGAGGGTTTTTATGGGTGAGAACTGACTTGACGAACCCATTTTTAGAGCACATAAGCGTGCGGTAGCGATGTTTCTACTGTGTGGCATACGACGCGCCGCCGGATTCCCATACCATTATATTGCCACTATGACCATATGCAATATCGATCGCATGCCACTTCTTCTATTCAGTGGTTGAATTTGCAAGAATTCCCGGGCATTCCGTAGCATTCGGCAACGCTCGGCTTTGCTCGGCGCCCGCGAGCGGGAGGCGCGCCGGCGCCAGAGCGAGAGAGCAATGTCACGCTCCGTGGTTTATTGCATGTCGATTTCGGGTTATAGTAATGAATATGATATAAATAAGATTGCTTAAATGGTACTAGAAAAGTAGTGGAGTCTCCATTAAGGCGGCCCATCCCGCTCAACTCCCCATACAAACGGGGAAAGAAGATCACGCCCATATTTATTGTCAAAGATCCCAAATTTTGCTCAAAATAGCTTTATTTGATCGAACTAGATGTCTGATGACCGTTGGCATTGTAAAATTGTGTTTGGTTTCTAAGTTATAAGGTCCGAAAGTTCGAGTTTTTCGCGTGTTTTATGCAATAACTTTGGAGGTGGATTACGCAATAATAAAGTAAGAACATCTTAAAAAGATGAGTCATCAGACATAGCTTATTTAATCAAGATTTATAATCTTGATTAAATTGTTGTTAGATTTTTGACGACAGCGGTCGTGGTTTACTTTTAGCTATAAGTCGTTTTGTAATTAAAATTTTCGTAAATCTTACCAAATCATACACTATTCACATTGTCTTTTTTGTGGACATGTTGCATCTTCCTCATCATGAAGTCTGTCTTATTCATAGAAACAGAGAAGGTCCCAGAGCGCAACAGCACGGTTTTGTACCGTGCCCGCGAATGAGTTAGTCCCGCCGGGTTGGGCCACCTTTAGGGAAGGTTGAAGTTGATATAACTTGCTATGCATTCATTAAAAGTGTTTATTAGGATTGGAATTCATTTTCTTAAAATTTGTATATCCACACCACTTCGCCTTCAAATTAGCAATTTCTGCTTACGATGGCTGTAAATGTATTTTGTTTAATGAATGATTGTTAGTATATTTTTGGTTTTTATATTATGTTTCAAAATTTGCCAAATCAGCAACTAACACTTTTTTAATATTCTGTAGTTTTACTTTTACTGCCCTTATGTTTAAAAAATATTTGAATAGATCATTATCATTGAATATGACAATGATCATTGAATAGATACATCATTCTTAACCAACTGAGGGTCCCAGGAGATAGGTTAGGTTTAAATATATCATATTTGATTGGATCGTGACGGACTCCTCGTGAGGCTCCTCGCTCCCCAGACTGGCCCTCCTACACAGCATTTCATTTCATTTATTTAAACTTTTTGGTAGCCAAACTACACTAAGTTTCGTCTCAAAGTTTCGCGGATTCTGTCAACCCAGTAAAGAAGAACCCGCAAAGAAACTTCACGGGTTTACATAACATATTTTTCCGTCCACAATTATTAAATACACACTTAGATCTAAATGCAACTGCCAAACCATTCGTTGGTAGAACAGATTAAAGCAAAGAACAAAGATCAATAGAAACAGCAACCCTCAGTTTAAATTTCTTACAACTAACAAACTTACTAATGCAATAATATAAATTAATGTGTGTGCATTACAAGTATTCTCTGGTGTAGAAGCAGTCGTCAACTTAACCTATGTCAGGTGTATAAAGCCCTCGTCAAGTTTGATACGAAAGAAGTGTATCAAGTCAATATATGATACATAAATAATTATTTATGTATAAAAAAAACTACCAGCGTAGTATTCATGTCAAAAAAGTCTTACAATTATATATGTTATGTACTTGTCTTCTTATGATATTAAATCGCAAAAGAGGGTTTTTAGGAGAGAGCTTCGCTTATACCCAGATAGCAAAGGCGGTAGCCGCAAGTTTGTTGATCTGAGATTTTTGCTTGTTTCGTAAAATTTGCCGGAGCATGTTTGTTTCAATATTATTTTAAACTCGTCAAGATAAGGATCGAGAAGGATTTTGTGTATAGTTTGTTTTAACATTGCTGCAAACGTGTCATGTTACATTTTCATCAATAGATGGCGCTAGCTTACTTATATATAACACGAGTGAATACACCACATGTGTTGCATAAATGTTTCGAAGTGTTAATTGCCTTTCTCTTAACGAATAATAAGCTATAATAGTAAGCTATTCGTTGAGAGAAAGGCTGGATAAGCATAACATGTAAGTTCTGTAAGCAAACAATGTTTTTTGACATAATTGTAGTTCTGATCAGATCAGAACCTACAATTACGCATTTAACTACAAAGTATATTATAGGTTTTTTTTTTGATAAATATTACACATGGTTGTTATGTCAACATTGAAACTCCTTTGATGAACATCGTGCAATTTTGTCGGGTGTAAACTAGAAAGTTTGATTTAATCTGGACGCAAGTGCACTCAGTTGCCATGTCAAATGTGTAGCAAACGTTCTTGTTTGTCGCTTCTCGTGGCAATCTTGTGGCAAGTCGAAAATAAGTTTACATTGCTATCTGGGTATTATAGTATACTTAACTAAGAAGAACTGATTTAATTTTATTTTGAAATTCATTAAGGGCCAAGGGATCTGTTCACCGCGGCGGTATGAGGATGTACACAGATGAGATTTTTTTTAGCGTCCCCTCAAATCACGTTAATAAATAGTTATAAGAAAATATCAAATTAAAAAAATAAAATTGCTCATAGCTCATTGAGATCTTTTGAAGCTGCTAAAAGGTTTATTTCTTTCTTATGTTACATTCTCGGTGAATCATGGATTGGATTTTTTTATGTAACTGCGCATATATGACTGAGATATGACTTTTATATATATAACACTAGCTGCGGTACCCGGCTCCGCTCGGGTTAGTGTCGGCTAAATTATTTCATGGATAAAAAGTAGCCCACATGGCTGATCCAAAATAGGGTCAAACTGGTCCAGGACAATGCATCCATCTACCAAATTTAATCAAGATCGTTCGAGATGAAATAGCATGATTTAATGAGAAACATCCAATAATTCCCATTTAGAGCTTCGTTGACATTTGGTGGCTATTTAAAAAAAAAGCATTTGCCGCCAGAACCTTTCTTGCACTGCAACATTGCTTACCTAGCAAGTAAGTAAGGTGTAATGTAGGTAAGTTTTGCGTGGACTCCAACCCACAGGTAGCCTCAACATCGAAAACAGTAACCCATCTCGAACCTGACTGCTCCCAGAGATCCTAAAATACGCACATAAATCGGGTTAGTGGTTCGCAAGTTATAAGAATTTTACACTCTCTATTCACCCTTCAGGTAATGAAGCGTTTTATTATGTAGCCTATGAGTTTTGAGTAGAATCGGGCTAGACGTAGATACAATCCGCATCTAAATCGAGTAATTGGTTCTCAAGGATTTTGCCAAGTAGTCCTAAAGTTGCGGGAAATACCAAGCTGTACTCCCCCCCCTCCCCCTCACCCGCCCCCGGCGGAGCGCCCGCCCCGCCCCCGGCCCCGCTCCCCCTGGTGTGAAGTAGTGCTACCGGCATCGTTTTCGCAGCCCCGTGAAAGTTCTAAAGCCCATGGGCACAAAATCTTGATAAATTGTAGCCTATGTGTTATTCTGATGTATAAGCTATATTATTGTAAAGTTTCATTAAAATCCATTCAGTAGTTTTTACGTGAAAGAGTAACAAACATCCATCCATCCATCCATCCATCCATTATTACAAACTTTCCCCTTTATAATATTTATTAGATACTAGCTGCGGTACCCGGCTCCGCTCGGGTCAGTGTCGGCTAAATTATCTCATGGATAAAAAGTAGCCCACATGACTGGTCCAAAATAGGGTCAAACTGGTCCAGGACAATGTATCCATGTACCAAATTTAATCAAGATCGTCTGAGCCGAAATAGCATGATTTAATGAGAAACATCCAATAATTCCCATTTAGAGCTTCGTTGACGTTTGGTGGCTATTTAAAAAAAAAACATTTGCCGCGAGAACCTTTCTGCACTTTCACTGCTACATTGCTTACCTAGTAAGTAACGTGTAACGTAGGTAAGTTTTGCGTGGACTCCAACCCACAGCCAGCCTCAACATCGAAAACAGTAAACCATCTCGAACCTGACTGCTCCCAGAGATGCTATACATTGATAAAATACGCATATAAATCAGGTAAGTGGTTCGCATGTTATAAGACTTTAAGACTCACTACTTACCCTTCTGGTAATGAAGCGTTATATTATGTAATCTATAAGTTTTTAGTAGAATCAGGCTAGACGTAGATACAATGCACATCTAAATCGAGTAATTGGTTCTCCAGGATTTTATTCTGTTGGTCGCTCCTCCGGCGATTTAGCGTGATGCCAAGTAGTCCTAAAGTTGCAGGAAATACCAAGCCGTACTTCAGTAAAAGTAAGCGCTGCCGCCGCAAAGCCGAGCCGTGCATAGCATTGCAGTTTGTATGACAGCCCCATCTTAGCGTAAGCGGAACTGAATTCTATTTAGCCAATCCTAATTCCCGGGTAGTTAAATGTACATGTACTAAGTTTTACAAATCGCTAGTGCCTTGAAAATTCGCCAAACGGACAACAAACAGTCACGACGTCTGCCCTCCCCCCGCCGCCGCTCCCCGCCACCGCCCCCGGCTCCTCTCCCCCTAGTGTGAAGTAGCGCTACCGGCATCGTTTTCGCAGCCCCGTGAAAGTTCTAAAGCCCATGGGCACATAAATTGTAGCCTATGTGTTATTCTGATGTATAAGCTATATTATTGTAAAGTTTCATTAGAATCCATTCAGTAGTTTTTACGTGAAAGAGTAACAAACATCCATCCATCCATCCATCCATCCATCCATCCATCCATCCATCCATTATTACAAACTTTCCCCTTTATATTATTTATTTACTAGCTGCGGTACCCGGCTCCGCTCGGGTTAGTGTCGGCTAAATTATCTCATGGATAAAAAGTAGCCCACATGACTGGTCCAAAATAGGGTCAAACTGGTCCAGGACAATGTATCCATGTACCAAATTTAATCAAGATCGTTCGAGCCGAAATAGCATGATTTAATGAGAAACATCCAATAATTCCCATTTAGAGCTTCGTTGACGTTTGGTGGCTATTTAAAAAAAATACATTTGCCGCGAGAACCTTTCTGCACTTTCACTGCTACATTGCTTACCTAGTAAGTAACGTGTAACGTAGGTAAGTTTTGCGTGGACTCCAACCCACAGCCAGCCTCAACATCGAAAACAGTAACCCATCTCGAACCTGACTGCTCCCAGAGATGCTATACATTGATAAAATACGCATATAAATCAGGTAAGTGGTTCGCATGTTATAAGACTTTAAGACTCACTACTTACCCTTCTGGTAATGAAGCGTTATATTATGTAATCTATAAGTTTTTAGTAGAATCAGGCTAGACGTAGATACAATGCACATCTAAATCGAGTACTTGGTTCTCAAGGATTTTATTCTGTTGGTCGCTCCTCCGGCGATTTAGCGTGATGCCAAGTAGTCCTAAAGTTGCAGGAAATACCAAGCCGTACTTCAGTAAAAGTAAGCGCTGCCGCCGCAAAGCCGAGCCGTGCATAGCATTGCAGTTTGTATGACAGCCCTATCTTAGCGTAAGCGGAACTGAATTCTATTTAACCAATCCTAATTCCCGGGTAGTTAAATGTACATGTACTAAGTTTTACAAATCGCTAGTGCCTTGAAAATTCGCCAAACGGACACCAAACGACGTCTGCCCTCCCCCCGCCGCCGCTCCCCGCCACCGCCCCCGGCTCCTCTCCCCCTAGTGTGAAGTATCGCTACCGGCATCGTTTTCGCAGCCCCGTGAAAGTTCTAAAGCCCATGGGCACATAAATTGTAGCCTATGTGTTATTCTGATGTATAAGCTATATTATTGTAAAGTTTCATTAGAATCCATTCAGTAGTTTTTACGTGAAAGAGTAACAAACATCCATCCATCCATCCATCCATCCATCCATCCATCCATCCATTATTACAAACTTTCCCCTTTATATTATTTACTAGCTGCGGTACCCGGCTCCGCTCGGGTTAGTGTCGGCTAAATTATTTCATGGATAAAAAGTAGCCCACATGGCTGATCCAAAATAGGGTCAAACTGGTCCATGACAATGTATCCATCTACTAAATTTAATCAAGATCGTTCGAGATGAAATAGCATGATTTAATGAGAAACATCCAATAATTCCCATTTAGAGCTTCGTTGACATTTGGTGGCTATTTAAAAAAAAAGCATTTGCCGCCAGAACCTTTCTGCACTTGCACTGCAACATTGTTTACCTAGTAAGTAAGTAACGTGTAATGTAGGTAAGTTTTGCGTGGACTCCAACCCACAGCTAGCCTCAACATCGAAAACAGTAACCCATCTCGAACCTGACTGCTCCCAGAGATCCTATACATTGATAAAATACGCACATAAATCGGGTTAGTGGTTCGCAAGTTATAAGAATTTAACACTCTACTCACCCTTCAGGTAATGAAACGTTATATTATGTAGCCTATAAGTTTTGAGTAGAATCAGGCTAGACGTAGATACAATCCGCATCTAAATCGAGTAATTGGTTCTCAAGGATTTTACCAAGTAGTCCTAAAGTTGCGGGAAATACCAAGCTGTAAATACCCGGCGGACCGCCCGCCCCGCCCCCGGCCCCGCTCCCGCTACCGCCCCCGGCCCCGCTCCCCCCGGTGTGAAGTATCGCTACCGGCATCGTTTTCGCAGCCCCGTAAAAGTTCTTAAGCCCATGGGCACAATATCTTTATAAATTGTAGCCTATGTGTTATTCTGATGTATAAGCTATATTATTGTAAAGTTTCATTAGAATCCATTCAGTAGTTTTTACGTGAAAGAGTAACAAACATCCATCCATCCATCCATCCATCCATCCATCCATCCATCCATTATTACAAACTTTCCCCTTTATAATATTTATTAGATTATTAGATTAGATATATAAAAGTGTGTAGTTAGTAAGTTAAGTTAACATTCTGTTATTATTACGCATGCTGTGTTCGCTACTTGTGGGGTGGGCACGAACGCTATATTTTTGTAACACATCTCCTTTTGTAAAAATGTATATGTAATTACCCTGTTGGCGGACCTTAATAAACATACAAAAAATAAATAAAAATATACCGCACCTATCGTCATATCAGTGCGCATTCAACACATTCCCGCAGTCATTAGGTGCCATAGAAGTACCTTCCTTTTGAGAGCACGGCTACATTGTACTGAATGTAAAACACAGACATTTTTCATTCCCGCTTCGACCATTTTCTATCCAATGCGATGGTATCAACCATAATAAGGGCAGAAGTCTTTTTATATGGACACCAAACATAGAAAGACACTTTTCCAATTCAGAAAAAAAATGTGCATAATTGGGGCGGGCATTGAGACCGGGACATCTCGTATGAGAAGCAAGGCCCCGCGACCAGAGCTACGAGCCGCTTGAATAAAACAAATCCTCTAAAACACACTTCACAGTAAATTGTTGTCCACATTCAATGAAAAAATTACGAACGCGACATAAGTGCAAAACAATTAATCGTTTCTATTGCTTCCTAGTTCCACATTCTGTCAGTACTAGGGCCGATCTCACCGACAGTAATGTTGCAGGTACAAGTCGGTGGCTTGCCGACGGAAACCAACGCACTGCGGTCTCTACCGTGCTCTACCCTGCTCTATCGTAGAGGAGGTATACGGTTATGACTTCAGATAAAAAAGTGAAATGGATGTGCCGTATAGTGCACTTTAAATTAGAACCGTTGGTGCCAATATACCAACCCGACTTGAATGTACACCCCACACGCAAACATAGTCGCAGATGTTTCGGAGTAAGTTTGTTGGTAGGAGTTGACTTGACGAACGCACTTCGGGAGCACATTCACGCGCGGCGGCGATGATTGATCTGAGCGGCACACGATTATACGATTATATCTTTTCTTTACATATAATAAAATCGTATACTTAGCGTGTCTGTACATTAAAGTCAAATATACAAAGAAAAAATCATACAAAACAAATAATAGGGGACGAAAGGAATAACTAATAGAACGCAACAAAAACAAATTTTTCAATGTTTTGTCTGTTTGTCGGTTTATCACGCTTATAACATATACAATCTAATTACTGAAACATTTGAAACAATCGTCTTAGTAACACTTAGAGTCTATTTCATCAAAATCGACCCACATAATAAAAAAATATTAGTTTTTTAAGTTCAGTTAGGAATCTCATAGCACCGCGTCGTCGCCTCACCGCGTCACCGCTCGCCCCCGATGTTGCGGTCCGGTATCCTAGAACCATTGAAAAGATTTTGATACAGTTTGCACCAATGTAAACAGTGGGCCTTGAGGCTCACTACATGTAGGAGACATATAATCACGTTAACAGCGACAATCACAAAACAGCCTGTGCAAAGCGGTATCAAATAAGGTATTTAATAGGTAAGTAGAACCGTTGTATTTAAAGTCAGTCGAACCGATCTTGATTTTTGGTAAAAAGAACATTGTCGTGGACCGGTTTTTTGGACCAGCCCTTTGGGCTACTTTGTATGCAGAAAATGGGTCAACTTTAGTCCAAGACGTTACTGACCCGAGCGGAGCCGGGTACCACAGCTAGTGGAAAATATATCAATTTGGTGGCGACCAAGGTTACGTTTTTTTTATGCGACCTGACATGGACGGCTAATACCACACAACTACTGTTATGATATTAGCCCAATACACCACATTCCCGAAGAAATTAGGTGCCATGCCAGGATCTTCCCTTGTTGAGCACGGCTACATTGAACTGGATGGAAAACACGGACAATTTTTCATTGCCGCTTCGAGGGCGGGCTTAAACCCTACCACCTAGTAGGGAAAGGGGACCTACAGTTTTACATGGATTCCGAACCATGGAGCAGCTCGCATTCGTGACGAAATGCACTTATCGAACTCGGAAAGAGAAAGACAGTGGTGCATGATGGAATTGAACCCAAACCTCTGGTACGCGAGGCCAGTCCCCGCGCCACTAGGCTATGAGCCGCTCAAAACACATCACACTTCTCCTTACTTTTTTCTGTTATATGGTGGTGAATTATTTCGGTTGCACAACACCTGCAGCGCACCTGGTGAATGATCGCTCTATGTTGGAGAAACCTCCGGGCACAATTGCCAGCCTCAAAACAGGCATGGCACCTCACTCGCTAGGCGAAAATGGAAGCGTTCGAACTATGTATGAACCGAGTCGGTATGAACATTATAATTTGACGCTATCACTGCTTGTTTATCTCGCCAAATGAAGTTTAGGTGCAGCGTTAAGCTCTCGTGCATTACAATTCAAAATGTCTTGAATCTTGAGTTACCCGCGGCTCAGGCGCGCGGGAACTCGCTTCCCATGAAAGGTCACGAGTTCAAAACCCTCCCCATCCATGATTTTTTTCTCTTTCCGAGTTGCATAAGTGCAGTTCGTCACAAGTGCCAGCTGGTCCATTGTTCGGAATTCATGTATAACGGTTAGTCCTTTTTCTCTTCTCGGTGGTACGGTTTAGCCCGACCAGGTTAGCACCACAGCATTAGATGAAAAGATTGTCGAAGGGGTGATAAAAAAATATCCTTTCTATATAGTTCAATGTGGCCGTGCTTATAAAGGTTCCGGTATGGCACCAAATTAGTTCGAATCCTGCTTCCTACCAATGTCACGACCCAAAAATTTTTGGATGATTTCCAACATCTAATTAAAATACTTCCAATGTAGACGTAGCTGAAGCTTAAATTAATGAGATAACGGTAATGTCGTATCCATTAAACACATGAAATTATCAGGCACGTAATTCCTTCAGGGATGCGGTATGATGGGCTAAATATACTCGTAATGACATTGAGTGTGCTAATAGCAATGTTTAGTTGTATCCTCCTTCCTTTGTGGCATGCGGTGTTCTGAAATCATGGCAGTAGGTATTATGTTAGTCGGCCTTTTCCAATCCTACAAAAAAAGTGGTAGTGAATAGGTAACTGGTTATAAAAATAACAGAAACCGGCCAAGTGTGAGTCGGACTCGCACACGAAGGGTTCCGTACCATCGTACAATATTTAAAAAAATAGCACGTTTTTGTAATCCCCTCGATTTTTTATTATTTTGAAATTTTACAAATTGAAAGTTATAGCGGTGTATATGCATAAATAAAAACTCTATGAACATTTCAGATGCCTACCTATTACGGTTCATGAGATAAAGCCCTGTGACAGACGGACAGCCGAACGGACGGATGGACGGACGAACAGCGGAGGCTTAGTTCCGTTGGCACCCTTTGAGTACGGGACCCTAAAAATTACTTGAACGGTCGCCCGCTGTTCACGTGAGTCCTTGCTCCGTAACAGTACTTAGTTAACTCGGTGTCTATTCACCTAGAACCGGCGGCTAGTGCGGTGCGACGCGATATCTGATAACCATCTGCATACGCGATCTACCGCTCGAGAGCAGGGTTGCCACCACAAAAGAGAAAAGGAAAGAGAAGTTTCATGTGGACGTTATCAGGGTTGCCGTCGTTCTTCCGCTCCGGCCGCTCGTCACTGTGCCACATCAGGGACCATAGAAGGTTGGGAGGAGCAACCCAAACTCGACGCGGTGGCTTAGCCATTTTTACACACAGTTGGAACATTCCACTAATTCGTGGCCAAGCTGCCGCCATACGAATTAGTTTATAACGCCACTCCTGTCCGTCCATAAAGCGTAATGGTAAGGGCATAAGTAATAAAAACAAAATATAATTTTATAGGGCATATGCCAGGACCTTAAGGTTCCAGAAGACGTTTTCGAACTTTCAGGGGGGCTGCAAAAACCATTCCAACCGGCCAGGTACTTCTTCACACCATTTTTGAAATACCCTGGGAGAGAATTCCATTGTGTACCGATCCTATATGTAGAGGATCTAACAAGAGGATTGATGGAGTCTTATTTTGGAATATGGCTGTGAATTTGTCCATTTTCTCCCTGTTCTGTGTTGAGCCAAGGTAGATAGGGGACGGAGGGATAGCGTTATGCAGCTCCAACAAACATTCTCCATCGTAAAGACGATAAAACACAGAGAGCATTCAGACCAGCGACCTTAGGATTACATGTCCATAGCTCTGTCTCATATCAAATTAATAAGATAACGGTAATGGCGTATCCATTAAATACATAAAATTATTACCGTATTACCGTCTTTTGAAAATAGTTGAATAGAATAAGTTGTAAAGTAGTAGATGTCACTATTATGCTATATTTGGGGGGAAATATATTTCATTGACATAAAAATATGTTAATTAATGAGTCTAAATACTTAGATTTCAACAAATTTTTCGCTACAAACCAATTTGGTAGAGGCCATTACGCTCGCTGCTTTGCCTCTCTGTATAGCCAGTCCGACCCTCAGTCTAAAATATCTTCCAGAACGATAACCGCCTGAAAATTATTTTAGTTTAGAACCTAAATGTTTGACAAATAATTTTGTAGCACTACTTCAAACACCTAAAGTCTACACCGCAAAAGCAACGAATTCGTAATTTACCTAATAATTTAACGCAGCTCTATTGTAAAAAATAAAAATAATATAATGTGATTTTTTACCAGAAATTTATTGCCCTTTTCACGGGGTAACTGAGATTATTTGTCTCATGCGCCTGGTAGTAAAAATGCTTCAAAATGCTTTTGGCAACCCTGCCTTTCCAGCAAGTAGTTCGACCGTTAGCTTGCACGACAACGCGACATGCCGTGCTATCTCATACAACGCTCCCTTTTATCAGATGCATCGCTTTGCGGAAGGCCATTCGACCTGGAAACTTTGATAAAAGCTCTTATAACCATACGATTAAGGGTCAGGCATAACATATTCGGTTGGTACGCTTTTAGGATAATGCGTCTTGCTAGTTTTGCCACTGTAACAATTGTCTAATGCGTTGAACTTTCGGCATGGTCAAAGAATATGTCGATATGCGAAAGGGAAATTTGAAGGCAGATATAATATATTTCTGTATGTAACTGGACATGTACCTAATAACTCTCGAGTAAGAAAGTGAGGGAGTGGTGACTGTAATAGTGGCAGGGTAACCTCTTTTTGAAGAGCTCAAGTGTCATTACTACTCCGGAACATCAGTACCGAGCGAATTCGTAATATAACTCACTCGCCGGCGCTGCCGCTATTTTGAAAAAGTGGCTACGTCACCCCGTACGAACGAGTTTCGGTTGCTACTCGTCCTTCCAAGCTAGTGACGCAAGACGAATCAGACAGCTTCAAAACACCGTTTAAGCTGTCCATCTTGGATTAATTAGAAAAAATAAAAAATAGGTTCAATGCCAAAATCTTCCTAACGCACGGTACAAGAACGCGTCAAATTGCCCTAGACGAAGCATAACAAGCTACTTCAGAGAAAATGTTTGTTAACTTTTTTGTCTTGGAGAATCATGAGGATTACGCTCCTAAAATGGATGCAGTGGCCGTTGCAACATCTGCATACTGTATACAAGAGCAAACTTTTGACTACTACAATAGATTCGCATACATTTGTAGTGGTATGGTGGAATGACAAATACGTTGTAGATGGTGAAAACGTTGGAATGAAAGTCGTTGCCCGTGTGATCGGTGAGGTGGTTGTAAATCCTTTTTCCGTACCTCACGGAAGGAAAACCGATTCCTTTTTCCGTGCGGCCTGCGCGGGTAAGACCCGCATCTCCCGGACGCGCACTCATTTTGTGTTTATGGAAAAGAAGAATGCTTTAAAAAATTCATAAGTTTATAATTGGTGGAAAAACAAAACGTGTTAAGGTATTGGGCATAATATAAATAATGTAATATAATAATATAAATAAGGCCATAAACTCTAAATTAGTGCACTCAACATGGGTACAAGTTCGTTAACCGCGATGAAAGTAACAATATTATGCACAACAATCTTATTTATGATTTTGTGTTGCTTTATAGTTTGTCTGAAGGGCTCTTCAGATAATTATGTAAAAAATGTTTAGTTGTAGAGATAACACCATAGCCTATCATCGTTCTAAAGCTGAATATAGGTACAGATTGGTGACATTTTCCATTATCTACAAAAGGCATCGCCGCTGATTCCGGCGATTACAGCGCCGCTGCCGCAGCGCGCACAATTCACTATACTCGTAGCGCCACGAAGTATAGACAAGCCCATTCAATGCACTCGCATAAACATGAAAGCGCTTACCGATTGCTATTGGAAATAATATGTACCATAGAGCGATTTTCGTAAATAGGAGTTGCATGAAGTGAATTCTTTTTTTTGTAACTGGACATAGATGGCTAATAACACATCCACCGCCATGAAACCGGAAGAAGTTAGGTGCCGTGCCAGGACCTTCCCTTTATGAGAACAGCTCATAACGAAATGTACTTATCCAACTCAGAAAGAGAAAGAAAGTGGTGCATGTAACGGGGCCGGGATCCATGACCTCTGGTATGGTAGGCAATTTTCGCGTTCTCTTCGGATATGAGACAATACAGTTAAGATCTTTGCTTCCTAGCGGTGGCCAGACAGAGCTCAGTCTACGGCTTTTCTATTTGACCTTGCTGCGGCAAGCTGCATAGTGGTAACCTTACGCTGCGTCGTCAGCTGTCTTTACCGAATACACGATCTTCAACCGAAGCACACGTCCTTCACTCCGGCTTTACGAGCCCACAGTTTCATCCCGCTAAATCGGTGACGCCGACTGAAGCATCTCGAAGACTTCTGTCGCCGTCGCCGAAGACATTGTGTCTGGCAAGTGTGGTTAGCTTGCATTTGGGCTAAAGAACACGAGCGAGTATCGCCGATGACGTCCAGCCGACAGCGACACCACAGCGCTTAGCTCCGTCGCCAGCGCTAGCTCACACCGCTCCAGCATCACCACCACGCAACCCGCACCAACAGCGGCAACAGCCATCCTAGGTTTCCACAGTTTTACACAGTTTCATCCCGCTAAAACCACGCTGAACAATAATGTAGCAGTGTCATTTCCAAAAGAGTCCAATTTCGATCTATCGTATAGATGAAGTAGCGGTAAACTGTAACCATTATCCTGTCGGGCGGGATACGCAATAATGAGGATTTAATTTATTGCAAATAGCTTAGCTTTAATATCAAGACTGCCGACCTTTTGAGGTGGGTATTTTGATTTAAAAAGATACTAATAGTTTTAGTATACAGATAACACAAAGTTAAAATATTTCTTACCATCGCCAACAGGCCGTCTTAAATACAAGCGTTTTTTTATGCAACTGGACATGAATGGTGGATAACTACATATGCTTTTTCGTACTAAGCTAGTATGTCGCTTTTTTCAATGGATGCGAAATGTGCAAATGTAGAACCGACCGTGAAAGCAAGATAGTAGGGGGCGTTGATTGAGGGAGGAGGCCCTTCCAAATTATGGGTATAGAACCGGTGGCGAAATTGGTAACCGTAACGCCCGCGAAAGGTTCAATTCCAGTCTTGCACTATATTCATAAAGTACTTCATTTAACATCTTTCTTTATTTAATCAATGTGTCGTTGTTTCACGGTCGATTGTACATACATATCACATTTTTTAGATGATGAATAGAACATCGACTCTCAAAATATTAGCCTAACATACCACATGAGAACTAGGTGCCATGCCAGTATCTTCCCTATACAGGGTGTCGTAATGGCCAGTACATTACATTTGGGAAATGATTGTTGGGATTGAAACAAACAAAGAAGTTTAATAACTTTTAGCTGAATATCCTCTAAATAAAAAGTTAGGTTTTCCATACAAATTAATTAAATAAGATCATGTAAAAAAATCGAATGTTCCGTAAGAACTTGGGAACGTTGTATCTGCTGTGACATGCATGGCTAATATCTCTCGTGCTAATATCACACCTACTGTCATGACATTAGCCTGAGACACCACGTGGGATCTAGGTTCCATGCCAAGGCCTTCCTTATGCATGGTTACAACGTCGCGTCAAATTACACTAGACGAAAACATAAATTTCAAAAATGTATGTCTCGGTAACTAGACACTTTAGAGAATAAATATTAAGTTTTTGTCTTGGAAAAGCATGAGGATTAATCAGAGAGAGGCGAAATTAATGTACTGGCCATTACGACACCCTGTTTTGCTCGGGTACATAGAACTAAATGCAAAATACGACTAATTGTCATTGCTACTTCGATGGTATCAACCCGTATTTGCAGGTAAGCAACTAATGGAACCTAACTCATAATCGGAACACCTATCATAGAATCATAATCGGAACACCTATCCAGATCAAGACCACGCCCAGAGTTACTTCGCCTCGATTAACGAACGGCAAGACGTTGCGTCAATGTGCTACCAAGGCTGATGTAAAAGGCAAATGGTTTAATTTGTAACTTCAACATTTAAATGGCCACTTAAAAACCATAATATATAAAAAACTTAACCTACATATTTAAATTATTTAGATTTTTTTATTAATCAAACTCGAACTCATTACTACCACCTTATTCAATAATTTGACGTATTCGGCAAATAGCACCGCACTGCACTTATAATATTACTAGCTGAGGTTCCTGGCTCCGCTCGTGTCGATTTCGTTTTGGAAAATCATGCGAGTGGAGCCCGAGCAATTGCACTGCCGATCTTAGTTCAAAATTAAATGTATAGGTAAGTCTTGATCATATTCCCCAGGAGTATCTGTAATCCCTCAGATAATGATGTGATATTTTACTTCTGCATACTCGTGGGGTTTACGGCTCCGCAAAGAATATTCATTCGGTTCAGGGGAAAATTTCTAGTTTCATTGACTACTATCAAGTCCTAAGTCGAGTACTAACCATTCGAGAAAAAAATATCGAACTGCTCTCGATATTTCACAAGAATACGTTGAGAAATTCGACCTGAAGAGGAGATAACCGAACACAGGAAATATTTTTCCCTAAGCTGAAACGGAGACGCTTTCGCTCGCACTTTGATCGGTAAATTATTTTTCCTCTAAAGGCGCGACAATAGCTGATTGCATTATGAGGGTGTAATGGAAAATATCCCTTTAATGGCAAATCATGCTCATAAACGTATACATAGAAATAGGATAATGAATTTCTCAAACCAGCCATTCTCCACTCTTTTGTAATGTTGACTGTAAAGTAAATGCACACGGTTGAATTTTGCCACACCTACTGTCATGATATTAGCCTAACACACCACAAAGGAACTAAACGTCATGACAGGACCTTCCTAAATATTGCACGGCACATTGACCTGGATGGAAAACAAGGACAATTTTTTCATTCAATGCGACGGTACCAACGCGGGCGGGAAGAACTCTTAGTAATAACTTGGAAAAGAGTATTACATGGAATTCAAAACACGAATAGAAAACACGGACAATTTTTCATTGCCGCTTCAACCATTGTTTTAACCAATGCCGCTTCATTGGATTACCGTGGAGTACTAGCACCTAGTAGGGGAAGGGGACCTGTGGTTTCACATGGGTCCCGGACAATGGAACAGCTCACATTCGTAAGGTACTTAATTAAGTATTTATACTTTGTAATAAGGAAAACACAGATATAAGCAATTCGTTGATATGAATTCACGAAAATCAACCGTGATTCAAGAAAAGTCCTTGTCCAATAGTTCATGACAAATATCAGTATTTTGTAAAGGATTTTTTGCAGTCCCCACAAAAAGCACCCGCTCACGAACATCACGCCGGGTCCAGCCATCGCCCCTCTAACCTTAGGGGAAGAGGTGACCCGAAACAAGCGTCACCACAGGTGGGCCCAATTGTATAATTTTGAAGTGCCGGAACTCACACAACAGGTACGAATAAATGGTTGCATGCGCCACCCTCCTCTCAACTTTTCTACACCTCTTAATCTTTAAAGATATCAGCGAAGAATTCGATAGGAAAACCTTCGTCACGGATACTTCACTGTTCGATGCAGGTCGCTGCAATATCGTGCGTTGACATTTCGATGTTATCGGCAAACTTCTTGCGCCTTTCAAAATGGGCAATAAAATAATGATTATCCGCGTCTCCTTCACCCCCGCTGAAACTCTGCGTAAAAGCAGCAGAGCGAGAGAGAAGCAGATAATGCCGCAATTGCCGCTCCCCGGGATCTCTGACCGCAGGCGCATGCATTCGTAGTGTGGAAGATAACACAATTTTCATTATTTAGAAGAATTTTGCAGTAATTTAAAGACCGAATTC
Organism: Incurvaria masculella; assembly: GCA_946894095.1. Classification (NCBI taxonomy): domain Eukaryota; kingdom Metazoa; phylum Arthropoda; class Insecta; order Lepidoptera; family Incurvariidae; genus Incurvaria; species Incurvaria masculella. Next base: position 18,815,093 of record OX335642.1, read on the forward strand.
TGGCAACATTATTTTTGATTTCGAAAAGACACTCCATATACATATGGGTTCCATTATCGAGACTTACAGGAGGATACAGTGAAACTGTTTTGTCGCTAGATTGTTCCTAATACTCTAACTAAATGTACGTATAGTGCTATATGGTAAATTATTCAGAATTTATTTAAACACGAAATTTTCAATTGTACGCATTGTCCAAAAAAAATAATATTGATAACTATCCGTTAATTTTAGCGACATGTCATTACAATTTCAACTACCCGAATTTAGGATATATGTACATGAGCATAAAAGTTCAATCAAGATAGATTTCGTCAATTACTAGCATATTCCTTTTGATATTCTTGTTGGAAATCTGATCCTAAAACAGTTTGTTAACCTGATCACTGATGGTGTAATTTCTTTCCCCCTTGAATCGAATATTCTTAGAGTTCTAATTCTCTTGCTTTTTTAATGCTTTATAATGTTGAGTACATAACCAGCAAGGCCTTCAAAATGCTTGGTTTCATTTTCCGTACGTGTTCCGTGTTTAAAAATCAATCGACTTTCAACTTACTATTTTCAGCGTATGTAAGACCTCATCTGGAATACGCATCTGTTGTCTGGAATCCTCAATACTCTGTTTATATCAATGAAATTGAAAAAGTACAAAATAAATTCAAGAAATATTATATGTACAGTACCGAACTTACCGAGACGATTGTACAAACGAGCAAGTAGCACATATATCTTTGTGTAAACGACGAGAAATAAAAGATATTGTATTCTTATTTAAAGTAATTAATGATATTGTTGAATGCCCTATGCAAAATACTCGCTCAAGAGATTTATTTGTCGTTCCCAAAAGTCGCTGTTATTACGGTAGTAATGTGTTTTTACATCGTAGTTGTAAGACTTATAATGAAGCCTATTCCAACATAGATATTGTGCATTTTTCTATAAGTAAATTTAAAAAACTATGTTTGGAACAGGCAACTGACACATAAATAAGAAATGTTTTGTTTATGTATATTTCAATTTGTTACCTAACTCTTTCCATGGATTTAGTTATATTGTCTTAAATTCTTTGGATATATGCTATTGTGTTTATTTTTAATTTTTTTTTTTAAGCTTACTTTATTGTTTAGAAACATAAACTTATTGTATTCACTACTGTTTAGAAGCATTGCCCAATTAGTTTTCTTTTTTCTTTTTTTTATCTCTCGATGTAAGATGTCAAATGACTTGACTTTATAATAGGTCGGGGAAAAAGTCTTTTCGCATTATAGTATGTATGAACTTGTAATAAAATCTCTTTGGCTATACTATTTGTATCTGGCTGGTTTTGGTATCATTGAAAGTTTAAATTTTAAAGAACATAATTCCAAATTCAAATTAGGAAAATGTGTGATTCTCATTTGTTTTTCGTACTGTCAAAATGAGTGAATCTAATGAAGAAATTCGATACATTTTAAAATTTTACTACAAAAAAAGTAAAAATGCAACGCAAGCCGCGAAAAAAATTATGGACCTAGTGCAGTGTCTGTGAGAGTAGCACAAATTTGGTTTAAGCGTTTTCAATCCGGAAATTTTGATGTCAAAGATGCACGTCGCTCTGGTCGCCCTATTACGGATAAAATGGATGCCATTTTTGAAAAAGTGGAGCAAGATCGGCATATCAGTAGTTACGACGTAGCTGAAGAACTAGGAATTGACCACAAAACAGTTTTGGCGCATTTGAAAAATACTGGGTACACAAAAAAGCTCGATATTTGGGTACCTCACGAGCTCACTGAAAGAAACCTAATGAACCGTGTACTCATTTGTGATTCTTTATTACGACGTAATGAAACCGAACCATTTTTGAATAAGCTGATAACTGGTGATGAAAAGTGGATCACGTACGACAAGAACGTGCGTAGGTCGTGGTCAAAGGCCGGTCAAGCTTCACAGACTGTGGCGAAACCCGGGTTAACTCGCAACAAGGTGATGCTGTGTGTGTGGTGGGATTGGAAGGGCATTATTCATTATGAGCTGTTACCACCAGGCAGGACCATCGATTCTGAACTCTACTGCGAACAACTGATGAGATTAAAGCAAGAAGTTGAGAGAAAGCGGCCGGAATTAATCAACAGAAGGGGTGTGGTTTTTCATCATGATAACGCTAGACCTCACACATCTTTAGCCACTCAGCAAAAACTAAGAGAGTTTGGCTGGGAGGTGTTAATGCATCCGCCGTATAGTCCTGACCTTGCACCTTCAGATTTCTACCTGTTTAGGTCTCTTCAGAATTCTTTAGGCAGTGTCAGGTTAACATCACGAGAGGACTGCCAAAACCACTTGTCGCGGTATATTGATCAGAAGTCCCAATATTTCTATAGCAATGGGATCATGTCCCTACCTACAAGATGGCAAAAAGTTATCGAACAAAATGGTACCTACATACTTTAGTTAAATGTAAATAAACCATATTAAAAAATGTTTTGAATTTTCTTAAAAAATGCGAAGAAACTTTTTCCCCAACCTATATGTTCTTTTTTATATGTGGAAATTTTAATGGTTTTATGGTTTTGTTTTTGATTTTCTGTATTCTGTGTTTGTAATAACTGTATATTGGTTGGGGAAAAAGTTTCTTCGCATTTTTTAAGAAAATTCAAAACATTTTTTTTCAACTAAAGTATGTAGGTACCATTTTGTTCGATAACTTTTTGCCATCTTGTAGGTAGGGACATGATCCCATTGCTATAGAAATATTGGGACTTCTGATCAATATACCGCGACAAGTGGTTTTGGCAGTCCTCTCGTGATGTTAACCTGACACTGCCTAAAGAATTCTGAAGAGACCTAAACAGGTGGAAATCTGAAGGTGCAAGGTCAGGACTATACGGCGGATGCATTAACACCTCCCAGCCAAACTCTCTTAGTTTTTGCTGAGTGGCTAAAGATGTGTGAGGTCTAGCGTTATCATGATGAAAAACCACACCCCTTCTGTTGATTAATTCCGGCCGCTTTCTCTCAACTTCTTGCTTTAATCTCATCAGTTGTTCGCAGTAGAGTTCAGAATCGATGGTCCTGCCTGGTGGTAACAGCTCATAATGAATAATGCCCTTCCAATCCCACCACACACACAGCATCACCTTGTTGCGAGTTAACCCGGGTTTCGCCACAGTCTGTGAAGCTTGACCGGCCTTTGACCACGACCTTTTTCGCACGTTCTTGTCGTACGTGATCCACTTTTCATCACCAGTTATCAGCTTATTCAAAAATGGTTCGGTTTCATTACGTCGTAATAAAGAATCACAAATGAGTACACGGTTCATTAGGTTTCTTTCAGTGAGCTCGTGAGGTACCCAAATATCGAGCTTTTTTGTGTACCCAGTATTTTTCAAATGCGCCAAAACTGTTTTGTGGTCAATTCCTAGTTCTTCAGCTACGTCGTAACTACTGATATGCCGATCTTGCTCCACTTTTTCAAAAATGGCATCCATTTTATCCGTAATAGGGCGACCAGAGCGACGTGCATCTTTGACATCAAAATTTCCGGATTGAAAACGCTTAAACCAAATTTGTGCTACTCTCACAGACACTGCACTAGGTCCATAAACATCGCAAATTTTTTTCGCGGCTTGCGTTGCACTTTTACTTTTTTTGTAGTAAAATTTTAAAATGTATCGAATTTCTTCATTAGATTCACTCATTTTGACAGTACGAAAAACAAATGAGAATCACACATTTTCCTAATTTGAATTTGGAATTATGTTCTTTAAAATTTAAACTTTCAATGATACCAAAACCAGCCAGATACAAATAGTATAGCCAAAGAGATTTTATTACAAGTTCATACATACTATAATGCGAAAAGACTTTTTCCCCGACCTATTATTTCCCGAATAAAATAAAATAAAAATAAATAAAATGTCCATTCCAATCGTTTTGAGCTGGTCTTTAATACTACAACGTAAACGTCGTTAAATTATTGATGTTGTAAAATAAATCGCACTACTTATTTTCAGGCTGATGATTTTTTTGTCCCAATTTCCCCTCTACTAACAAGTGCAAATCGTCGCGTTTTAGGGACTTCTTCAAATGTAACAATTATTTCAAGGTTTACGTACACACTACCCGCGATGGGCGATCCGATACCAGTATGGGTTACGATTGTGATGCAAAACCACTCATTGTAGAGGCATTACGAGATTGACGAACTGGTTGGCTGCAGTAATTCGGATCTATTTGGATAATAGGATCTTTGACGAAATACCTGAATAATTATATAATCAAAACAAATCGCCTAAACTCATTGATTGATCCTATGAATAACCATTAACGTTAACTCACATCTGAAAATGGGATTTAGATATTCGATAGTTTGTATTTGCCCAAAATATAAATATTGTTAGCCGAATGGAAGAAGAATGATTGCAACCGCGGTGGCGCCCCCTGTCTTCGGCGCGCGTTCTAGACTACCGTCGTTCGTCAGTCCCAGACTTAACCTAACTGTTGTTTTTTGAGTTTATGGAATCAAGTAATCGTAACTTCTTGAATCGAACTACTTCTTCATATTTAAATTAAAGATTAGTCTAAAAATCTAATATGAAACTGATTGGGATTTTGATTCCGCCTAACACCATGACAGTTGGAGTGTTTTTTTTTTTTTTTTTTTCGAACCTCCTTGTAGCCCAGCGGAGGCTGCAAGAGGCTGGGGAGGTGAAATGCTTTACGCATACCTGATTCCGGAATCAGGTTATGTGGGACTGGTTGGCGAGTCTAACCTAACCCTAGGCCAGACCTACCCACTAAAACACCTCCCTAATGTCCTTTGGCCTGTCGGCGTTAAAAAGGATAGCCGGTCGTTTGGCGGGCGCAGAAGGCGCACAAGCCAGAAAAGTGTGTGTGGTGTATATGTTGTGCAACTAAGGGACGTTGCGTGAAGCGCTGGGGCGTGTCGGGGAGAAGCGACCTGGGACGTGCCGGAACCTGCTGAAAGTACAGCGGGGCCTGCTCGTCCTGAGTCGGGGACGGGAGCGGGAAGGACATGGTGGCGGTGCTAGGGCCGCGTTGAGGACGGTCGTCTCGTCGTCTGGGTCGACCAGGACGTGACGAGGGCGACGTCTGTGCGGTGGGATGGGTCGGATGCTCGGGAAGGTGGCGTACGTTGCCGCCTTCACGAGCAGCGGATTCGGGTGGGATGGGATCCCTTCAAAGTAGCGGGTAGAGGCTTCTTTGAAGTGTTGGGCTACGGTTGGAAGTTGGAGTGTATTGGCCACCCATGTAAAGTAATATTACAAAAAAAAAACATTTTTAAATAACAAAAAACCGCCTTCAAGAACACCCCGGAACTAAAAAGCAAAAAATAATTGTTTACTTTTCATTCATATACGAAAAACTCTTTTAATACCTAAGAAAAAGAAAATATTTATAATTAACATCTAACTGTACCATACATTTCTGACATATTAAAAAAAAATTGTGAGTGTGACTCACGAACCGAGGGTTTCGGAATATCTCTACTTGCCGCGTGAAAAGCCGTAACATTTTTCAAACAGGTTTCGGACAAATTAGACAAATCAACTATTATACGGATTGTTTCCTTCATTTGGCCTCGCAGGCTTTTTTTTTTGCCAAGTTTCATAATTCTAGGTTTTGACCTATTCCAGAGTGTCAAATATGGGGCATAATTTACCACATTTTTTTTACCGCTCCAAGTTATCATAGACTTAAGAACGCGTGGTTTTATAAAACCACGCGTTCCTGATAAAAAGGTTCTTTACAGACACACAGACGTACAACGAAGTGATCTTTTAAGGGTTCCTTTTTTAGGGTTCCGTACCCAAAGGGTGAAAACGGAACCCTATTACTAAGCCTCCGCTGTCCGTCCGGCCGTTCGTCCGTCCGTCCGTCCGTCCGTCCGTCCGTCCGTCTGTCACAGGGCTGTATCTCATGAAGTGTGTGTTTATTTTATGAGTGTGTTTATGAGATTTTTTATCTCGTCTGATGGGCACCAGGGTTGTCGGGGGCCCCCGGCACTGCTGCAATCCCGTCTCGACTGGTTTTACTCTTGTTTTTGATATAGTTTTTATTAAGATTCGCAAATAAAATAAATTTTGAAAGTTTAATTAAGTAATAAATGTTAATCACATCTCCGTATATCTTAAATACACGAAATAGTTATAATTTTAATTATCTTTCAGAGAAACGTATTCACATTTCTCGCTCAATGTTAGGCCTTCCATTCTCTACATCTAAAAGCATCGTATAAGGTCGGCGAGATTAGATTTCTCTCTACCGCATAAATGGATGGCTCTTGTACTGATTACGGTGGTATTCCGGATTCGGTCGGAGCTATTCTGCCGACTATCTTCTGTTAGTGTTTTATTTTCATAGGATTGGAGAGTTGCATTACAGCGGGGGAGTACAGTTTCAGCCGTTATAATAATATGCAACGAGAAATAAAACACAAAAGCTTATTGTAGATGGTGTGTGAGTGGCCTTGAATCATAAACGTCATAATTCTGTGTTGTTGGCATTACTTTCACGTTTTATTTAAGAGTTCAGAGGGAAAGGGCACTTAAAACGTGAAGAATCGTAGATTACAAAAAAATATGTAAATGTAATCTGAAAAAAATCTGAAATCTGGACCATTTACAAACGAACCTTATTTTTTTTAAAAGGCTTAAAATTTATTCCAAACGGTCATATAAAAAAATCAACTCTCTTGGGAACCGTTCATAGTGTTTATATGAATCGAATGCAATAGTGTAGATCTGATTGTTTTTTACAATCGTACCTTTGTTTTTTAATTGATGTTCGCGCTGTAGATAAAAAAAATTACAAAAAAAATAACCGACTTCAAAGAAAAAGCACTAAAAAGTAAAAAATAATTTTCATTTTTGTAGTTACGATTTCTGTTATTTTTGAGTCGGCGTCAGCCAATCAAGAGAACCTAACCTAACCTAACCTAACCTAACCTAACCTAACCTTGGCTGACACCGACTCAAAAAATAACAGAAATCGTAACTACAAAAATGAAAATTATTTTTTACTTTTTAGTGCTTTTTCTTTGAAGTCGGTTATTTTTTTTGTTAATTTTTTTTATTTGTTTATTTTTAGTGAATCTGAAGTACACTTATTAATTTGTACACGTCCTTTCCAATAAAAAAAGAATCACCGAAATCGGTTGGCGTTATATTGAGTTATTCGTCCATTTGTCGCGCACATCTTAATACAAATTTAAGACTTTTATGATTTTCTCATGGATATCATTGTCAGAACTTAACCAAATTAAAATGGGACCACTTGGGAAGCACTAGCTATCATTTAAAAAAATAATCATCAAAATCGGTTCACCCAGGCAAGAGTTATGAGGTAACAAACATAAAAAAAAAACAAAAAAAAAACATACAGACGAATTGATAACCTCCTCCTTTTTTGAAGTCGGTTAAAAAGTAACGAAAAATGGAATTCTCCATGCATTTAGAGGCATCTGCTACGTTATTGTGACTCTAATATTAATACCATGTCAACTTACTGAGTCTTGAATGGAGTTAGTTAAACAATAAAATCTAAATTGTGCCCTCATACGCTACGCTCCTACGTGAAGGAGTAAGAAAAAGTTTGGAGGCAAAGAAAATTTTATTTTATTTATTTAAACTGTCAAACTACACTAAGTAACGTCACAATATGATAGGTCCGTGGATTACAGATTGACTCAGTAAAGAGGAACCCGCAAAGCAATTAAGCAGTCGAACTTTTACGATGAAATTTATTTTTTTTATAAATTTATACAGACCTTCCCGAGCGACGGGTCTAACTTAGGTAGTGGCGGGCGCAACACAAAATCGTACTATTGCACTCTAGCACCTAATCTGGTTAAAATAAAAATACAGGCTTCATGATAAGAAGGATGCAACATGTATATTACAAAACGACTTATTGCTAAAAGTAAATCACAAACGCTGCGCTATATTCAAAAATAATAGAAAATAAATGCATGTTCAATCATCAAAGAATATGATGACTAACACTGTTTAGATTGTTTTGTTATATCGTGTCGCTTTAATCATAATTTCATCCAAAACCTACTTCCTTTCACCACCAATGTATTATTCTACCATACATAATCCGTATTCATACATTCTTTGCATGCATACCTACATATATACCTACATCAAAGGTAGCTGAACAAATTAATTACTTAACATATCTATCACTTAACTTTGAGGTCATTCAACTTCGAAGTTATAAATACTAGCTGAAGTTTCCGGCTCCGCTCGGGTCAATTTCGTTTTGGACATTTACCCGAGCGGATCTCAGTAAAATGTGAGTAGTGTGAATAGTGTGAGTCAGTAAAACCTTCGCGGGCGTGTTTCAGACAGTTCAATATATTTTCTGGATCTTTGCAACAGCGGCAGCGGCACCGGCATCCAACTGTAGCTAAGAAACATCCGGTGTGATCTCAATTCATTATTACAAATTATTACAAATTACCCCTTTTTATTCTTATACCATAGCCATTTAGAGGTTTCGGAGGAATGAGACGTCTAGAAGAGCTGATAAAAATACTCGAAGAAGATAAATGTCAGCAATCCAATATTCTTTTCCGCACCGAGGTTTTTTTATTTTATTCATCCATAATAGATACCACAATGTCTTTATAATCTCAAATCTATTCCTGCGAAAGCAAAAGGATTTTGCGAAATAGGAACCTTTCCTTTATCGCAGGCAAAAGCGGCCTACCCCGAGAATTCCGCTTCTATCGCTTCGAAGCGACATTCTAATTGAAGGAAGAATTCCTCTGAGATATAAAGCGAGGATTCTTGGATTTTTATCGACATACTGAGCGTCGGTGCGGTCTCAGATTGCTTTGCCGCCGCCGCGAAAACTTGCCGAGAATTTATCGGTCTATTTCACTAGCCTGAACGTGCTGAGAGTGGCGGAGAAAGTCCGTGTATGCCAAATCATAGACAACACTAGTGACGTATTGTTTTGTATTTCCGTCTTAAGTGCGACAACATTTTACTCTCATCTCTTACTCAATTTCATTGACTATAACGTTACGCACCGTGGTATGTAACAAACCATTGGTTCCAACGTAAACTCAACATCCCAACCATAAAAGACGAAGCCAAAGCCAGAACTGAAGACTACAAATTGAGAATAGCTCGGCATCCGAACAAATTGGTATCCAAACTGATGGAATCTAGAGTCTTCACCAGACTGAAGAGAAGAGCACCCCAAGATTTCATCACTGCATAAAAAATATGGGAAATGTTACGGAACATTTGCCACACGCAAGACTAACTCCCACCCTACAGACACAAAAGCTGATTAAGTGTATATAGAAGCGAACCTCCAAAATTTTGAGTTTATTTTTATTTTATCTCAGGTAGGATAAGAATGATCCCCGTGAACCAGTAGAAAAATCAAAATGTCAAAGTTTCGACTATTATCTAGCAAAACGGTTTCCTTCTGCTTATATTATTTAAAGATGAAGCGAGAGCTGTGCTATGATCGTTCCGTATAGCGCTCTAGCATCTCTACCTACCCCTCCGGGAAAGCGACGTGAATGTATGTAAGTATGTCTATTCTTGAACTTAAACTCCCCATACTACCTATATCCGGTGCTGCGGATATAGGCAGTATGGGGAGAAATAAGGGATGCAAGTTCCACAGAGCAACATCCATTGTAGTACCTGCTGAACAGACTGAGCGACCCCACAAACCGCCTGGGGCTCATGCGCACGGATTGCGTGTCCCGAATTCCTCAACTAGACTAGGAGGTCGCGACAAAAATGGTAACGATAACGTAAATGGCTGAAACTGGGTTCACGGGATAAAGTACAACCCTCTGAAGCTAAATGTGTCAGTCTGCCTGTTCCAAGTGGTTGCGTTACTTAGATAAGGCGCCGGAAAAAGTAGTTATGGTGACAAAAAATACATATGATAAGGTAAATGGATACAAATGATGAAGCATGAAAGTATCAATACATACTTGCCTAGCAATACAAAAACTGAACAAATCTTTGGTTGAATTTAGTAGTAATAGGCGATTTAGAATACAGATATAACTTTAGGTATATTTAAGTATTTAATTAAGTAACCGTCTGGTTATTGTTGTATAATTAATACTTATCAATGTTTCCAGACAATCAGTATATTCATCAGCAGGTACATACCAGCGTCTATTTTATATAGCCAATCTAGATAACGCAACCACTTGGCGCAGGCAGACCGACATATTTAGCATCAGAGGGTTGGTCTCTAACACGAGAACCCAGATTCAGCCATTTACCTTATCGTGACCAAAAATGTCGTGACCTCCCGGAATAAACCAACTACCATAACTACCATCAGTGCATTATCACTAATACGTGGCTAAGCTGCCGCTATACGGATGAGTTTGTCCCCACTCCCATGCATCCTTACTCGATGACTCCAATGAAGAAACGGTACGATGTGGTGATCTTGGCACTGTATTACTGTCTCATATTCCAAAGTCGGCAAGTCACTTATTTATATTGCAAATCCCGCAGACGTCTGCTATTGAGTAGGGTTCTCGAGTAGGCTTCGCCACAAGATTGCCAGGTCCAGGTGGCTCGGGGCCGAAGGTCGGGACCTCTGCAGCCGCCGACCGCTAACCTGGCTCCCGCCAGCACAAATAACCTGATCATCAATCAAATCGTATTATGCTGTACTACTTCGGGCGCTGGTCGGTGAAATGGCCGGAACTTCACCGTAATCGTTGGGTGTAATTAATAAAAGCTAACTAATTTGATGAAAAGAAAACGAAATATAAAAAATAATATTTGCGGATATATATTTTTTAATCGGTTAGCGGAGATTTGCTTTGCATGCTTAGAGGTCATGGCTTTAAATCCCCGTCCCGTTCGTGCACCACTTTTGGTCTTTTTCTTTCACGAAACTTTTTCTTTCTTAAACGAATCCATGCAAACTGTAAATCCTCTTTCCTTACAAGGTGGTAGGGCATTGAATGAAAATATTTTCGAAGCGGCAGTCGAAAATTATTCCATCCAAGGATGGGCCTATTTTATCTTGTTTTACTTATTAGTACGGTTTTCACGCAGTTCGTTGATTTTAATTCACTTGTTTGTTTACGATTATTTATTGTTATGTTTACTGTATAACCAAGACTTGTTTAATACCACCATTTTCGTAGGAATAGTTGCTATTTTCCTTAATTCCTTAATTAATAAAAGTTGATTTGAAGCGTCAAAGAAAATTGTCCGTATTTTCCATACAGTTAAATGTTTCCGTGCAATATAAGGAAAAGACTGACATGGCACCTAGTTCCCATGAGGGTTGGGCTAACTAAAAGTGTCATGAAGCCATCTTTGTATGTCAGATTACATATAAAATATCACGACCGCTCTCTAGACATAAAACGTGTTCACGTCCACGATAATGAAAAAATCTAGACTTCCAAGCATTTCACTTTTCAAATCCTTAAACTGCATTGAAAGACTAGCTTGTCTGCTTAAGCGGGATGCAGATCACAAGAAGTTCTAATTTACTATAAAGCTTGCTGCAAAGATATATTGAAAGGTTTGCCTTCTACTATCTAGAAGCTCTGTATGGAAATATTATTTTTCTTCAATTGTTCCTCAATTTTACAATAATAATTTCAATTATTGTACATGTACGTTGTGAACATAACCCTTCTTCTTTTTTTTCTCAGTAGCGCCTGAGTAATAATATGTTTTCTCAGGTTAACATTTTTGTTTCCACTCCTATGGATTTCCTCCCATTCCATTCTCACATTTTACTATGGATTGTCTTATGGAAGGAAATATCACACACAAAATGAATTGCAATGTTCTTCCCGTTTGATCTTCCGTACTGATACTATATAATTATTATTTTTATTGTTATTGAATGCGAATATGATAATGAAAATGTATAACATTTTATAGAATCTAATTACCATTACCTAAATGCCAGTATTAACTTCTCGCATTTACCAAAATACGATATTTAAAAGGGTTCGCAACAGCAAAAGACCAATCGTCTTTTACATAGCTGACAGGAGTAATTAATTTTAAGTTCTGCTTGATCACCTTTAATTACTTATCGTATTTCAGTAAATTTGAAAAGTACAATAAGCACGCAATGAGTTTAATGTTGTTTTTGTTTATTGTTTGATCATCATTCACAGGCAGCACACTGCAGTAGGATTTGTCATATTTAATCATTAGCCAGTTCAGCATTCACAGGGAAAGAGAAAAAATAGATGAGCAACTAAGCAGTAAGTCACAATCATTGTTTCAAAGAAGTATCGAGTGATAAAGGCGGAAGTAGCGACCGAAACTCATCTATATAGCGGTAGCGTAACCATGTTTGCAGTGATTATACACTGACAGCAGCGACGGCCAGTCAGTCCGCTAACGAAATCCGGGACGCGCAACATCGAACGTTCGTTGCACTAAATAGCATCCTGTATGGTTCTTACATGTCGTTGGAACTCTGAAACATCAGGATTGAACGAATTTGTAAGCGAACTCACTGGCAGGATCTACCGACAGTTTCCAATTCCATTTCCATTTATTTAAACTTTAGCAGGCCTATTCCTGGAATTCTTTAATCAGTAATCAGGAATCCTGGGCCTAGAAAGCCCCTTTTATTGGGGTTTTCAAAGCGATTTTCTTGACGAAAATATTCCGGAAAATTTCGTGAATTCAGTGTTTTTACCTGTGTTATGTACTTAATAAAATGGAAATCTTCGACACAATAATTTATAATATGATAATTTCGATCGTCACTTCTATCCTTACTCTATGTACTATGTACTATGTACTATGTACTATGTAAGCCAGGATATCTACTCTCCCCAGCTGATAGGTCAAGAGACCTTGGATATTGCAGCCACCTTTCATCTCAGGCGGCGAGGCGCCAATGTTCTTTGTCGTTGCCGGCGGGGCAGGCGGCGCGCGGCGCCTGGGAGGCCAATTGTAGGAATTCCGAGTTGATAATTCAGGAGTGTTCTCAGAAGAAGAATTCAAGTTGACACCAGTCGGTTTTGTAATATGATATTAACTAATTTAAATAGTTACATGCCAGGGCTTTCCTTATATTGCTGAATTGATTATTGAACTGGATGGAAAAAACTGACAATTTCTATTACCGCTTTGACCATTGTTAATTTAATGCGATGATACCAACCCGGGCTGAATTAACCTTACCAGCTAGGAAAGTAAGGAAGGGACGTACCGTTTTACGTGGAATCCAAACCACAGGTTGAAAAGGAACGGTCACCCATCGAGATCCCAACCGAGATCAGGGTTACTTCACTAAGCTTATCGAACCGTAAGGCGTCGCGACACTGAGCTACCGAGACTGACATGGTATTCTAGTAATCAATCGCAGTGCCACTCGGAATGAATGGCACGAAATAAAACATTTCCAAATATTTCCGCATTCAGCGCTAACGAAAAATTACATATATATAAGCGATCAATAAATGCCCCAGAATAGGTCAGAAGTTATTTACTGATTCAGTGAGGATTTCGAAGCGAGTACTCCGTATATAAATATTTGAGCGCAAGAATTCGCCTCCAGGCGTGAGAGTCTACCGCGACCCGCACAACCTTCTGTGCGTGTTACGTGCAGTATGGACGTGTCCAGGGGAAGAGATGTGCTGAGTGGGATGCACTCATAAACTAGTGGCTCTCTGAGCTTTAGACCTCGGGTGTCTCATTGAACATTTGGCTTGTCTACAAAATTCTATACAAATATCGAACCTGCTTGCAAAATTTCAAGAGAATCGGTTGAGAAATGCGACATGTAAAGGAAAACAGTTCAAAATTACCGCCATTAAAAAAAACCGTGTCTACTTAAAAAATGCTATTAAATATAGAACCTGCCTACAATTTTACACGAGAATCGGTTATGAAATGTGACCTGAAGAGGAGAACAACCGGACATACGAAAGCATTTTTGCCTAATCATGAAACGGAGATATCCGTCATTAATGTTAACTTTTTTGTATCACAAGAGGCAATTAACTCAGCCTACTGAAGCTGGAGTCGTATTTTTATCAATATTTATGAAATAAAATAAAATAATTCTTCGCCTGATTGACGTCTTCATAACATAACTCGAGCTGCCTTTTTAATACCAAATTACACGCTTTAAGATATTTCCGGTCAAGTTATATCGGTATTAAGTGAAAGTCCTATTATTGTGAAGAAAAAAAAACGGATTTAAGGTCTGTTGACTCTTACTTGCGAAATCTTCAATTGGATATTACGACCTTGAGTAAAATTTTTTCACATATCAAAATTAATTTGAAAACGCGACACATGAAAAAATAGAAGGAAATGAAGAAGAATTATATATTTTAAAAAAACGATCCGTGGTATAGAAAAATCTTAATATAAATAGAATAAAAAGATTCAATAAATTTAAAAAATTTGAGTGACTATTGCGGTGATTATGTAAATAAAAACAGAAACGCAACGAATCAGAGCATCGTTTTGTGGTTGAGATTAAGCTTTCGTCGAAAAAACCGTTTCTACGAACTAAATGCGTTACTTTGCCGCACCGCCAGTGTATGGAATTGCCAGCCGGCGAGTGCTTTTCCTCATACATACAACTTGGGAGTTTTTCAACGCAATTTAAACAAGCTCGATAGCTCTTCAATAGTCCGCAAATTAGTGATGTCGCGCGGTTAGGTGGGTTTGGCTTATCTGAGCTCGTTTGGTCTCCCGGCACAGTCACCCATACCGGTTATTCATAAACAACGATATATCGACGTGCCTCTAGACGATTAGAGAAGTAATTATAAAAATCACTACACGCAAACGTATATAAAGACAATATTTAATAAAATAAGACTACATTTTTACAAAATCATTAATATTAAAAATCACATCCACGGTTTCAGCCAAAGGAACTGGTTTCAGCCAGTGAGCCATCCATCAACCGCACTGCATGGTGCATGGTACGCAACCTGCACCGTTGCACAACACTGCAACGCGGTTAGTGCATCTAGCTGCACCCAGAAGGCCGCACCCATACAACTGTGGCATTACCTTAGAGTATCAGCTGATCGAGCGAAGCGAAGCTCGACAAGAATACCCCACCTATAATGATATCATATTATTGGCACCGCATTTCCGAGGGAATTAGATTATTTTTATGTAACTGGACATAGATGGCTAATACCAAACTGAACGTCAGATATTAGCCTAACACACCACATGGGAACTAGGTGCCATGCCAGGACCTTCTTTATATTGCTCGGCTACATTTATGCCTTACCTTTAAGAGCACGACTAGACTGAACTGAACGGAAAACACGGACAAATTTTAATTTCCGCTTCGACAATACATAGTTACATAGTAGGGGAGGCGAACTACATTTTGATATGGGTTCCTAACGAAATGCACTTGTCCAACTAAGAAAGAGAAAGAAAGTGGTGTTTGACCGGGGTGAGGATTTGAACCCATAAACTCTCGCATGAAAGGCAAGCCTCGAGCCCCTACACCACGAGCTGTACGAACGACGTTGGAACTCGATACAATCAGCAGTAAGAGAATTCGTAAGCGAACTGACTCACCGGCGCTACCATTGTTGTATGTAAATGTGTCTACGCGCCGCCCCCACACAAATGCGACTCGGTTGCTACTGTCGCTGCAAACGAGTGAAACTTACAGAGCGGAAGTTAATGAAACTGGCATGCCCATGCCCAGACGACGGAGAAGATCTTACCATGACCAGTTAGGTCAAGTGCTTCCTTGATTTTAAATTCGAACCACCCGTACGTAATGAAGTAGTGCTTTGATTGTATATCACGTATCCATCTCTGACTACCACTCAAGGGAAACTGCGGGATGTTCAGTAAACGTAAATGTAAGTCCTTACTCAAGCCTCGCATTATTCTCAAGATGAAGTACAGATTTAAGATTAGCACCTCATATAATCTAATCCTAAACTGTGAGAATTCACGCGTTAGTAATTTATATGTAAATCCAATAAGTTATGGACCGGAGCTGAATTTCGGGTGGATCTGTTCGCAGAGACCTTCCGTGAATCGGGTGGAAATTTATGTCCTGGAAATGTAGACAAAATATCTCCAGGTATCTACTATGGAAAACTCGTCGCTTATTAAATAATTTAAGGAAATGTTACTCGTACGTTTTTTTCATATTAATTTTCATGAGCAAGAGCGTAAAATTGTATTTGACGCAAGAGTTTGTGCGATAATTACAAATGGATTACAAAGAATTGGCTTAGCGAACTACAAAGATGAGCACTGAATAGGTTAAATAAATAAATGGTTTGTGGAAAGAGAGATTAAAATTAATTTTCTACAAATTGCCACTTAGGGAAGAAGAAAAAATATGAGCCCATGTAACATTTTGACAAACTTCTTCGTTAAATGTTAGCCTGATGAAATCTGTTTCACTTTCGTTAGGGTGTTTTTTATAAGCGGCGGCAAAATGAATCTTTGTCCCAATTATTTCTCAAATCACATCTTCCATCGATGTATTCGCCCAGGAGACCGCATTCAGAAAAACATAGGGCACATTGATCTAGACTAAAAACATGAATAATTTATTTCCAATCGCGAATGCACACTTCGTGGTTCGGAATCCATGTTAAACTGTAGGTTTTTCTTCCTTAATAACTGCTCGGCCGGGTTGACATTCTCGCATTCGATGAAATATTTTTGAAGAGGATTGCCTCTTGTCCGAATTATTTCTATCCAGTTCAATGGAGCCACGCTCATATTAGAAGGATGGTTCTGGATCCTTAAGGATTGTGGTGTTGGGCTAATATTACGACGTTAGGTGAGGTAGTAGCTACCCATGTTCGGTCCAGAAAAAACCACACGAGCCGCTGAACTCACAGAAGAGGACGTACACAGACTCTATTACGAGATACAAATTACGTATCGCTAAGATCATCTACTATCTATATATTTTAAAAATATTTTCTGCACAGATATAAAAATCCATAGTGCGATTTAGTGTATTCCTCAAATGCCTGATCTATTCAATGGTGTAAATATTGCGGAATCGATGATCACAGCGATTTTTCGAAAAATGATTTGTAACTCGTAATAGAGGCTCAGTACCTACATTAAAATTGTCAACAAAGATCGTCAGTCGAGCTGATGATCGATATTCGACAATTTGACTCGCCAATTGGCTGTTTTCCCCTCCCTATCGTCCGTCAGGTGCTTTGTCTCGAGTTTGCCGAAGGAAAGCCGATTCAATTTTAGCCACATCGTTAAATCGGGATTTCCGAACGACGGCCGAGACATGCAAACTGAGGACCGTGCCAAGCCCACAATAGGTCGACAATCAATATAATGTTTATGTTAATGGCGACCACGCTGGACCACTCCATGTATGAAGTATCCCTGGTTGTTCTGTGGGAGAAATACTTCCGTGAGTGTATTATTTAGTTTAGTAGTTTAGTCAATGCGATGGTACCAATCCTGGCGGGATTAAGCCTAACACCTAGTAAGTAAGGAAGGGCACCTACCGTTTAACGTGTAACACGAAGCACGAACGACAAATCCCTTAGTCGGTTTCTACGACATCATGAATGTCAATATCATGTGAAGAAATGCAGTGGAACTATTTTTCCACACGTGCCGGAACCCACACAGCACAATACTAATGCATAAAGTGAAGGTTCTGGCGGGGTACCTAATTTCTTCAGGAAGTCTTTTAATAGGGCTAATGACATGATGAAAGTTGTGTGGTTTTAGACATCCATGCCAGGTTTCAGAAAAAAACACTAATCATCTCGCTAATTTTTCTCCGATTTGTATGGAAGGTACCATTTTTATTATTTCTCTGCGTAGATGCTGCATTAAAGAACTTACTAACTAAGAAACAGTAACCTATTTTTCACGTCCAGTTTAATAAAAAACGCTAAATGTATTTACAATATAATATATTTTTTTAAATCCCCATTTGACATCCTCACTAGACATTTGAATCACGACGCACAAACGTACTGTACAAAAACGTTAAAGAGCGATACTTACGCAGTCGACATTCATGTCGACCTACAGGCGGTCGACCTATGTCCCCAGGTCCGCCGCCACGAAGGGCCCGAGTGGACGGGCGGTATTGTATCGAAACTAGGATTTAACGATAATGCCCGCGCGAGCAGCGGATAAAGTTTTTGGTTTATAGTTAGTTTGGTATCGCGGATCGAGCGTTTCCTTCGGAATCTTGTTTGGAATTAGATAAGGCGCCAGGTTCTAAGATTTGAGGATGCAATCGAGGTAGTTGTAGTTCTGGTATTTTGTTACTTTAGAATATGGTATGGTGCATCAAGTGCGTCGGCGGAAAGCAGTGGTTCCGTACCGCTGAGTGCCGGGAGGAGTGGAGAAAAATTGGAGAGGCGTATGTCCAGCAGTTGACGCAAACACGCTGACTGACTTACTGACTGTGTATTGGTATTTTGGCTCTGCATCGCTGTGTGTGGTCATTGGTAAGAGCTGTTGACCTAACTGCTAAAAATACCTACTTTTACTTTCATTAATTCCTAAGCAGTGCTCATGAAAGTAAGGTCCTGATTGACACCTAATCCCTTCAGGAATACGGTGTATTCCATGAGCTTGTGCGCAGTACCAGCCATGGGCGCCCATGTCTTGCAGGTGTAGGTTAGGTTAGGTTAGGCAGTAGGCAATAGGTCAAAAGTCTGGTCTAAAAATCGGCAACATTGTGTCTTTCGTGGAGTGAGACAATTTCACAGAAATTCTTCACGAATGCATTGGAGGATATATTCATGAACCTCGATTGGAATGGTATGGGTATAAATGTGAACAGCAGACACCTAAATAACCGCTTTGCGGATGAAATTGTTCTAATGGCAGAGTTACCTGAACGTGATGCTATGTGACCTACCACGGGAGTCGCAAAAAGATGAACTCAAGATAAATGAGGACAAAACCAAGCTAATGCAAACCACAGAACTAGCATCAGATTTGATCACCGTCTTCGGCGCTGTAACAGAGCAAGACCAGGAATATTGCTACTTGGGACAAGTGATTAGACTCGGACGAGACTCACTCGCAAAATAAATGGAAAACCTAAAGAGTTCTCACATTCCAAGACGCCCTATAGTCTCGCAAGACCTTTTATAAGATTTAAATATAAATGGAACATATGATTATGAAATAAGGGGATAGGTTGTCTTACAATTTGTGACCTACATTCAAAAAATCAAATCAGTAATTATCTCGTAATGTTATTCTTATAATGACGAGTCGTGCATGAAAATTACACGTTGATAATTTTCTCTTGGTTGCCGCTTAGATTCCTGGTTGAGGCATTAATCTACATAACTCAGTTATTCGACCTGGGTCAGCGAGCATGGCAGGATGGTAGTAGCAACAGAAACTCGGTTGTATGGGGGCGACGTAACCACGTGTACATACAAAAATAGAAGTGCCGGCGAGTCAGTTCGCTTGCTAATGATTTTCTCGAGTTTTAACGACACGTAATAACTTTACAGGATAGCATCATTGAATCCATTTTAGTGCACAGAACGGAAAATATTTAGATGCTAAAAAACTTTAGGACAGTTGTTTTTCTTACCTTTATTTTACAATTTTCTGTACTGAAAATACAGAAATAAAAAAAAACATGCGGACATGGAATGAAGCTTTATAAAATGATCAAACAATCTGACAACTTTTCGGGGTAGAGAACGTGGAAAAAGATTTTGCACATTTTTTCCGTGCAAAATCTTCGATTTCCGCTGTCTTAACATATGCCTGAGATCAAACTCAAATAATTTTTTTTTAGATTTATCTTTAGATTTAATTTTTCAGAGGACACGTGTGCTAACCATAATTATTGTTTTTTCATGGATTGCTCAGGGTAACGCAATGGCTTAGAATTACTAACCGGGCTGGGTCGCAAGTTATATAAATAGTTATAGTTATAATTTCTTTCTTCCTATTTTTGGAAACCTAGAGCAGAAATAGCGACGCGCGACGTGCAAAACCCTTAAGCAAGGATCTAAATCGATAGATGAATCGTCGCCATACGTCAAATGTGAAAAGATATCACGAACTAATTGTGCTTAAAGCACATTTCGTGACGCGACGCACACGACACACGTCGCAGTGTGACAGCCAAGCGGGTTGTGTTTTCGTATAAGGATAGAGTAAGTTCAATCGAGTGTCCGGAATCGACATGATGATGTACTTGAAGTGGCACATACATACATAATAAGAACGTTTAACGAGTTTCTGGTTTAAAAGGCTTATCTATTGATCTATATCTTTGCACTTGAGGGTTTAAAACGTAAAAATATCGCAATTTACCTATTCGCATAAACATCGATGAGCTCCCACCACTAAAGCGTCTTATTCGCGTCAAGGGCAGGACCTAGGAATCTATTACCATTTATATTGAAACAGGGATCTTGAGGCCACTCCGAAACCCTACTTGAGGGCACCGCGCCGTCGCCGCCCGCCCTTGAAACTCGCCCTAAACTTTTATAATAATATTTTGAGTAAGTTCGCGGAGTGATTGGTTCGAGGGCTGAAGGCTCTCGCGGCTCGAGATCTGTTTTGTTTGCTCGGATTTAGGGATTTGCAATCGAGGAAAGAAGACGGATGCAATTTGGTTTGGCAAAATCCGGAAGTGGGTTTTGGAAAATTTTAAAGTTAATTCAAAATGGTTACATAGTGTACATAAGTGTGATATATTTCGAATAAGTGCTAACGTAAAAAACTCAATTCCTGGATGTTCCTATGATGCCCTTAAGGTGGGCCAGTAAGCACCCGAAAATGTCGCCTCCATTACAAACGTAGTTTACTAATCATTTTAAAACCACTGTTCCGATTTACTTGATATTTGGTGTCTAATGCTACCAATATATGTGTCTGCATGTCTTTGTTTTTTCGGTGAATGTATCCTGAGTAAAACCACAGAGAAAACAAAATCATGAAATATTTGTTTGTTTCGGTTTGGATTTAAAAAAAAAGCGTGCAGACACAGATATTTGTTGCCTGATATTAGATATTAAATATCAATTTAATTGAAACAGCTGTTTTCAAATGATTAGTAAACAATGTTTGTATGGGGAGCTTAGCTTACGGGCCATTCTTAATGCTTTGCCTTCGGCTCGGCTCACGGGGGCTGCATGGTTTTCAGGTTTTCGATAATGTGGTTATTTGTGAATCGTAATTAGTTGCGCGTTGTACCCACGCGATGAAAAACCAGCTCGAGTCAGTCTCAGAGGGCGCTAGGCCGCCAACTTTGCAGCACTGGCAAGGAATACCTGAACATGCTGTGTGGGTTCCGGCGCGTAAAAAGAATACAATCGGGCCTACTGAATTTATTCCCGTGCATGTCGTAAGAGCCGACTAAGAGATTCGTTGTTCGTGGTTCGGATTCCACTGTATCTGTGTAAGAAAAGGAGGAGGAATAAGAAGATCCTAAGGTTATTCGCGATTCTAGGCTAATATCATGACACTAGGCGTGGTATAAGCCATCCATGTCAAATCACATAAACAAATGTAGGCATTAAAAAGGATCACTTATTACGAGAATTGTACTTCAAGTTACGAAACAAAATGTCTTGAATGTATTCAGTTGAACGTACGTTCCTTACGCCCGGTTCCACCACCTCCAGCTACAAAAATCCCAAAGTTATCTTTCAGTTACATCATACAAATATTGCATGTAGCCGAAAGTTAACTATCGGATTTCAGGTAACTGGAGGTGGTGAAAACAGGAGTTATTCTAAATATATAAAAATTGATGGTGGTCTGTCCGAAAACGATACCCTTTGACTCCGTTTGACCGAACGCTAAGAAATTTTAGTTCATTTTTATGGATAAGGTTTTTATGCCACCCACGCAGATGGCGTTGCAGCCAAATCTGCACCGCTCAACAAATAAAATTCGGTATCATGTCCAAAACGGAATTGACCCGAGCGGAGCTGGGAACTTCAGTTAGATTAAATTTTAGAAAGGGTAACCTAGTAGGGGAAGGGTTTTTTGGGTGTTTGGGTTCTTACAGTTTTACATGTGTTCCGAACCATGGGACAGCTCGCATCCATAACGAAATGCACTTATCCAACTCAGAAAGGGAATGAAAGTGGTGAATGACCGGGGGGAGCATTTGAACCCATACCCTCTTGCACGAAAGGCAAGTTCTCTAACCCCTACATGTGGTGTAGGTAGGGGTTAGAGAAGAGCTGTATCTGTCTCGAATATGTTTAGTTTAGTGACCGAGTCGCGGATCTCAGAGCATGCATTGCCG
This sequence comes from Incurvaria masculella, assembly GCA_946894095.1. NCBI lineage: Eukaryota > Metazoa > Arthropoda > Insecta > Lepidoptera > Incurvariidae > Incurvaria > Incurvaria masculella. The sequence continues at coordinate 18,837,335 of OX335642.1, forward strand.
AGTTCGCGCGACCTTAGTACGGTGTTGTGTTTAGTCTGTGACTATGGGCTGTCACAGAGTGGCACGATTTGAGAGGACCTTGGATTTTACTGGAAGGCCAACGACACGTGTACTTTGTGCGGGGTTCGGTTTCGGGTGAGTGTTTGGTGCGGTCTACGAGTCGTGGAGGGTTTTTGTGAGTGCTGCGTGAGGTAGCATTCTTCAGCCAGCCAACACCAAGCCGCGACGCCGCTCGTGTCACGCCGAGGATTCAGTGAGCTCCCTAGAATCTTATCCCAGACCCAGATGCTAATAACTTCTGTAGCGCCACTACTTAGACGGGGTGAGCACCGCGGCTTAAAATAAATATGTTTATGTAATCAGGCAGGAATAACTAATACCATAATTACTGTTACGTCACTAGCCCATGGGACACCAGATGGAAACTAGGTGCCATGTTCGGGTCGTCTTCCGTATACTGTACGATTACATTGAATGGTGCACAAAAACAAGCAATTTTCATTGAATGCGTTAGTACCCGGGCAGGAGAGACCCGCCCGCCTATTCAGTAAACAAGGGACACTTTCAGCTTTATGAGATGCTGGAGGAGTTGCAGGAAGTTACGAATGCGAGCTGTACCGTGGTTCGGAACCCATGTAAAACTGTAGGCCCCCTTCCCGTACTAGGGTTAGGCCCGCCCGGGTTGGTATCACCGTTTTGGATGAAACGATGGTCGAAAATATAATGAAAAATCGACCATGTTTGCCATAAAGTTCAATACATCGCCGTGCGTGCTTTTTTATGTTAAGTGCGGCATGGACCTATTAAGGTGCCAAACGACGCCCATGGGCTTTCTAACTTTCAGGGGAGCTGCGAAAACCTTGCCGGCCGTCTAGGCGCTTCTTCACACGTTTGAAGGACCCCAGGTCGTAATTTGGGGGAAATACCTCGGAAGAGAGTTCATTTCATTGTTTACCCTATGGATAATGAATCTAGAGGATCGGTGGATTCTTATTTTCGAATTTCGACAGTGAATTTGTACATTTTCTACCTGTTTCGCGAAAGTGAAAATAGAAAGGGGACGGAGGGAAAGCGTTATGCAGCTCCGACGAGCATTCTCCATGGTAAAGACAATAGAAGACAGAAGAGACCCTACATCCCTTCGGAGTTGGGCTAACGTGATGACGGTGGCTGTGGTAGACATCTATGTACAATTACATTAAAAGTCCCTGCCGTCAGCATATTTTTAATAAAATACCTCTCTTTATAAATACAAACCGAATTTAAGGGTGGTATGAGGAGAATATCGAATGCAATCATCCGGCTAAGTCTGGTTATGTACGACCCTTAATACGCCTTAATAAATGCATGCACTCGAGGGTAATGGATGCACGCAGATTAAGAGCACCCCAGTTATGGCAGGGTGAAGTTTATTGGCCACTAAATTTCGCCCACCCCCCAAAATAGTAATTACATATTCCAAAATGAGCTTTCTTTGCCCTTATCTCGCTTTCGGGGCAAAGTTTTAATGAAAGGAAGGGCGTTCGCTCTTGCCGAACGGAGGCACGGAGACCATCGAGAGCCTAGCAGATAATAACGTTAAGGTTATACTAATACCTGAAGATATGAAGCTGACCCAATAGGAAAACCTATCTATTTCGCAATACTTCATAGAATACATATTTTGTTGTTAAGTAAAAATATTATGATTGCGGGTGTGGTATTATCCATCCATGTCCAAAAAACGAAGGATTTTTATTTAAAAATAATTATGAACGTTAGTGTTTTCTTCATGTAACTGATGTAGATTTTAATTCATCATTAGTTTTTTTACCAAGCTTACAAGTAATTATTATCACAAGCAATGCTCTTTCGGCAATTGTAGAGACCTGTAATAACTCTAGTTGTTCCAAAATAAACTGTGATTATTTCATACCATTAGAAAGGGCATATATTTCATCTCTAAATAAGTATGTGATATATATGTAGAATCGACCGTAAAGCAAGAACACATTAATTTAAGAAATAGAGCTGTAAAAAGAACTATCTTATGAATATACTGCAAGGCTGAACCCGAACCAGCAAACACACCTTTCGCGAGTATGCGTCTACCAATTTAGCCACCTCCTTCAGGTATCTCCATAATTTTAAATCATCCTACAGTTCCTTCTCCCGTAATCAATGTCTTCTTCTACTGTTTAAGATTATACATACATTACCTGCGTTGCGGACTGAAGCAAAGATTGAAGATTCAAACAGATTGCCATCGTCACCAAAATCTTATTTCGCATAAGACGCAAGACCCTAGATTGACTTGACCGGTCAAGTGTGATCGTGTTAACGCGCCGAGGGTTCCGTCACTGCTGGACATGGACATGGGTCATTCGCCCTCGCCTGATGATTATTTTACAATTGTATACAAAAGTAACGCTTCAGAAATATAGCTTTCCCCAAAAATGTTTAAGCAAAACTAATTAGTTGGTGCACCACTGTAGTGCACAAGTGTAGTGTTCGAACAACGATTAATCGGAGGACAATTCAGGAAAAAATGCGTGTGACCGACAGACACCAGACCACAAGGTTCTCTTTTTTCGTTTTTTGCGACGGGACCCTAAAAAGTAACGTACTTGCTTTGACAAAAACGAATTTTACTTACAAAGTACTCCAAATTCCTGAAGTTTCTGAAATCCATCTCGTATCAACATGTATTTAAAAGAATTGGATTATGGTAATTTGCGACGGAAGGTCGCTAGTACAAACAGACTGCCGCTGCATTTATGGGCCGAAAGTTCAACTAACTTATTCTGTGGTTTAACTCGCGGCCATATTCTGCGAGCGCGAGTTCGCGCCGCTCGATGGCGTTGGCGTAAGGGTCGTTAAGTGTATTACGAACGTGTTTACGGCGTAGGTATTGCAATTTTCTGCTTTATTTTTATCGGATATTTGAATTGGGCACGTGAGCGGTGGTAAAGTGCGATTCCCGCAAGTTTGAGCCCGCGACGGTCCCCGGGGCCGTGTCTTTGGAATGGATTTGCGGAGTTTCGCCCCGTTGTTCCGGCAGCCGTCTCTACGAGTATGCGACTCTCGATGCAGACATCGCTTTATTGCTCAATCTGCTTTCCAATTTGCAGTTTTAGTTTTTCGTCGCCTTGCGAGCGTTTTCGACAATGATACATTTTTATTTTGCAGGAGGTGCCGTGTAGGGGGCCCATCACAAAGTCCAAATAGCTCAAAGTCCAAAACCCATACCGTCCAAAACACTTGTGAACATGGATATTTTTAAGTAGGTTAGGTTAGGCTAGGTTTTGTATGCAAACTGACATGGATGACGAATTAACTAAAGCTATTAGTTTCATACACCACATTCCCGAAGGATTTAGGGACCATGCCAGGAACTTGCCTTTATGAGCACGGCTACATTGAACTGGATGGAAAACACGGACAATTTTTCGTTGCCGCTTTAACAGTTTTATCACCTTCATCATCATGAATAGGTTAGATTATATGCATTTTATAATACACACGAAAAATACATACTTTTGGATGTTCTGGGTGTTGGACCTTATACTTCTTGGACTTTCTGAAAAAAGTAGTCCCACTGTATTTCTTCCCGTATATATCGTATATTAGTCGTTCGTGGCTCTGATTCGACGTAACACAGTAGGTTGAGAATCCAATCCAGGTCGTTTATTATTTGTTGTGTATTTTAACTTATGTATGTCTACTTACTCTTACGCAAATCATTTCGATACGAGAAAAGTTTCCAAGTTAATAATCAGAATGAACTCCGCATAGTAAATGTTGTGATATTATTTTATTGTTGTTAAGTATGTATGTAATGTGGGATATAACGGTGCTTAATGCATGTTAATAAAAAGGTATAAGCTTTTTAATTCAGCTCGCATCCGGCGTCCAAATCGGTTGATCGGACCCGGATCGGTTGCCCATGCCCCGAGATTTTATACCCGGGAAAAACGAAGGTGCAAAAATAATCCGGGTCTGTAGGTACCATAGATAAACAGAGAGGAGATATGGCATCGAGCGCGCCTACTATGAACCCCGCTGTCTCCAATTTTCAAAAAACTCCCAATCCAACTTAAGCGTACATGCCACATGCAAACATAGTCGCAGACGTATTGGAGTATCTGTGTGGTTGGGAACTGACTTGACGAGCGCTATTTTAGAGCACATTCATAAGTAGTTGGCGAACAGTGTATGTATTTTCACTAAGAAGTGAAATGTAGCCGAGCAGTATAAGGATGGTCCTAGCTTGGCACCTGGTTAGTGTGATGTGTTCATAAATGTCTAGTCACATAAAAAAAACGAAACGTCTGATTAAATCACTCACTTGCCTGTTCACCCAGCGTGTTAATTTACCATAGTAACCGGCAAATAAGATTAATAAACTTCTCCTCAAAATTTACCCCAAACTTATTTCATCGCTATGACATCCACACCTTATTTCCGGGCACTACAAAGTTACTTCGCGGGAAAATCTTTAAAAACGAAGTTAGTGCCGTCCGAGTGTTCGGCGCGCTTCTGAAGCGGTGTTGCTCAACTCCTCTCGCGTTCCGAGCTCACCTCGCACAGAGAGACAAGACCCGCAAACTATAACCAAAATGAGTTTCTTCAGCAGAAGAGAGCATCTCGCTCGCAGAAGGAAGCGAGGTCCGTTTGGATTGATGTTTTTTTAATGGCATTAGACATCACAGCTGCCCGACGACGCCCGTGGGCTATCGAACTTTTACTGTGGTTGCGGCAAATATCCCGGCTGGTCAGGTGCTTCTTTACACCATGTTTGAAAGACCCCAGGTTGTACTTTCGGCAGGGAGTCAATTTCAAAGATTACCGACCCTATAAACAAAGGATCTAGAGGACCCGTTGGTTCTTATTTTTGGAATGTCGATGGGTGCATGCCTTGCCTATTTTTGGGTGCGCCGAGCGATGGGAGAAAGGTGTTGTTTTGTCGGCATTATCAAGAAGTCTCTGAAAGTCGAGAGGCTCCTGGGATATACTACAGGCATGCACGCGACAACAGAAATGTATGTAACTGAATATGTTGAGGCGAATAGCGTTGCCGACCATGTCCGAGAGAACACACGTCAATATTTTTTTAATTAACCCTAGAGGAAACTTTACCAGGAGTCAGAATACTTATGAGTATAACAGCTATTATTAAAATAGATTGATATTGCATTTTTTTGTATGGGACTCATGTCTGGCTAACACTTACTGCTACGATATTAGCCCATGAAACCTCCTACAAACTCGGTGCTATGCCAGGACCTATCAAAATCTGAAACGGGCAATTGGTGTTGCAATTTTTTACCATCGTTCATTCAATGCGATATTCCAACCCGGGCGATCATAACCCTACCTCCTAGTAGGGTAAGGGGACCTACTGCTCTACGTGTATTCCGAACCATGGAACAAGTCACATTCGTGACGAAATGCACGTATCCAACACAGAAGGAGAAAGAAAGCATGCAAGTTACGTCCCGGCGCCACTAAGCCACGAGCCGATCGGAACTCAAGTCGTAATTGTGACGATACGATAAAACGGGCAAGGTCTCCTTTTCACGCGAGGAATATATTCGGTGGCTCGCTACGCTGCAAGTGGGTCGTCGGGACGAACTTTTGAACGGTGCTCGCCAAATCCTTCTCTTTTGGAAGTGGTTGTAAAAAATATATCAAGGCGCCACCATTTTGAGCGCTGAAAACCTAAGAATAAAATAACTGGCAACATTGTACGCTCCTTTCGTGTTTCGTTGCTTAATTGCTTAGCGTGGAGAGCACTATCTCTGGTTGATAAGTTTGAAATAAAAATATATCCGTCCTTATTTTTCGTCTGAACAAGAAAGAAGAGAGATCTATAATAACGATAACACTATAATACTAAACAGAGGTGTTTTATTTCCGGTGGTTCCACCGAATCCAAATAACTGTCATAGTTCCTAATACATTGGCTGTGAGTGCACTTAAAAAAATACAAGTGCTTCTCGTAGATGTTATAATAGGAAACTAAGGGAATCTTCGTTCGTTGTTTGGAGTCAACCTAAAACTTTAGGTCCTTGTCATTTCCTAAAAGAGATAGCAGGGTTAATATCGCCCGGGTTTATACTATAACATTAAATGATGGTCGAAGAGACAGTAAAAATGTTCCGTGTTTACCACCCAGTTCAATATGGGCGTGCAATATAAGGGAGATCCTGGCATGGCACCTTGCTGTGGCATTGGGCCATCCCGCTCAACTCCCCATACAAACGGGGAAAGAAGATCACGCTCAAATAAATTTTGCTCAAAATAGCTTTATTTTATCGATATAGATGTCTGATGACCGTTGAAATTGTTTTCTTTCTAAGAAAGAAACTCTTGGTTTCCAAGTTATAAGGTCCGAAAGTTCGAATTTTTCGCGCGTTTTATACAATAACTTTGGAGGTGGATTACGCAATGATAAAGTAAGAACATCTTAAAAAGATTAGTCATCAGACATAGCTTATTTAATCAAGATTTATAATCTATTTGGTTTTTGTTAGATTTTTGACTATAGCGTTTTACTTTTAGCTATAAGTCGTTTTGTAATTAAAATTTTCGTGAATCTTACCAAATCATACACTATGCACATTGTCTTTTTTGTGGACATGTTGCATCTTCCTCATCACGGAGCCTGTCTTTTTCTTTGAAACAGAGAAGGCCCCAGAGCGCAACAGCACGGTTTTGTACCGTGCCCGCGAATGAATTAGTCCCGCCGGGTTGGGCCACCTTAAGGTGATAAAATATGTTTAAAATCATGGCAATGACATACTTTTTGAAGATGACTCAATTGATGTGATTCGAAGCTCGCTATTTCTGTATCAAAGGCTAGGCCAATGTTTATTAGTGTTTAAAAATAGAGGTTTTTTAATTTAAAAAAAATATTAGGCTAGTGTAATATTTGGGGAACAAATAATAGTGGGGAAATTTGTGTCAAAAACATTTCTCGAGGCTTTCAGCCAACTTTGACGTGGTTTTAAATAATGCATTTCATCGTATATACTATAATCTGATAACAAAAGTCTTAAAAACTTTAAGCAGTTCTTAGTGTAACCAGTAAGTAAAAATACGTTAAATCACGAAAAATCTAATACCAAAATACGTGAATAATCAATTCGTTTTGCCGGTTTTTATATCATATCTAAATTAGAAAATAATAAGGATTTGGAAAAAATTATGAAATTCTATCTGAACACTCTAACTTGATTACAAATAAAATTTTATGCTATTGCTTTAATTTCATATAATATTCTTGGTGCCAAATCGAAAAGCTTGGCATGAATAAAATGTTTTGTATGTCTTTGATAGCTTATGCTGTGTAGTTTTTAGATCCGTTGGATGCCACTCTGCCAGACTTTCAGTAATTCAAGATGGCCTCCAATATGGCGCCAACAAAATTGCAGTTATGTTTTTCACCAATATTAACATGTGGTATTGGTGGCGCGGTTTTTTGTAAAGGTTTTAAAAGAGAGGCCTATATAGGTTCGCAAAAATAAATGGTATGTGATCCCATGCAATGCACAATCTTCCAGGGGTTAGGATAAATGAAGGTGGGGCGACTCACCACGATGGAGACTTCCAGACGTGCGCGGGGGTGGCCACCACGCTACTCCTTCTCCCACAGGATGCGGATCAGGAACACTGAGTCCTCGACGATGAAGAGCACAGAAAGTCCTTTGGATTGTTCTCAGGTTTCGAGCACACGCGGTACTGGCGAGGTACTCCTGGGTTACCTAAGGACCCGGCGGCGGCGAGATAGTTTTGGCGGGAACCGGTGCTACGATGACATGGCTTGTCCGTGCATCGCGGTATCAAAAAATGCACTGAAAGCTGGGCCTTTCAGCCTTTTCAGCAGACGCTGTCAATCTTCGCTTCAACGGGTGAAAGAGAGAGAGGGACATGTGTATGCGGTAAACAAGGATAGGACTAGGGACATGCACATTACATAGCCATAGATTACGCAAAGACATTATGACTTAACCTGGTATATCATGTGACCAGTGCGTCCTCCCGGTTATGACGTACGAGTGTGAAACGTGGACTCTGACGGTCACCATTGTCCAAATATTGAAATTTGCCCAGCGAGCAATGGAGCGAGCCATGCTGGGAATATCGATACGGGATATGGTGTGTAACGAGACAACCGCCGACGTGCCGCCGGCGTGTGGCTAAGCTTAAGTGGCAATGTGCTGGTCACGTCAGCCGAAGAGACGGTGACCGTTGGAGTAACCGTGTCCTACACTGGTGGCCATTGACAGGAAAACGGAGTGTGGGAAGACCACCCGCCACGTGGGACGACATCAAGTGCGGCGGCGGAAAGCAGTGGTTCTGTACCGCTGAGGGCCGGAAGGACTGGAGGAAAATTGTAGAGGCACATGTCCAGCAGTGGACGCAAACACGTTGACTGACTGACTGACATATAATTTTAAATGTTTTTTTGTTCGACGAGCAAGAAAGTTAAGTTTCCATAAAGTTTACGTAAGTGTTTACATAAAACCAATCCGAAAGATGTTATTGCTTTACTAAGACTTCAGTTTTACAATTTTGTTATATTAAGCGCGGCATATGGCGTACGCCACAACTTCTTAAGGTGGCCGACGACGCCCATGGGATTTCGAAATTACAGGGGGTCTGCAAAAACCATGCCGGCCGGCCAGGTGCTTCTTCACACCATGTTTGAAGGACCCCGTTTTGTACTTCGGGGGAAAACAATGGAATGAACTCCCATGCCATTTTTTCAGACACTGTAGATTTTTAGTCTATATAGTTTAGTCTGTAGATTTTAGTCTTTTACTGTCGAGGTTTTAGTCATTTGGCACCCAGACTATAATGGCGCTACTTCTAGTCTCCTTTATCCTAGGTCCCAGCGAGCATTTCTATTCACATACATTATTAAAAGGCAGAACAGAATTCCTGACCTCTAAGCCCTTAGAAGGCATTGGTTGTGTTCGCTCTTGTTACTATTAAAAGCCCCACTAAACCTCTTCCCCTTGGTGCCGTAAGGAACAGTTGAGTGTTACCGTAACCGACGAGGGCAGCCTTCTCACCTCACCAAGTCGGTTTATGTCCTGTTGCTTTATATTCTGCCTTTCAAAGTGTAGTCCCTAGTTCGGTCATCATCAATTGTTCTGTTATTATGTTTAAGGTGAAAGGAATAATGGCTTTAATATAGGTACCTACCTACTCATTAATTAGTTCGTGATGTTGAAAATATTTTTTTATGAAAAGCCGTTATGGATGTCTGTGCTGACACACCAAGGGTAGGCATATTCTTGGAATCACGTGCCCAGGCATCAGGAATCTTTCAGTCTAGAAGACCGCGTTTGTAGAGGTCGTCAAAGAGATTTTCTCGACGGAAAGATTCCGGAGAACGGATTGAATGATAAACAGGCCGACTAAAGTCAGCCCGGATTTAACTTGATAATTGTATGTACTCAATGTACTTTTTCTGATTATTTTCAAAATCGGATTATACTACGTCAATGTAGATGTCGTTGGATAACCTCAAATCAATGACAACGGTTATATCGTATCCATTAAATACTTTTAAAATATCAAGTTGAATCCGGGCTTACTCTAGTGTCCGATACCAAAATCTACTTTGGTGACGATTGCATTTACATAGGTTGAAATTTCAATCATTGCAGTCAAAATACCTTAACATGGGATCAATATGCGAAACTAGCGTCATCTAGTAGTAGATACGGTAAGCATTGTGTCGATTCGAATATAATCGAGAAATACGATAGCTGACGTATTTGTATCTTAACGGTTAGAGCAGTGAATATGTAATCCAAAGGTCGCAGGTTCGGACCCTGCTTTCGACGAATATCACGGCCAAAAAGGTGTTATTATTTTCAAATTATGATTACAATGCTTCAATGTAAATGTCGTTGGATAACCTCAAATCAAGTAGCTATTGAATAAAAGCTTTTACTCGCAAAGGCTATCATTTGCCTAGTACTTGCATGTATATCCAGTCCAATAGGCTTATATCATCGAGAAATATATTGAGCTAACAGTAAAGCCGCCGTGCGCCATGTTGTATATGATCCGGTACAATCCGGAATTGCGTTCGCGAACGATGGACCCGCATTTTCCTAATATCGAGATGTCGTCAGTGCGGACATAATGTCGCATTATTTATTATTAATGAGGTCTTATTATATCCAGAAGCTGGCCCGAAATTGATACAATCACCGGCGGACGAGGTAATACAGAAGATCCCTCGCGATTTATTACCCCCTGAATAGGTTGGTGATTTCTAATGCTAATAAACTCCGAGTTGAAGCCTCCTAAGAATACGCTCTTGATGTTTGAAAATGGTTTCGGATATTAAGTATACACAAAATAATGTTAAAGGGGTTTATATCAATGTAATTTTATATCAAAGTATTGAATGGTGTTTATATGAAAGCTAGAAAAAAATACCCGTGTTTTGGTATCTCTTACTTACCTATTCAAGCAATATGTTTATCTTTCCCATTCATGTTTAGAGTTACGTACCCAAAGGGTGAAAACTGAACCCTATTACTAAGCCTCCGCTGTCCGTCCGTCCGTCCGTCCGTCCGTCCGTCTGTCACAGGGCTGTATCTCATGAACCTTTTTCGCTGAAATTTTCAGAGTGTGTGTTTATGTTGTATAACAACAAATAGGTGAAAAGGGGGACCCCATACAAAAAACGTGTTTGTTTTGGGTTAAATCTTATACGATGGTACGGAACCCTTCGTGTGCGAGTCCAACTAGCATTTTTTTATTGTTTTCACGGTTTTTTATTATGTGTAGTTATCAACAAACAGTATTTCGGACCAACATTTGAACATTGATCCCGAACCATGAAACAGCTCGCATTCATAACGAAATGCACTTTATTCAACTCAGAAAGAGAAACAATGTGGTGTATGAACGGGGCGGACATTCGAACCGATGGGGGAACGGCATAACGTATAATATGCAGATCGTATAATGTCATATTTTAACAAAATTTTAAAACCATGCACAACGTATAATCGGCAGATCGTATAATCTTATACGTAGTGCATGAAGAAGTCCAAAAAATTAAATTACTTATTTCTCCATGCATAACGTACAATAGTCACAACGTATAATGTTATGATCTTTATTTAACAAAAAAAGAAAACCATGCATATCATATAATCCTAAAATATTTCATACGATAAGCGCCCTTATCGATATCAGATTAAAGATTATACTCGCACGCGACTTTTCGACCGTCTCAATTAGCGTTGTAGCAAATTGTTACTCTTCAACAGATATCGATTCTTAGCAATTTCAGCCTTAAATGTATCGTTGTTAGGGCGCTTTATGCAGTGCTTCTTGGCATATTATACGTTCTGCATGGTTTTCTTTTTTTGTGAATTCATGTTAGGAATATTATACGTTGTGACTATTATACGTTCTGCATGATGCAAAGAGTTTATTTTATTTTTAAACTCATGCACAACGTATAACATTATACGTTGTGAATATTATACGATATGCATGGTTTTAATTTTTTGGAAAAAAATACTATTATACGTTGTGAATATTATACGTAGTGAATACGACTCGAACCGATGACCTCTGGCATGCTTATGTCAAGGCAAAATTAAATCTGGTCAACCAGTGAGAGGAATAGGTAGTAAAATTTCTTCTTGATACATTGTTATTTGTGTTCCATTATAAAACATGCGGAACATCCTAGGTACCTACGATAATTCACAGCTAACAACAGAACTCAACAAAAGTAACACAAGTCAAAGGGTAGCGAGTCTTGGCGCTGAAACGACTATCGCAAAACCCCAAATTGCGAACATTCATCAATCAAAACTGCGTCCAAGTCCAAACTATACATTTTCCGTAATTAAACCCTCCCGTACTCCCGTGATTCCGGAACATTTATCACCGCTCTTCATTTAGTTCGCGTCGAAAGTCAACACGGAACCAATTAAAAGGTCGGAGTTGCCAACGCGACCGAGAGGCGCGCTTTGTTTATGTTTTGTTACGCCCCTCCCAACCAATCTGGGGGGTGAGATAGACGGAAACTACATGCGGGGTAGACGAAAAAGGATGCGTAACGCTAATTGAATGACAATGGACAATGGAGGTGACAATTTTTTTTTTAACAAGAAAATCAACACTAATTTTAGGGTTCCAATATCAAACTGCCCCGGTTTCATTGTTTTGGCTAAGGCGAGTCCGTATTGATAGATTTCAGCCGCCGTAAACTCTCAAAAACATCAGCAAATGTATCTAAAGTCAGTGATGTATTTACGCCCGTTTTCACCACACTACTAACTACTGTTAACGAAGCACTTAGCGCATCTCCCTTTCCCGCCAAAATACCTAACCGATTTCCTACGAGCTCGCTGGTTGCGGGTAGATCGAACGTACTTCGCACCGGCGCGGAGGAGCACGGGGGACGAGTGGACAGACAATCGCGCGGGAGACGAGACACGAACGTTTTTGAAGTGCAAGACAATAGACGAACTAATTTGGAAATTCATTTGAAAAGATTTTTGTGAACATTGCGTGTATTGTGTGACCGTGCTCGTAAGACCTCTGCTGTGTAAGAGTGTGAAAACAGCTCTGGAGCAACCCGCTGCTGGCTCGGACGCTGGTGTGGAATACTGGACATCGCACCTACAGGTTAGTGAGTTCGGTACCAACCTACCCCTTCTATTACGTTCATCAGTCCGCGCTAAGTGCTCGTCACAGTTTTATTAACATATGTTATAACTGGTGGAGGCGCAAAAAATAATCAGAAAAAGAGGGGAGTGAAATGACACAAATATTATCTCGAATAGCTACGAGATTATCAAGTCAACACGAAATAATGCGTGACATATCTGAACGTCTCTTGGCAGTGGAATCAAAAGTTATTTTATTTGAAAAAAACCAAGCCTCTGGACTAACTCGTGGCTACGCTTGCTGCCAAATAAATGAGTTTCGATCACTACTCACTTAAGATCACCCATGCTCGATGTTCGCGCCACACCGCGTTTCAGTATCTTGAATTTTTTTATATTTTAATGGGTTGCAGGTGTCAGTAGATTACATATTTATTTATATATTATATGTTTCATAGGTGTAGCTCAGCGTGCGACGCGGCGCCTTGCGAATCGATGAGCGGGGGAAGCACCTCTGAGCGCGGTTAGGTTCTGGATGGGTGACCATTTTCAACCGTTGAGGCTGGCCGTGGTTCGGATTCCACGTAAAACTGTAGGTCTCCTTCCTTACTTACTAGGTGATAGGGTTAATCCCGACCAGGTTGGTACCATCGCATTGAATGAACGATGGTCGAAGCGGCAATGATAGGCGGCAATATTAGGAAGGACCTGGCACGGCACCTAGCACCCATGCGGTGTGTTAGGCTAATATCTGACGGCCACTTCGGTATTAGCCATCCATGTCCAGTTACATAAAAAAAATATAAAGCGTGCTCTTTTTAATGCGCACACCACTGCAGATGGTTATTTTGGAGGATAAAATAAGCATATTTACAGTTGAAGCGTATTCCAGTTTACAATGCGATAAAATGTACCACCTAGTAGGGGAGGGGACCTACAGTTTTACACGAATTCCGAATCATGGAACAGCTCGCTATCGTGACGAAATGCACTTTACACTCAGAAATTGAAACAAAGTGGTGCATGAACGGGCGGGGATTTAACTCATGATCTGTGGCATGCAAGGCAAGTCGCCGCGCCCTTGAGCGATGAGCCGTCCGGGTGAAGAATTATCTGTTGTTTTTTTTAGAATTGAAGTAGTTATGTAGGTACCGTATATTTATTTTCTCATAATTTATTATTATTTACTATTTTGATGTCCTAAAACGTATGTTCATACACACAAATATTTTGCGAGTCTCTTTGAAGCATTTAACACATTTTTGTAATGTAACTGGACATGGATGGCTAATACCGATCTGACCATCCGATTTTAGCCTAAAACACCGCATGGGAACTAGGGGCCATGCCAGGACCTTCCTTATATTGCTCGGCTACATTTAACTGGATGGAAAACACGGACAATTTTAATTGCCGCTTCAACCATCGTTTAATTCAATGCCATGGTAGGGTAAAGGGACCTACAGTTTTACGTGGAATTCAAACCACGGGCAGCCTTAACGGTTAAAAATGGTCACCCATCCTGAACCGGACCGCGCTGAGAGGAGCTTCCAAAGCTTATCGAATCGCAAAGCGTCGCACACTGAGCTACCGAGGCTGAAATATGTATATGTTTGCATAAATTGGCTAAGTTGTTTACTTATCAGTAAACAAGCATACACCTGAGTTGACAAGACTTCGTAAACAATAAAAATACCTGCTTAACACTGTTCAGCGAAAGAATCTGTAAAACTGCGCACTGCAAATAGTTGTAAAGTCAATTAAAACCCAGTCCGGGGCGCCGGAGAGTCCAGCATGAAAATTGTTTTATTTAAACTGGAAACAATCCCAAGAAGGCACCTTCCCGCCTTTTATCAGCTAAATGCATGCAAGGCAAGCAGCAGAGAGAGGGTAGGTTGGTTCATTAGTCTTCATAAACAAACCATTTAAAACGAATGTACAAGTAAAGCCAATTCTTAAGACTGTCGTGAAGGCAGCGGAAATAGAACATTTGTAATTTTTCAGAAATGCATTCTTTGTCCTTTGGCCAAGGCACATTTTTGCACGGCGATTCCATTAAACAAGTCAGCGAAATCGTCTTTCAAGCAGACTGCCGGGTTCCCCACCCCTAAAAGTTGTCAGATTTTAATTTTTTTTAAAATCACTTGTGAAAGCTTAACTCTATGTCCGTAGGTTTTTTGTAAATATCTGTATTTTCCAGTAAAAAATATCTGAAAGGAAGGCAACATAAGACCACATGTGGCCCAGTGGCGCGACACTTCGGCGATCGCTCTCCGAAGTTAAGCAACGCTGGGTCCGGTCTGGTCTTGGATGGGTGACCATTCGACCGTTGAGAGAGGCTGGCCGTGGTTCGGATTCCACGTTAAGCTGTAGGTCCCCTTCCTTACTTACTAGGTGGTAGGGTTTATCCCGCCCGGGTTGGTACCATCGCATTGGATGAACGATGGTCGAAGCAGCAATGAAAATTGTCCGTGTTTTCCATCCAGTTCAATGTAGCCGTGCAATATAAGGAAGTTCCTGGCATGGCACCTAGTTCCCATGTGGTGTGTTGGGCTAATACCATGATAGAACTTGTGGTATTAGCCGTCCATGTCCAGTCACATTAAAAAAAAAAAAAAGGTATTTAAGGTAAGCCCATATTTTCCAATCTAAAAGGTATATTAAGGAAATTGAGACATACATATGTACATTTTGACAATATATTGGAGAATACAAAAATTCAAAAACCTAGCAAAAAATTAAGAGCCTGTAAACAGTTATTACCCGTAGTATGGGACATTTATAGGGTAACGACTCTCTTAATGCCTTTTAGGTTCCTGTAGTAAGGATTGCGTAAAGGTACCTTTATGGAACCCTCTTGGTACCTATATGTCTGTCTGTGAGATCTCGAGGACCAATAATTTATTGAATAATTCAATTCAAAGCATTTCCAATCGAAGGCCATCCTAAGTAAGTTGTTGCTTTAAACCAAAAATTGCAATATATAAAAATATACTTCTCTTTCACTGTGAATTTGTCAAAGCTATGATTTTATTAAATCACTAGAGAAATTGTAAAATTATTGGATTATTGTCAATCAACTATATGGCTTACTATAAATCTAACCTAGCCTAACCTCATCTTAACGAGTCTAATATTATCTTATCTTATTTAATAGGTACCTAACCTGACTGAGCTACGTCCATTAAAACTCCGTTAATTTCACAACATCACTAGTAATATTTTTTTTATTTTTAAGCCGTGATATCAACGTTTGACAATATCACGGAGACCAATAGTGTAGCTCTATTTTTATTGTACAAACGATGAAAAAGAAATGAACATTATCACATTTCTAACTTAGGAGCACCAATCATGTTGTATACGGGATTATAAATATTACGAAACTGTTTTGAGCTTTATTTATAAATACCGAAGAGTTTTGGTAGTAACTATATGTAGAGTCCATGTATGAGCGGTGAAGTGACTCCCGAGCGGCGAAGTGACTCCCGAGCGGCGAAGTGACTCCCGAGCGGCGAAGTGACTCCCGAGCGGCGAAGTGACTCCCGAGCGGCGAAGTGACTCCCGAGGGGCGAAGTGACTCCCGAGGGGCGAAGTGACTCCCGAGCGGCGAAGTGACTCCCGAGCGGCGAAGTGACTCCCGAGAGGCGAAGTGACTCCCGAGCGGCGAAGTGACTCCCGAGCGGCGAAGTGACTCCCGAGAGGCGAAGTGACTCCCGAGCGGCGAAGTGACTCCCGAGCGGCGAAGTGACTCCCGAGCGGCGAAGTGACTCCCGAGCGGCGAAGTGACTCCCGAGCGGCGAAGTGACTCCCGAGGGGCATAGTGACTCCCGAGCGGCGAAGTGACTCCCGAGCGGCGAAGTGACTCCCGAGAGGCGAAGTGACTCCCGAGCGGCGAAGTGACTCCCGAGCGGCGAAGTGACTCCCGAGCGGCGAAGTGACTCCCGAGAGGCGAAGTGACTCCCGAGCGGCGAAGTGACTCCCGAGCGGCGAAGTGACTCCCGAGCGGCGAAGTGACTCCCGAGCGGCGAAGTGACTCCCGACCGGCGAAGTGACTCCCGAGCGGCGAAGTGACTCCCGAGAGGCGAAGTGACTCCCGAGCGGCGAAGTAACTCCCGAGCGGCGAAGTGACTCCCGAGCGGCGAAGTGACTCTCGAGCGACGTAGTGACTCCCGAGCGACGTAGTGACTCCCGAGCGGCGAAGTGACTCCCGAGCGGCGAAGTGACTCCCGAGCGGCGAAGTGACTTCCGAGCGGCGAAGTGACTCCCTCTCGGGAGTCACTTCGCCGCTCGGGAAAATTTGACTAGACTGCTTATCAGATACAAGTACATGGATCACAATAAGTGTCGATTTCCGACGACCAGCAGCATTCTTATGCAATTTAAAACCTGGTTTCATTAGCTTCTGTAGATTACGCAAGAAAGTATTTCAATAACATATATATGTTTTAGGAAAGCCTGTCCATTGTACTAGTTGGTACCAGCGGTGGTCACGACTATGCTGCCTAGCCTCCTACTCCGTGCAGAGTGTCTATTCAATGAGCAGACCTCCTTACAGACTCCATCTCGTTCGCTCTTTTATGGCTATAGCAGCATAGACAATGCAAACGGGTTGGCACCGCTCCAGACAGCGTTCGTTGCGCGTGGGTGGACTATGTTCAATAGTTTGTAAAACGTCGTCGGTGTAAGTGTTTTCCTAAAAAAATATCGCACAACACAAGGTTTAAGATCGGGGAGAACAAGACAACTCTCAAGTGGTAGTAATCGTTGGTTAGCATGATATTGGGAACAAGTAGGGATGCAAGTTAAGTGTTGCCCGCGGAGGAGGGAAGTAAAAATGTTGCCCGACTTATTTAAAATATTAATTCGTTTGTTACCTTGACACGAAGTTTCAAGAAGTACAAAAGTACTTGATTTTTTATCTCAAAATCAATTTGTTTTTGATGTTGTCCCGAGCGGAGCCGGGTACCGCGTCTAGTATGATTTAAGGTATATACTCAACAATACACATTTCGTGCGTTCAACAAGGCCAGCAAATAACTTTGGCAGACTCTACCTGCATTAATTCAGTTTAAATCGACTCGATTTCCGCATCGCTTTCTAATAAATCTTCGAATGAAGACAGGGAAACAATCCTGTTACAACAACCGGTGCATTATTCGCGCAAAAAGCGTAATTTTTCAACACAGTAACAGCGCGCTGGCACCGCGGCAGGTGCGGGATTTACGCGATAGTCAGCCCGTTATAAATACTAATAATAAATCTGTAAGGCATTTTCACGCAGTAAGTTTTTTTTTTCTAAGAAAGTTCGTCTGTAGACTTTATGTAAGATACTAAAATAATTGAAAGATTTTTAGAAATATTTCTGTATTTATGTACCTATGTATGTATGTATGTATATATGTTCCTCCATAACTCTTAAACCGATCATACAGAAAAAATACAGATATTTACATAAAAATAAAAATATAAGGACACAGAAAGAAGCTTTTTCAAGTGATAAAAATAATTTATTCAAATCTGACAACTTTTATTGTGCCTTGGCCAATGGAAACAAATACAAAAATGCATATATCATGGATACAAGATAAGTTATAAAAAAAACTCAAACTAAAGTAGCTCTCAGATTATTTATTTAATATAAAATATTTCAAAAAAAAATCCCAATTTGACTGAGGAAACAGTCACGAGCCATTGTATGGAACTCGATCACATGATTATCCTCTTAAAGTCAGACGAGCTATCGTCGAGATCCCGCCGCTCGGCGTTGGAGGCTCCGACGGCATTGTGTAATTAGTAGTTGCCAACCATCGGCGGCGGTGGCGGTGGCGGCGGCGGCGGCCAACTTTTCAATTTGCGATGATTGCTATTATTACGGGTCGCCGCTGCCACCCTGGCGACACCTAAGTCTGGAGATGCGTCTACATTGGTGACTCTGATCTCCGAGCCAAGCAGAAGATGCAGTGCTGATTCTGCATTATGGTTCTGTCCAGAGACGGCCCTAGGGTAGAGCGAGTGGAGCGGTCGCTCTAGGCGCCAAGTGGCAAGAGGCGCCAAAATAACCAATGCGAAAAACAATATCGACCGAAAAATAACAGAACGAAATATTAGAAAGCTTTGTATAAATTAAGATAGATGTAACGAATGTTATTTTATGTTTTTTATGGTTCCGTACCCAAAGAGTTCCAACGGAACCCTATTACTAAGCCTCCGCTTGCCGTCCGTCCATCGTCCTCAGTCACAGGGCTGTATCTCAGTAACCGTAACAGATAGAGAGCTGAAATTTTCACAGAGTGTGTATTTATTTTGCCGCTATAACAACAAATAAGTAAGATTCAAAAATAATTAAAATTAAACCTCAAAAAACCTGATTTGTTTGTATTTAATCTTTTACGATGTTACGGAACCGATCGTGTGCGAGTCCGACTCGCACTTGGCCGGTTTTTTATAAATTATGTTATGAAACATACCTACATATGTAACAGATATAATTATTTAGGGACTGACTAAAATTGATACTGCCTGCATACTGATCAATTATTTAGCACAATAAACTTTGTTTCTGTCAAAGAAGCAGGAAGTAATAATAAGAGGTACTTCTACACTAAATTACGATCAAACAGAGAAACTACTTATGATATTACAATAAAATACAAAATACAAAATCAAACATAAAAAAAATACCGTTCACTCTATACATTCATGCCTCTATGGCGTTTAACACACTCACATACAATACGCTACAGGAGACTACACACAGTACCAAATCTTTGATTGTGATCTCGTGTGCTGTATTGGTAGGATACTGCTTGACAACAACACAGAAAGGTAATATTAATCCACACTTAACTATACCTTCATGCCGCTTCCCCGAGGGGTCGGCGAAAATGGAAATGAAAGCTATTCACACTTAAGTGTTAAGACGACGTCATAGCGGCGGCGCGCGCTCGCCGCGGCCTTACCACGGAGCGCCTAGTCCCAGGGACCCCCGCTAACAGATTTTTCGTCAACGAGCACCTCACATTAAAAAATAAAATTATTTACGCGAAAGCTCGCGAACAAGCGCGCGCTCATGATTACAAGTTCGTGTGGGTTAAGCATGGAAAGATACTCATGAGGAAGGATGAACAAGCGCATGTGCGGTCCATCCGCGGCCACGATGATCTGTGCAACTTGTGACGGCTTCCATCTCTGTTCTACTGCCTGGCTTCTATCTTATCAGTACTGTTACAATCAGAGCTTTTAGTCTTTAGTATGGCTTTTTATTTATTTTCTTATGTATGCATTAAAAAAAACTATATAAATCCTCTTTCATGGCACCATGTAATGTTAAATTTGCGGTTACTATGTGTGTATTTTAGTTATAAATATAAAATCTATGTTTCTACCTACTTTCAAAATATGAATGATCTTATGTTTCGTCTGGTTTACTGCCACAACATCATCCACACTTTATGCATTCATCTTTGTCTAAACCGACTTACAAAGTATGCGAAAGAGTACATGTATATTTACACATTAGCGTGCACTTTATTTATAGTGAGTATGGTACATTATTATGAGCTTTCGTATGTGTCTGTTTATTTCATACTTTTAAGAAATGTTTCCCGTCATTATAAACAACCATCCAGCGGTCACAGTCCAAATGTTTTTGCGCAATTTTTTGTTCTTCTTAACTTCTTAAAAAAGAAAAAAAATATAACAGGACAACTCACAGGTTACTATCCACGAAACAAACTTACATATTTTATTAATGGATTCGACTGATAAATTAACATTTTACTATCAAAATTGTAATGGTATCAGAAGCAAGCTGCACGATTTGAGATTAAATATTACATCATTTAACTATGATGTAATCTTGCTGACGGAAACCTGGCTGATACCGAGTATTTTTGATGCCGAATTTATTGACGACCGTTATCTGGTTTACCGCCGCGATCGAGATCTGAGCTACCGCACTGACAAAACAAGCGGGGGAGGCGTTCTAATAGCAATAAAAAAAAAACATTGTTGCCACGCGGCGTACTGACTGGGAGACACCCAACTTAGAGGAGATCTTACTCAATATTCAACTTAAAACTGGAAACCTCGTTGTGTGTACTATTTACATACCCCCAAGTTCCCCGTTATCTGTTTATGAGTCACATCTCGCCAATCTACAGGACATATGTACAGCCATCCCTGACACACAGTTATGTATAGTAGGCGACTACAACATCAATGAATTAGACTGGAATTCGGCAGGCGATGGATCCGTATACCTTTTGCCGCAAAATGTAAATACAGAAAGATCGAAGTTACTAGTGAACGCAATGTCTTTCTTATCAGTGTTTCAATACAACATCTTTCCAAACGCCAACAAAAGAATTCTCGATCTTTTATTATGTAATATTAACTGCGAAGTAGTAGCATCTTCAACACCCCTATCAAAGCAAGACAGGCATCACCCCGCATTTGAATTCAGTTTTGCTACTGGATATCAGGAACAACTGCCTGTCAAAGTTATTCCCAAATACAATTTTCATAAAGGTAACTACGAAGATGTAAACACTGCTATCAACAAAATTAATTGGGTAAATGAGCTATCCAACTTAGACCCTAAGTCAGCCGTTCATATTTTTTATAATAAAATTTATGAAATAATAGACAACTTTATCCCATTGATTAAAAAAAGGACACAGAGATTTCCAAAATGGTATTCCCCAGCTCTTATCAGAATTTTTCGTAGCAAGGAGAAAGCTTGGTTGAAATGGAAAACGTACGGAGGCGAAGCCAATTACTTAGATTTTTCATACTTGAGAAAAAGATTTAAAGATCAGCTAGTTGTGTGTGACCGAAACTACACAGAGAATGTCGAAAATTGTACTGTTGATAACATAAAGTATTTTTGGCAATATACATCATCATTAAAAAAAAATTACGTAGGATATCCCGCTAAAATGTCACTCGGTCTGACTACCTCAGAAGTACCAGAAGAGATATGCGAAATGTTCTCATCCAACTTTATGTCTGCTTTCGAACCACCCACGTGCACCGTTAACACAGACGAGTTTGAATCAATAAATGGTCCTAGTTCAAACCACGTCTCAGAACTGTTATTTAGCCAGACGACTGTAATAGACCTTTTAAGCAATTTAGATATAAACAAGGGACCCGGTCCGGACAGAATAAGCCCTATATTTTTAAAAAATACATGTATGTCTATTTCAAAGCCGTTAACCATTATTTTTAATGCCTGCCTACGCGAAGGGATTTTCCCTGAACGCTGGAAGATAGCTTTCATAACTCCTATTCACAAAAGCGGTCCAAAAGGAAAGATTGAAAACTACCGACCAATTTCTATCCTTTCAACTATACCCAAGGTCTTAGAAAAATTGGTCCACAATAGTATATATCCAGTACTTGAGAAAACTTTCATAAATCAGCAACACGGCTTCGTAAAAAACAAATCAACAACTACTAACCTTTTACTTTTTTCAAATTTCTTGTTCGAGAATATGGACAGACGTGTACAAGTAGACGCAATCTACACAGACTTCAGAAAGGCCTTTGATAAAGTTGATCACGTCATTCTGCTGAAAAAACTCGCATACAATGGTATTAAAGGAAACCTTTTACGATGGTTTACATCTTATCTCCATAAAAGAAGCCAATCTGTTGTGATCAATGGCCACACGTCAATTTCTGTAGTCGTTACTTCTGGAGTACCACAAGGATCGATTTTAGGACCATTATTATTTATTTTGTTTATTAATGATGTAATAAATTGTTTCAATTATTGCAAAGTTCTCTTATTTGCTGACGACCTAAAAATTTTTAAAACAATAGGCCATCAAAATGATTGCCTTATGGTTCAGCAAGATCTAGATCGTTTTTTTAATTACTGTCTTGAAAACAAATTATTTTTAAGCTATGAAAAATGTAAGAAAATTTCATTTACAAAAAACCGAACCAAATTCACACACAGTTACCACATTGGAGGCCACATCCTAGATAGTGTAGAATGCATACGTGACCTTGGCATTACGATTGATGAGAAATTACACCTGGATGCTCACGTTGACCGAATCACCAATAAAGCCTACCAAATGCTGGGGTTCATGCTGCGATCCTCGAAAAGATTCACTTTGCCCAGAACCTACAAATTTCTTTATCACGCGCTTGTTCGGTCTCAACTTGAGTACGCGTCGGTAGTGTGGAACCCGTATTACGCTGTACATTCAGAGCGAATCGAGTCAGTTCAAAAGAAATTTCTCCGGGCGCTGCACTACCGACTTACATTTAAAAAAGACTCATACATTCATCTCCTAAAAAATTATAATATGCCTTCCTTGTCTGACCGCCGTTCGTTACTCGATATGTCTGCCTTACGCAACATTATTGTTGCAGAATACAATTGCTCAGACTTACTTGAACTTGTTGGACTTCATACCCCTGCCAGGGCTACACGTTCTGTGACTCTCTTTCATGTCAAAAAAGCTGCAACGAATTCTGGATTTCGTGCACCTATTCACAGGATTTGTGATATTTACAATAAAAAAATGTCCAGCATAGACATATTTTCCTGTTCTTCTATTACTAAACGTGTTCGGAGACTGCTGGATGGTTTGCAGTGAAAATCTTACAAGCTGTTTTGTTGTTATATTGTTACTAATAACCCGTACTTAGTATGAAAAACATTATTAAAGACCTAATATAAATAAAAATAAATTACAGTAATTTCACACCGTATTTCACATCCATTTAAGAAATACATTGTAATATGTGCCTAATATTACGAATTCACTATTGTTCCATTTCAGAGTATTTTTTTTTTCCTTTGGTCAGTTTTTTTTGTTTTTTATTTTATCTTTCTTCACGTACCTTGCTTTTTAGATCTGTATGTTTCGGTGGAAAGCGTAGTGGAAATAAGTTAAGTTTTTTTTAAGTATTGTTTGCATTGTATGTATTTGTATACTTGTTTCTGTGTCTTTTCCTTAAATAAATAAATAAAATAAATAAAATAAATAAAAATAAAGTATTACTCACCTGAATGCTACCTACACACAAATCATGCATACGCATAAAAATATCATCTATTATTCTTAGTATTATTAATGTTGAAAATGTGTAACATGTACCAAACGTGATATTTTAGGTTATCTCCTACAATACAAACTTAGTTTAGTTTAGGAGATAACATATATTATGTAAAACCTTGTACTTTTTATGAACAAAATAAATAAAAAATAAATAAATTGAATGGAAATTCAACAAATGTTGATTTTTGCAATAAAATTAGTTATTAAAAAAAATATGATGTATTAAAAGCGTCGACCAAAGGGCGCCCAAAGACAATCTCGCTCTATCCTGATCAAGAGCTAGGGCCGCCGCTGGTTCTGGCTTCTTCTGATTGTAAGGCTCGATGCTCAGCAATATGCTGACTTATTTGCTGCATTTTTTTTTCCTCAGTCGTCTGCTGCGTACGAACGTGGCAGATGCCTCCTTGAAAATGGGCTGAATGATTAGCTCGAAACGCTGGAGAATCCTGCCGCGTGAAAAGCCGTAACATTTTTCAAACACATTTGCTGCAAGTTGTTTCTTCTTCTGTCTCTGTCCTATTCTTCGTTTGAGAGTTTTTTCTATTAATTTTTGTCTTTTTTTCTCCAATCCGC
Source organism: Incurvaria masculella (assembly GCA_946894095.1). Taxonomy (NCBI): domain Eukaryota; kingdom Metazoa; phylum Arthropoda; class Insecta; order Lepidoptera; family Incurvariidae; genus Incurvaria; species Incurvaria masculella. The sequence goes on from OX335642.1 coordinate 18,861,633, forward strand.
TGCCTGGTTCCCCGAACTGTGAGCAATTTCAGCTATTGTGGGGAATGCAAGCGGGGAATTCAGTCGATGCTGTTTTTTTTTTGCTCATTCCAAACATTTTCCGAATACAAATCTACCACAATTCGGCTGCATGAGCTTTTTTTGCTGATACGAAATTTTCAATGAAAACTTGTACCCGATTCCGGATTATACTTGGAACATTTTTGGGGAATTCGAGGAATTGTAATCGGTATCCCTCTTTTTTGTGTGGCAGTTACTTTTTTCTTAATCTTTACATATATTTGCGCCATCCCCCCTCCCTCCATGCTGCGTTACTGAATGAGGTGTAATGTAGGAGGCCAGTAATCCGACAACCGTATGAATGCAATGCAGCGCAGTTACATGTCTGTATGTGAAGGGCTTCCCAGAGGAATGTGTCTGGCTTTGGCGCTACGCAACTGGCTGCTAATATCACCACTCCCGGAAGGACGAACACATCCGTATTGCGGCAGTGATAATAAATAAAACTAACGGTGGTAAATAGATCGCCAGGTGAACAGGCAAAATGGTGATTAAATTTGACGTTTACTTACATTTCGTACCATGCTTTCTACCTCTTTATATACTACATTCGTGGTTCTGCTTTCAGATGTTAACATGACCAGGTTACTAGATGAACTATATATATATGAACTATATATAGATAACTATATATAAACTATATATAGATGAACTATATATATATATATATGAACTAACGCATAAAACCTGAATTTGTATGTTGGTACTCATCCGATTTAAAAAAAATCGTTCACTGACAGAAAGCTACATTATAGCTCAGTACTATCGGCTACTAACCATCACGCTATTCCTGAGGTCTATCAGTGGTACTTACCATCACACCAAATTACTTACCGGGTGAGCAGTGGAGTTAATAAGAGAGAAGTCAGGTAATAGTGATCACATTTAAAAAGGATTTTAGTACTTTTCAACTGAATCCGACATCGATACAAACGTTGCTACCCTCTTTAACGCCTGCAGAGGTTGAATAAAAAAAATCGTAAATGACCACAAACTAAATAAAATCCCTACAAACTTTGCCACTCCTTTCCACCCCTTAGGGGTTGACATTTAGAAAAGGCTGAAATAGGTGCGTTATTATTTATATTAAAGAGCATGAATACTCAATTTCAAATAAATCTGACCACAAACACAAATTTTCCATACAAACTTTACCACCCCCTTTCACCTCTTAAGGGGTTGACTTTAAAAAAATGCTGAAATAGGTGTCAGATTAAATATATTAAAGAACATTAAGACTCAGTTTTAAGTAAATCGGACCATACACAAAAATGTTGCATGCAAATGTTTTACCCTCTTTCACCCCTTAAAAAGTTGAATCCCGTCATACTCGCTCTGATGAAATAAGCCAATACTCCGTATGATTCTGGCTTCTTCTGATTGTGAGGTTCAATGCTCAGCAATATGCTTACCACGGAGGAGAGAGGTAGAGAGGAGATACTGTTAACTCATATTACTAGACAACGCAGTGTCGCATGTGCGGGGGGAAGCGGGGGGAAAAACACTTCATGGTGGGTCATCCACCGCCTATTTTTAACAGACTTCAAAAAAAGGAGGAGGTTATCAATTCGTCTGCATGTATTTTTTTTTTGCTTTTTTTTATGTTTGTTTCCTCATAACTTTTTCCTGGGTGAATCGATTTTGATGATTATTTTTTTAAATGATAGCTAGTGCTTCCCAAGTGGTCCCATTTTAATTTGGTTAAGTTCTGACAATGATATTCATGAGAAAATCATAAAAGTCTTACATTTGTATTAAGATTTGCGCGACAAATGGACAAATAACTCAATATAACGCCAACCGATTTCGGTGATTCTTTTTTTATTGGAAAGGACGTGTACAAATTAGTAAGTGTACTTCAGATTCACTAAAAATAAACAATTAAAAAAAAATTAACAAAAAAAATAACCGACTTCAAAGAAAAAGCACTAAAAAGTAAAAAATAATTTCCATTTTTGTAGTTACGATTTCTTTTATTTTTTGAGTCGGTGTCAGCCAAGGTTAGGTTAGGTTAGGTTAGGTTAGGTTAGGTTAGGTTCTCTTGATTGGCGCTGCGCGTGCCCGGCTGATGCCGACTCAAAAAATAACAGAAATCGTAACTACAAAAATGGAAATTATTTTTTACTTTTTAGTGCTTTTTCTTTGAAGTCGGTTATTATTTTTGTTAATTTTTTTTTTGCTAAATCCATCCGGAAGAACCAGTATACTGGTAGCAGCTATTCCGATAGCTATTCTCAATGGTTACAAGACTACAGCTAGATAGCGCCTTTTGCATTCTACTGTTAGTTAAACAAAAGTGTCCTAACGAGTGTTCGCTCGCCTTCAGGTAAAAACCCCTTTTCTTACTTACTAGGTGGTAGGTAGGGTTAATTCGGTTATGGGTTAAAGGGCTTGGAGTCGAAGCTCGTCTCGTAATGAAAATAAAACTGAAATCTTCCACCTCACAATTGGATATATTGAAGTGCGTGCGTCGGCGTCGAGTGTTTCTTCCAGACTGCGGAGGCGGGGGGGGGGGGCATCGAATGGCTGTCTGCTGCAGGCAGCGCAGCGCGAGCCAGCCTCGCATAACACGCTTGATGTCTGAACATGGGTAGCAATGAATGAAATATGGTCGAAGCAGGAAGACACTTTCTCCTTTTTTCCATCCAATTCAATGCAGCCGTACTATATAAGGATACGATACCTTGTTAAAAGTTCGATAACAACAATGTTGTTAATGATTTATGATTTATCATTTTTTATCCATTAAATCTGTAAAATATATTACATTCATTTTGGTTATATAAAAACCGGCTAAGTGCGAGTCGGACTCGCACACACAGGGTTCCGTACCATTGTACAAGATTTAACACAAAAAAACACGTTTTTCGTATCGGGCCCCCGTTTGTTTTTAATTTTTTAAATTTTACCTATTTGTTGTTATAGCGGCAAAATAAATACATACTTTGTGAAAATTTCAGCTGCCTACCTATTACGGTTCAAGAGATACAGCCCTGTGACAGACGGACGGACGGACGGACGGATAGCGGAGGCTTAGTAATAGGGTTCCGTTTTCACCCTTTGGGTACGGAACCCTAAAAATAGGCTTTTTTAAGCAGAGCCTTATGCCGCCGGTTCCACAGTAGAAACGCAAGAAATAAAACAAAAGATCCACTCCCTCTTAAGGCGAGTCTTTAGGATCCCTCGGAGATAACGACTTCTGTCCTTATCTCTAAGGGATACGAAAGGGTTTATACCATTTAACTTTACTTATTTAAAAAAACCACAGTATTTTATTAAATGTAAGTGTATTAGCAACATTGGTACATATTTATATACTTAGGTTAATACTGCCGTAGGTTAATTTAACGTCAATACAACTCATAACATACATTCAGCTTTCCTGTCTTATCCCACCATATCATTAAATAATAACCTATACACTTTAAGACAATATTTCTAGGTATCAAAATGTATCGACGTCTGCAGTAATTGAGAAGAAACGATAGACTATTCATTTTTTTTTTCAATCTTTACCTTTCGAGTGAAATAAGCAGTTTGAATAATGGATTTGTTTTGTTATTTTTATTTTTATTGCATTGGATAAAAGATGGCCGAAGCGGCAATTAAAAATTGTCTGAGTTCTCTATCCAGTTCAATGTATAGCCGTGCCCTTAAAGGTAAGGTCCTGGCATGGCACCTAATTGCTTTGGGAATGCGGTGTGTTGGGCTAATATCATGACGGTAGGTGTGGTAAACCATAAATGTCCAGTCACATTAAAAATAAATTACCATTTTTTCCTGGCATGGCACCTACATAGTTACCATATCGTGTGTTTGGTTAATATGAAGACATTATGTGTGATATTAGCTACCCATGTCCAGTAAGTAATAACATAAAATCAGGTTAAAACATATCAAGGTAAGAGCCCCGCTGTTCGGTCTCTAACTTCCAATCAACTGTTCCAAATTTAGGTCAAGAGAGATTCAGGTTAGTCAGTCCGCCGACGTTCGGTCTCTAACTTTCGATAGACTGTTCATGAATGAGGTCAAGGGAGATCAAGGTCAGCCACCTCGTTATTCGTCACTAACGTTCGATCATCTGTTCCAAAATGAGCTCTCGGTGGATCAAGGACGACCGCCCCACTGTTCAGCTTCTAACTTTCAATCGATTGTTCCAAAATGAGGTAAAGGGACATCAAGGTCAGTCGTGCCACTGTTCGGTCTCTAATCAAAAAGAGCCGCATAAAAAAAACCTAAGCCGATTGTAAAATAAGTTTTGTTTTTCTTTTAAATTGCCTTAGCCTCGAACGGTAAAGATTGAAGCCTACGAGTATATCGCATTGTCCATTGTTTTCAGTAAAATAGACTGTTTCGGCATTTTAAAAGTTCCCTTAAAAAAAATTTAACATTCGTGCACTCTATGAAATTCTAAAATTCACCCTTTTATTCTACAGCACAAAATTAGCGTCACCCATTTCAAAATAATTATTGAAGTCGCATTAAAATGTTAATTGTACTACTCCCTTAAATGATACCATAATATTATGTTTAATTAACTAAATACCCTCTATGACTACCTATGTATGAATTCAGTCTCACTTTGAGCCTGAAAAAGAAATTTTAAAAAAAAATCATTCTCAGCCTTGTCAGTACAGTCACACGATTAATAGAACCTACATTACATTCTTTAGTCAGAATTTAACCTGATTGAATATTCGACAGTGAATAAATTTTATAAAACCGAGTTATAAGCATTATAAATTTACAAAATGTTTACTTCATTATTAATACTGTGACATTACCTACCCATACAAAATAGTAATAGGCTTTGGTAGCATATAATGTATTCTGCCTGTCCCTTTCAATATTTAGGAAGATTTCGAAACCACATAAACTTGTTAGCATTCCTTCCTAACATTTTAACCAAAACCAAATAACTGAAAAATGCAACTCGAACCAATAGACATAAAATTATTTATGGTATAAACTAGAACACACCGACAGGCAGTAATACTTTACATCGCATGTAAAATATACAAAGACCGTAAATTACCCATAAGACTTTTCGATATATTATAATACAACTGTTATTATATTAATATGTGACATATTTTTAGTATAAAATGGCAATTAGTACAAAAACTGTGCTCTTAAACAGCAAAAAACTGAATTCCATTAAGATTAGTCTATTTGAGTAACATTTCAAATTCCATTTACTAGTTAATATTAATGTAGGCAAGATCTACCAATTAATGTATTTCTTAAAGTACGGTCGTCGATAACCCTAGGACCCTAAAATGTTAAACCGTGGAAGTAATATACACTATTACTTATTCTGTGCCAATACTATTACAATAGGAATATGCATTTTTCCGGATAAAACGAGCCGATAGAGATAGTTACCACAGTATCTGTGTCTCGCTCTCACAGTGACCATTACTTTTGGGCATCGAGATGATGACCTACAATGCTATCTGAGTGGGCAGTCTGAGTTCTCACCGAAATTGGCGTTTACGGCAAACCGATCGACTGGCGTTTTCTCCAAACTCCATACAAGTTTTTACTAGATATTCTGTGGTTTTACTTCTTCAAGCTGTCCAAGTGAAACGCGGACTTCCGATTTGTATGAAAACGCGGAGTGGACGTAAACGGCAACGTCGACGTATTTACGGCAACGTTGAGTAAGCTGTCAAATCAAGCTCGGACTCGCAAATGTTAGTTCGCTTAACGCCCGCTGCGCGCGCTCTTCAATTTCTCCATACATTGAAAACGCCAGTCGATCGGTTTGCCGTAACGCCAATTTAGGTGACAACTTAGACTACCGGCTCTGCTGCAATGAGTCACTCATGTAGTTACCTCCTTTTTAATGAGGAGGGCAGAATGTGTGTTTTTATTTCCATAGTCATGTAGAGTTATAAATTAAATTTTAAATTTATCTTCTTCATAAAATAAACATGAACACAGAAGACAGCAACTAAGCTAGCAAAATAATGTATATAATTTCCTTGCAAATCCTTTTTTTCACCCTGGCAATTCATTGCGAGAGACGGATTAAATGCCCCTAAATTTAAATATGTTGGCTCCTTGTAACCATTACTTCAAACATAAACCTTTATACCCATGATAAGGTTTGTTCTCGTTTGTATCTATACTCCGTGCATATTTCTGTTGATTACACAATAATTCCATATTAAATAGTTGTATATAACCTGATTCAATAAAGAAACGATTTAGAAATGGCGGCTGGTACTTGCGAATCGCATGCTATCTCATTCCCACTATATCGCTGTCTATACTCACACAGTGCGGTACGGCCTGCAAAACCAAATATCATTTCAGAGCGCGCAGTTTATGTACTCAGTTGCGTTAATGGTTCGGTACTGTGTTTCACTGGTTGAACTGAACAGAGCTATGCCTTCTCGAAACCGCGGGAAGATTCTTCGGAGTGTCGCACGTGAAATTGTGTTTCAATTGATTGAGTCATTACCCTATCAATTACTACGGGCGATAACTGTTTATACACTCTTAATGTTTTACTAGGTTTTAGAAATTTTTGATTCTAAAATGTATTGTCGAAATCTACGTCTGTACTTTTGTATATTTTTGAACATACCTTTTAAATTGGAAAACATTGTCTAATTTTACATTCATTTTCAATTTTTTTACTGAAAAAACCCAGATATTTCCTTAAAAAAAAATACACAGACAGAATTAGGCTAGATATTTTTTATTAAAATCTGACAACTTTTAGGGGTAGGGCAACGTTAGGGCCCGGAAGACGATTTTGCTAGTAGTAGCCGCCATTTCTATATCGTTTCTTTATTGAACTGGCTTATATCTTTGGCTTTGATGTCAAATTAATAATGTTTCGACGACCGTGGTATAGTATGGTAGTGTTCTGTTATCATTGTTTGCATTTAAATGTATACAATTTGGAGGTAGGTAATCGTCTTAATCATTCACTTTATGAATAAGACGAGACGAGAGTGCTTTTGGTCATTACATTTTTCAGCTGACGAAATATCTTCTAAGAAACAGTTTTCTTCAAATAAGATTTAAGGTATGTAATCACCTCATCATTATTAGTCGCTGCCTCAAAATGTTATTTAATTTGAGTAATTTATTAAATACATTTACTTTAAGTTCCTATCGACTATACTACTGAAAATCTATGGTTTAAAAAACGTGTTTCTTATGTCTTACCAAGCGCTCCAAATCAACGTACATTCCACGGTACACAAGGGCGTACACAAGGGTTCCGATTCTGATTGCATGCTCAAAGTTGGACAAACAATTTTTCAGATCAAGTACCACTTGTGAAAATAAACATGGAATAAACGACATGTCGATGAAACAGTTCTGCAGACAATTCTGTAAGAACCAGACATTTATACGTATGTACAACATTCAAGTGTCACGTTTTGACATTTCCCGCCTTTACTGTGTGAGCACTGGGAATGGTATTAAATAACATAACAACAATGATATCATATCGTGCGGTGCATCATTTTAGGAGCTGTCAATAAAAATCAGACCGGCCATGAGCGTGTTATTGGTAGCGTAAGCTCAATTCCGACATCTCATAACTTTCGAGTAGAAAAGATTATAGCCAAATAGTCAAAGAACATATATTTTATTTATTATTATGGCACACCCACAGTACACACGCACATGTTTTTTCAGTAGCATAGTTCAAGAAAATTTACATTTTAAGGCTGCGACTGAAAATGGCAGTTCAGATGGAAATCATGTAAACATGAGTTGGGCGAGGGTTCTTAATGCTCTATCATTTGTTGCCATTTATTGCAAACTAATATCAACATTTCAAGAGTAACATTATAAACAATACATTACATCCTTTGAATTCATAAAATAAGTTCTGTCATGATTACAAAATATATTTTCAAAATTGTCAAGTTTAAAACTTTCTAGGGTCCATTTCATGTGATAATGGCGAATTATTCTAAATGCGAAAAACAATAAGAAAATCTCGTTCCATCTTTCTGCCTTTGCATTTATGTGCGTTAGAATAAATCAAACAATTAATGATTCCAATATTTTTTATCATTGTAGGAGTATAGAAAAAGTTCTATATCAGTATCTGACAAAGCATAGAAAATAATACTGAATTTCCATGCCTGTTCCTCTTACAGGTTTTAAAAAAAAGGTACTTTATTCAGTGGTCATTCAATAAAGCAGTCCTATACCTGCGCCAAGCTAAACCCTTGCAAGCACTTCAGCGCAGAGTTGTGGACTCTTGGAATAAGCTACCTAGTGATGTTATTTGTTTGAATTCAGTGTATCAGTTTAAAAACAGACTCAACAAGTATATAAAACAAAACAAACTTCAAGCGTTGTGTAAAAAAAAGTTATTATTTTCTTTAAAAAACCATCGAAAAAGTAGAAATATTGCTTTAGGGTTAGAAGTTGTAAGTTCATTCAAATGGTATTTAATATTTAGTTGCTTTACTAAAACAAAAAAATATGTTTTATATTAGTTTGATGTTGCACATATATTTTATTCAATGTTTTTTTTTATAACAGATTTCTTCCACGAAAAATCAATATTAGCAGAATGTTTTGTGGATAAAAAAAAGTCAAATAAGCTGATTGTGGAAGTTTCCTACAAGTTGAAATATTTATAATACTTTCATAAATATTTCTTACATTTAAAACAGTACTGGAATAGGATTTCCGATCCTTTCAGATACCGATCAATTGTTCAAGTGTTTTTTTAAAAGGCAATCCTTTCTACTGAAAGTGCTACGTTAAAAAAGTTTTCAATCATACAAGCATTCTTTCAACAGTACAATTAACTACCAGTAACATCCTAACATATATAGGCCTTTGTGGACACACTTCTATAACCACATTACGATATATTTACACATTTATAATTGGACGTTATAATATTGGATTTCTGGTTTGAAGTTTGACAAGTAGAATGCAATATATGTTTAACGAATCATCAAAATTAAAAAAATCAAAAGTTTGTCAAGAATCAGAGGAGTAAAAAAAGTTATGAGATTCTAGAAAAATCAGTGGAAATCAAGCAAATGAACGGGAAAAATAATAAAAACGAAATAAAAATCATCTCATTTAATTTGATATAAAATGTGTACAATATAATAATTTCTCAAGTATATTTCTGCAATAAAATCCAATCTGCTCTATAACCTCTAACTATAATTTAAAGAAGACATTTAAACTAGATTTCTTTTACGGTATCTAATAATAAAGATAAATTCACTAAGCTATTGCTGCCCCATGGTGTTAAATTCTGTTACAACATAATAACTGTATTCTGCACATGAAACCAAACATATACTAACCCTTTACCTTCGCACATTGCGTTTGTGTATTGAAACGAATAGAATGATGGGTTCTGTATACCAAGGATACATAACCAAAGGATGGCTGACCTTGGGCTTAGGGTCACTGCTTAGGGTCAACCTTCCTTTGGGTAAGATTTTCAGTGTCAATTAAGGTGCAATTTTCGATGCACCAAAAGCTATTTCCCATAAAGGAAATGATTACTGCACTAGAATTCATATGGTATGTGGGGCCCGTTCCCAAAATATATTTTTTTGTTTAGTGTAAAGATATGTTGCGTCATCAAGTTTTTTTTCACTGCCGAACAGAATAGGTAGCATGATAGATGGCAGGCCCTTACTGGCAGCTCCGCATCACAAGCGGTACCAGCGATAGAGAGACTGTTCTACAGAAGTGATTTAAGTGATCTAGTTCGTTGGACCTGAAACAGTTCACGAGCGATAGTGAGGGAGTTTAGAATTGGAACCGATGGACCTACTTTGTGTGTTTTCAAAGTTTATTAGTAACTGTTCAAATTGAGGGCATATTCATAACTTTTAGTGTTTTTCACCTCTAACTTCACCCCACAAATAATACGTAGCATATTTAAATGGTGATCTAACTAATGCAACAGGGCATCGGTAAAGGGTTATCAGAAAATGTATGTTATCTTCACAGCTTCACTACATTTTACTATAAACACAGTATACCTATATTAAAGGTGATCAATTCTTGAAAGACAATGCAAAAAAAACGCTATAACTATTTATACAAAATAAAAAAATCTTCCATGCAAGTTTTTACAGAACTTGTGGTTGAGTTTATTTCGATTATCTTTACAAATAATCTAAGCCTTTCACAGATTCCAAACTCAATACTTCTCTTTTTCACAAATTGTCCAATCGAAGTGAAATATATATTTTCAACTAAAAATATTCTATAAACTCAATGATCGTGATGTGACACACTTGCCTCGTGTTAGGCGTCAAATTCGTAGGAAAGGTATTCAATGTAAAGATAATGCAACCTATGCTACCATGAGCGGAAAACCTATTATAATTTGTGCATCCGGATTTCTTGTAGCGTGCAAGCCACAAGGTTAATTGATCAGGGGGTTACCATGGTAAATTAAGTCGCTGGGTGCCAATTAAGTGAGTAAATGTACTTTTTCGTACTCTCCGAGAATGTGATATATATATGTTCTTAGATTTACACCGTCGCTGTACATAATGTTTTGAAAACTTACGGTTTTCCGGTGTGCAATGCCGTGCTTGGCCGACATGTTTCACCTCCCACCGTTACTGTTTGACGAGCCGGGCTGTCAGACGTAACTCCGGGGCAACGAAGTGGCCCTGACGATGCTTCCGTCGTGGGAGGCGAAACATGTCGGCCAAGCACGGCATTGCACACCGGAAAACCGTAAGTTTTCAAAACATTATGTGATATGTAAGTATTTTAATCGACCGTGAAGCAAGGATACATTAATTAAAGAACTTCTTTATGAATAACTGCAAGACTGGACCCAAACCAGCAAAACATACCATCTCTTTCTTGAATTAATGTATCCTTGCTTCGCGGTCGATTATACGTACATACATATCACATTCCTAGTCAAGTGAGTGATTAAATTGAGGTTTAGTTGCATTCCGTGCCATACTACGGATCAAACGAACGCGTTATTCGCCTAAGTGAACCTAAATTTACCAGTTAGCATGGAACAAAATGCAATTAAACACCAGATTTAATCACCTGCTTGCCTATTCACCCGGCGAGGATTTACCATGGTGACCCCCAGAACCTTAGATTATAGTGGTTAAAGGACATCGCAACTCCGGAGGGCCATTTTGAATACCACTTTTGTTGCACAACTTTTGCGGAAGCTCTATAAAGAAGAACTCTCCATTTAAATTAAAATGTAATTTGTTTTGAAAAAATTTTTTTTATGGTGTTTCTATAAAAGTGTTCATTTTCACCTCAAGAATCACACTCCAAAGTTACGATACCAACCCATTGGGACTTCTTCGTGTCCCATTAGTCAAAATGACCATATAATTCAAAAAAACGTAAAGGTTAGTATCTGGCAATTACTTTAACTAAAATAAACTGAGACATTACAATAACTTGTACATTTTTTACATAACTTCTATCCGTCCAAGACGGAAGATTTTATTTTAGGTACTGCCTACCCTAGAAGTTGCTATCATTTGACAACTCTTGACTGTAGAGATGCCTTCCTTAGGACAAAATAAAAAATATACTAATAATAAACAGTAAAAAAGTTCCACTATAGGTGCGTTTGTGCGAATTTTTTTATAGATACAAAAAAATGCAGTGGCATTGTGCAAAACAGAAAATAAATCATATCGACTTATAAAGTATAAGCTATAGTGTCTTAAGTTACTTAAAGTTTAAATACAAGAGAAGGGAGGTGGGAATTTGATGTAGGTGTGTATATTCACATAAAATCGTGTTGCCTATCTATTTATGCAAAAAAATATACCCATGCTATAGTGTACGATCCATTTCATAATTAGGAACAAAATTTATAAAAAAAAAACAAGTGATTTATAACTTTCGGTAACACCAGCAGCACCTCAAGAGCGCAGATGTATACAGGTGGTATTTTAATTACTGTACGATGCACAAACTCTGATGGAGTTCGAATTAAACAGAATGCCTCGACCACACCTGTTAAGGATGGACCTGCGAATGTATCCAGTTTTTTTTTTTTCTCGAAAAAACTGAAGATGAAACACGTTACGTGATTATTGTACCTCCTGGGTTTTCGACAATGAGAACAAATATGTCAGAACATGTTTCTCTTTGAGACGGTAAACATAACCCAATAAAAGGTATGTTTAAAATAAAAAAATCTGACATTTTGTTCAAGAAAACTAACATTTAACACTTAGGAGCCTTTGTATATCACAATATGTTTCATATTGAAATGAATTCAGCCTATACAGAGATCTACAGTGGAAGATTAGCATTACCGACAGAGAAGTAATTCTGTGTTGTATAACAAAACATTTAATGACTCATGTAAGATCATGTTCATGTGATCAGCTCGTAGCCTAGTGGCGCGGGGACTGGCCTAGCGTACCAGAGACCTGGGTTCAATACCGACATGCACCACTGTCTTTCTCTTTCCGAGTTTGATAAGTGCATTTCGTTACGAATGCGAGCTGCTCCATGGTTCGGAATCCATGTAAAACTGTAGGTCCCCTTCCCCTACTAGGTGGTAGGGTTTATGCCCGCCCGGGTTGGTACCATCGCATTGGACGAAAAGATGGTCGAAGCGGCAATGAAAAATTGTCCGTGTTTTCCATCCAGTTCAATGTAGCCGTGCTCATAAAGGGAAGGTCCTGGCATGGCACCAAATTCCTTCGGGAAAGAGGTGTATTGGGCTAATATCATAACGGTAGTTGTGTGGTATTGGCCATCCATGTCAGGTCGCATAAAAAAAAAAAAAAAAAAAAGAAAACCACCAAAAGAAATCAGAAATGTTGTAAAAAGACAAATTAATGGTTTCGTCTTTATCATGTTAAAAATAAAAAAATACCTTCACTGATTTTAGGCAACGATAATAATACTCATAACCACCCACAAAACTTCAAATGGTGTTCCTACAACCTGTATATAATACAAAAACACATGTGACAAAAGTAGGCAAGTCGTGTAGAATTTAAATAGTGTATTTTATTTCACATAATTGCAACAGTATTAAAGCATTTCCCTAAATAAGGGAATACAAATTAAAGCTAACATTTACCCATAGTTACCAAGATAATTGAAAAAAAAATGCATTATACCAACTAGAGTATAAGATTTAAGAGTACACACTGGCTTTATACATCGGACCTTCCTGGAATGAATTTCATCGTGAAACATTACAAAAGTCTCTATTCATAGTTACACCTTATCAAGACTACGGAGCTAGGATTAATTGTAACTAAACCTAACCGCCTCCCTCGACACCAATAAATACTCTTAAAATTAACCGTGGATAACATACGAGCTGAGTCTCTTTCATTACGAGATTAATAAATAATTGAAAACATTAACACCTCTTGTGGGTGAGTGCGCGGGTTCATTGCCTAGAAATTACAAATTCCTTCGATTTAAATAAATAGTAAAAAGCACCTCAGCATGTCCGATACACACTGAAAAGACGGACTCCTTCAATATTTTAGATTCAAAACAAATTTGTATTCTCTCCTCAATTGGTTTTAATTGTTTCTGTATTCTAAATGGCCGTGCCCCTTAACTATGTGTAACTAAATGGGGCTTATACAATTAGTCATGGCACTACCCTTTCAGGCGCGTAATAATGAGCAGTTTTACATACATATCCTAGAAATGAATATAAACGCAATCATCAAACGGAAGGCCACATAGCATATAGGAGCAGATATGCAAATAATTACATCAAATTCAGTTTTATAACAGCAGATGCAACATAGATGTAAAATTGCAGACCTGTAGGCATATCTAACTGCACTCTATTAAACATAAAAAAAGTTTTTCAAAGACAATGAACCACGACACTCTAGCAACCCTTCAATACAGCGTCTCCAACCGGATCGTCCTGGCAACCAAATCTGGTAGCACCGCAATCCAGTGTAGATGCGAAACTGCGGGGCCATTCCAGCGTTCATCTCACTCTTCCTGGCGACCCCCACACTCAAACAAATCGGCACTCTTGTGTAAAATTCGGTACCGAGGTCACACTCTGGTGACCCCACTTTCAGACGAAACTGCACTCTTGCGACGCCGAATTTTACCTATGTCGAACTCTGGTGACCCCACTCTCAGAAAAAAACTGCACTCTTGCGACCCGGAATTGTAGCAAGGTTGCACTCTGACGACCCCACAACCGAAGCTGCACTGGCCAGGCCCCACTAACGTCTGTCGATACCTCACCGGTGAAGCCACACCACCACGCCACCGAAGTCACTGGTTACTAAGTCCCGGGCGCCCTAGCGGCCGCTCGGCGGCATCTGCGCGTGGACTCCCTGAAGGTTCATGGGCCGACCGTTGGGATTGCCGTGGCCGAGGTTCGCTTCCCCGTAGTTGTTCGCGTCCATCATGGGCAGCTCATCGTTCTGAAATGGAGAATTCGTAGGCACTAACTAAAACTGAAATTACAAAATATTATTAATAGTTTCAATTATCAACAGTTTGGAGAAAAAACTGTAAAATTTCGTCGAAGATTACAAGATTTCTAAAATATTATATTAAACTTTAGCCATTCTATCATACTTTTATCGTAACTTCATATTTTTTTTACTGCTTTACTCAAAATACTTATATGTGCTCTCACAACCAAAGTTTTGTCTAAGGGCTTGTAAAATATTCAAGAACTATGAATTACAAGGTATCTATCCGCGGCAGAAGCGGCCGGGTGGGTTAAGTTCGCTACGCGCGCGCGAGCTTAGGGTGCACTGACACTGTCGTATGCATTTACTTTATTGGTAAAATAGAAAATAATTAAGATAAAAAAAAATCTTTCATCACTGCACTATACATACGATACATATCATGATCCTTCCATATTCCTGACCGAACCTCGGACAACATGTACAACGTGGATATCTATGATTCTTATAGGATTTAAATAGAAATCATCGGGCAAAATACTAACTTCAGCCATGGTTGAATCTACATAGAACGGCTTTAGTTCTGAAACTTTCGTGATCGAATCAGACTGTCCTGGATTTACATGTGTTAAAATATTATTTCTGTGAATGTATTATTTTGTGCTTGTTATAAACCAATTAGTAGAAAGTATGAGCAGTATAATACATTGTAACCGCATGAAGTTTTTTATGTAAGGCGCAACATATGGGTGTATAACAAATCAAATACTTGCATTTTAAAGTTATAATTTACGCAGGGTGAGTCGGCATCGAGTACATTAATTTCAAGAGGTGATTATAAAGGCAAACATACACAACTTTATATCGGGATCCATACAATGTGTTCAAAATACATTTGGCATGTGATTACAACACCATTTTATGAAGAGGATTTTTTTTTAAATAGAACTGGAAACATTTGCTCATTTCCGCCTCCACAATCACCTCCTGGAATTGAGTGTTGTACATGCTGAAACACTCTCCGAAGGAGGAGATAATTCATTTAGATTTATAAAGAACGAATAATAATTTTCATCATCAAATAAACACATATAGGGGCTGGGCAAGATTACAGCATAGTCGCAAGTGACGTAAAAATCCTGTTCTTCTTCTCAGCGTGTTTGCGTTACGCATTGAGCCCCGCATGTGGACATACGTACTCTGAACTGGCCCAGCCCTAAGGCCACATTCACACGACAATGCACATTAGGTATTTTTTGTGACACTTTCAGTGAGTAGAGAACCATTCCGTTTACCTTTGGGTTGAGTCGTAAGAATAAGGTTACATATGTTTTAGTCAAAGAGAGTGGTGAGTAGATCAAGCATATTATCAAGGGAGTAGTGCGTTTCCTCACAATGTACAGTGGGAGACAGATCAAAGTATAAGTTTAGATTTTTAAAATGTCAATGAATTAACTGCAAAATCTAACCCCATGAATTTTGTAAATAACGTTGATCCAGACAGGGTCGACCTGATATACAAATGGACTTAGTACTCTTCGTCAAAGATGCGGGCGCAACCATTTTGCGCCGCCGAAAGTAGTTTGAGTAATACGATTGCTGCGATGAAGTTTTCTCGGGAGACGGAACTGTATAATTTGGACTGACTGCTACTGTACTCGTCATACTCCAAAAGAAATAAAGTGATGCAGGCCGAAAAGTATGCAAGATTTCACGCTGCAAAAAAAGGTTTGGCGCATCGTCGTGTCAATGCAGCCGGTACGGTGGGTAGGATTGGAGTGTGTGCTCACGGAGCGCTGGTGGCGCCGGATGGTGCGGTCCTCGTAGCGGGTGCCGCCCTGCGTCGCCATCGGCCGGCTGAGCGTGCCGTTGGCGTTGCTGGGCGAGTGCGCGCGCGCAGCTCCCGTCGGCGTGCCCTGACCTGCGCGCCGCCGTTAGTCAGGGGTGCGGGGCCGGAGTGGGTTAAGTCGAGTTATTAGACACGCGTGTTAGGAAGGACGGAAGTGGCGATAGAAACTGTTCCGTACGGCGGGCAGCGTAGCCACGTTTTAGTGAAAATACATCAGTTCATTTTCCTCCATTAGGTGTAAACAAACTATTGTATTTGTAATTTTCTATAGATGGTTCAATTATCACAACGAAGAAGAACTGACAAGAAACTTTGCCTAGAGTCAAAATACAAGAACAGAAAATAAATGCTACCTACAGAATAATTAAGAATGTAATGGTTTGAGAGCAACCTCAACAATTATGTTTGAATAATATTCCTGCATGAAATTTGGTTTCTGCAAGGTAGCACCAGCCAGACAGTCCACTTACGAACTCGCTCACTACTGATGTTCTCGAGTTTCAACGACATGTGGCTACGCTGCCGCCATACAGCTGATTTTCGATCACCACTCTTGTCCGTCCTTACTCACTGTATTTGCAGCACCAAATGCTAATGCGCCGGAACCATAGTTGTAGTATGTCACTGCCGTTTCACTCAAGATAAACAAAGCGTGAGAGTGATAGATCAAGTTCAAATATAAACCTCGTAAGATGAGACAGCAAAAAGATGCACCGATGAGACAAATGATATTTCGAGTGAGACCCCGAGAGACCACAGCTGGTTCGAGCGCAAAAACTATTGGGGCAACTAATACCATATTACAGGGAGACAGCTCATTCAAGGCCAAGGAGTATGGACTGACGGAGTAGAAACCTAACTTCCGTTTTACTTTCGTAGCCACTTTTACATGCCGAAATGGGAGCACCAGCGAGTGAGTTCGGTTACAAATTCGCTTACTACTGATTTTCTCGAGTTCCAACATTTTAAAATACATAAGAATATCACAGGACGCTATTTAGTGAAACAAACATTTTATGTTGCGCGTCAAATTTATAAGGGAACTAACTACAGTTAGAAGTTTTTGACTAACTCGTGGCTATGCTGCCGCCATACAAATGAGTTTCGATCGCTTCTCCCGTTCGTCCATACTCATTGTATTCGCCGGCAAGGCCAATGAGCTTTGAAAGTAGTGGTGCAGTGGTAGTATTAACATCTTCGTACTTTGCAAGTAGGCTATATCTGAATTTATGCAAAGGTTGATTTTTACAGAAAAATTAAAAAATCTTCTTATTTGATCAAATTTGTTTTTTATAGTATAAAAAAAATATTGGAAAGTTACTTATTTTGGGCTCTCGAATCATCCTCTGCATAAGAACATTCTGTATAACTTCCACCGTGCAGTAAGAAAGCTGTAAGAACTATTTTGTAACATTATTTTGTCATGATAAGCTTAGTCCCATACTTTTAAGACCCTAAATTCTTTATATTACATTCGTTATAATATAGGGTCCCTGGTTCAAATCACTACAAAGAATTATCTTATAAATATGGATTCTCAGTCTTGTACCATACTTCTTTAATGGAACTGGCAATGGTTGGCTAATACCACATCTTATTCAAGCTGATTTTATCGACTTTGTCCACCATGAGGTGGACAAAATGTCGATTTGAACAAGAGGTAAGTGACGTAACAACGTTTATCCATAAATATATGGATAATGTGTAATTAATTAGCCCATAAAACTGCACTCCTGAAGGCATTAGGTGCCGTTCCAGGACCTTCGCCTGCAAGCAAACAGGCAGACAGACAACAGACATTGAATTTTATAAATGCTGGAGATTTGTTTTACAGCTTTCTTTCTTTAATCCCATGCCTTGTTAGAGATTGCTCGACGGTTAAGGTGAAATGCCCTTTTTCACCAAACGGAAAACAACGCCCAGATTTCCACAGATTCTGTTAACAAATTCTCTATTATTTGTGGGAAGTCAGTCAGTCAGTCAGTCAGACCAAATTGGGTCCTTATAAGAACAGTTTGATGTTTTAATTTTTACATTTAGGATGCAATTTAATTTATTACGAAAAAGCGGCATACTATTATTTTATGCGGTAACGAACACATACACATGTCACACATAAATTACAGAAATTAATTATTTGCAAGATGTAAAAAAGGCAGAGACAAAAGCCTTATTTACAGAACATTATTTACAACCTTTTCTCATAGATTCCAGATGGAGAAGTTGAGGGTGTCACCGGTTCGACTTATCTATGACCAAGTAATGTACTAATAAGTAAATGGACCATTACATACAAAACGTTGTACATAAAAAACTATAGTCCACATAGTTGTCACCCACTAAGGGTTTTTGGGAATGTGAGACCAGGTGCAGATCCAAAATTTAAGGTCATGCGAGGGTTTTCAAGTTCATCGAGAATTTACTATTGGATGACTGCCACCGGAGGTGGCGGTCATATAGGATCCTGATTCTGAATGAGACAAGTACAATTCGTGAGTGTATCGTCGGCTAGTGTTTGACTCAAGGTCACCGTAGGTCACGTATTTGGCTTTCCGTATTTAGTAAGTCCCCCAAATAGACATAGGATAAGTAAAGTTTGCTTTTCTAACAATCTAAACAATTATATATTGTGCATAGTACATCCCGTGAAGAGACAGCTAAGTTTTTTAAATTGAACCCAACCTAGCCTAACCTAAGCGAATCTAAATCATCGTTTCTAAAGGGATGCACTATGTAAAATATTTCAATTGTTTAGGTCCTAAGGAAAGGGTACCTAACTCATCTTTCCTGGAGGGGACAATGTGAAAATACAAAAAAACCACATAGATCGGCGGGCATACTGACCGCTGGCGTCGGCTGGGCGCGTCGGTGCAGCGGTGGCGAGGCCGGCGCGCGCCGGCGCCAGGAAGTCGCTGTCGCGCCAGCCGTGCTTGCGGTACACCTCGCGGAGCTCCGCATGCGACCACATCGTCATCAGCACTTGACCTGCGCACAACGACATCCCATTAGAGAAAACACATCGTCATTACAACTGGCGCCCGAAAATGGAATACTCGGTCTCGGGATTCTACTAGATTTTCTATTAGATCATCGTATCACTTCTAAAGAACAGACTCTGCCGTTGGTATCGCTTGTGATAATAGTGCTGTTGCATACATAGGAAAACTGCTCGGACTCAATACTTGGGTTCTTCTTAAACCGTAGCAGCTCAGACTAAAATTTGTTTTGAGAGCTTTCAACTATCCTAGAGAACAATCTTACGAAATTACTCTTGCGTGGTTCTTGAAAATTCTGACGTCGCCAGCACTGCCGCTATCATGCTGTCCGACGTGCCCCTTAAGCCTCCCCACACTACGAACCTGCAAACTTGAGCACGCGCGGCGTGTACTGCTGCCGCCGCTCCGTCAGCGCCAGCAGCCGCTCCACGCCGCCCGCCTCGAGCAGCGAGCGAGAGAACTCGCCGCTCTTCTTGATCACCTCGTTGAGCGTCGCCAGCACGGCGGCTATCGTGTCGTCGGACGTGCCCTGCAACAGTGATAATTCAATTGAGGGAACTGAAAATAAAAATGTTTTAACCCTTCCTGCGCTTGTTTTTCACATGCGCAACATATGCAAAACATTAGCCATTATGGGTTTTATTGCGTAGTTAGAAATTGGTTTAATAGTTAAATATTTTAAGTTTTCTGTGTTTTTTTTTGAATTCAGGTTGTATTTTGAATTCGTTATTTGGCTTTCTGAAATTTAAAGGTATCTGTTCTCATGAGAATGCGGCTGTATGATCTTCTGCCTACCCCCTGACCAGAACATTGTCAAAAGAACAAAGTCCTCCTTGCTTTCTGTTAGAGTAGAAAACAGATGATTTTCGTAATTGGGTGCTAGAAATGTTTTAGCAAATTCGGAATTTATTGTGGTCTTCCGCCAGCAAAGATAGGCAGGCTAGTGTGGGATTTCTTGTGCATTTTGCTTATCGCAGTTTTGTGGGAAAAAGTGAATTGAAGTGGCGCCAAATACCACCTGTTCCACGAGCGTCGAGAGTCTTAAGAAGAACTATACCTTTAGATCTGAATAGAGGCTAGGGTAGAGCTCTGTCCTACGCATCGGTGCCACTTCGGGCGTCAACATAGCCCAGGCGAAAGAGCTGCCTGCTCAACACGGTCTATTAGGTTGGATAAAGAAGGGTGGATTGGGATCACCTGATCGTGCTGCGCGTTGCCGCTGGGCAGCTTCTGCACGAGGTCGCGCATCGCGTATTTGCCGATGAGCTCCTTGTTGCGCTGGTCGATGGCGAGGTTCCGCAGCGCCGTCGCCACCGCGCACACCACGCGGTCCACCTCCATCCGGAGTAGCTCCACCAGGATTGGCAGCCCTGCACCGCCATAGTTGGACACGAATGCTACTGGAGCTGGCACGAGCATCTCGCGTACCATCGAATACGGAATGATGGGAGTGGGGACAAAAACGCACCTGTATTTATGATATACACTGACAATAACGCCGGTAGTCAATTCGTATACGATTTGCTCATTCTTATGTTTTCGAGTTCCAACGACACGTAAGAACGGCACAGGACACCATTTAGTGAAACGAACATTCCGTTTTGCGTGTCCCGAATTCGTAAGCAAACTGACTGGCCAGCGTTAACTTCAGTGTATTACCACCAAAACGTGGCTACAATGGAGCTATACAGTTGAGTTTCAGTCGTAACTCCCGTCCTTCCATATCGATGTAATTTATGCTTTAGTTCACTCTTGTACTAACAGCCCATGTACAAGTCTCCTCACAATATTAAAAGCAGCTACAAAGCACTCATACAGACAGTTTTTACATACACTCTATCTTTCAAAAAAAGCTCAAGCATCAACATTGAGAACCTCACCTGCACGAGTAGCTCAGGTACAGTTCCAACTCACACTCGTACAATTGCCTCACATGTACAGGAAGCCGTTCAATATATTACAGATGAAAGAAAGAGAATCAACAAGTCCTTTTTATCTAAGGCCGGTGTCAAAATTACGGAAAAAGATATCAAATTTTTAGCTCACTAGTACATGCAGCACTTATAAAAATACCAGTCATACTTATGTGTGCAAGAAATTCATGTACACCTCAGCTCACACTTGTACATACATACACCGCGCAAATGCACATTCACGCAATTCGCAGTAGCAGTCACCTTTCTCCTTCCGTACGGCGGCGCGGATGTCTATGGAGGGTTGCCAGTAGCAGGCGGCGAGGTTCTGTAGTGCGCCGGCCGCCGCCTCCAGCGTCTCCGGATTGGAGCACGTCTGCAGCAGGGCCATGTACAAGGGCACCACCTGCGCACAACAACATCCACATTCAGAGCTGTTGAAATACAATTTAGATTTCGTCGGTTGGACTTGCCTACGGAGAATTAGTTCTAAGCTTTGGCGCTTGACACTTTCCTTGTTGCCCTTCAAAGAAAAACCGAATCATGGAGAATCAAAGATATACTAAGGCTGAGATAAATAGTCGTACCATAAACTAAGACTAACGAAAAGTAGTACTTTGTGACGTCAATTGGCATTACTTTGAGATTTCGTCCATACAGAAAGTATCAAAGTGACGTCACAAAGTACTACTTTGCGTTAGCATTAGTTATGGTGATGACTATTTATCTCAGCCTAAGAATATATGTACAGCTGCGTTTACTTGCTGCCACAATGACAATGTTTAATAGATTTATTTTGGGCTCGTTGATTCATAAATTTAGCTAAAATCTCAATAAAAAAAGGTAACCGGTTTCAACCACTAATAAAGGTCGAAAGCCCATGGGCATCGTTGGGCACTTATGTGAATTCCTGGCGTAGACCATATGCCGGACTTAACATTACAAAAATACAACTAATTGGTCACAGGTCACGGCTGCCTTCTGTGGAGGTACGGCAGACTAGAGGAAGAGCTACACACGTACCTCGGCTGACCAAAGGAGCTCAGTGCCTTTGGGCACGGAGTAGCCGAGCTGCGTGCCAGTGGGCGCGCTCTCCGCCAGCTGCCCGTCCGCCTCTCCCTTGCCGCCGAGCGGACTGCTCGACGTAGAGGAGGCACCGCTGTCTTTCTTCTTTTTACTGCCACCGAAGCAGCCAAGGTTTTCTCCTGTAACACCCAAAGTGTTTAGTTAAGCAAAGACGGCAATATGGAATTTTACATGATGACTGAAGTAAACGTCCCTACCTAGCCCACCAGCTATTTGCTAATTGTCAGTAGTTTTTTTCTAGTCTGTGCTTCCCCTAGTATTGTGTGACAGATCATTTCGTTATTCGGTGATGGGCCGAGCTGGCAAAAATCGCACGCAAAAATTGCACGTAATTTGCAAGGTTTCACTAGAATTACGGCATGTTGAAGATCACTTGTAGGAGACTGATGTCGATCAGTGGAAATATTAGGTCCTTTTGTTATGACCTAGCAGTTGGTCATTGGGCATGCTATATCATAAGCTTAAGGTGAGCCTTCCCGCTCAACTCCCCATACAAACGTGGAAAGAAGATCATGCCCATATTTCTTGTCAGAGATCCAAAATGTTGCTCCAAATAGCGTTATTTGATCGAACTAGATGTCTGATGACCGTTGGCATTTTAAAATTGTGTTTGGTTTCTAAGTTATAAGGTCGGAAAGCTCGAATTTTTTGCGCGTTTTATACAATAACTTTGGAGGTGGATTACTCAAAGATACAATAAAAGCAGCTTAAAAAGATTAGTCATCAGACATAGCTTGTTTCATGAAAATATATAATCAATTCGGTGTTTGTTACATTTTCGACTACAGCGGTCGTGGTTTACTTTTAGCTTTAAGTCGTTTTGTAATTAAAATTTTCGTGTCACCAAATCAAACACTAGAGCATTGCCTGCTTTGTGGACATGTTGCATCCTCCTCATCGCAGAGCCTGTCTTTTTCTTTGAAACAGAGAAGGCCCGAGAGCGCAACAGCAGGGTTTTGTACCGTGCCAGCGAATGAGTTAGTCCCGCCGGAAGGGACACCTAAGTTCAATTTTAACGGAACCATTTTCTCCTGTTCTTTTTTATTTTTATGTGACTGGACATGGATGGCTAATACCACACCTTCTGTCATGGTATTAGCCCAACACACCACATGGGAATTAGGTGCCATGCCAGGACCTTCCCCTTATATAGCACGGCTACATTGAACTGGATGGAAAACACGGACAATTTTCATTGCCGCTTCAACCATCGTTCATCCAATGCGATGGTACCAACCCAGGCGGGATAAACCCTACCACCTAGTAAGTAAGGAAGGGGACCTACAGTTTAAAGTGGAATCCGAACCACGGCCAGCCTCTCTCAACGGTCGAATGGTCACCCATCCAAGACCAGACCGGACCCAGCGTTGCTTAACTTTGGAGAGCGTTCGCCGAAGTGTCGCGCCACTGGGCCATTGAGGCTGCATTACATAGACGATATATGTATTCAATGGAGAATCGCATACAGTTTCATTTATATTATTATCTTTTACTTTATTTTAAGTTTTGAAGAACCTTTAATTGTCTTTGTAACTTGATGTACATATGTGAAAATACCTTTAGAAGCGCTCGCCTGTATCCTCGCCTGACCGGTGGACTGCGTAGGCGGCGCTCTGGTGTCGTACAGGGGGTCTTCTATCTCTTGACATCTGCAATGGCGACAGAGATGTTGACAACTCTACTCACCTATGCTAGCGAAAAGAAAAACAACAGAGCGCAAAAAAGTGCATGTGTATTACCGCATAATTTATCTGAATCTCCTGCAAATTTTAATATGACAGAATTTGTTGATCATTTAAATTTATAACAAAATCAGTAGTAAGCTAATTGGTAAGCGAGCTCACTGGCCGGCGATGCCGCAATTGTAAAATAGTCACCCATCCAGAATCCAACAGCGCTCAGAGCTGTTTCAACAAGCCTAATGAATCGCAAGGCTTCCAGCCGCCACTGGGCTACCGAGCCTGACGAGTGGACGAAACACAGCGGAGTTTCTTGCCAGTTCTTTTTTTACTGTGATTGATTTTGCTGAACTGCTTAATGGTAAAATTTTAAATTTATACCAATAAGTGCAGTGTAATGTCTATGGATGATGAATAAACAATACAACACAGACTAGTTTCGGCCGCTAGCCCTGTCCTTCTATGCTCGCCAATCAAGGGCTTTATTAAAGATATATGTACGCGCCGTCCACGCGACGCACCTGTACGAGAGGTTCCGCAGCACGCAGACACAGTTCTCGACGATTTTGGTGCCGATGGCGCTGGCGGCGACGGCGGCGCGCACCGCGTGCAGCAGCGCCTCCGCGAGCCCGGGTAGCGCGCGCAGCCGGCGCCGCGCGTACTCGCCGGCAGACGACGCATTACGCAGCACGCCCGACGCGTTGCGGAACACTGCCCAATCAACCGACATTTACGGCGACGCTTCCCGCTCATCTTCCCTATGCGTACGTTGTGACGGTTTTAGAGAGCTTACTAGACCTATCCTTGTGTGTGGTTTATTCGATGAATTTGGCGTGGACATTGGGTGGTTAAGCTCAAGTAGCAGTGGGCTGGTCAAGTCAGCCCTAGAGACAACGACCGTTGGAGTAACCGTGTCCTACACTGGCGGCCGTGGACAGGAAAACGGACACACAGTCTTGCATTAGTAACGTAGTCTTACGTAAAGTCCATTTAAAATCCTAACCTTTCGATCAAGTCACCCCGGCGTCTTCTTTTCTCTAGTGTAATAAAGCCCAGTGCTTTCAATCCGTTTTCATATGACTTGTTTTTCTTGTTCCTACTAACATCGCGAACGTACCTGTCGACCAGTAGGTGTCGCCCGGGTTGGTCGGATGCCAGCCCGAGTGAGGTATGATGACCTTGGTGACGATGATGTGGGCAGCGTCGTCGATGATGGACTGCTTGAGATCCTCGCACGAGGACATGTTCCAGATTACGCCCGTCACCAGCTCCTTCACCTGAAACCCCCAACATTATATGACAATTAAATCATTTAAATTAAGGTTAGACGGCAGCGCAGTCCTCATTACGAAACAAAAAAGCATTATTTTTTTTTTCTCTAAATTGTCTAGTTACATAGATATGATTTTTTGGAATTTTTGTTTTCGTCTAGTGTAATTTGACGCGATTTTATAACCGTGCAAATGGAAGGTCCTTGGTATGGAACCCAGATCCCACGTGGCGTGTTGGACTAATGTCAGGACAGTGGGTGTGATAATAGCCATCCGTGTCCAGTTACAAAAATAAAGAAAAAGGAATCCGTTCGTCCGGTCCCGAACATTCGATTCTTTTTACACTAAATTAATGAATTACTTTGTATGGAAAGCCTAACTTTTTATTTTGAGGATATTCAGAAAAAAAGTTATTTCACTCTTTTGTTTATTTCAATCCCAACAATCATTTCCCAATTTTTCTGTGCTGGCCATTGCAACATCCTGTATATTGTTACCAGTTTTTTTTAAATCGATGGAAAAATTATCTGGATTTCTCTGAAACAGCATAAATAATCTGATGTTGAGAAGTCTCTCAATAAATCCATCCAAAATTTGAAAATGTGCCACCCATAATATACTAATGCGACTGCTCACACATTCCGTCTCCTTTAAAAAACTCCTCGCATTTTTGGCGCCATTTGTAAGCCACATTTTTCGAGTACTGAGCTTTGGATACATTTTGAAGAGAAACAAATAAAATAATGTTTTTTTGTCTAACATCGTTGTTGACAGCTGATCCTAAGCTAGCCACGCAAGTGTGTGAACTATTAAGTTAGTGTTTGGCCATGGCGCCTCCACACAGCACCACTAACAGCAGTAAACCCTGGGCCCGGGTTTCGATCCAATTCAGTTTTAATGCATGTCTACAAACGATTGAAGATTGGGGTTGTTTTTTATGTAACTGGACATGGATGGCTTATACCAAAATGACCATCAGATATTAGCCTAACACACCACATGGGAACTGGGTGCCATGCCATGACCTTCCTTTATATTGCTCGGCTCCATTGAACTGGATATGAAAACGGTCAATTTTCATTGCCGCTTCGACCATCGTTCATTCAACGCGATGGTACCAACCCGAGCGGAGGGGGCCTACGGGTTTACTTGGAATCCGAACCACGGCATTATAGTGTCCTTTTAGGATTGTGAAGATTTCGTCCGGTCATTGAAAATGTAAGAATCCAAAATGTCAACATTAACGAGAACCACAAAGAAAAAATACCACTGTCTTACCTCCATGTCGGTGGCGCGGCACAGCAGCGCCATGAGCGCGCCGACGCCGCCCGCGTCGCGTATCGCCCGCTTGTTCTCGTCGTTCTGCCGCCCGTACGAGAGGTTGCGGAGCGCGCCGCACGCGTTTCGGCACACGTCCGCGTTCTCGTGCGAGACGAGACGCACCAGCGGTGGGATGCCGCCTGCGCGCGAGCGGGATGGGGGCATTGGTTAGTCGCAATCAAATATGTGCTCATCAAAGTGGTGAAGTTTCTTTGCGGGTTCCTTCTTTACTGGGTTGATCGAATCCGCGGATCTTTGTGTCGTAACTTGGTGTAGTTTGACTACCAAAAAGTTTAAATAAATGAAATGAACTATAATATATAATGTATATATAATGTATATAATATATAATGTAGCTACACTCCACCCACGTGTGGGTGGAGTGTAGCTACAGGCGTAAACACGAAAAGTTAACAATGGCATACATTAAAGAGGAAGACATAGATTGCTTACAATAACTTACAAAACTCGCCAAACCAGCGCCATCTCCTAGTCATTAAAGTAACCTTTTTTAGCTGTTTTGCCTAGGCAGGTATGATGAAAATGTTACAATTTAACTATAAATTAAGTAATGTCATTGTAAATAATAAATATCATTAATATGAATTGGTTTCTATATTATTCTGAAATGTGAATTGCAACACCACCTGGGGACTTTTATTATCACTATTAAACATTGTTATGACGTAACATAAAGCTGATTTTAAGGAGCGCATTACCATAAGCGCCACAGTAAGCATAGACATTTATAGGATGAAGCTGTTTAAATAGATGTCACATGAGCGACCTCACCTTAGAACTGTCATTCCTGTCAAGTTTAATTTATGAGTTTTTAGATGAAAGATGTAATCCATGATGCAGTTAGAACAAGGTTTGGAGGGAAAGAAGAACTTTTCTTTGTCTTAAAACAAAATTTTAATGTAATCGACCAGCAAAGTTTGCAATTAAGGGCCTGGTACTAGCCAAATCGCAAAGTTAGACGAGGCACCCCAAGTTAACTAACTAAGTCTGACGATTATAAGTGTCATTCTTACAATATATGATTCCTTGTCTAGGAATTGAATTATTTTCGTTAATGTATGTTTCCTTTTTCTATACAAAATACATTGCGGAAACGGTGTCCATTTCCGAACTTTTTTGACTAAATGTAGAAATCTAAAAGCAAATGGAATTTTTTGTTTATGCATATATGCTGTTTTTGCTTATATCTAGAAATCGAATTACTTTCAGATTTCTAATGAGAAAAATCAACTTTTTATATTTTTATTATTATTGAAATAAATGATGGAATAAAAAAATATTAACAATCCATTATCAGTCTGGAGTTCTATTTGGATTTGCTGAAGCGTTTCACTACATATTATTACATTTGTTATAAAGTGCATTTGTATGGCGCGAGTAGTTGGCTAGTCCTAGCGCCTTAAGTATTATGGGTCGTGTTTGTTTATTTGTTAACTGTAGTTCCACATTATTTTTCGCATAAGCAGGGTTCTAATTATGGCTTACTTTTTTAAGTCGACGTTTTGTCTTCCTCGTTGACTCTGGACGAAACGTCCACAAGTGAGCCATAATTAGAACACTGCTTATCTAAAAACATTTTAATAACACAAGAAATGTTATTGTGATATATGTGAGTTTTTAAGTTTAGTTTTTAATACGAATTTGTTTCGGTCGCCCCTCCCGTCCTTCCTTACTTGATGTCACCCACCACCGCCATGAGACGCCAGCCGCCGGCACTCACCGAGACTGCGCGCCTTCTGCTTGTTGGGGTCGTCCATGTAGGTGAGGTGCTGCAGATAGGCGGCCGCGTTCGCCTTCACCACGTCCGACGGCGAGTTCAGGAAGCCGATCACCTCGGGCAGGTTGGGGTCGCGCCACTGCAGCGCGCCGCCGTCCTCGCCGCGCGCCTCCCCGCCGCGCACGCCTGCCCGTTGACCACCACGACATTAAGGTACCCATATACGGGCAACTAAAGTTGCTCAACTTGCAGCAACCTCTGTCAAATTCGTCGTCACAACATCCAGCAATCTCCGGCAGCATGGACAAGTATGGAACCGTTCATGGAGCAATTCATTGCCTGCATGTGGCGTGCAGGCGCACAGATACGTGACAATTCGATAAACAACTCATTGGCAACACGAAAAGTATGGAGCGATGTGGAGCAATATCGCTCCATATCGCTGTGAAAATTCCCGAAAATTTATTGGGGTTGCTCTATATTGCTCCATCTATTACTCCACTGACTGGCAAAAGTTGCCCAACAATTAATTGCATCAACAATTGCCCGTGTACCTTTACAACCGACCGACCCTCTAGATTCGTTCGTAGCTAAGTTGCGCCGGCATTTTCAGGTCTGGGTTCAAATCCCCGTCTCGTTCATGGACCACTTTCTCTTTCTGAGTTGGATAAGTGAATTTCGTCACGAATGCAAGCAGCTCCATCAGAATTCATGTAAGACTGTAGTTCCCCGTTTCCCTACTAGGTAGTGGGGTTAAGCCATTCCAGGTTAGGACCATTGTATTGGATGAATAGATGGTCGAAACGGTAATTAAAATGTGTCCTTGTATTCCAGTTCAATGTATCGATGCAATATCATGACGGACAAGATTAAAAAAAACAGGTTTTTGGTATGCCCCTTTAATTATTAATATTTAAAAAAATACCTATTTATTGTTATAGCGGCTAAATAAATACACACTCAAAAAAAATTCAGCTGCCTACCTATTACGGTTCATGAGATATAGCCCTGTGACAGACGGACGGACGGATGGACGGACGGACGGATGGACGGACGGACGGACCGACAGCGGAGGCTTAATAATAGGGTTCCGTCGGCACCCTTTGGGTGCAATTATTATGGAATCCAATTCCTGCCAAGGTACCAAAACCCCCCAAAGTACGGCCTGTAGTCCCCCAAAAATGGTGCAAAAAAAGCACACAAGACATAGTTTTTCGAGCCCTTGCGTAAGTTTTAAAGCCCATGCAAAATTATCATAAGGGATCCAAACACCTACGCATGATTAACGATTTGCTGGTGCTACAACTTTGAAAAATTACAAAACATTATATTATCGTGTCCTCACCTAGAGACATGGCGGCCATTTGTTTTTGAATTTCATCATCGTCTCCGTACATAGACTGTCCACCCGCGCTGCCTAGGCTGAGACCATTCTGCGAATCCTGAAACATGACAAAATTCCTGTTTTAGCGATATATTTTTTTTCTAGAGAAGTGACAGGCATCATAGATTTTTTTTTAACACCAGAAAATGTGGAGACCTCTTTGAGTTGTATTTGTCAAAGGAGAATGCCCAAATGCAGGGCTCTTAGAAATCAGTCGTGTTTTTTATTGACACATATGCAATAATTTATATTTAAAGGAATGCGACATGTGTGTATGCATAATCGACCGGGAAGCAAGGACACATTCATTAAAGAAAGATCCTTGTAAAAAGAACTACTTTACGAACGAACGAAACGAAGTTTAAATATTTAGTTCATATATTAACCGATAGATTAACAGATGACCAAGATATTGAAAGACAACGTCGGGCTCTGTCGTTTAAAAGCAATATGTTGGCGAGACGGTTTGTTCGGTGCTCCAGAGCTGTAAAAATTCCTCTTTTCAAAGCGTATTAAGTGGTTTATTTTTATTTATAGTTTTGTTCAAATATGGACTTAGTCTTAAAAAAATAATATTATTATTATATTAATAATTAATAATGAATTATATGTAAATATAATATAATTCATTAATGATATTTTGATATTAATTAAATTTATATCATAATTTGATATTTGCTGACAATTAATTAATTTGATTAACAAGGGACATTAACATTTTCATTTTAAGCATTATTTATATTAAAATTTTGGTTTGCTTTAACCGACCCTACACTTATTTTATTTTTAATTTAATTTAAATTGTTATTATTTTTTTACTATTTGGACAACTTAAAAGGCTTTTAGTTTGTACTGATTTTATTAATTTGATATTTGATTGTATTAAACAGTGTGTGATTAGTATACAGCATTAAATGCTTGCTGCAGCTGTATATTTGAAAAAAAAAAATGCTCTATTGAATAAATAATTTGAAATATGAAATATTATTTCCAAATATTCAACGGGGAGTGGAGCGGGAGAGCCCCACCTTGAAGCCGACGGGCTGCTGCAGCGCCGGCTCGTACACGGGTGGGTAGTGCTGCGCGTAGCCGTACGCGTCGTGCGCGTATTCGGCGCGTGGCGACGTCACGCAGTAGTGCCGCCCGAGCCGCTCCAGCGACACCGAGTCGTACCTGCCAAGAGTGGCGCGCGTTTGTCTTGGGTTTCGTTTATTTATTTATTTATCATACGGTAGTCTATTTATTTATCATAGGTTAATCAGCAGTCATATGGTAGTAGACTACAATTGAAATTGTCATTTACAATATTCATGGTTAAAATACATTGCGTCTAACAACACAAAGAACAGAGCAGTAAACCGAGATTTTGAGCGTAATACTCGTAAATAATCTTAATTAATTAATTTAAACAACATAATTATAAATTGCCACGGTTAAAGGTAATTAAAATTTAGGTCTAACTAAATTGGGAGCATTAACAACATTGCTTCGGAACACATTGTTCGCTTCACAAGCACCTCCATAACTTGGGGGTAACGGACAGCCCTCTATGTCGTGGCTGCATGGAGACAACGGAAACAACCGCCCGTTTACTGTTTTGGAGTGCAAGAGTGTGGCCGACCAATGGGCGCAGACCCATCCCTAACAGAGGCGAACATCGTTGAACGTAAGAACGTCAGATATTTCCCACTATAGGTTTCAAATATAGCTAGATCATTAATGCATCTTTCAGCTTTTTGAAATTCCAAAATAAGTAGTACTTACTTTTAAAAACATTAAAAATATGGTTTTATTTACGTCCTTATGGAACTGAATTCAATCAGTTCAATCCCTTTATAGCAGAAAAAATGAAAGGCTCGATATGTCAAAAGTCTGTTTGACAGACCAAGCAATTTAACATCATCTGGCCGTTTGACTTACACATGCCAAGCTCATAGGCGCTCATAGCCATGGTTCAGAACCCTTCCCCTACTAAGCGGTAGGGTTTAAGCCCTTTGGGGTTGGTACCATCGCATTGGATGAAAAGATAGGCGAAGCAAACATGAAAAATTGTCTGTATTTTCCAGCTCAATGTATCCGTGCTAATCAACGGAAGGTCCTGGCTTGACAGCTATTTCCTTAGAGAAAGCTGTGTGTTGGGCTCACCTGGTGGGCTTGGTATAATCCGAAACTGGTATGGGTGGCTGTGCTAAGGACCAAAGGAGTTCAGAAAAGCCACATTCACGCTCGAAGAAACCACGCTCAGCGAGGCATCATACCAGCGGATTTTCAGACTACTGCTGAGCTATCGACCTTGTTCAAATTAAGGGTAAAGACTTCCAGGTTATAGGTAGAAAAAAAAATGTGTACTTTAAAAGCTTTTAAACTCCCACTGGTTGCTTGACTTTTGACAGGATCAAGTCAGGCGGAATGACAGAGTGACAGTTCCATGTAACTCTGGACTATCAGTATGTTAGGAAAAACGCCCAAGTCAATAATAAAAATCACCTTTGTTGCAGATGTAGGCCGTGCTGTGGCGGCATGCCGTGGGGCGCGGCGGGGGAGGCGCTGCGCGGGGACGCACTGCCGCCCCCGTCCACGCCGTACTCCTGTCAACGAAAATGTCGCGTCACAGACTAGGACGTTTCTCAAACTATTATATAAAGCACCAAAGTATTACCGGCACTGGTTCATAACTCGACGGGCTAAGTCTGAGTTCTGCATTAGCCACATGTCGACCAACACAAGTTATGAAATGTGTGGAATTTGACAGGCACCGTAACCGTTTTGCAAAGTGAAATATTAGAGTCCGAACTAATTTTGACGTTTTCGTTAGTAATCTTTGCATTTCCATGCACTTGACAATTTAGGCAATCTAGACGGGAAGCCTAGATTGACAAACGAATGGTCGTTACAAACGGAATACGTCGTCACTTACTATTAATACTCTTTATAAAACAATATTTTTTCTTATATATATTCAGATATTATGCTTTTCAATAATATGTGGGCTGAAACATGTATGGACTGATAATAGCTACTTAACAATAGATGGCACAAGATCTAAAGACATGGAGCGATTATCGGGCGCACAGACGGGTTACCATGGTAAATATATCGCCAGAAGAATAGCAGGTGAACGGGCAAAAGAGTGATTAAATGTGACGTTTAGTTGAATTTCGTACCATGCCAATTGATACATTTCAGTTGCAGCAGTGCTATTCCGAAAAACACGTCATTTGACAGTTAGCATGATATGAAATGCAACTAAACGTCAGATTTAATCACTATCTTGCCTATTCACCCGCTATTCACCCGACGAGTAACTTTCATCATCCCCTCCCTCAGTAAGCGCATCAAGCATAAACTATTGCATCTCAAAAGCATTGACCTAGTAGTGGGAACAATGATGGGACACTGCCCACTCAATAAGCATCTCCATAAACTGGGGATAACAGATTGCCCTCTATGCCGTGGCTGCATGGAGGCAACAGAGACAACCGACCATGTACTGTTGGAGTGCAGGAGTGTGGCCGATCCACTGGCACGGACCCTGGGATCACCGGGATCCCACCCAGAGGCCTACGGGAACTTGAAAAGCCTGCTGGACTTCTGGGCCGAGCTGGGCAGGCTCACATAGTCACCCCTGTTACGCACATTGACCTCTTTGTAGCAGTAGGTTTAGTGTGGACAACAACACCAGGACAAGGACAGTGGCCTACCGGCCCCACGGCGCTCTGCAGCGATAGCTACCTGTCCCATGTACGCGGCGGCCTGCGGCGGCTCCGCCATGTAGGCGGGCTGCGCGCCGTACGCGGCGGCGCCGTAGTGCGAGTACGCCGCGTAGTGCGCCGGCGGTGCACCGCCCGCGTAGCCGCCGCCGCCCACCGACACCGACTCCATCACCTGCAGTGAGACGATACGGGTGAGCATATGCTTAGAACGTAAAGACATACAGAGTCGAGTGACGGATGAGACCAAAATCTGTTCATACAGAATGTACTGAAATTTCCTTTTTTAACTCAAAAAAGTTTCCAAATCGCTGTGTAGCTTCAAAATAATGATCTGAAGTTATGTTTATAGTTTTACTTTGAAATATTGAGGAGAAGTTAAGAAATTTGATCAACAAAGAATCAGTGTGTCACCCCTTATTTACCATCAAAAAAGGGTTTTTGTCCAGGTCTTTTACTCCAGTTCACAAAAAATCTATAAATGCTTTCTTTAGGAAAAACTAGAGAAATCATAAAGATTTCACAAAAAACCATTTCACATTCCATGAGCGTGACTCCAATGTATTTATAACTTCAGAAGTGGTCTCATCGGGCAGATGTGTTCCATCTCCCTCTAACTCGCGGTAGTGGTACGATTAGATTTTTTTGGTAATTTAACTTATATCCATGATATATGCCCTGTAACATTTTGAAACAAATCTTTAGAAACTTTTATTTAGAAAAAAAAAAAAGTTATCAAAAATCTAAACATACTGACAATAGCTCTCAGTTGATTCATTTAAGTGCAGAAATATATTTGTGCAAACATATATGCAAATATTTGTTAATATTTGTAAAAATAATGAGGAAACAGGCATAAACCATTTGTTGTAACTCGATCACCTCATGATCCTCTTAAGAGCCGCAATTATTCCCTTAAAATTAAAAAAATATATATCGACAGTGGCGCCACCAACTCACGTGCGGGTACTTTTGCGACGGCGCCATGGTGAGGTGCCCCATGTGATTGTAATGGCCGGCGGCGGAGGACACGTACTGCGCATAGTCAGCCTCGGCCGCGCCGCCCGCGCTGCCGTAGTCAGCCCCCTAGCGGTTCACATACACTTTTCTTATATTATTTTGTATTTTTTTTTCAATTACAGTTGGGTGCCGCATACGTAGTGAACAGTGAGAAGGCAGGTGATTTGCACAGTACAGATGAGAGACGAGAAAGTTTTTTGTACAGATTAAATATTAAACTCGAAAATAACATTCTTAGGGAGACAGAAGCCAACTGGATACGATTCCGAATGAGCATCTAATCATATAGCCGAACTGTGCAACTAAGACTCCAGTTTCAGTATACAAACTAGAGCACAGTTCAAATTTCAACTAAGCGTATCGTACCACTACTGGGAGTACAGTTCACCTGTCAAACCAAACTTACAGCTTCAACTGTTGAGTGCAGTTTCAATGTGTAACACACTAGTCCGGCTATTAGATAGATATCCACTGATTGTCCAACTAAGTGTCCAGTTCAACTACTCAACCTAGCGTATAGTTAAACTACTCAACCTAGCGAAAAGTTCAACTACTCTACCGAGCGTAAAGTTGAACTGTCCAACTAAACATATGGTACAACTACTGGGAACAGAGTGCAACGGTCCAACTATTCATACAGTTTAAGGCTGTTTCGACCCATATAAAGTTGTTTGTACACATAACGCAAAAAGTATTGCACTTTAAGCCACAAATTAATAATAAAAGTTTAATATAGTCATATTACTTGCAGCGAAAACAATTTCACAATTTCAGGATTATTGGTTTTGTTACAATTTATTTAAATACGATTTTTATTTAACAGCGCCATCTAACGGTGTAAAATTTCTAATCGGCAATTACAACGAAACCATTAAACCTGAAATTGTGAATATGTTTTCACTGCAACTACTATGGCTATCTAATAAATATTATAAAGGGGAAAGTTTGTAATAATGGATGGATGGATGGATGGATGGATGGATGTTTGTTACTCTTTCACGTAAAAACTACTGAATGGATTCTAATGAAACTTTACAATAATATAGCTTATGCATCAGAATAACACATAGGCTACAATTTATGTGCCCATGGGCTTTAGAACTTTCACGGGGCTGCGAAAACGATGCCGGTAGCGATACTTCACACTAGGGGGAGTGGAGCCGGGGGTGGTGGCGGGGAGCGGCGGCGGGGGGAGGGCAGACGTCGTGACTGTTTGGTGTCCGTTTGGCGAATTTTCAAGGCACTAGCGATTTGTAAACCTTAGTACATGTACATTTAACTACCCGGGAATTAGGATTGGCTAAATAGAATTCAGTTCCGCTTACGCTAAGATGGGGCTGTCATATAAACTGCAATGCTATGCACGGCTCGGCTTTGCGGCGGCAGCGCTTACTTTTACTGAAGTACGGCTTGGTATTTCCTGCAACTTTAGGACTACTTGGCATCACGCTAAATCGCCGGAGGAGCGACCAACAGAATAAAATCCTTGAGAACCAATTACTCGATTTAGATGTGCATTGTATCTACGTCTAGCCTGATTCTACTATAAACTTATAGATTACATAATATAACGCTTCATTACCAGAAGGGTAAGTAGTGAGTCTTAAAGTCTTATAACATGCGAACCACTTACCTGATTTATATGCGTATTTTATCAATGTATAGCATCTCTAGGAGCAGTCAGGTTCGAGATGGGTTACTGTTTTGGATGTTGAGGCTGGCTGTGGGTTGGAGTCCACGCAAAACTTACCTACGTTACACGTTACTTACTAGGTAAGCAATGTAGCAGTGAAAGTGCAGAAAGGTTCTCGCGGCAAATGTTTTTTTTTAAATAGCCACCAAACGTCAACGAAGCTCTAAATGGGAATTATTGGATGTTTCTCATTAAATCATGCTATTTCGGCTCGAACGATCTTGATTAAATTTGGTACATGGATACATTGTCCTGGACCAGTTTGACCCTATTTTGGACCAGTCATGTGGGCTACTTTTTATCCATGAGATAATTTAGCCGACACTAACCCGAGCGGAGCCGGGTACCGCAGCTAGTATTTAATATTTTTGACGAATTCGTGCCTTAAAGTGCAATACTTTTTGCGTTCTGTGTAAAAAAAACATTGTATGGGTCGGAACATCCTTAACTGTATAATTAAATATAAGAGTCTGACTATCAAACCAAGCATACAGATCCATCTATCCAACTAAGTTAACTGTGTAATTAACCAAGTGAAATGTCTAACTAAGCATACAGTTTAACTGTCTAAACAAACTTAAGAGTCCAAATATCAAACTATGCATTTCGATCAACTGCCCAACTAAGCGTACAGTCTATCTGTCCAACGAAGTGTTAATTTATTTATATCCGTTTATTGCACTCAAAAAACTCGGACAAAAGGTACAACTGAATGCCGAAGGCATTTTCTACTAGTATACCTTTAGGTATCATGAGCAGTAGTGCAAGTAGTAATTATGGAGAC
Source organism: Incurvaria masculella (assembly GCA_946894095.1). Taxonomy (NCBI): domain Eukaryota; kingdom Metazoa; phylum Arthropoda; class Insecta; order Lepidoptera; family Incurvariidae; genus Incurvaria; species Incurvaria masculella. Next base: position 18,898,529 of record OX335642.1, read on the forward strand.
AACTAAACAATATACAACAAATACACATTATACTTATACTTAACTGTGTATATATATATAATGCAGTGTTAAGTCTCACCATCCAACTAATGAACCCCCTCCGGTTTGGAGGCTTGGAGACATACGGACCTGCATGGTGAGGTGGTGTGGCTGGTGGGACAGCGCGGCGGAGAGCTCGGCGTCCTCCGTGGACGCGTCCGAGCGAGACACCGGGCTGTGCTGTGCAGCGTAGCCCGCGTCGATCACCCCGTTGCTGGAACAGAGTATTCGCATTCATTTTACCTTTTTATCTTAATAACTTTTATGATAATGCCTGTTTTAATTTTCATCTTATTTATATTGATAATCTTTTATTAATCTACATTTCACTCATTGCTGCAACATTATAAATCGCTTGTCATGTTCACTAGTTGTTGAGTGTGTGTCCATACTAAGTATCTAGTGTTTGTTATTTTTTATATGTTTATACACATTACCCTGTATGTAAACCTTATAAATAAATATAAAAACTGTGAAAAGTCTGATAACTTGTATGTATTGGACTGGACATGATTGGTTAACATCACATCTGCTGTCATCTTCAATATTTTTGCAAAATTTGTTACCCCGGCCCGCCTCCACGGTCGAAAAAGGGGCCCCTATCCAGAACCCGACCGCCCCTACAGTTGTATCAACTAGTTTATAGGAAGGCCCTTGCCACTAGGCTACCGAGGCTGACAAATACAATAAAATTACGCTCTCACTAAGATCAAGCCTCTAATAGCTGATGGTAAAACATTTACACATCATTTAGGTATGAAACTCGAATTTCGCAATACATCACACTACTTTATACAGTACATCATGGCTCCAAAAGCGACCTACAGTTTTACGTGGAATACCGAACCACGGCCAGCCCCCAACATTCGAAAACTGCCCCCAGAGTTGTTTACTTGATTATAGAAAGGCAAGGCGTCGCGCCGCTAGACTGCCGAGGCCGGCGAATGCAAAAAAATCCGCTCTTACTAAGATCAAGCCTCCATCGAGTAGTGATAAAAAATTTACACATGTGTCTGATCTATGTATAAAATCCCAAGTTTCCCATACATCACGCTACTTTATTCATTTACAGCAACGGTTCCAAAAGGAGCCTATAGTTGTACGTGGAATCTGAACCACGGCCAGTCCCGACGGAAGAAATCCGTCACTCATTCAGAACCCGATTCTTCTAGAGTTGTTTCACCCCGATTATCGAAATGCAAGGCGTCACGCCAATAGGCTACTGAGGCTGACAAATTAAGAAATTCTGCTTTTACCAAGACTCCTAAAAGCCCCTAATTTCACAATAGATAACACTACTTTTGGCAGGTGTGACACGGTTCCAAAAGCGACTACCTTCGATTAAGGAACCTCGAACCTTTTAGTGATAATACAATGACGGTAGCGCAAGCCACTCCAATCGCTTACAAATTCAGAATGAGGAAGTTCATTGCACTAAACGGCGTCCTATACAGTTACGTATTCTTACGTGTTGTTGGAACTCGCGAACATCAGGACTGAGCTAATGAACTGACTGGCCGACGCTACCATCAGTGTATGTGCGAGTATTATCACTAAAACGTGGATACGCTGCCGCTATACGAATGATTCCGTCATTCGCCGCTTCCGTCCTTCCTTACTCGACGGCGAATACGTACCAAAGTTCGTAAGTCATAAATTCATAAATAGAGGCTTTCTAAGCTGTAGAACTCGTGAGTCTGTCTTTATAGCTTAAAAGTGAAAAAGTGTTCACATTAAAACAAAATCCTACCATTTTCACCTATTATTTTTATTATTCTCACTGTATTAAGTACCGAACGCTTTAAGTTTGTGACATTTCTGTTTTGTGACATTTTTAAAAATGGCTCCGCCATATTGAAGTAATTCCAACAACTGAATCAACAAAAAAACCCCATATAATTATCGAGTCTGCTCACAACATTTCACCAGAATCGGTTGAGGAATGCGACTTGGAGAGAACAGCCGGGACCCCGGACATACGAAAACATTTTTGCCGAAGCTGAAAACAGAGTCCTTAGCTCGGTCAACTATGAACATAGCTGACACACATTTGACATAAGTGCATCACTAAATGTGTATAGTACAAACAAGCCAGCAGATAAGGTAATAGATTAAGCACACAGTCAAGTGTTAAGTCATTAGTAGATATGGGTAGGTGGTGCTGATTATCAGAGCATCAGAGTTGGAAACCAAAGGTGTGGACCTTTTCATTTCAAGCCGAGAATAAAATGTGCACTTTTTTGATAATACGAGATTTTCAATTCTCTGACTAATGTTTGCTGATTTTTGGGTGTATACTGGCTGGTGTTATGTGATTAATTAAAATGTGTGTTAAAAAAATGTGTTTGGAGTTATAGGGTCTCCTAATTCTGGGAGACCTCAGGGTTTTCAATGCAAACGAATACAACATCGTTTTATAACCTACGTATATACACGATGTTGCAACGGGCAGTAAATAAATTTCGCCAGCGTAATCGTCCTGTTTTCCAAGACCATTTGTTTTTCTCTAAAGTGTCTAGTTACGAGATATAATGTTTTAAATTTATGTTTTTCTCTAGTGTAATTTGACGCGATGTTGTAACTGTGCATAATGAAAGTCTTGGCATGGAACTTACATCCATCGTGGTGTGTCAGGCGAATGTTATAACAGTAGGTGTGATATTAGACATTTATGTCCAGTTGCATACAACGTTCCTACGTTTTACGGAACATTCGATTCTTTTTACACTAAATTAATGAATTACTTTGCATGGAAAGTCAAATTTTTTATTTGTAGGAAATATTCGGAAGTTGTTTGTTAATTTCAATCCCAATAATTATTTCCCAAATTTTATGAACTGGCCGTTGTAACACACTGTATACAAGTTATGTTTCTTTGCGGATTCTTTTCACTGAGTTAATCAAATCCAAGGGATTATCAAATTGTTCCATGACTTAGGACCGATGGCAGAAAGAGACGGCTGAGTTAATAATTGTTTTAGTGAACCGTATGGGGTTGACTCTTATAAGGTGCTTTATTTCGACAATTATCAAGTATGGCGAATTTCAGTGCACTTACCTGCAAGCACACATCTCAATGGTTCCTGAAAGGGGCACACATCAATTAGTGGGCAAATGCCTAACGCATGAGTAAGCTGAATGCTAGCGACATGCATCCAAGAGTCGACTAACCGCATGCGTTGGAGAATTGTGTAATTAACTCCGTTTAGGTTCAAAAAGCAGTGGCTTACGGTTTTTATGCATTCATGACCATTTTAAGTGCCCGTGACCATGCCTAACCTGCTGTCTCTCATATTGGAGACAACGGGGTTTTTTTGTAACAAAAAAAACCAAAGAATGGCTACTGTTATGCACACCTACTGTCATGCACACCTACTATCACAATATTAGCAGTACACATCACATACTCAACTCACTGCACAACTACATTACACTAAATGGAAAACATGGATGATTTTCATTTCGCTCTGACCATCAATGCGATGCTACCAACCTGGGTGGGATTAACTTCCCCAACTGGTAAGTAAGGGGACCCAGTTTTATAGAATCAGATCCAGATACCACAAATCCTTAGTCGCCTGTCACGAAATGCACGACAAGAAATGCAGTGGAACAATTTGTAGATATTATTTTTAAGAGGGCCCTTCCTGGGGACTAACTTAATCGCGGGCACGGCACAGGCTTGCTATTGAGCTCTGAGACCTTCTCTGTTACAAAGAAAAACACAGACTCCATGACAACATGTCCACAAAGCAGATAATGCACACATGTATTGTTTAATTGGTCAGATTTACAAAAATGTTAATTACAAAACAACTTATAGCTAAAAGTAAATCACGAACGCTGCCATAAAAAATCAAACAAAAACCTGCGAAGTGCGAGTCGGACTTGCACACGAAGCGTTCTGTACCATAGTACAAGATTTAACACAAAAAAATCAGGTTTTTTGTACGTGCCCCTTAAATTTTTATATTTTATTAATTTTACCTACCTATTTGTTATTATAGCGGCAAAATAAATACACACTCTGTGAACATTTCAGCTACCTACCTATTACGATTCATGAGATACAGCACTGTGACAGACGGACGGATGGATGGACGGACACCAGAGGCTTAGTAATAGGGCTCCGTTAACACCCTTTGGGTATGGAACCCTAAAAACAAAATTGATTGTAAATCTTCATGGAACAAGCTAGGCTTGATGACTGACATTTTTTTAAGACCACCGCTTTGAGGGAAGATGGTCGAGTGGCAGAGAGAGAGATCCGTGTGTAAAACGTATCAGCAAATTCTACCAGCCTGGTGAGAGTCCATTTTAAAGTTGGCAAGAGGCAAATTAGAAAAATTACCAGAAACAGAAAATATAACTTAAAAAATTTAAAAACCTCTATGTAAAGTACACCTTTAACATTTCCAATAGAGTCTACACTTATTCGGCTGTGCCTTAAATTGCAAATCACATGAGAATGAATCAAATGCAGTTAATCTGTGCAGGAATGCAGTCTCGGGGGCATTAGGAATTGTTTACGTAAACAAAATACGAGCGAAGTTGTGACAACTGCACTTCTGGGTGGCGCACGAATTATGCATAAAAGTTTATCGGGCCAGGTCTCAAAGTTTCTCAATACCTATCTAACTGTTATTTCCATTCTGCTTGGAGCAAAAAAATTACATTTGCATAAACTAAGTTCAAATTATTTAACTTCCACTTAATGTTAGTCATTATAAATGCGAAAGTAACTCTGTCTATCTGTTGCATTTTTGAGATAGTCTGGACCTTGGAGAAGGACATAGGCTTCCATTCGTGGACATTCACTCGAAGGACTACAACGGAACTCAGTATTTCTGACTTTTTTTTATTCTATGATGTTTAGTGTACTTAGTAGCACAGAAAATGTTAACTACTTGTTTAAAAAAAAAATTGTGAAATAACTATCATACCAAAATCCATTATGATTGGTGGGAATTAAAGCAGGAATTTATTATTTCTCATTTAAATTATTTTGACACCAAAAATATGAACCCTGAGCCAGCAATGTATGAACAGAAAGGTATTCTGCTTATAAATATTATAGTTTGTGACCAAAGGAGAGATTTTTTAAGCCTTTATTACGTGGGATAAGCACTAAAAAAAACCGGCCAAGTGCGAGTCGGACTCGCACACGAAGGGTTCCGTACCATCGCACAAGATTAAAAAAAAGGGGGAACGGCAGAACGTCTAATATGCAGATCGTATAATGTCATATTTTAACAAAATTTTAAAACCATGCACAACGTATAATCGGCAGATCGTATAATTTTATATGTAATGGATGAAGAAGTTTAAAAAATAAAATTTCTTATTTTTCCATGCATAACGTATAATAGTCACAACGTATAATATTATGATCTTTATTTAACAAAAAAAGAACACCATGCATATCATATAATCCAAAAACTTTTCATACGATAAGCGCCCTTATGAATATACATTTAAAGCGTATATTCGCACGCGACTTTTCGACCGTCTCAATTTGCGTTGTAGCAAATTGTTACTCTTCAACAAATATCGATTCGTAGCAATTTCAGCCTTAAATGTATCGTTATTAGGGCGCTTTATGCAGTGCTTCTTGGCATATTATACGTTGTGACTATTATACGTTCTGCATGATGCAATATGCATGGTTTTCATTTTTTGGAAAAAAATACTATTATACGTTGTGAATATTATACGTAGTGAATACGACTAAAAAAAAACACGTTTTTTTTATTTAATTGTAAACCCTTTAATTATTATTATTTTATAATGTTACCTATTTGTTGTTATAGCGGCAAAATAAATACATAATCTGTTAAAATTTCAGCTGTCTATCTGTTACGGTTACTGAGATACAGCCCTGTGACAGACGGACGGACGGACGGACGGACAGACAGCGGAGGCTTAGTAATAGGGTTCCGTTTTCACCCTTTGGGTACGGAACCCTAAAAAGGTCCCACAGCATTTCTTGTCGTCTGTGTCGTAAGAGGCGACTAAGGGATTTGTCTTTCATGGTTTGCACTCCACGTAAATTATGTTTGTCCTCTTCCTTTCTTACTAGGTTGGCATCAAACTAATGATAGTCGAAGCAGAACTAAAAATTGTCTGTGTTTTCCATCATGCAATTTAAGGAAGTTCCTGGCAAGGCACATAATTCCCATGTTTTGTGTTGAGCTAAAATGATGACAATAGGTGTGGCATAATCCCATGCATGGCCCAGTTAATTATTTAAAATAATCCTAGATGATTGACTTCTGACAGCCATTAAGGTACAGTCCAGCCGCCAGGAGAATAAACATTTGACATCTGTCAGTTGATCAGTGTAGGAGCAAAGCCGTTGCTTAATAATGGAATAAACTTAGCTTTTATATTATTTTTTTTATATTTTACATCTTTGGCAACCACAATTACTCCTTCAAAATATTGTTTTTGGGCAATACGTTAAAAATGTATTGAAATATTACATTTGGTGACAATAATTTTTACTCAAGACATCCAATTATAGTCTGTCGACCCCTTATGAATATAATTATAATAGGAAAAAAAAAGAATATTATAAAGCTAAGCCCAAATCAAATCCGCGAACGCAAGTTGCGTAATATTATTACTACTTTTATATTTGTGGTAAAAATATTAGTGTTAATTTAGGCATATAAAATATGTGTGCTATAATATTAGTGTACTTATTGCTCGTGACTAGTCATGACCAGCCTACAGACGTCAAAAGTTCATTCTCTCGGCGGCGACACTCTAGTTAGAAGTTAAGTAGTAACCATAATGGTTAACAATACTCACCGGTAGAGCGTTCCAGAGTGTATCTTCTTCACGCCGTCCATGACTCTGTGCGATGGTCCCTTATCATCGCCGCCCGCGGGGCCACAGCATCACAGCGGGAGTCGCTCCGGATATGTTTACGGGATCCTTTCTGGAATTAGAGCGGTGATTCATCTGTATATCGGCCGCTAGACAGTAAATCGTGAGTGGACGCTAAACGCTGCAGCCAACATCCCATAGTGGTGGTAAAACATAGTTATTCACACATTTTTCGTCCGTCCGTCCGTATTCCCATATCGAAGGCTGTATTTGAACAAAATTGTAATAAGCTAAGTCCCAGACAGCATTCAAGTCAACTTTAATTAATACATGTTATATTAATTTGTACATTAAAATAGACCAAAAGATGATTACAGCGGGATTGTTGAGCCTCTTCTTTCATTCATAGTTTTCACATAGTATGGGATGGGCAACTCATGCCAACATCCCTCATGCCATATGTTTTAAATGATAATTTTTTGTCAAATGTTTAAGTAATCTCATGCAAATTTAGGTAATATTCTCCAACATTTAGGTACCTACATGTATGCTGAAACAAATGACTTACTACAACCAGTAGAGTGCAAACAGCGCATAACATTTATGTACTGCTTGCGAATGTGGCGTTTAACTGAATTTCAGATACAGTCGACCAAAGATTAAAGGATACACATCCGGTTGAAGAAAAAGATGAACAATCATAGGGCTTTAAAGACCTTCAAACATAATCAAGGATGTGAAACAATTGTAAACGGACAGCTCACTGCTTCTTAGGAACTCCAACAGACTTCTCCTTATTGGCCCCGTCTCGGTCCCACTCACTCATCAACCATCTGAGAGAGTGAGAGGAAAGAGACGCTAAGAAAAATGCACAAAAAGTGATAGCAGTGATGATAGCCAAAGAAACACGTTTGGTTTTGTGTTTCGATTTGATTTATTTTTCTCTTAATAAAAAGTTTGATTCACATCAAATATGTTTATTATTTATGTCTTTTATTATCTTTTATGTCTTTTATTTACTGTGTTAACTGAACACTAACAAGAATTTAAAGGGCGGTTGCATTACTTGTTTGCCCCTAAAAACAGACTCATACCTCTGAATTTACCACAAATGAAGAAGACACTTCGCTTGAGAATTAGGTATGTTTATTACATAAAGTATTTACCCTTTTTATGAAAAACTGGTAAGGGCTATGCTAAGAGACCAAATGTTTTCAGATACCAAGTGTATCCGTCCCTAACAGTGTTTTCCTTCTACTGACATCATAAAAATCTTTTATCGCTGGGAATTGAACACCAAACAAACAATTAGAAAAAGAATTCAACAAACTACTTGTACCACACAAAGTTAAGAAAAAATACAGCCAGCCATACAAAATCGTTGAATACCCATGTGATGTCATTTATTCACACACAGGTAGGCATTGTTAACTCAATTACCAAACCCACTAGCTCAGCATGAATGATTGGTTGGCCATTGCAACCTAGACATTCGCACCATACTTTATTACTCTTTTCGCACCAAAAAAAACGAAAAAATTCGCACCAAACGTAAATGTGGATCCAAAGTCCAGCTAAAACGGGTACCGTTAGCAAAATGACTGCTCAAAAATTGTCCACCGATGGTTATTTAATAAAGGTGGCATTTTTATGTGAAATGCACGTTTTAATATGTATGTAACATAATATTTAATTATTTTTTATATTTTTTAGTGCATGTGGCTTGGAAACCCTTTCCAAAATTTTCCACGGATGTTAGAAAAGTTTACTAAATACGGTAGGTAAGTAAGACTGCGCTGCCTACAAACGAATAGATTTCTGAGTAGTAGGCTGATATTTGTCTAATGAAAACTGTGTTGAACTTCCTCTAGTCATTTACAGGCTGCAAAAGTTTATCAAGAGGCCACAGGTTATTTTGAGTATGTTTTAGAGACATATTTGTTTGATTAATTCCAAAGGATATGAAAGGGACATGTAGTAAGTGAAGGTGTTTAGGTGTGGTTGTGCCAGTAGTAGTTCGTATTTAAAAGTAGTTTATTAAATTAATTAAATTATTAGCTTTCCGCCCTAGACTCCAGGAAAGCGAGTGGCCCTGATGGTATTTGTGCATTCAGTCAGTCAGTCAGCATGTTTGCGTCCCCTGCTGGACATACGCCTCTCCTATTTTCCTCTAGTTTTCCTGGCCTTCAGCGATACTGAACAACTGCTTTCTGCCGACACACTTGATATCATCGTCCCACCTGGCGGGTGGTCTTCCCACACTCCGTTTTCCTGTCCACGGCCGCCAGTGTAGGACACGGTTACTCGTGCGTTAATGTTGAAGAAATGTGCTCCAGAATAAGCCCCTGTTCTCATACGCCTTTACCACCTATCGTACTTTACTGAATGTTTGCCGGCTGTTTGAAAAAAGGCGATCAATCAGACCCGGCCAACCAATGTTAGGATTTCTGGAAATTTCTGAGTCAAAAGTACCATAAATTTGCATTCCGAGACAAGCAAAGATCTATAAGTGAATCGAAAGGTTCTCGTTGGTTAGCATTTTACATTGCCCCCTGTTATGGTCGTGCTCAGGTATTTTTAGCATTAACTTTTAGCCTTAACCTTTGTTGTGAAAAAAAAAATTCTAAAATTTAAAAATCTTTACGTAAATATTTTTGATGGATAGGACTCGGACTTCTTTAAAAAGGTAGTTGCTGAGATATAGTATATTTGGTAATTTAAACTCGCCAATCGCAAGTTTATTTTTCATTTTAAGAACAGCCCGTAAGCTATGCTCCCCATACAAACGTAGTTTACTAATAATTTGGAAACCGCTTTTCCAATTAAATTGATATTTAATATCTAATATCAGGTAACAAATATCTGTGTCTGCATGCTTTTGTTTTTTTGAAAAATCCAAACCAAATGAAATGAAAGCAAAAAGAAAATCTTCATACGAATTTTGTTTTCTCTATGGTTTGACCCAGAATACATTTACCGAAAAAACAAAGGCATGGAGACACAGATATTTGTAGCCTAATATTAGATACCAAATATCAAGTAAGTTGAAACATTGGTTTTCAAATGATTAGTAAACTACGTTTGTATGGGAGGCGACATTTTCAAGTGCTTACGGGCCGACCTTATTGGTTGGTCCTCAGACAGGCACCAAAATTGGGACAAGTTAAATTATTAAATTAATTTATAATTTTACATTGAATAAAATTGAATGAAATCTGAATCGGCTGTGTTTCAATTATGCCAAAAATCTTGTTTGCTAGGTAGCTCAAATATAATCCATGCAAAGGAGGGAGAAATATCATGTGGGTGAATCATGCGAAGTTTTGAGGTTGTAAGCTCAGTCAGAAAACATCTTGCTAATGTAGAAGCTAAAGGGATAGCTACAGTCTATATCAGATCTAATGTCATACTGACTTGTTGAACCGATTTTGCTACATGTACTTTGCACTCTAATCTATTTTCTGTAAACAAATTGATATTGATTTTCAAGGTCTTAACCCAGGTAATTACTGACCTAGCGGTTAAAGCCACTAACTAGGCTAAGGGGTGGTTCGATAAACAAAAAAAATAAAAATTAAATGCTACCATTTAAAACTGGGCCAATGTTTCCGATATGAAGAATTCAATATTAATTGGCTAAGCCAGCAAAATAACAGTAATCGTTAAACCTGCCTAATTCGGACCCATTTAAAGGGGGTCTCCGGTGCGATATGCAAATAATGTGAATTAAATTGTTTTTTAATGTAATACAAGTGGAATGTAGTTGAGTGCCCTTGGAGGTGGCTCCTCAACAGCCTGTAGGGTTCAGTTTTAGCTGGATTTATAAAACAAGCAGGAAGGCTCAACTTTTTAGGCGCTAATCCACTTTCAAAACAATCGACCTGATATACACAGCGCAGCATCACCGCACCCCGATCGCCTGCGACGCAACGTCGCTAGCTACCTGAACACAAGGCTCGTACCTGAGGCGCTAGCTCAGCACCGCATGCCCCTTGCGCCACGCGAGAGGCAGCGCTCTCTCTTCGAAATCATGATAGGTGCACTTTCCCCTGGCACTGCACAGTGCACTGCATTAGCACTACGCGTTCGGAATGAATTCTGGGAGCGGCCCGTGTCATAGGAACTTAGTCCGCGATTACGAAGGATTTGCCGGCTTCACGAGAAAGCACCGCGCCGGTCCGCCGCCGCAGGACGAGCTCAATCGATACGGAAAGAAAGCGCCATTCACGCTGCTACGACGGCGAACGACGAGCGGACAAACGTAGACAGACAGACAATCGCTCTACGCCATGGCAGCACATTCACCGAAAAATAGCATACCTACTACGCTTTTTATTAGATGCGTCAACATCATTTATCCTACGAATGAAAGAGTACAAATATATTTTAATGCTATGAACTATGAACGGTTACAAAACGCACCCATAGTGATAAGTTTGCTATTATAAAAAAAGGCTATGATCTGAATTACGGTCAAACACTGAAAGCGTGAATCAGTTGGACCGAATTGCGCTGACAGTGCTCAGAAATGCAAGATTGTGAGGTATGACGTCACGATGACGTAATCGTTCAAGCGCTTACGGAGTCAGCCGGAGTGTTTAATATTATTTGCCCCTTGGTCCGAATTTGCCCCTTGGTCCGAACTGGGTTGACAGTGCTCACAAAAATATTCGTGCAAACACCTGGTCCGAATCAGTATTCACGAATACTGCAAAATTTGCGCTATCAAACCGGACCGATTGTGAACGTGCTAACGGTGCTCACAAAATAACCTCCAGCTATTGTTTAAAGTTTCTTCAAAAAAGAGTATTTAATGTTCAACAATGAACAATTTGCAAGCGGATAACTATTTACTAACATTATGTGACAATTAAAGTAATGATGAAGGTATTTTTAAATGTTGATAGACATAGAATTTGGCAAACAGTAGAAATAGTAGTAGATCTACAATGGAGAGAGTGCGTATTTCTGCAGTATTGCACACGGTTACGTAGTTACTGCAGCTAAAGGGCGAGCGAAAGCGGTGATGCGTTTTATTTTATATTCTTGCAGCATCAAAATCAAATTTGCCGCGCGATCTATGGCTACCGCTGACAGCGCTCACGGTTTTGCCCTGAGCACCGTAAACACTTGAACGATGACGTCATCGTGACGTCATACCTCACAATCTTGCATTTGTGAGCACTGTAAGCGCGTTTCGGACCAGCTGTATTCACGCTGTCAGCGTTTAAGCGCAATTCGGATCATAGCCTTGGTCGCTCCTCCGCTCTGCTGTAGCGCTGTGCAACGATCGAATAATGTAGATTTGTAGTCGAATGCTTCGATTAATTCGATTGTTTATATTCTCAATCGCCCATCGCTTAACTCGATTCGTTACAGTGGCAACACATGCCTGTGACCGCGAAGGCGCAATCGGTGAAGTTTTGAAATTGAATTAAATGGCAGGGAAGTATATGTGAAATACAGCCACTCTCTTTTTGGTCCCAGATTTTCCTATAGGGGAACGTCTCAGGGTGGGATATTAAGTCCCCTCTTATTTATAATATATATTCATAAATTAAACTCAAAACTAGGATTTGATGTAAATAACCTTCAATTTGCAGATGATTTGGTTATTTATTGTTCCATTGGTGATAGAGCAACTACATTGACTTGTATAAATAAAGCCATGGAGAATTTGTGTAAATATTTCACTGAGTTAAATTTAGATATAAGCCCAGAGAAAAGCAAAGTTGTTATATTTAGTAAAAATAAATACAAATTAAAAGCCGAAGTCTTCTACAATAACACTCTTCTTCCGGTAGTTGAAACCGTTAAGTTTTTAGGAATAATATTTAACAGTAACTTATCTTGGAACTCTTATGTCGATGGCATAGCAGACAAAGCGTTAAGATCGTACAACATTTTGAGGTCTTTAGCGGGCACCTATTGGGGCGCAGATCCGAAAATTCTAATAATGCTTTTTAAATCTTTGATACGTAGCCATTTTGAATATGGTTATGGTGCTGTCTCTACAACAAACACAAAAAAACAACAATCGTTGTTATTAATGTTATGTCTGCCTACAGAACCAATACGGTAAAAACAACTAAATAAGTAAATGAATAAATAAATAATAAAATAAATGAGAAAAACAGCTAATCTGGTTGTATGTAGCTCAACGCCCCCTCTTGTGTCCCGCGCCGCCGTCTCAAACTCATTTGATAACGGCGAATGCCGAAATATTACTGCTTTTCCCGATATCTATGTTATGTTTCAGGTTCGGCTCCCGATTTCCGATCCTGCACTCCCTGCACCCCATTGCAGCTCCAGGGACGCGGCTCGCGCCATCCGATCCGCATAGAGACGGCGGCGCGGGACACAAGAGGGGGCGTTCAGCTACATACAATCAGATTAGCTGTTTTTCTCATTTATTTTATTATTTATTTATTCATTTACTTGTTTAGTTGTTTTTACCGTATTGGTTCTGTAGGCAGTCATAACATTTTGAATATGGTTTTCTATGTTTTTCTAATCATTGGAAACTTATAGAGAAACTAGAAAAAATACAAAATAAAACCTTACGTTTAATAACTGGAGCGATGATGTCAACTCCCATAGTATCCATGCAAGTAGAATGTAACATTCCTCCACTGAGAATCCGCTTCAAATATCTATATTAAGTCAACCGACCAACTTTTATTTCTATATATACATGAGACAATAGAAAGTATTTAACTACATGACACTCCAGAATTGACTACAATCCATAAGATACAATAAAGAGAAGGCTGTATAGCGAAAGCTTTTGCCTGTCCATTGGATAAAGAAAAAAAAAATTATTTCACGGAACAATTTTGTATATTTTTCAATAAGGTATATTCTTTGACAGTGTTTTTCAAATCTCCTGTTATACATGAGACAATAGAAAATATTTAACTACATGACACTCCAGAATGAACTACAATCCATAAGATACAATAAAGAGAAGGCCTGTCCTTTTTGCCTGTCCATTGGATAAACAAACAAAAAAAAAAATCAAATCTCCTGCACCAGCGTGTTTGTTTCAAATTTCTTCTATGGTTTGCGTGTTGAAAAATAGGCGTTACGAAGATGACTGCTACTCCGAGCGATACAAGTGAGCCATCGGAGGAACAAAAGAATGAAAATGAAGAGCTGGCACCGTATTGGAAGGCACAACTTTCCAAGTCGACAGCCCCAGGAAGAGTGTATTATTTCAATTATAAGAATCGCTGCGCTGTGTGGCGCCTAGAGGAGACAAAACTGAAAGTAAGCATCGTTAAGCACTCAATTATCAGGATGATCCATCCTTAACCCTGCAGCTGTCGCGCCCCTTAGTACAAGTGGCTCTTCTCTAGCTTAAAACTGAATCAATGTTCACGGTTTATGGGGTCGCGCTGTAGAACTACACGTACCGCCATGAACGTTGCTCTGTGGAACTGGCATTCCTTATTTCTCCCCATCCTACCTATATCAGGAGCACCCACCCCATAGAATTAGAGCCCCCCTTTTGGTTGACATTAAGTTTTTAAGAACGAACAAACTAATTCCGCTGCCGCACCCCCAGGATATGGAATTGTCTGCTCTCTGGTGCCTTTCCTCATACTTATAATCTGGAAGTCTTCAAGCGTAATTTGAACACGCTCGATAGCTCGGCGATAGTCCAGAAATCCATGGGTATGGTGCCTCGCTGAGCGTGGTTTTGCAAGGTGCGGTGTTTTTGGCTTTTCTGAGCACCTTTGATCCTCAACACATCCACCCATACCGGTTTTGAATATAATAAGCCTATGGCCCGACAGTATGATTTTACTGTTGATTTTAAAGTTCTTTCTAGGCTTAAAACAAAAAGAACTGACAGACATTCGTTATATATTATAATCTCCATTTGCTTGGTTTGCCAGTCAGTCCAGTTCGTTTGTATGATTCGATCGTTTTTAGGGTTCCGTACCCAAAGAGTGAAAACGGAACCCTATTACTAAGCCTCCGCTGTCCGTCCGTCCGTCCGTCCGTCCGTCTGTCCGTCCGTCTGTCCGTCTGTCACAGGGCTGTATCTCAGAAACCGTGATAGCTAGACAGTTGGAATTTTCACAGAGTGTGTATTTCCCTTGCCGCTAGAACAACAAATCATAGACATTACGAAATAGAATTAAAGCGGGTCCCCATACAGCATACGTCTATATTGTCTATCCCGCTCGCAACCACTTCGCTGAGCCCGGCGTATGGCCCCCGCGCCGCGTCGCGCGCGCCGCCTACCCGCACGCCAGTCTGCTCGCTCACACGTGCTAGACTTTATACACGCTGCGCGCGCATGCTAGGTCTATGCTTTATATAGATGAACACTCGCCTCGCGTCGGCAGTTGGTCGCGGACCATTCTTCTTGTTCGGTGCGGCGCTCGGCGCGGCGTCTTCTATGCACGCGCGATGTATTTACGATGCTTCGTCAATAATTCCGGAAGTCGGTGTGTAGGTATTAACGCCATATGCAAATTAGAGATTGAATATGATAGAACATAAGAATATATTTAAAAACATATTTTTTTAAATATACAAAGCAAACGTATAGCATAGCTTTAACTAATTTTTAAATAAAATTATATAATATTTACATACAAATACATGTCAAATCAGTACATTTTTCATTGGCTTTTATGAAATATACAAATAGTATATGGTTTTTTTAGTAAGTACCTGTATATGGATCGCAATACAACACCTATTGATTGACATGATATTCGCCCAACTCACCACACGAGAACTAGGTGCCATGCCAGGACCTTACTTATGCTGCACGGCTACGTTGAACTGGATTGAAAAATCTCTCTCTACATATTTTGAACGTACCTAATATTGAATTTTTAGAAACATTACATTATTGCTGTAATGGAACAGAGAAGCTTTGGAAAAAATATCTAAGCTATTTTTTTTTATGCGACCAGATATGGATGGCTAATACCACACAACTACCGTTATGATATTAGCCCAATACACCTGATTCCCTAAGGAATTAGGTGCCATGCCAGGACCTTCCCTTTTATGAGCGCGGCTACATTGAACTGGATGCAAAACACGGACAATTTTTTATTGCCGATTCGACCATCTTTTCATCCAATGCGATGGTACCAACCTGGGCGGGATTAAACCCTACCATCTTGTAGGGGAAAGGGACCTACAGTTTTACATGGATTCCGAACCATGGAGCAGCTCGCATTCTTGACGAAATGCACTTATCGAACTCGGAATGAGAAAGACAGTGGTGCATGTCGGAATTGAACCCAGACCTCTGGTACGCTAGGCCAGTCCCCGCGCCACTAGGCTACAAACCGCAATATTTGCGGGTTAACATAACAAGTACCATACATAAATATTGCAAGTATGACATTGCAAGTATGAAATTTCTTTGCGGGTTCTTCTTCACTGGTTGATCGAATCCGCAGATCAATCAAATTGTGACATGACTTAGCCCCGGTTGCACGAAGAGACGGCCGAGTTAATCAATGTTCAAACACGTCACTTTTAGTGAACCGCATAGAGTTCCTTCCATACTGTCTGTACAAAGTGACGTGTTGTAATCGTACATTGATGTTGATTTTAATTTTTTGTCCTTTCGTGCACTTGGCCCTTAGTGTAGTTTGACTAACAGAAGTAGAATAAATAAATGAAATGATATTGTGTTTTAGCTTTCAAAATGCTTTATCAATCGCTTCAATGGGTAGGTAGGCAAAAAAATTTATCGTAAAATGTTTATATACATTTTCTGTTTAAAAAAAACGCGAAGGACGTTTTTGGCCTAGAGACCATTAACAATAAGTGATATATTATCGTATATATCCACTTATGTGTAACAATTTTCTATCCACATGCAAGTCTATGGTGGGAAATCACAAATCGATGAAGGAAAGAGTTATAGAAACATTAAAAAACATATTTTTCAAATACATATATTGCTTTTTCAGTTTCAACATTAGTTTTTTATGGAACCAGTAAACCTGGTAACCTACAAACCTACTGTAAGGTACTTTCAAGGCTAAACAATGAATCATTACTATCATTATAAAAATAAGAAACAAAAAAGAAGGACATATCTTTTTCCAACGAATGTGATTTGTATGTACGTATAATCGACCGTGAAGCAAAGACACTTTAATTAAAGAAAGAACCCAGTAAAAAGAACTACTTTACGAATTTAATGCAAGGCTGGAACCGAACCAGCAAAACATACCATTCGCTGGTAGGTATTGAGTTATTCGGTCAAGTGAACTAAAATTTACCAGTTGGCATGGTACGAAATTTAACTAAACGTCAAACTTAGCCCCGATTGCATGAAAGGATGGCTGAGTTAATCAATGTTCAAACACGTCACTTTTAGTAAACCCCTTGGAGTTGACGTTGATTTTGATTTTTTGTCCTTTCGTGCACTCGGCCCTCATTTTGTCTCCTTTGCCTATTCACCTGCTATGCACCTAGCGAATGATTTATCATGGTAACCAAACCACCCTGCATATTTTAAGGGCTTCAAAATGATACAATTATGTTCATGATATGATTACATTAAGGGTAGATGTTTTTTGGAGACACATTTATGTTGATTTCACATAATACGGTTAGAATCTGATAATTTGTCATATCGAGACGACTGTTGTTAATTTTTTTGAAATAGGCTTTGTAATGCATATTATATTATAAAAATAAATATTTTTCCACGTTGCTTAAGTTACATTATTCTTCATGTATCAATTCTCTATTGAAGTTCCTCTCTTTTAATAAAAAAAAATATTTTTTTTTTCTAATGAGAACAAAAAAAAAACAATTTAATGATATTCTTTTTATATTCATCGTTACATTCAGCATTGGATATGCCCGCCCCGTTTATGAATCACTTTCTTTCTTTGTCAGAATTGGATAAATGAATTTCGTTACGAATGCGAGTTTGTTGGGAGATGTTTGGATCCATGTTAAACTATAGGTGCCCTTTCCCTACGATTGGTACCATCGCATGAGATGATAATACCTATGGTCGAAACGGCAATAATAAATTATCCAAGTTTTCCATACAGTTCAATGTAGCCGTGGTCGTAAATAGAAGATCCTGGCATGTCACCTAATTCCTTCGGAAATGAGAGTAATAGCGGGTAGAGGCGAAGTTCAGAAGGCACAATCGAGGTTCCGTAATTTCCTTAAATATACGATGGTACGGAACCCTTCGTGCGTGAGTCCGACTCGCACTTGGCCGGTTTTTGAAATGGCTGAAATATGATTGATCAGTTTTCATACCCAGTGGCTCTGCCATTTTGAAAGATTTCCAAAAACTCAACAAATCAATTATCGAAAATGAATTTCCAGTAAACAAAAATATACTTTGTTGCCGTACTTATGGCACCAGAATTTACATGTTGAAATAACGTACTTAACATGTTAAAGAGTGGTTAGGTAAATTCAATAATAGCATAGATTAACTACCGACATATACGGTACTCTTGCACAGATTTATCTTGAAAATTTGTTGAGCACTATAAACTCAACATAACTGTAAATTATAAATTAATGAAACACATTCATTTCAAGAAATGATTTACCCAAAAAAAGTTCCAATCCGAATCCCATATGCACACAAAACCTTTAAAATCTTGATACATATTGACTGCATCCGTGAAGGCCCACATTCACTCCAGTGGAAAAGACACATTGCTTATAGATTAAATATTCAGAAAAAGTTAAACAAGTTGTGTACATTAAAACCCAGGTTCCGTATGCGACAGTGCAAAAAGTGTAATGGCAAATTATTCCCTTCATAAGTATTGATATCAAAGTTTAAAATGTTTTGGAAGGGTTTTTATTACATTTTTTTTAAAATTATTATTACAATTGCCCAAAAATGTATAATACTAGAGCGTAAAGTGAATGTATAAAGCTATAGATATAGCTACATCATAACATAACATAGTGGGTGGGACTAGCAGCGGGAGCACAAACGAACGATACAGTTATAGCGACCGATAAACATCTTTCTCGTTTCCGCTTGCACAAAAAGTGAAACAATAACACAGTTATCGATCGATACAGCCGTATTGCTGCGTTTGTGCTTCTGCTACAGGTATGAGAGATAATTTGTGTTTAGATTTCATCTGTAAGTGTTTTTTTTATAATTTGGTTGATTTTGTGTTAACATTCATTTCCGAATAAATTATTTGCCATTAAAGTTCAAGTAGCTCATGCATTAAGTCACCGGTCACTGTAATGTTTATTTCAAGTGTTGTTGAATAAATCTTTTAGTGGATTGGGTAATGTTTTGCTGAAACAATTAGTTTTATTTATTTATTTTATTTATTTATTTATTTAAATATTGATATTTATTTTTATAACAGAAAAAATCTAACAACAACGGAAGGGGCAGAACTTCAGAATTTAGGCAGACATCTGGTGCTGATGCACACCAGATGCCACAATTACTGGAGACAGTAATTTAGTGCGGGGCAGGAGGCTACATGTAATATGTGCGGAAATACAAATTAATGTGTGCGAGTTGACGATTTCAGCCAATTTCAAATAGAATTAATTTCAAGCATGTTGTAAGTGTACTCTGTAGTTTAATCCTGTGAACGAAAGGTAAAACGATATTTTTTTTTGATCTGACAAAACACATTTTTATTACAGAAAAACAATTTCATGCCGAAGGATGCACATAAGGAGAGGGTAGAGCCCATTGAACCTTTGGAATCTCCAGATGATCAAGTACGTCTCGAAACCAGACACGATCAAACTGAACGGGGAAGTGATGAGCAAGGCGCTAGAAGTGCCCAAGAGATCCAGGCAAAGTCAACTGCAGTAAATTCAAATCCTTGGGGAGCCCCCATGTTAATGAATCCAAACATTTGGTCGGTTCCACCAGGAAACGGTCAGCCGAACAACCCATTGAGCATGACAATGTTTGCCAATAACATGCTGCCAAATCTGCCTAATTATGGCCCGATTCCTGGCTATTCCGGTTGGGGATATCCATATCAAAACCCTTTTCCACCCCCCGGTTTCCCTGTCAATGGACCCAACATTACTCCATTCCAATTCGGGGGCCAGGCAAACTTAGCTAAGAGTTTTCCACACTCTGTCATGTTTGGTGGGTCTCATACTTCTAACCCGATCGCGCATAGTTCCCGTTCAATCCCTGTGTCGTCACCATCGGCAGTATCGAGTGGACCTAACCTGACGGTTGTGGATGGAAGACAACTGCAATCCGAACACGGAGAATACGGGAGTCCGGAGCGTACAATTGATCTCGAAGCCCAACCTAAGAGAGTGAGATTTGAGAACAAGCCAAATCCAGCAAACAGACTCCAACAACAAAAATCTCTGCCCGCCGACGATCTAAGGTTGAAGCTAAAAGAACTACATCGAAAGAGGCGGCTTTCCAGTGATAAAATTGAAGAATCAAACCAGACACTTCCACTTGTGCGCAGAGAGAGACGTCTATCTTGTCCTGGAACCTTGGAAATGCCTGTCGAAGGTATATAGGTTTTGCAAATAATTATGTGTTTAGCATATATGAGGAAATTTACATAGATACAGCAATTGCTATCTGAGAGCACAGTCGTTACCTTGACTCATTTAACTTACGAAGCAAATTTTTGGAACTTACTACAAACACATGTTTACTGTAGGTACTGAATTGGATAAGCTACTTTGTTTTTTAGACCTGGACACGGATGGCTTATCACACCAACTGTCATGATTCACCCATCACACCACACTCCTGAGGGAACTGAGTAGTATTATCCCAGGACCTTCTTCCTACACGGCACACTTTCCTTCTATAATCCTTGAATGCTTTGAAGAGCCAGGCTGGTTTATCGCTACCAACTATTAAGTAGAGAAAGTAGCCAAAACCTTACATGCAGCAGTACATGTGTTTCTAAACATTGCCCTGCCCTGGGTTTTAGAGCCATGTTTTTTGGAACAACAGCTCACAGGTTACCCCTAGGCTTATCAAATATGAATTACTCTTAAATGCAAACATGACGTATCAATGATCTTACCCTTCCCACTCTGAATTGATATGTCTTTTACTTATCAACTTGATTTATAGAGCTGTTTCACCGGTTAATGTTTTCAGATCCAGACCCTCAGAGTACCCTCAGCGCCGACGAATCCAACGAGGATCAGGAAGAAGTGGTAAGTTAATTTGGGACATTCACACTGATCATTGATCACGTGTTTTAAAGGCAACTATAACCCGCTGCAAAAGTAATGCAGTTGCAGCATATCATACATTGAAACTCTTGTTTCTCTACAAAGCATGTGGCATGGATTAAAACAAACATTAAAAAAAAAAAAACCGACTTCAAAGAAAAAGTGTTCCAAAACCAAATGAATTTGCACTAAAAAGTAAAAAAATAATTGCAATTATTGTAGTTACGATTATTGGTATTTCTTCAGTCGCTGTCAGCCGGGCATGCGCTGCGCTAGTCAAGACAACCTTGGCCGACACCAACTAAAAAAATAACAGTAATCGTAACTACAATAATTACCTACAATGATTTTTTAATTTTTGGTCCATATTAATTTGTTTTCGAACACTTTTTCTTTGAAACCGGGTTTTTTTTTGTTCAAATGTTTGTTTATTTTTAGTGAATCTGAAGTACACTAACTAATTTGAACATCCTTTCCAAAAAAAAGAATTATCTCAATCGGTTGGTGTGATATTGAGTTATTCGCCCATTTGTCGCGCACATACTTAATGCAAATTTAAGATTTATATGATTTTTTCATGGATATCATTGTCAGAACTAAACCAAATTTAAATGGGACCACACGGGAAGCACCAGCTTTCAAATAAAAAAATAATCATTAAAATGGGTTCACCCAGGCGAAAGTTCCGAGTCCTAAGAACTTTCGACTGAGTGAACCGATTTCGATGATTATTTTTTTATTGGAAAGGACGTGTACACATTTGTTAGTATCCTTCAGATTCACTAAAAATAAACAAAAAAACAAAAATTTTTACAAAAAAAAAACCAACTTCAAAGAAAAAGTATTCCAAAACCAATTAATATTCTTTTGGAGTGCCAGAACCCAGACAGTACATAATTCAAATTTACTAGGAACTACAGTGGCCACTAATTTAGTCCTGCCCTCAATTGGAACTTTCTACTACCAGTGGGCCGGCATAGGTTCCGTGAAGCCATTCTATGCCGAGTTCTACACCTTGTGTTAGCACTCTTGATCGATTGTCAGTGGTAGTTCATGCAAGAAAAGGAACTGGAAGCGACAAATCATTTCTAATTTGAACAGGTTTTCACATACATTACTGTAATACATAACAAAATAATTTAGGTGTTCGGCCGGGAAGGGTATAACAACATAAAAGAGAAAAGTAAGGAGAAGTGTTATGTGGGCGTTACCCGGGTTGCCGCCGTCTGGAAAATTTGTCAGTAGGGAAGCCTTTTATTAGCCTTAGCATTTTATTCTCGAAATGTATTCTCCAAGACAGTCTGCGATGATATTTGCCTGTGTCATGGTTGTTTCAATTGGGTAGTTTTAAAAAAATGGGATACAGCGGGTAAAATAGGCATGCTCTCTCTTTCTTTTTTCGATATGAGGTATGCACTGATCGTTGCTTGTATTTGTTTTTTTAATGCAAATTCCACCTCAAGCCATTATTTCACCAAACCTTTCGGATCCGAAGTAATGATACTGAACTGTGCATGTTTTGCCTAGCCGACGCCAAAGGGAGAGTCCTACGGTTGTTGGCTCCTGAAGGCCGCCAAACCTGGTGTGAGCACGGATCTGTGTTACATCGCAGTCGACACCAATGTCTACCTCAATGATCTGGACTTGATCAAGTCGCTAATTGACAGTGATACAGGTATACTATATACATAATTAATATATTAAAATTTCAGATCTTTAGTTAAAAAACATCATCATGGGTGGCATTTTTGGCTCCCAAACACTGGTATACAGTATCAGGGCAACCAGAGGTTCACTATTGTCAACCTAGTTTTGCCCAGTGATAAAGATGCAATTAGTGAGCTGCAAATCCATTTCTGTGTCATAAAGCAATTTAGATTAATTTAGACATTGTTAGATAGCCTAACACATTCGTGTTTCATGTTCAATGCACTTACTAAACTCTAAACGAGAAAGACAGTTGTGCAGCCACCGGTTATTGAACCCACGTCTCCTGGTTGAGGAGCGGTGCCCTGCAAGCGCACGCTCACACCAACAGCGTTCAACTCCTCGAGTGGTGATGGTAACACTAGCTAGAGTATCAAATCCTTTCCACTGTTGGTGGTCTCTTTGCGAAGAGATTGCAGTGCAGTTCTTATGGCGGTCGCTCTTTTCCTCGTGAAAATGTGGTTTCTTATCGCGTGGTATTCAGTAGTTCTGCCTCTCTCTTAGGTCGGGACCGGGTGATAAGGACCGAGAGGAAAGAGTAGGCATACATACTATGTTGTAATGTAAATAACTAGTGTTTGTTGGAGAGTTAAGCGTCCAACGTACTTGTCAAGAATTGAACTTCATCCGAGAGAGTATAACTTCGCCACTGTCACATTTTCACCACAATAAAAAAATATCACAAATATATCAATATTTATCTCACTGTGTAGACAAAGTTTGCCGAATCCTGGTGCCGTGGCGTGTTAACGATGAGCTCGGCAACCTGTGCAAGAAAAAGTGGCTCGTGGCGGTAAGCATCCGCTCCAGCAAGGCGAACAGATTCATCCGTGACGAGCTGAGTCGTCCCGACTGCGCCATGGTCGGTACGTATCCCAGCTACGCTACTGTCGAGGTGTCAACACTGAACCTGTGCAAGAAGAAGTGGCTCGCGGCGCTACGCATCCGCTCCAGCAAGGTGAACAGCTTCATCCGCGACGAGCTGAGCCGTCCCGACTGCGCCATGGTCGGTACGTATCCCAGCACGCTACTGTCGAGGCGTCAACCCTGAACCTGTGCAAGAAGAAGTGGCTCGCGGCGCTAAGCATCCGCTCCAGCAAGGCGATCAGCTTCATCCGTGACGAGCTGAGCCGTCCCGACTGCGCCATGGTCGGTACGTATCCCAGCTACGCTACTGTCGAGGTGTCAACACTGAATCTGTGCAAGAAGAAGTGGCTCGCGGCGCTACGCATCCGCTCCAGCAAGGCGAACAGCTTCATCCGCGACGAGCTGAGCCGTCCCGATCGCGCCATGGTCGGTACGGTTCCCAGCTACGCTACTGTCGAGGTGTCAACACGAACCTGTGCAAGAAGAAGTGGCTCGCTGCGTTACGCCGGAAAGACAAACAGGATCGTGCGCGACAAGTTAGGCGTGCGGATTCAGCTTGGGCAATGGGTGCAATCGCCTCCTCCCCGAAAGCAAATATCTACATTTGAGATTATTCCCCCCCTACCTCCCAAACCCCTCCACAAACTTGAATCCTTGCACAATATTTTTTTGATCCTCCAAAAGTCTAATGGCGAGGAAACACAAAGCTTATTTGGGTGTCGCATGAGTAACATCACCTCAGAAAGGTCAGGTTTTATTAAAGACTTTTTATATGAAAAATGAGGTTTCGAGGTTTCCATTTTCAAACTAATTTAAATTTAATACCAGCACAAAGTTTGAAATAAAATATTATAGGTTATTTTATTATGATATTCAAAAAGAATGTTTAGTTTTTAAGGTGGCCCATCCCGCTCATCTCCCCATACAAAAGGGGAAAGAAGATCACGCCCATATTTCTTGTCAGATATCCAAAATTTTGCTTAATATAGCTTTATTTGATCGAACTAGATGTCTGATGACCATTGGCATTGTAAAATTGTGTTTGGTTTATATGTTATAAGGTCCGAAATTTCGAATTTTTCGCGCGTTTTATACGATAACTTTGGAGGTCGATTACGCAATGACAAAGTTAGAATATCGTAAAAAGATTAGTCATCAGACATAGCTTATTTAATCAAGATTTATGATCTATTTGGTTTTTGTTAGATTTTTGACTACAGCGGTCGTGGTTTACTTTTAGCTATAAGTCGTTTTGAAATTAAAATTTTCGTAAATCTTACCAAATCATACACTATGCACATTGTCTTTTTTGTGGACATGTTGCATCTTCCTCATCACGGAGCCTGTCTTATTCTTTGAAACAGAGAAGGTCCCAGAGCGCAACAGCACGGTTTTGTACTGTGCCCGCGAATGAGTTAGGCCCGCCGGGTTGGGCCGCCTTAAGGCACCACTACAAAGTTCCAATTTGCAAAATTGCCAAATAAGGCTGTGCACCTTCTCTGGTTAATGTGATAGGTACGGTTATTGACCGAGAGAAGAGCTAAGCTCGTGTAGTGTCTCCAGATTGGGCAAAACTGCTTTCGTATGTCCGGCTGTTCTCTACAGGTCGAGTTGCTCAACAAATTCTCGTGAAATTTTTTGACCAGGTGTGAGACAATTATATAGAAATTTTGGGTCTAGCCAGTTTTTGGAAACTTTTCAAAATTTAGATTTTTATTAAATGTCAAATGTTCAAAAACACAGACTAGTAAGCTCAGAGAGTCACTAGTTATAGACCTGTCTTCTTTCGTCTTAAGGCTAAAAACAAGGACTGATTCTTAATAACCATAACAATAACCAGTGATGGTGCACTCCACCCTAAATGTCATAAGTTTTATACAGATCTTTTACTTTCCCGAGTCAGAATAAAATCATTTTTTTGTGAAAATGGATATGGCTAATACTTCATCACCCACTGTCTTGATAGATCTAGCAGAAAAAAATGAGGAATCCGAGTGTGTAAAATACATCTAATGGAGGAAATAATTAAACTGAAACTATAATACCATACCTATAACACAACTCGAGATGGTGCACTCCAGCCTTTGACTTTAGAATATCTCAGCTGGGAGAGATAACGTTATCTTCTACTTGTACACCCTGAAGGGGCCCCTTGTACAACTCATGTATGGTTTTTTATTCCTCAGTCCAATCTCCTGTAGAGGCATCGAAGAAGCTTATCGACTGTTATGGTGCAGATGACGAAATCGTTAACTGTTGCCTCCAATACGCCGAGAAGAACCTTCATGTGGTAAGTGAAAGATTGGTTGAAGAACACTTGTATGGACTAAAAATATTTTTTCCAGCTTATGGAAAGCATACACCACCCAATTGGGTAACACAATATGCCTATGCAACATAACATAATGCCAGATGACAGGCAGTATGAGCTGACAATATCGTCGCCGATATTATCGTCTCCTTTGACCTTCCTGAGTGGCTCCACATTGCAGAGAGCTTAAAGGGCTGAATGATTAGCTCGAAACGTCGGAGAATGTCTCTTCCTGCCGTGTGTCTAACAACTGCGGTAATCTCAAAAGTATCATAAGGATATATAAAAGACTTAATATATACATTTCTAGCAACATGCCACACACATAAGTAAAATAACCATTTTTTTTACAAAAACTCAATAGACTATAAATAAGAATATACATATAAAATAAATATAATATAATAAATTATAGGATAAGGATTAGGTAGTAAACTAAATTGAACGCTAGGTTAGAAAGAAAAAAATAATAATATTTCTTTACTTAACAATTCAAAAGTAAATTCAATGAAATAAAATACAATTATTATTTAATTGAATATTGATGAAGACAAAAAAAATAAATAATAGACTGAATCTTTTCTTTCAGATTTTGCTTTCGGATGACAAAAATTTGGCCACCAAGGTATTATCTAGTGGCATAGATCCCTATACAAGGGAAGAGATTAAAATGTTCATGGAAGATACGAAGGAACGCGTAAAGGAGAAAATGTTATTGTCAAGGGTGAAAATATTAGTTCCCAATACTTTAGCCATGCAAGAAAACGCAGAACTTTCTGCATCGACACAAATTTCGGACAGCTCAGTTGACCAAAATCCTGTCCACACCACAAAAACCAATGTTCCAGTGCAATCTCCTATTGTCGCCAATTTTCAAATCCCTCCTCCCATTATTGTTCCCGTATCATTTAATCCCTCAATTCCTCCACCCCCCCGCTATGTGATTCCCAATAAGCCAATGTTTATCAACATTCAATCGAGGGTCGCTCCCAACATTGCTTCTGTGCCATGGGACACATTCACCACCAACATGATGTCCACTCTCGCCAGCGAGGAACGGGGCAACAATGCCGACACCACGTCCCTCGCCTCCAGTAAATCTTCCACCAAGAACTCCAAAAAGCTAGCAATGCAGGCTCCCGAAAACAAAACAGCAATTAATACAGATATTTCTTCAAATGAAGATAAATCCCAAAAAACCTCTTCAAAATTTGTAAAAAAAGTGGTCTGGGAGGAGCCAAGTCATGAGAGCAAAACGGAAAAACCAGCAGTGAAAAATAATAAGATTATACTTCGACGGACTCGATGGAATAGTACTGGAGGTCCTAGTGCAAGCACCGCTGAGTTGACGACCTTAAAAAATCTTCCAAATGTTCCTATATTCTCCAGAACCGAGCTGGTAGCTTCCGACCCTGTCACCATACCCACTACGGCAATCACTTCATCATCATTGTTTTCAAACAATACAAACAATATACGTGTCAAACATGCCATTCAGTCTAATGTTAAAGAAATAGAACGGATTAAACCTCCATCCCAGGTAAAGATACCAGTGGAAGCTCAGAAAACAAAGCCTGTCCTAAAACCTGACATGTGGGTGTCGAAAAGAACCCAACAAATGGTGATGGACTCTCAAAATATGAGCCATACCGAAGATACAAAATCAGCTCAAGAACCAATAGAAAATGATTATGTTCTCGAGAAACGTTTAATGCAAGATAAAATAAATCTTACTCCAATCCGTAGCAATGAGGTTGTGGCATCAAATGTCTGCGACGTTCCCACCGATCGGATATTAGCAAAAAGATTGCTGAGGCGTATGGATGAATGGACCTGCATCCTAGTGCAGACAATGGAGGATGTATTGTCAGTTATATTGCAGGTGAGATTTCAGAGTTTTTTTATTAAAAAATATTTTAAACACAAAGTTAATTTTAATGGATGCAACATTATCATTACGACATATACATTGCAGAATTGTAATCAGATTTTGAAAATGGTCAGAGAAAATGTTGGTCTGAACATTCGTCCTAAGCAGGATTCGAACTTGCGACCTTGTGGATTACACGTAATCTAAAGTAATCCTAGATTTTGACTTTAAAAATCTGATTACAATACTTCAATATAGATGTTGTTACATAACCTAAAATTAAGTGTAATGTTACCAAATGGATTAGGTTTCTAAAATAGCATCGAGTGTCGTAATATTACCACATCTAAAACTAGGTGACATGCCGAGATTATTTGAGCATGTTGACTTAGACTAAAACCATGCATGTGTCCCGATTTATCCTATCACATTCAGTGAGATAGTAGTAATCCAGGCACCCTTTACCCTACCCCTTAGTAAGTCAGGAAGGGGATCTACATTTTCATGGAATTTAATTCATGAAGTGACTTGGATCTTATAGGAAAATGCACACTTTAATCTTAGATATGAAAGAAACAGGTGCGGTATCGAATTCATAATTTTGGACGTGAAAGATAGTACTAGCACAGAATATATATATATATATATATATATATATATATATATATATATATATGTCGCCGCAAAACATCTGCCCTGGACCTTGCCGCCAAATTTTGAACGCTAATGCGCCCCCTAGTGTTATAAATTACAACTTCAAAGAAACACTACTGTGGTTTCATACAAACGATCGCTTCGCCCCCACAAGATATGGCAGCACCTGCATTGGGAAATCTGCCTTCCGCTTAGATAACCGTACTATTAAGTTAAAATGTTATTAATGAGCTGCAATGATATTGAAATTGGACCATGATAAAGTGTTAAATTAATAACACTTATTTAAGCATCTCGATTTGCTTTATTTTTGCTCTAAATAACAAATTAAGTAATCATTCCTTCTCTCACATCACGTGTGCAGAATCTTACAATTACTTTTAAAAAATTGATTGCTTTCTATTAATAGATCACAAAAACTATTGTGATAGGAATTGATGATTCCAATTATCTTTAATTATTTGTAATACTTATCGAAACTTGGTTAAACTGTAAATATTACTATTGTCAACACATTGATTTGATCACAGTTACACCCGGCCGCGTGGTGGCATTCGGGATTTGAGCGAATAAACGGACGGTTGTGTGCACTCGTATTGACCTATTATTTCACCCGATAAGATTGAAAATGGAGGATCTCGATGGTGACGGCGCACCTGACCCACCACTGGCACAAGACAGCCTTCCAGACAAGGACCATGGTCCCCCTGCTGTTTTATATATATAAGATTACATTCACTAACTCAATACCATACAAAGTCCCGATTTCGTGCACCTGTACAGGCACGTTTCGCTTGTATGGGCCTAAGCTAGTTTCGCGGTGCTGAATTTTGCGAATGGTCTTTCGAAGTAATTTTTTATGTGTATATTTTTCAAAAACTCGCCCGAGTTGAGCTACTGCTGTGGCCCTAGTCGCACAGCTATATATATCTACTGTGGTACTAATAAACACTAGGCTACGTACCGCTTATCTGCTTCAAGTGAAGCCATTTAAATTTGAACCTTGTTGAGTTGCAGCAAGAGCTATGTGGCCTGCCGCCCCCTTGGAGCATTCACGAGGCTGCAAGTGCTGTGATGCACCAATTTAGACGAAGTAACAAGCAAGCTTCTGCCATTGGTGGCAGACTCGCTATGGAACTGAACAGTGCGTCCCGGACTACCATCCAAGGTAAGGTGTTCATTTACTTTTGCGATAGGCTCCTGTTTGTGCAGCATGCTATTGGATTTGTTGATCGCTCCGAGAGGTTTGGATTGTCTCTTTCAGTTTACGAGACTCTCTGAACAGTTTTTTGGTCATTTGTTTTATGAAATATCACTTCATTGTAAGTAAAGAGGTGACTATGTGAGGCATCCCAGCTCGTACCAGAAGTCCCTGAGCCTATGGCCACAGGCTTCCGGGAGGGATCCTGATCCTGGTGAAGCAGGATCAATTTCCAATGGTTAGCCACTCTTCTGCACTCCATTATACCATAGATGAAAGAAGATGTTTCAACAAATGGGTTGTAGCCTTGTTAATTTAAAGGGTGTGATGCATTAGAAGAAATGAGTAAGTAGGAGTGGTTGCCACGGACAGACCGACAGACATATATAGGGTTTCAAGGGCCCAGGGATCTTCCGGTGGTTCGTTGTAATTTAATTAGGCTACAAGATATCCAGGTGGTTACGCCGGTGTATAAAGTGTGATGTGTAGAGGAGGGATCTCATGAATGTACTTGGTGGCAGCTCTGCAGCGTGTGGGGGAGGCTGTTCACAGGTTGGGAATGGGTGAATTTGTAGGGAATCGATGAATAGCGAATTAACAGACTACAGTAGGTACAAAAAAAGATGTAATAAATTATAGACCATTTGAGGCACAAAACACAAACAGACAATCAAAAATACACCCTGGCATTGTCCTATTTAAGACACCTACAAATTAAGAAAATTGGGCTGTGGCGATCTAACCATCTACCTAAAATAGCCTATATTTAGAAGCACAAAGAAGACTATAAATAATTAACAATCAAGGCGGTGTTCTAACACGGCCTTAGCCTAACCTAATATCCAAATGGCCGGGGTTCCATGCCGGGAGCTCGGGGTGGGTCCGAGGTCGTGCGTAGTCGAATGGGCGGTGTTCTGCTTCAATGGGTGGTCCTGATAGACGCTCTTTGCGGTTTCATCGTAGATTTCTACGGGGGGGGCTGGCGTTAGAGTATAGGTACCGTGCGGGGATCCAGCAGGCGTACGGCGACGCTGTGGTGGTGGGTCTACGTGTTGAAGATGTCGGACCGGCGACTGTGACAGGGCACGGCGGAAGCTGTGGCTGCTGGTCCACGGGCTGAAGACATCGGAAGGCGTGGGTGTGGCCTCGAAGTAGATCACGCCCGGCTGCTCACACGGATACGGAACACGGCGGCACGGCGGGCGCACCGATATTCGCGAAGGGTGGTACGCGGACAGCTCAACCAACTTTTGGGAGCGAAAGTTTTCACATTTTGTTCATGTCGCCTGACTCCGCGGCCTCGGGACCCGCACTCGTCGGAGCACGTGGCGCGACCGTGCGTCTCAAGGTGCTGCCCGCTTCTGCCCGTGTCCCGCGGGCGGCGCGGCGGAGGATTGCCGCGTGTTTCGACATTCCCAATCGGCGTCGCTAAGGCCCCAGTGGCGAGATCCGGTGCAGCATCTCGCTTGCACCTTGCTGGGAGCGCTGCTGTTGCGTCCTTGTCTTGTGTCTAACGAATTTAACTCAAACGGCGCTGTTTGTGCACCAGTGCCGAGATCCGGTGCAGCATCTCGCTCGCACCTTGCTGGGAGCGATGCCGTTGCGTCCTTGTCTCGCACTCAATGCAAAAAGATAATCTCGCCCCTGGTATCGTTACGTCATAAGGCGGCGCGGCGGACGCTACAATACCCGGTTACTTAAAAAACAAAAAAAAACAAGCAAAAAAAAAAAGAATTTAAGTACCCTAGACATTTAACAAAGTGACCAGAATGTCACAGTGACTATAACATTAATTGCTGAGCTATAATTGACAGTGCAAAAGTAATAATTAATACTGAAGCTAACCAAAATGTTACTAATGATAATCTTTACATCAATGTGATATCGATTGGCAAAACTGTTTTAAATTTCTAGACATTCAACAGGTTTACAATACTATAAGCCAAGCCCAATGGAATGCTAAAACATCTAAATGACAACAGAAATAGAATTAATATCGAACACAGTGTTATGACATTAACATATAAGTAACATTTTTATCAATCAGTAAAATATTTACACACATGTACAAGCTAACACATATTTACAATCCTATGGAAGCCACAGCCCAATGACTTATATCCTTTAAGTTGACTTTCATTATTAATAAAAAGTATAAGACGAGTATGAGAAGAAACATTACTAGCCGAAATTATATTCATTAATGTCTTTTTTTTTTAAATAAAAACAAGAAAAGCAAGGCATAAAGAGAACAAGTTGTGTCCTTGAGTGTACTTTCAATAATAAGGAAAATTGAGATACGTATAAAAATAAACATCACTAAAGAAGTTGTATCTATGAGTGTACTTTCGATAATAAGAATTAAGACAAATAATTTAAGAAAAAAAACATCAATAAAGGAAGTTTTGTCCTTGAGTGTATTTTCAATAATAAAAATTAAGACAAGTATGAGAAAACATTATTAAGCGAAGTTGTGTCCACCAGCATTATTAAAGCGATAGTAGGAACCACTGTGTGTTCCGGACATTATATTTCTAACATTCCGTATACTTTCTAAATACTATAATTGTGTCTAGCGACATCCTACTTAAGATGTGTCACTCTGAACGCGAACTAACTAACTAACTAACTAACTAACTAACTAACTAAGTACCTACGCTTAAGTATTTTAATTGTATTTATATAATTAGCATGTTTATATCTTAATACAATTTGAATTTTCTCAAAATCCGTGTTTAATTTTGTCTTTCCGAGAGTTTATATGTTCAGTGGCTCACTATGCCATATTTATTTAGAGTTTCTACTCTTATTGGTCGCTATTGTGCGCCTATAAATTAATTTTAAGTTTAAACTAAAATTAGCAATATTTACAATTGTACAATTAATACGAAAGTTTTACCAACACTCACGAACGCGTTTTGAGACACATGAAATGATTTGGCAAATAAGACTCAGCAGTCTTCAAAATGGTTTACATTAACCGAATAGAATCCTATGGGAAACGTCATTAACATTTAACCCGTAGACGCTCAAAATCCAAAATAATAAGTGCCTTTTTATAAGGGACACTTTATAAATGTCATATCCTTGTTCTTACCTAGAGTAAATTTTATCTAAATACGACTTATAAGTATTTTTATATACAGGTATGTACAGAGAACATGTGTTGGGGGAGAATGGTTGTTTTGAACTTAAAACTAAATAATGCAACCCAACCAGTCTTATTATGCCGACTTAACATAAAAAACTGGTTGTAATTGGTGAGCCTCAGAGTGAGAACTCGTAAAACCCCTTCAGATCAAGACACGCGAACTGTCTCGTGTCTCATCTTGGCCCTAGGTAGGTGCCTAGTGCACCGCCTGTCGAGAAGCGTTAAATGGGGTATGGCCTGCACCTAGAGATTCTATAGAATTTTGCCCCCCTCATGGGAGGCGGCATCTATCACGAAATACACCATTATGTGTTTTCAGCTGAACGTGTCTGACGCGACGTGTTGCCCGTTACAGTACACTATAGCTGTTAAAAGAAAAAAAAGAAAAGAGAAAAAAAAATAGAGAATATCCAAAAGAACTAACATAAAATAAAGCGCGGTGAAAGTGCTGTATGCCTTGTCTACGTAAGTGACTCGGTTGAGACCACTTACTAGTGACAGAGGACAGATATGGGGAAAAGGGAAGGAACCACTTGCTTACATCATCATTCACTTATCCTGTCGTATCCTTTCTTTTAAATTATCTATCATACTGGGTTGGGTGAGGTGGTTGGTGTTAGGGTGGGAGGGCGCAAGCTTGCTAGGGAATAGGGTGAGGGGTGAGGTTAAGTGAGGTGGAGGTAAAAGAAAGAGAGAGAAGAAAAAAAAACCCGACGAACGCGAGGCTGGTTTGCTTCGCGGACGTCTGTGAAAGACCCTAACCTAACTAAGAATTTGTCGAACTGATTTTAACGGATTCGAACAATGTGGAGTGTAGATAAGGCTTATATTTATATGGAGGTTCTACAACCGCCTCCAGCTGTGACGACACAAGAGTGACCGTACACATAAGTTTGAGAGATAAGGCTTTATTTTTGCTACGCAGGATTCTCAACAAACCGTCCTGCGGGATATTTTGAATAAGGCTTGGGCGTTTAACGTGCGTTTCAAAAATACCATAAAAAACCGCGCACCGGTGAGTCGATAAGGCTTCAATTTATAACAAAGAACGTTAACTCGACCGCGTTCCATATCGCCCAGGACACACGTGTACCCAATAGTACATTGTGACACAAGCACATTTTTTAAAAGACCAAATATATATATTTTTTTCAAAGACAACATTTTCCAAGAACAAGACATATACTAAAACTTAAATAAACATACCAAAACGAATCTAACCTAAGTAGTGTGTCGGCATGATTTGTGACCGAACACCTAGATGCGGGATAAGGCTTAGATTTATAACACGGATTCCCACGTAACCGTCCGTGAGCAAGGATAGGGCTTTTTATTTATTAACGTGAATTCCCTTGCCAAGACCGTTCACGGGATATTTTTTCAATAAGGCTTTAGATATTAACGTGCGTTCGAAAAATATTCCAAAAAAACAACCGCGCACGACCGACCCTAACCTAACTATTGGAGTATAGCTTGTTTTACTAAAAAAACTTCTCCCAGAATTACCGTCATCCATGTATCCCTTGACACCTGGCTCCTTTTTAGGGCGTGTGACACAAGATACAATTTAATAGAGAATTTAACCATTTAAAAATTTTGTAACTTATTGTTACTTAAAGTTATTGTTTAAATTTATGACCAAATATATCAAAGAAATGCAAACCAGTTCAACAAAAGTTTTAATTAATTTTTTTTTTAGTATTTAATAATATCACTCACATGTATTAGGCCTGCCTTGGAACCATCCATGTTGCCCAAAATGTATGTATTTTCAGATTTTTTCTCAAGGACCACAGATTTAATAAAACGAGGGGCTAATTTATTTGAAAAGAATTTAGCGGCGTCCGATTGAACATGGGATCGACGCCAGACTATGTCACCTACATTGAAATGTATCACTGAACGACGAAGGTTGTAGCGTTTGGCATTAGCTTGATATGCTTGAGTCAGGTTCGCTTGGATTTGATGAAAAACGCTTGCCAATGATTTTAAGCTAGTGGTCCATTCGTCGCGACCATCGATAATTAACTCCTCTAATTTAGTGAAATCTGCAAATTTATGGAATCGACCATCGAAGATGAGTTCTCTACCTGTCATTACAAAATTGGGTGAAAACCCATGGGCTAAGCTGACATGGCTATTTAAAGCTGCCTGAATCTTAGGTAAATTTTTAGTCCAGTTTCTATGGTCTGTCTCAACATAAGAAGCAATGGCTAATTCAATGGTACGATTGTGTCTTTCCACTGGATTGTTTTGTGGGAAATAGACACAATTTTTGAAAAATTTAGGGATATTATACCTTTTTAAAAGTGCCTGAAACTCGTTAGAGACGAACTGCACGCCATTATCACTTATCATACAATATGGCACGCCATAGACTAGGAAAATCTCATTTTCAATGAATTTAATTATTGACTTACTATTGGCTTTTCTAAGTGGGCATAACCATACAAATTTGGAGAAAATGTCAACTACAGTAAGCAAGTATGCGTGTCCTGAATAAGACCTCGGCAGAGGACCAATGAGATCGCAACTTAATGTTTGCATTGGAGCGTAGACCTTCTTCTGAAATAACATTTTACCATGGGGTAGCTGA
Organism: Incurvaria masculella; assembly: GCA_946894095.1. Lineage (NCBI taxonomy): Eukaryota > Metazoa > Arthropoda > Insecta > Lepidoptera > Incurvariidae > Incurvaria > Incurvaria masculella. Next base: position 18,933,937 of record OX335642.1, read on the forward strand.
TTATTAGCTTTAAATGCCAAACAAACTTCACACGAACTTAAGATTGATTTGATTGAAGGAAACATGTTGGGCCAGTAATAATTCAGTTGTAACTTTTTAAAACATTTAAATGGGCCAAGGTGTGCCGATAGAGGGCTCTCGTGAGTAGCAGTTACTAGCTGTTTAATATGGTCAGCGGGAATAACTTCTTTCCATGAAAATGAATTTAAAAGATTGAATTTAGGTTTGCAAAAACGAAAGAGCTTATCGTCTTCCAACCTAAAGTTCGGGTAACTAGCGGGTGATTTTTGTATACTATTTTTTATTTTCAAAAACCACTCATCAGTTATAGGAACGTTTGGGTTGGATGAGTTTACACTTTCGATCTTAATACGTGACAACGCGTCCGGGACAACATGGAGTTTGCCTTTCTTGTGGACGATATCAAAGGAGAATTGCGAGAGCCTAGTAGACCAACGGGCGAGCCTGCCCGTGGGGTTCTCGAGTTTATATAACCATTTCAAGCTTTCATGGTCAGTCACAATCGTGAAATGAGTTCCTTCTAGGTAATGTCTAAAATGTGTGGTAGCTTCCACAATACTAAGTAATTCCCTTTCGGTGGTAGAAAAACCTTGCTCTTGTTTTGTTAGCGTTCTCGAATAGTAAGCTACGGGGTGTTCCTGAAAATTTGCGTCCTTTTGTACAACTGCTGAACCAATTCCCACTAAACTTGCATCACAGTGGAGGAAAAAGGGGGCTTCAAAATTGGGAACACATAAAACTGGGGCTGAAGTGAGGGCGGATTTTAATTTTACGAAGGCTGCCTCTGCCTCAGGTGTCCAATTAAATTTTGAATATTTTTCAGAGATGGAACTTGTGAGATTGGACAGGGGCGCCGCAATAGTAGAGAAATTTTTGATGAAACGGCGGTAGTAGGAAGCTAGTCCTAAGAAACTGCGTACATCTTTGACACATTTGGGTGTTGGAAAGTTTTTCACTGCCTCCACTTTGGCTGGGTCAGTCTTTAAGCCGAACTCGTTTATAACGTAACCAAGATATTTCAGCTCAGATTTTAGAAATTCACACTTCTTTAGGTTAACTGTTAGGTTAGCGAAATGTAAACGTTCGTAAACTTTGTCAAGGTAAGAAATATGGTCTGCAAAATTGTTGGAAATTATAATTAGGTCGTCTAGATAACCAAACACATGGTCATCGAATTCTGCACCTGGTAGTAACGCATCGACCAGGCGCTGTAAATTCTGGGGTGCGTTAGATAGCCCAAAAGGGACCACCTTAAATTGTAATAAGCCTCGGCCCTGTGAGATAATCGCTGTCTTTTCCTTAGCCGATTCTGCCAGAGGGAGCTGAAGAAATGCCTTAGATAAGTCAATGGAAGAAATATATTTTGCGTCCTTTAAATTATCAAGAATGTTATCTATGCGAGGGAGAGGATAACTACATTTTTTTGTAACAGCGTTTAGTTTACGAGAGTCCATGCAAAGGCGGAAGGAGTTGTCCTTCTTGGGTACTACTAACACAGGACTGGCCCAGGGTGACGATGATGGTTCCAGAACATCCAAGTCTATCATTTCATCTATTAATTGGTCCACTAACTTTTGTTTGTAGGGTGACATGCGATAGAACCTTTGTTTGATTGGAGGACCTTCCGTATCAATTTCATATTCAAGAAGATGCGTTCGACCTAGGCCACATTTTTCAAAAGATATGGACTCAAACTTTTCTATCGTTTTATTTAATATTAATTGTTCATCTGGAGAAAGTTTACAATTACTCGAGTTAGAAATAGAATGCAGCTGTTGCGCGTTAGAAACAGAATGCGGGGGCTGTGCGCTCTGAGCGCGATGTGTGGCATTGAGCGCTCCGGAAGAAGGCTTGGTTTCACCGACCGACGCGAGCGGCACGTACGTAGGGAGGGTGGGCGGGGGAGAATTCGGCCGATACGCTTTGCGTTCTAAGACATCTATTGACTCTTGCACAGAAGCGACGGCTATTTTGCGGGCCGACTTAATGTCCGGGTTATTATTAGACGGAATGTCGTCCAAAGCTAACAATAACTTAGTAAGTGATTCATCCAACAACTTATAATGTTTGCTCGAACGGGGGCTGTTAAAGCTAGAAATTTTACTTTTAATGATATCTAAGCTGGAAATAATATCTTTAATTTTTTTAATGGCCCCATCAATGTTTAATGAAGAAATCTGAAATTCTGACGGAATGGAGAAAGTGATTTTTTTATTTATACAGCCGGAAATTTTTTTTGATAGACCGGACTTTTCCCAAAATTCTGTGCCTAAAATGCAATCAGATTTAATTTCTGGAATAACTTCAAAAGTAAGTGGAATTTCAATGCCGTCGACCACGATATTGCAATGGATTGAGCCTGGACTAAATTGTTTAGTCCCGTCTGCCGTAGAGGCGGAACAAATTTTGGACTTGTCTAAAGTATATCCCATATTCAGTATTTCAAGATGTGAATTATTACCAAACACATTTATCTCGGCTCCACTATCTAATAGAGCTGTAAAATCCTTATTATTTAACTTGAAATGAACGTAAGGCCTCCTATCGCCATGTTGGTTTGATAGCACCGGGCTAACTTTCGGAAAGTCATGAACAAATTTTAACCAGTCATGCCATTCTTCCGAGGAGGTATAAGTCGCCGGTGCGTTTACCCGTTTTTTGTATGAGAAGCGGAAGATTGAGGGGGAGATGGGGGGGCCTCGATCGCTCGAATATTGTTATGCGGCAGCTCGCGCGCGCTATCGGCGTAGTTCGATGAGTGAAAGTGAGTCGCCGGGGGGTGACTCGCGTTCGGAAAATAAGGTCGGTATTGCTGACCCCTAGGGCGGTAAGAGTTATTGTATTGGCCTGAATAGACTGGCCTAAAACGAGGATATTGACCGCCATTAAAATTGTTATTGTTGGCGTTGTTAATATAAGTTGGAGGATTCTGTTGCCTAACACTAAATTGGCCTGCATTATTGTTATACCACGGCGGGTATTGTTGTCCGCTGCGTTGGTGTGACGCTTCAGCACGAGATGTGAACCGAGAGTGGGGCTGAGGCGTAGACCTCGAATTTTGGTTACCTTTCGCGGCACATGTGGGACAATTTTTGGACGTGACATTTAGCTTGCCGCAGTCAAAGCAGATAGGTATTAAAATATTCGGGCAGTTTTTAAAAGAATGGCCCGTATTTTTACATTTGAGACAAGCGTTTGCGTTTGAAGTCGACACTGTCTCGGCTTTAGGAATATAACTGTTAACTTTGGACACCTCTGATTTGATATTACTGAAGGGGGCCTCATTATTAAAACGTTCAATTTTCTTACCATACGCCAGAAGGTCGCAAGTATTTTTAATCGTACCGTAAATCAGACATTGATTGTACTTAGGTAACATATTTCGTTTTATTATTTCGAAAAGCATGATATCGGAAATTTGACCCTTGATTTTATTTGCCAAATCATTCACATCTGTTACAAAATCTGACAACTTCTGGTTAGGTTTTTGTTTTAACGAGCGAATACGGGATTCCGTGTCGAAAACGTAGTCGATATTATCGTACTCCTCTAACAAGGCTTTCTTAAGCTGGTCCCAATTCGCAACTCCATCCCTCACGGTACGGAACCATTTCAAAGCAGTGCCCGACAACAAATCAATGAAACATCTCAGTACGATGTCATAGTTAGATTTCCGCGCATAAGTAAGCTCTTCGACACGGGCAATGAATTCACGTACATCTGTTTCACCACTATATTTTAGATTCCAGGACGATAAGTTGTAGTAATGTTTGTTGAACACACAATTTTCGTGGAGACCTTCTGGTTTTACCACGGTACTTGAAGATGACTGGTTGGAATCGTTATCCAAGGAAAAAAAACTGGGTCCATAATCACCACCACTACGTGTTACAACATTAACCTCCGACTGTGAGTTTATGGATTGATTGTCATACATCATTAATTGGTCCTCTGGCATGTCAATGCACACGGAATGGTCCTGGCTTTCCATTTTGTAGTACCTATAATAACTTACTTAAAATGAGTTAAAAAAAAATTACGTAAATTTCCGTTAACGCGACACGCGACTAGATCGAACGAGACGAAAGCCTGATAACTACAGATTAAGGTTTGTTTTAACGAGTGATTAACAATAAGCACGTAGTTAACCTGACTTCCAAATATAACCTACGTGTTCAACGCAAGAGAATAAAGCGAGAAGAAAAAAAATTTCACACACGTTATTTACACACACAATACATAAGCATCAAGAACACATAAAATTATACACTTAAATGAAACAGCACATTTCAGTTTTTTATATTTCGTTGTTTCATACTAACCCAAGAAGTTCCGGATCGCGGGACTGGCCGGTCGCGTGCTCACGTGCTCGCGATTTGTCCACGCGCAACGTGCTATAAGCTATATTTATAAGAAATGAGAGAAAGACAAAGAATATGCTCTGCTCTCGGCTTCCAATATATGATGACCTAAAAACCTAAGGAAACAGTGCACACCTATAAGAGCGAGAGTTACCGCCTTCGTGCGCTATTGCAAGACTCGATATTCTAAAATGAAATAACGTGCGTAAGTACCTATATACCTATTACGTTGGTGGACACAACTCGTTATTGACACATTTAATATTCAGTTTTGTTAATTCGCTATTTGCTTACCGTCAGGGCTGAAATGGAGAGTTAATTTGTAGTGTATAAAACAAGTGAGGCGTACCATAATAAAATAAATATAATTAATATACACAAATAGGAAATTAAAATAAACCAGTTCGGGTGCCAATTGTAGCCTTGTTAATTTAAAGGGTGTGATGCATTAGAAGAAATGAGTAAGTAGGAGTGGTTGCCACGGACAGACCGACAGACATATATAGGGTTTCAAGGGCCCAGGGATCTTCCGGTGGTTCGTTGTAATTTAATTAGGCTACAAGATATCCAGGTGGTTACGCCGGTGTATAAAGTGTGATGTGTAGAGGAGGGATCTCATGAATGTACTTGGTGGCAGCTCTGCAGCGTGTGGGGGAGGCTGTTCACAGGTTGGGAATGGGTGAATTTGTAGGGAATCGATGAATAGCGAATTAACAGACTACAGTAGGTACAAAAAAAGATGTAATAAATTATAGACCATTTGAGGCACAAAACACAAACAGACAATCAAAAATACACCCTGGCATTGTCCTATTTAAGACACCTACAAATTAAGAAAATTGGGCTGTGGCGATCTAACCATCTACCTAAAATAGCCTATATTTAGAAGCACAAAGAAGACTATAAATAATTAACAATCAAGGCGGTGTTCTAACACGGCCTTAGCCTAACCTAATATCCAAATGGCCGGGGTTCCATGCCGGGAGCTCGGGGTGGGTCCGAGGTCGTGCGTAGTCGAATGGGCGGTGTTCTGCTTCAATGGGTGGTCCTGATAGACGCTCTTTGCGGTTTCATCGTAGATTTCTACGGGGGGGGCTGGCGTTAGAGTATAGGTACCGTGCGGGGATCCAGCAGGCGTACGGCGACGCTGTGGTGGTGGGTCTACGTGTTGAAGATGTCGGACCGGCGACTGTGACAGGGCACGGCGGAAGCTGTGGCTGCTGGTCCACGGGCTGAAGACATCGGAAGGCGTGGGTGTGGCCTCGAAGTAGATCACGCCCGGCTGCTCACACGGATACGGAACACGGCGGCACGGCGGGCGCACCGATATTCGCGAAGGGTGGTACGCGGACAGCTCAACCAACTTTTGGGAGCGAAAGTTTTCACATTTTGTTCATGTCGCCTGACTCCGCGGCCTCGGGACCCGCACTCGTCGGAGCACGTGGCGCGACCGTGCGTCTCAAGGTGCTGCCCGCTTCTGCCCGTGTCCCGCGGGCGGCGCGGCGGAGGATTGCCGCGTGTTTCGACATTCCCAATCGGCGTCGCTAAGGCCCCAGTGGCGAGATCCGGTGCAGCATCTCGCTTGCACCTTGCTGGGAGCGCTGCTGTTGCGTCCTTGTCTTGTGTCTAACGAATTTAACTCAAACGGCGCTGTTTGTGCACCAGTGCCGAGATCCGGTGCAGCATCTCGCTCGCACCTTGCTGGGAGCGATGCCGTTGCGTCCTTGTCTCGCACTCAATGCAAAAAGATAATCTCGCCCCTGGTATCGTTACGTCATAAGGCGGCGCGGCGGACGCTACAGGGTCAATGCCAAAGGGACGAAAAATTTATTATATTATATATATGATGGCGCCACTTTCGTACCTAGAACTTGAGAAACAGCCAATAGATAGCGCTGTTCAATCATAGGATTCATTCATAGATTAATAATACAATTTTGTTTCAAAGTTGGATCATATACAATTTTGAATAGATAAACACATTTTTTGACAACCCAAAAAATCAAATGACTTTTTGATAGATTGGAAATAGCCTGATAGCTGCGCCATCTCTTGGTGCAAACACAATTTTTGTCGTGATAGATAAATGGAATTTACCACCTTAGTTATACGTTTATTGCAATAGAGGGCCAGCTTGCTTAACACATATTGCATGAAACATCCGGCACTATGGCGGTGGGCTATCTAGTTACGCCAGTAAGTCATTAATAAATCTATGATTATACCTTCATGGGCCGGGTATTTCTTCTGCCTTTACGCAGACACACCACAGAGATATTTTTTTTTTCTTTAACTTGGCAATCAGTGTTAACACAATAAGCCATTTTGATAAATTTTGTGTTGTGGTTTTGTTAGCCGCAGGAATGTTTGGGAGTCAATTTGCATTTGCTGTGGTCAAATCTCGTGGCTAGCGTAGGAATTTGTCATGTGCCGCTTCAGTCTGGAATGTGTGCCGCTTCCTGTGCCCACTAGTTTTGATGCCAGTTCATTGCCGTGAATTAATATCCTTTATCCTTAGAGGTACTAACCACCACAATTAAGGAGGTGTTTATTTAGCAAACAATGTCCTGGTAATGTTCGTACCCTTATACCAAGATGAAAAATGTTTTGCTAGTAACAAAGTCTTTGCTTGCCTTTTTACTTTAAACATGTTCTCGTTGTTAAAGGGCACACGGGAAAATGCATCGTTTGACATTCAACACAGGTTATACCTGTAGGACACCTAGTGGGGGATGGGTAGCCTCTCTGGGCTGCCTACTAGTCTTCCAAAAACATTTCCATAATAAAAAGCGTAACTGATGTTTCTCATTTCAGGTGGAATACAATTTCTGACTCCATTCCCCTCAACAGCTCACCAATATATGAAAATACATGGGAGCTGTATTCAACTGCTTGCAGTTTTGAAGGTTGGTCCTTATTACCTTTGATCCTAACACACTGTGTGGTTGTTCAGACTAGGTAAGACCAACAAAATTAAATGAGTATAATTCCTTGTAAAATAGGTGCATTGTTGTGTCGAGTGAATATTTTTGGCTAGAGCTTATTGTTGCGTCGGTATTGATAATATGGTAAGTAAATGTTGCTAAGATGTTAAGCTTAAGTATATTCACCTTCAGCTGCTATATTGTCCTGGGTTGATCAATGTAAACCTTTAATTTTAAATAACCCCAGAGAAAATAATCCGGCGCTATTAAATCCGGGAAACAAGCGGGCCAGTGAATTGATGAAAGATCTCTAGATTAAAAGCTCTCTTAAGTCTGCCTTAGGATCGACATTGTTGGATTACGATGGATAACACTGCAACTGTCCACGATGAATCTCCAAAATGTATTTTATAATTTGTGAAAACAAAATAATACTAAGAATACTAAGTGCAACGTCAAAAAGTCAAGTGCGTCAGTGTAAAGTCAAGTGCAAGACAACTCATAAACTCTAGGTAAATGCCTGCATAGAATAAAAGGAGATAAAAAATGTCAGTGCCAATGTCATATTTAATTTTTTAAACCCTGTCTTGGCTTATGCCCCACCCAGTATGTTGTTTCATAATATCCATTAACCCATCCTCTGCTTGCCTTTCGCATGCTCAAGGTAAGAAATATTTGGCCAATTTTATGTTTTGATTGCGCAGTTAGAAATTATGGAGTAAATACTGGGATTTAGATTGAAAACATTGGTGACCAATATGTAATCCCAGTGCCTGGTACCACCGGCGGAACCGGTAATGCGTTGGACTAATTTTGGTCCGCGTCGAACAATGATGCGATAAACCAGATTCAATACGGTAGTAAAAGTTGATTAACCCGTCATTGTCTAGCAGTGCCGCGACCAAAAATTGGTCCAACGCGTTAGTACCGTCAGTGGTACCGCTAGCAGATGACGGATCACCTTTTTTTATTAAAACTATCTGTATTGATACTCGCTTATCACATAATTGCTTATTACTGTTTATATGTTTTCAGGAATCCAAACAAAATCCAGAACTAAAAATTGCAGAACAAACTTTATCAGGCTTAGTTGACGAAATAAAAAAAGGCGAAATTGATGTCCTCTTCGATAATTTGGATGCAACTCAAGAAAATCGCGACGAAAAACTCGACAAGCCTATTGATAACGAGAATGAAGATGACGAAGATTTTATTAAAAACAGATATCAAGATGTAGATGTGAATGCTGAAATATTGGGTTATCTAAAGAAACATTATATTGAATGGTCTCAATATCAAGAAAACAATGCACAAAATGAGAGCAAAGAAAATAAAAAAGGCAACAAAGGGTTAAAGGCTCAGAGATTTGTGGCTAGCGCATTTCAGCCTAACGCTGGCAAGGACATACACGAAATTCGGCTTGGTAATAATGCTAATGAAGAAGTTACTCAACGAGAAGTTTTAAATAATGAAGTTAATAGCAAGAAAATTCATACTCCCGCAACAGAAAAAGTCAGTGTTAGTATTATTGAGCCAAGAATAATTCGTAATCTCAACTTGATTCCCGAATTTGAAGCTCGTTGTAACATTAACAATGAGCTCGAGGAATGGGAATTGGACGATGATGGAGGTGTTGATGATGAAGGTGTTGATGATGGAGAGTATTATGAAGATATGGAATATGAACAGGACAATGAAGGTTGGGATGAAGAAATGGAATATAATGCAGATGGTTACGATATTGATAGAAATGTTGAAAATGAGGGCAAAGAGATTGAAAATATTCAATTACAAGGCACACATTTACAAGAGAAAATGAAGGGTCAGAAAGTTTGTTTTGCAAATCAGAATAAGCGGCAGAATGCTGAAAATGTTGTGGACGAAAATATAGCTGTCATTAAAAAAAATATGAAGATGAGTGAAAATATTGAAATGGTTCCAGCGAATAAAGAAATGTTCGAAGAAAATACAGAAATGATTAAAACAAATACAGAAAAGACTGAAAAAAATAATAACATTGACCCAATTCAATTTGAGAATGTTGACAAAACGCGACCTTTCATTGACAAAAAGAAGCAACATTTTAATAATGTGGCCGTTGCATTGAGATTGTGTTTTCTAAACGTCCTCGCTTATACGTAAGTTTATTTAACGTAGCTGTTTTTTTTTTCTGTTGACATATACATATACATAATTGGGAAAGCTTAATTATTTTGTGCTAGTTGCTGTATCACAATAATTCTTGGAAAAATAATAATTGAGTTACTACTATACTACGACCGTAAAAATTTACCTACAACCGTTTCAGCGTTGTTGCGAATAGCGTCTCCCTTTGCACATAACGTCACAGTTGGACATTGGGAACGCTATATAATAAAAAGTGAAGGACACACAAATCCGTAAAACACATAGAAATAGGATGTACAAGAACAACAAAGTCTGATAGCTGGCGAGACAAAAATCGAAATGCAGCAGTATAGGTGCACTGTTAATGTGTTGGTGAAAAATAGTGTTGCTAAGTCCCGCATCCAAAATTATCGATATCGATATTTATTGGATGTGCATGTGCACCGACATTTGTAAAATAAAATATTAAATACAACAATTTTAAAATCCCTTTAACTGGCAATCCGCTAAGTACAAAAAAGCTGTAGACATTTTATATACATAAATGTACACATAGCGGATGACCGCTACTCGGATGAATACTTTCCGTATTCGTTACATGAGCACAAAGACAGGGGTCTACTCATGAAAGCGAACACGAGAAGTTCTCGTGTTCGTTTCTGTAAAATCTATGTAGAAAAAAGTAGGCATCTTTTATATATCCATTATTAGGCTATTATGGTGGTTAATGTATCATGTTTTCTTCTGAATCAATGAGTTACCTTATAACTTTACAATCAATGCCAATGTACCTAAAACTTAATTTTTCGGATTCATTAAAACGTATGCCGTTATTGTGCCGCGGCTATTAGTACAACATCATTGATTGATTGAGCATTATGCAGTATGTTCGACACATCGGCCGACAACATTAATTTATAGGTAAGTGGGGTCATTTGTAAGGTTTTGACCCATGATACCTTTTGTCAGATGTCACGTGGTAACGAGATAAAATTTTTTTCTTTATTTTTGAAATTTTCGGATATTCCGGCTTTGCACCCTTGCAACTTATTTGTTTTATGATGTTATCAGGACAAAATAAAATTTAAAAAATGTCAGCAACATCTACATTTGAAGCATTGCAATCAGATTTTGAAAAAGATCTAAAAACGTTTTTCATCGTGACATTCGTTGGAAGCAGGATTTTCAGATTATTTTCAAAATCTTATTACAAGCATGTTTTTAAAACCGTTTTTTACTAAAAATTTTTTATAGATGACCGGTACTTTTTTTGGTGCAAACGCCTGTAGCCTAGTGGCGCGGGGACTTGCCTAGCATACCAGAGTTCTGGGTTCAAATGCTCGCACCGTTTATGCACCACTTTATTTCTCATTCTGAGTTGGATAGATGCATTTCGTCAAGAAAGGAGCTACTCCATGGTTCGGAATCCACGTGAAACTGTAGGGTTTAAGCCCGTCCGGGTTGGTACCATAGCATCGGATTAAAAGATGGCCGAAGCGGCAATGAAGAGTGTTTTCCATCCAGTTCTATGTAGCCGTACTCATAACGAGGAAGTTCCAGGCATCGCACCTAAATCCTTCGGAAATGTGGTGAGTTGGGCTTGTATCATTACGGCAGTTGTGTGGTATTAGCCATACATGCCAGGTTGCATAAATAAAAAAAAACAGGAAATCCTTTTTGCTATTTAACAAAGCAAAATTTTGCCCAAAGCAAATGTACTTTTGTATGGTTATAGACAAATTTACATTTATGTTACGATATAATAGTGCCATGCTCCGATATTTCATTTAAATTTGACAGGTTGTCAAAGGTTGGAAGTTTTTTTTTGTTATTGTGCGTGCATGGCCTTCTGGGATGATATGAAGTGACTTATTTTATATTCATTGAATATACTTCTAGTAATTGAAATATAATAATGTGGCAGCCCGCTAGAAAAACATAATTTGATAAAATGTTGTCCACTATTTCTCTCCATAGTTGCGAGTACTCCTCCTAGTGAGTACTTACGCTTCTTTCGCACGAACAATTCAATACAAATAATTGGAAATAGAAATTTTAGGGAATAGGGAAATTCAGAAACAATCAATTGCTTCGTTATACTGGCCGGCAAGATTTTAAAGTTTGTAAAGAAAAATAATTGAAATGCTAATGTGTCAATTTCGATCTGAAAAAAAAAAATACTTTTCTCTAGATTACCAAATGGTAAAAAGTTAGTCTCTTCCAATAACATTTTAAGTAATTGGTAGTTTTCGAAATAATGCAATCCCAGCACTTAGCTGGCTCTGATTACAAACACCAAATAAACGATCATATTTTTACTCATTTCGAAAAATAGGTGGCTTCAACGTCCATCAATAACGTTTAATGGGAGTCAGATAGGAATTAAAAGACCATCTTAAATTAAAAGAGCTGTGAGCAAGAGAGATTTTTTGTAATCTGTGACGTGGACTCTAGCCACTTAATAATGTGCCCAATTGCATAAAACTCATCCAGCAGGGTACTAACGTAAAGAATGATATCATAAAAATAATCTTGAAATAGATCCAAAAAAGTCTCAATATATATTATCCCGTGAAAGGAGTGGCGACCGAATGCACGGCGACGCGGCGCACGGCGACTGATTCGCGTGGTGATCTGAAAAAAAATATCGATTGTCAAACAAAGGTCTCTGTCAAGCCCTAGCGAAGTAAAATATTTTCTCACGTATTCAAAATATCCTAAATGTACGCAGGAAATGTTATAAATATTATAAATATTGATAAAAGGAAGCGTAATTTACAATTTCAGTTACTTTATTTGCAGAGTTTCGGCTTATATTACAAGAAAATGGGTAATGTTGATATTTCGTTTTTACCCTTAAAAAGCGTATTTCTCTCGGTTATGGCGAATGTTCACCTCACAATCTGTAAAGGCACAGGTAACGATGACTTCAACACTGGTTTCTTTAAGGAATACTTAGAAATGTTCGAGATATTTCGAAAAAACGTTTGACATTTTATGTGTTTGTACACTCGGTGGTGATAACGATTTTGAAAGTGGTCTCATCGGGAATTATGTTCCATCCCTCTCTAATTCATCGGTTGTGATATTTGAAATGGACGCCCGCTCCCACACTCTGTTCGTCTTGTAAGCGCGCTGCGCGCGCATGCTAGGTCTATGGTAAAACACATCTCATGTACTTGTTTCCGATTCAGTTCAATATAGCCGTGCTCATAAAGGGAAGGCCCTGGCCCCGCAAATGTTTTCGGAAATGCCGTGTTTTGGCCCAATGTGATGGCATCACTTTTGGTATAAGCCGTGCATATCTAAAAAAAATGTTTTGCAACAGTTAGTATCGTAATTTGAAATCTTTGACATTTGGTTCTGTTCAGGTAACTGAAGCACCCATATGTTTACAATACTAACAAAGCCTAATTTCATTTACACATCCTAATTATATTATAAATAGAATAGTTTCGATGCTTGGATGTTCGTTATTCAATCAAGTCAAACAGCCGACCCAATTTTGGTGAAACTTGTTAGATAGTCGCAAATATCGTCTTGTTATTCCGTCGATTAGGTAAAACGGGTGCGACAGCTACTTATTTATTAAATTGTTTACTGAATACTGATGTAGTATGCATCCCTTTAAGTATGTAGGTGGTGTAAACAAAATTATATTAGGTAACAATTACTGTCTAACTCGACCTAAACTCTACATCCTAAACAAGGAGGGAAAGTTCGATTTCTTTAATATAGGCTTTCTTGGCCATTTAATATGCTAGTTATGTATAAGGCATCTTAATAATTTGCGTGCATATGTTAAGTGAGACTAGTAAACGGCTTAGGATATCCTGTAATGTAAAAACAATAATTAAATACTTCGACCAGTGAGACCGGCTGTAACAAATTGTGTTCAATGGTTTTAATCCTGTTTTACAGAGTGGAGCAATGTGGGGACTTAAACAAGAAGGAGTTGTCTCCTATTATACTCGAAGGAGATTCCAGTGGTTTACCAGGAGCTGAGGAGTTGCCTTGTCATGTAGATAGTTTAGTAAATAATCTTACCGGGTAAGTTTTTTTTTTGTTTTCATTCTTCCTATGGTAAGTAACCGACACTTAAACAATCCAAAATTTTTAATCGTACATTCAAATAAATCAAGTTATAAACTGTGTAAAGAAAAAGCCACAAAGAAACTCAACTAGTTTATTTATCTAAATACAAATAAAAATCTATTTAAAAATAATAATAAAAAAAAACTATTATGGCTCCTGAGCACAGTTATTCGGTCTCTGGGTACCCAGCGGTTGACTAATTTCAATCTTGTACGAGGGTGGATCATAAAGTTTTTAGAATGACCATGAAAACAATGAAAATTTGATTGAAACTTAATTTGGTTTTCTACATAATCTCCTTCTAATTCGATACACTTAGTATACCGCTATTCTAGATTGATTATTCCATCCTTAAAAAAATATTGTTCATGAGCCTCGAAAAAGTCCTCCACAGCAGCCATGACCCCGTCGATATTCTCGAATTTGGTTCCACTGAGATTTTCTTTCAATTTTCGAAATACATGATAATCACCGGGGACTAACTCCAGTAAATATGGCATGTGCTCATAAAGGTCGAAGCCAGCATCACTGATTGCAGTGGGGGCCATTACAGATCTGTGAGCGGGCGCTTTGTTTTGATGATTCAGCACGCCGGACGTCAACTTTCCTCGTCGTTTTTCTTTAATGGTATCTCGCAATTTCACGATTAAAGCTGCATAATATGAACCGGGAATTGATTAACCTTTAGGCAAGTAGGCAATTAGGAGAATTCCTTCAACCTCCCAGAACACAGAGGCCATAACTTTGCATGCAGTCGCAGCAACACGAAATTTCTTCATGGGAGGAGAAGATGGTCGTTTCCGGTACATGCTTTGTCGTTTTGTCTCGATATTGAAGTGGTGCACCCATGTTTCATCCATGGTTACAAAAATACCTAAGAAGAGTTCAGGATCTTCTTGAAAGATGTCGAGATTCCGCTTAGAAATGTCAAGACGTTGCTTCTTGTTCTCGTCAGTGAGCATTCGTGGTACCCATCTTGCTGACACTTTTTTAAAGTTCAAAACATCTGTTAATTTTTTTTTACCGCTGCTATAACTAATCTTTAGGGTCTCTGAGAGGTGGTTTATTGCAACTCGTCTGTCTTCCAAGACATTTTTTTCCACTTTTTGGACCTTTTCTTCTGTGAGGGAGGAGGACGGGTGTCCAGAGTGGGCGTCATCTTCACAGCTCGATCTGCTATGTTTGAAATCAGATATCCAGTAAGCAACGGGGGAATATGGTGGTGCACTGTCCCCTAATGGTTGCTGCATATCCAGAAAAAAATCCTTAGCAGAAATGTTTTTCAGAAACAGGTACTTTATAACCGCACACATTTCGTTTTTCTCCATACTTCGTAATTTTTGGCGACCACTTAAATTAAAAATTAAATTTCTTAAGAACTTTAAACCACAGCTGAATTATATTTTACGTCAATACACTACAATAGTGACTGGTCACTTTCATTACAGACTATCCTCAAAATACCTGTTAGAAGTATGTGATTCCAAAAACTTTATGATCCACCCTCGTATATATTACATAAATATTTTTGACAATGATTTTTTATGTATAGTGTGACGTCTGCCTAGACTTTCTAATTGGACTAACTATTTTATTACAAATGAACATGACCAGCTAACATGCTTAATGACACTTAGATGACTGGCATATGTCAGCATACACGGCGCCCATGCTTTGAATGACATACCGTTCATGATAGCAATTCGGAACGATTATGAATGCTTGTCTGCGAAGTGCAAGGCTAACACTGTGTAATTCGGAACACAGTGTTAGCTTGCCCTGCGGAACACAATGATAGCTCGCACCGCTGGAGCCTGCGCCTCTGTTGCAATTTGTAGGAAACTTGTCGACAAACGCACGCGTGTAGTCGCATAGTTACTGTGGAGCTGCCCATATGCACACACACCGTCGGCCAGCGTGCGCCGCTGTGGTCTCTCCTCTTGAGTGTATGGTATATACGCGCGCGCAGGTTGTTGGAGGGGGGGCGGTGCGACGCGCGCGAGCTGCGCGATTGTCTGCGGCGGCTTGCGCCCCGGCTGAGTCTCCCCGGCGCCGGCGACGTACTCACCGTCTGCAAAATATTCGAGTCAGTATCTCCCTTTGAACTTCTTAATTTTAGAGTACATAACGGACATGAATGGCTAATACCACAATCCCCGCATTGATATTATACCAAAACACCGCATTCCCGGAGGAATTAGCTGGCATGCACTTGCAAGCACTTCATTTCAAACCGAGTTTTGGACTCTTGGAACAAGCTACCTCGTCTTGTTATTTGTTCGAATTCAGAGAATCAGTTTAAAAACAGACACGACAAGAATATGTGTAGAACATAAACATTCTAGCTGCTTGACTATAACAAAATAAATAATAATCATGCCAGAAGCTTCCCTTTATAAGCTGCATTGATCTGAATGGGAACATGGACAAATTTATTTATTACTGCTTCGACCATCTTTTCATCCTGTGGGCTGGTACCAACCTGGGTAGACTTAGCCAATTAGCAGGGGAAAGGCACCTACAGTTATACATATATTCTGGAACATCTTACATTCGTGACGAAATATATTTTCAATAGATATTTGTTGCTAGATATTAAGAACGACCCGTAAGCTATGCTCCCCATACAAACGTAGTTTACTAATCATTTGGAAACCGCTATTCCAATTGAATTGATATTTAATATATAATATCAGGTAACAAATATCTGTGTTTGCATGCTTTTGTTTTTTTGAAAAATCCAAACCGAATGAAATGAAAGCGAAAAGAAAATCTTCATACGAATTTTGTTTTCTCTGTGGTTTGACCCAGAATACATTTACCGAAAAAACAATGGCATGCTGACACAGATATTTGTAGTCTAATATTAGATACCAAATATCAAGTATGTTGGAATAGCGTTTTTCAAATTATTAGTAAACTACGTTTGTATGGGAGGCGAAATTTTCTGATGCTTACAGGCCGACATTAAGTCCCAAATATCAAGCAAATTGGTACAGTGGTTTTCAAATGATTAGTAAACTACGTTTGTATGGGGACCTTAATTTCCTGATGCTTACGGGCCCACCTTAAGTGAACCCTTGCATGAAGTAACTGTAAGTGAACTTAAAACTGTTTTAATGTTTACAGTAAAGGAAAGTTGCTCAGCGCTTTGGAGAACATGAAGCAGCTACAACTGTTGCTGAAGATATTGTCAAGTGGTCAAAAGCAGCAACGCGACTGAGGCTCCCTCAAGTAATTCAGAATTGGTAATTTGCCCTTCTTAATAGTTGTGTGTGCTGTCATGAATGACGTTTTTTTTTAACTGCAATCTGTCTACTTTTGACATCACATCACCTGCACTGATTTGCTTTCGTTTGTTTTTATTCTCCACACTTAGCCACTCAGTTATGCTGCTCAGGCTCTTTTATAGTGTTTGGGAAGCCTTTGTAGGGTTTTTGTGAATAGCCAAAGCATCGGTAAGCATTCCAATTGCTGATTTGATGATAAGATATGTCTTACCATCCAATCAGCTTTTATTTTTGTAACTTGTAACGAATTAAGTTTTCATTTCATTTAAGATGTGATATAACCAGGTTTCGGGACCATGATAATTTGTGCTACTTTCCACTGCCACGGAAAAAATCCTCCTACTAAGACAGCATTAAATTGCCTTGTTATAAAAGAAAGACAGGGTCTTGCATTTCCTACATATTTTTTCTCTTATCAAGTCATACTCACGCGCTTTGTAGGGGACAAGATTTTTTTATCATCGACTTTAGTGAGGTGAACTTTAGAACTTTAGGGATTTAGCTAGGGGAAGGTCCAACACTGCCTGACCGTGTATTGGGTTTGAAGTGAAGACTTCGAGTTGCAAAGGTTTCAGTTTTATCTAGATCATGCTTTTCCTTTTACGGATAGGAGGTTGGAATACGATATTTTTTTTAGATTTTTAGTTGCTTTCCATTTTTTTTTTCATTACCATTCAGTTAACTTTCTGGTAGTCAAACTACACTCATTGTGCAATCGGATTGATCTTTCATGTAAACTGTCATGAATAGGATTCATTCTATTGTATTCTGTTCATGTTGGTTGCCCTAATGGCGACATGATTGCATGATAGCGATCTCTTTCTCTCAGCCCAGTCCTACTTTTCTTGGGCTTCGGAAGGTTTAATCGTAAGGATTTTTAGGTTTTAATGTAAAAATATTCATGATGTATGCAGTGCATTGTACCGCTGTATACCCTGGTTTTTAGGAGCGAAGACCCGGGCGGAATTCAAGGTACCCAGCACTAAGCCATAGTGATAATCAGTAAATGCACTGCTTGATCTATCACACATTGGGGGCAATGTGTGATGGATCATCTCTGATAGATCATAGATGCCTTTAATATGTTAAGCTTATTTGCACAAACATATAGATGTTTGGGCTGTTTCATGAATAAACTGAAATTATACTGATGTTTGTCATTTTAGCCATGGGGGTGAAGAAATTACAGGAGAACGGATAGAACTAAAAAAGTGTCGACACCACAATTGTGCCACTGGAGGCGTGACAGCCAGATTCGGATCTTAATGAATACATCATTACAAATGACTTAACGACCATCTGGTTTATTGAAAAATAGTTTTTATCTTAATAAGTTTACCTACCGATTTGGTAGACTTGTGTTTTTCTCATTATTTATTATCATTACGTTACAAACGTGTACGGCAATATAATGTTGTAAATGGCGTGGCGTCATGCGCGCTCGTTGCATGGAAGTTATTTCTCCATGCATTCTTCAGCACCATGATTTTAGCACATTGTGTGCCTACATTGACATCAATTTGACAAACTGTGACAAGTTTTTAAATAATATTTTTCTTTTCTGTCTTAACAGCTTCATAAAATCAACATTAATAAAGTTTATTTAAATAAGAGATAAAAAAATGAGTCTGTGTATATCTAAAGATATTGTACCAAAGCGGATTGTATTTATGGTCGTTTGTTCCGTCTTGGTCTTCTCTTTTAAAAACAGTGTAATACTGATCTACACTGTACTTCTGCTTGCATCGGATGGTTTAAAAATAGTCATAATATATTGTAGGTAAAGTCGGAATAAGAAAAAAATTGAAACCTTTCTATTTTTGTTACTCTATTTAAGATCTGCAAACTTTGTAATACCATGAATATCTGTCTGTTAATATGAGTTAGGTAAGTCAAGAAAGAAAATTCTAAATTAAAAGTATTATGTTGTGTTTAACAGTTATCTGTAATGTTTGTTATTTTAAAGTTTATTAAGTTTACTTTTTGTTTTGGAAATTATCTCTTGCTATGGAGTAGCATGAATGCTCATGTTAGTCAAATTTCATAAAGAAATATTAAACAGGTTCGTTTATTTTAACCTTAAGGGTTTTGTTCATTATCTCAGTCTTTGCGGATTGGCATAAGTGACATGTATCATCAATATATCACCTTTAAAAATGACTTGTATTCTCTTCACATGTTATGACCTGTTATCCTGAAGGATACTCGCACCTACTGTCATGATATCAGCCTAACACAGCACGTGCCATCCTTTACAACACAAGGTCTTGTGTGGAATATTGTTCGCATTTATGGGACGGCTCAGCTGAGTACCTGCTTAGCTACATACCTGCACTCGATAGAGTGTCGAGCCGTGCGTTTCGTCGACGACCCCGAGGTTCCCTGAATTTAGAGATCCATCAACTTGGAATGGATGTAAGGTCTCTCTATTGTCTTTGCCATGGAGAATACTTGTCAGAGCTGCATAACGCTGTCCCTCCGTCCACTTTCTACCTTCGCTCAACCCAGAACCGGCAGGAAATGCTATTCACAGTCTACATTCTAAAAACCTACCGATCCTTTAGATCCTTTAATACCTTGGGTCCTTCAAGCATGGTGTCAAGAAGCACCTGGCCGGCCGGCTGGCTTTTCGCAGCCCCCATAAAAGAAAGTACAAATGGTGGTTAAAATATTCTTTCCAGAAAATGAAATTTCTTTTGTATGTTAAGCGCGGCATATGGTGTACGCCAGGCCCTCACATAAGTGGTGTCCGATGACGCCTATGGACTTTCGAACCCGGATGAAGGGCTTAGAGCATCGGTTTGTTCTTATTTTGGGACTGGCGACAGTGAATGTGTGTATTGCCTTCCTGTTCGGAATTGAGCGATGGTAGAAAGGGTATAAAGGGATTGCGTTATATGTATGTGGTATGCGGTCGAAGTGGCAATGTAAATTGTCCGTGATTTCCATCCAATTCAATGTAGCCGTGCTCATAAAAGGAAGACCCTGGCATGGCACCTAATCGGGAATGTGGTGTATTGGGCTAATATCATAACGGTAGTTGTGTGGTATTATCCATCCATGTCAGGTCGCATAAAAAAAATACAGCTCGGAAGAGCATTTTTCATGGAAAAGACGATAGAACACAGACGGAGAGAGGGATGTAGGTGTAGGACCTCCATCCCTTCTAAATTGGAGGGTCTGTAAATTCTGGAATACCTCGGGGTCATCGACGAAACGCACGGCGCGGCGTTGTATCGAGTGCAGGGAGCTGAGCAGGTACTTAGATGAACCGTCCCACAGATGCGATAAACACTCTACTCAAGACCTTATCTGCGCCTTGTAGAGATGCAGTTTTTATTACGGCATGAAATACTGACCGTTGAGAACTCCGAGATGTTATGAGGCCAGTTTGCCTTTATCCTCTGTCAAACATGCAAACTTCGCTGGTCAGGTAACTGATATGTATCTACTTTCAATTCGTACATAATGAGAACATTTAGAATGTAAGCACAAAAGCAATGCAGGTTCTTCGTATAATCCTCTCATTGTATTTTTTTTTAATTAATAAAATATTAAACTGAGTTTTTCTTCATTATTTCGATACCTCATACAAATCCAGAAAAAAAAACACAGTAGTGATCGAATTCGCGTTTTTAGGGTATTCACGGAGAATACGTTCCTGAAAAAAAAACGAGAATGGTTCTGTAAGAAACGGCATGGTTCGACTGATGATACTGGCAGATTACATGAAAAATGTATGGCCCCTTACTTACTAGGTGGTAGGCCTGGTCCCACCCGAGTTTGTAGAATCACATTTAATTAATTATAGTCAAAGCGGTAATAAAAGTTGTCCGAGCTTTACTTTCCCTTTCTAGTAAGTAGCGAAGAAGACTGAAAGGTCTCTACATGGGTTCCCAACCATAGAATGACCCTTCATTTCCAACGAAAATGCAGATTTAAGCCATGCACACTATAAAAAAATAAAAATGCCATTGTAATAAATTCATATGCTTTTATTTCGTACTGGTGCGTTTGTCTTACAACTTAACGAACTTATTGGTAATGCGAACATAAAATAAACGACATTCGTAGTTATTACAATCAATAGATATGCTTCCTCGATATTATCCGACCGAGTATAAAATATTAAGTCTTCACTTAATACATAACAAGTTAGGTTTTGCATGCACGGATAAAATAAATATTTAAAATGAAGCCAATGGAACCGACAAAACTACGCTTTAAGTATTCTTGTCTTTGGTAAGAAACATTACCTACACTCACAGTTTTTTATTCTATGTATGTATAATATATTAATTGAACAGTGTTACTATTTGTGTACTTATTGTATCGACAAAATACTTTCTCCTTTAAAATTATAAAAAAGCAAAGAAAAATAAAAAACAATTTCTGAAAGCTTTTTCAAAGGTCAGTTCTTTGGTTTTAATCAAGATGTTTGTGGTGTAATAGTACCTACGTTTTAAATGTAAGAGAAATTAAAATATGACCCATCGATAACGTAAAATATTTAGCTTGGACCTATAAATTATAATTGATATTTTTAATAAATTATAAAAATATAGAACAATCGATAAACTGAGTAACCAATTTGTATAAAAGTAATACTGGATCTCAAGCTACGTACTATATTTATTTACAGAAACAAATGGACGGAAATGATAAGTTAGTTAAATAATATAAATACATTTAAATTATGCTTTTAAATTAAAGTAGGTACATCTTAGGCATAGGTAGGTAAAAATTGTAGTCAAAAAGTTGTAAAAAAGCATTTTCTAATAATCTCACAATAATTTCAATAAAAATCAAAATTAAATAACTCATCTGCTTACAATGCAATGATAGCTAATATATAACGTTTGCTATCAAGTACCGCTTTATAAACACAACACAGTTACGAGAAAATGTGTTAAGGGTCGGCAGAAAATTAATAAATAAGTACTTAGGGTTAATATTTCAAGTTATTTTAAACTATACATTTTAAGTATCTTGTCGCATTAGACAATAATATGTGGATAAAATAAACTGTAAGCTCACTGAAATTTATGATTAAAACAATAATAATACTTAATCTACCTAAAATCTAAAAATTTTAACATCTTATCCTTGAATTATGAAAAATGTTCTAGATATCTTCAATTTAAGTACGTAACTAATAACCTTAAAATAAGTACATTATTTACAATACCTACCTAAGATTTTAGACTAATTAATTACAATAAAATGAATACTTTGGCTCATTCTTTCGTCTTTAGATCGAAACGACTTCTTACTTAGCAAATGATTATAAAACATTTGCAGTATACGTGCATGTGACTGGTTTAAAACTCGCGAATTTTTATTTAGACCGGGGTAGATACGGTTTGAGAAGCACATGAAATCCGAAATGATTTTTTTTTTCTCAGAAATATATAATTTCATGTTCAAATGCATGCTTTAAGTTTGCAACATTTAGCGGGGCCCGGAAGATAGATTTTTTTTTAAATGTATTAAAAAATAAATATCTCCTAAACAAATATTTAGAAACGGTATTAAAATTTTTTATATGTTAAGTCTTCTAAGGCGTAATGTAACTGTGAATTTGCAACAATTTTGTAATTACGGAAATGTATTTAAAAAAATGTTTTTACTAAAAAAAATCTATGCCGCGAACCTAACTTGCTATTGCTATATTTCTTTCTAGAATATGTAAAAGCAAATTAAATTCTTTAGAAACTATACAACGAACGATTTTATACGTATTTCCAATTTTTTGTTTAGCTTTTGTGTGAATGTAAACATTATAAATGAAAAAAAATGTGCTTCTAATATTTGCAACATTTTACAAATTTCACAGAATATAGAGTTTGCGGTCAGTTTCCAATTTCAGAAAGTAAAATAGAATTTTCATTATTTGCTTTGCAGATATTAAATATTACAGATATTAAAAGTAAAAAAAAAAATTTACACAGTTCCGTAAATAAGAAATTGTTGCAAATTCACAGTAATATTACACCTAAAATTAGCTAACATATAACATTTTTAAATAACATTTCTAAATATTTGTTTAGGAGATATCATTTTTTAAACATATTTCATATTTTATTTCTATCTTCCGGACCCCCCAAAATGTTGCAAACTTAATGTACACACGTCCACATGAAATACTACGTTTATGAGCAAAAAAAAAATGCATTTCGGATTTAATGTTTTTCTAAGTGCTGATTTAAGGCTAAAGTTCCTGGAGTAATTAAGAAAAGTGGATAAACTTTTTTCATAAAATTTAAGGAATGCTGTTTGAGAAACTGTCTGTTATTTTAGGTTTATTTTTAGGTTCGAATAAAAATCGCGAAATACAAAAATAGAAGATCGTTCAAGAACTCATAAATTTTGGTTTTTCAAAAAGAAAAAAATAATTGTAATAACTTAGCACAAGCTTTGCTCCGTTAATCGGTTCTGTAGGCCCATTCTTCCCCCATATTTCAGTCGAGAAAACTGATTTTATAGCGATTTTCATCAGCGAATCACGAACAAAGTGATTTTGTCGACAGAAAACCTTGAATCATTGAAATACCCTGCTTCGAAATATATCCGTCGAGGAAATCTCTTTGACAATCACTATACCTAAAAGCGGTTTTCTGGACGGAAAGTTTCCTGATTTCTGAGTACGAAATTCAAAGACTTACTGCCTTCTGCTTAGAATGAACACGAAAAGTTTTTACCCGATTAGCTGTCATCGGCAAAGAAGAAAAAATCCAGAGGGACACATATTTTTCTACATAGCGGGCGACAGACCCGGCTTTGCTAGTGAGTCATAGATGAAAGTGAATTTCAAGACTAACCATTTATACTGACCTCCAAATATAGATTGACATTTGTTATTTTTCATCGCACTCACGCTGTTTAGTTTAGAATCATGTCTTATGGCCATAGTTTTTAATGGACACGCAGAGATGAAATTACAAATGATTTCTACTTCAGCCAAACTAAATTTCATAATCACTGCACAACTTTCAATGTATGTTGATTGTTATCGACAAAAATCTAGGCTATCTTGCATATCCCAGATGTCGCTATAGGCATGCAATCAGATCACATATGCACCCGATGTCATCATACTTTAGGGAAACTATAAATTTCGCGATCACTGCACTGAATATATGTAACTTGTTATCGAAAAAATCCTGGACCAGCTTGCACTAATCCAAACGCCATATTCGATTCGTAACGCTGGTTCCTTGATGTCACCGCGTGAAAGGGCAGTCCCGGAACATCTGGTGATGTCTTCGTGGTAGACAGTGAGCGTTCCCAGGTCCGTTGTCCAGAGAGCTGACGGCCTCTGTCACTGGTGAAGTGTTTCGTTGTGGGCGTACGGCAGGGTGACGTGTGGTCAGTGCCGACCGACCTGCATCCGCTGATATCTGGGGAAGAAAGAAGAAGATTCAAAACAATGATAAGTACTGCAGGTTTCTACATATGTTTTAGGTTTTTGTCACCTTAAGGTGGCCCATCCCGCTCATCTCCCCATACAAACGGGGAAAGAAGATCACGCCTATATTTCTTGTCAGAGATCCCAAGTTTGGCTCAAAATAGCTTTATTTGATCAAACTAGATGTCTAATGACTGTTGGCATTGTAAAATTGTGTTTGGTTTCTAAGTTATAAGGTCCGAAAGTTCGAATTTTTCGCGCGTTTTATACAATAACTTTGGAGGTGGATTACGCAATGATAAAGCAAGAAAATCTTAAAAAGATTAGTCATCAGACATAGCTTATTTAATCAAGATTTATAATCTATTTAGTTTTTGTTAGATTTTTGACTACAGCGGTCGTGGTTTACTTTTAGCTATAAGTCGTTTTGTAATTAAAATTTTCGTAAATCTTATCAAATCATAGACTATGCACATTATTTTTTTTGTGGACATGTTGCATCTTGCTCATCACGGAGCCTGGCTTTTTTTTTTAAACAGAGAAGGTCTCAGAGCGCAACAGCACGGTTTTGTACCGTGCCCGCGAATGAGTTCGTCCCGCCGGGTTGGGCCACCTTAAGGTGGTTTGTGCGTCCATGGCTCCTACAGCATAGTGCCCGCGAAAGCCTTTAAAAAGTAAGTAAACTTAGTTTACAGCAGTTCAGTTCAAGTTTCTTTATTTCCTCCATTAGATGTATATTACACACTCGGATTCGTCTTTTTTTCCTGTCGGTTCGATTACTTCGGGCGAAGAGCCGACAAGAAACTTCGCCAGTTTGGTTATTGTATATTTTTTTCATTGATACTTACAAACTAGTTTACAGTAATTGATTGAGCGCCTTGCGGTCAATTTTAAATCCATAAATAGAGAAACTCACGTTCTTGCTTACCTAGTGCGAAACAGTGTATTTTATTTATACTCAAAACAGTAATTCTTAGGGCCTTTTTCACCTACTGCTGACTAGTTTTTAATCGCCACATATTAAGGGCCTTTCTTAGCAGCTTGCAATCAATACCAGTGCAAAATAATCAGAACTTTGCCTAGTTTTCAACAATTTCCGATTTATTTTAATCGACACTTAAAGGCCTCTTATTACTAAAATGCTGATTATCTTGTACTGCTATGTACATCTTGTATTGATTAAGCTAATCAACAGTAGGTGAAAAAGGCCCTTAATCTAATTAAAGCAACATGAAAAGCTTCCTCTTAGACCTCAGAACATCAAGGTGTTCTGAAATTCAAATATTGATGAAGAGTTGAACTGACACTTAACATTAGGCATATTTTTTTCCTACCTTGGACAGAATTATACTGGATACATAAGATACCTACTCAGTGAGGTTGATCTAACATATTTTCTCAATTAATAATTTACAACTTTAAATAATTTTATAACTATAAACCAAAGGAGGTAAATATGTCATTCGAACAAACCCAGCATAAATCTGATTGAAAACCCAAGTCTTTCAGTATATCCCCTAAATCCACCATCGCTGCCTCCCAAACAAAGAATTCGGTAAACCAATTGATTTATCCTGTCCCCAATATTTTCATGTAAATCCCTGCCAACTTTAAAGGAGCACAGCTCAGTAGTCAAGTATGGCGAATCACTTAAATGTAATGCCGTCGCAGCGATCCCTCATCCCTCGGGATAGGAGATTCGGAGCGGGTTCCTTTGTCTGTGCTCCCGTGGGGGGCAAATTTGTTAGTTGGAGTCGCTACAGAGTGAACTATCGCCCCCTTTTCGCAAGTGATTGAGCTTTTGCGACGATATATTTGTCGTGTTATTATGTTGCCAGCTGTGTTACACTTTGCTAGAGACCTCCGTACGTTTGGAATTGCGTGGACAATTTACACACCGCGTAGTAGCGCGGCATTTGGCGTAGAACAGCAGGCCTATTCCTGAAATTCCGTAATCAGCAATCATGAATCCTGAATCTCTAAAACCGTCTTTATAGCAGTTTTTAAAGTGATTTTCTTGACGGAAATATTCCTTCGCATTGTTTTTTCGTTAAGGCGGCCCAACCCGGCGGGCCTAACTCATTCGCGGGCACGGTACAAAACCGTGCTGTTGCGCTCTGGGACCTTCTCTGTTTCAAAGAATAAGACAGGCTCCGTGATGAGGAAGATGCAACATGTCCACAAAAAAGACAATGTGCATAGTGTATGATTTGGTAAGATTTACGAAAATTTTAATTTCAAAACGACTTATAGCTAAAAGTAAACCACGACCGCTGTAGTCAAAAATCTAACAAAAACCAAATAGATCATAAATCTTGATTAAATAAGCTATGTCTGATGACTAATTTTTTTACGATGTTCTTACTTTATCATAGCGTAATCTACCTCCAAAGTTATCGTATAAAACGCGCGAAAAATTCGAACTTTCGGACCTTATAACTTATAAACCAAACATAATTTTACAATGCCAATGGTCATCAGACATCTAGTTCGATCAAATAAAGCTATTTTGAGCAAAATTTTGGATCTCTGACAAGAAATATGGGCGTGATCTTCTTTCCCCTTTTGTATGGGGAGATGAGCGGGTTGGGCCACCTTAATCAAGGTTTTCCGTCGAAAAGCTCGCTTTGAAAACGGCTATAAAAGCGGTTTTCTGGACTCAGGATTCCTGATTCCTGATTACTGAATGTCAGGAATAGGTCTGCTGAACATCACATAAGAGATGCCGGATGAAGCCCATTGGCATTAGAACTTTTACGGGTGCGGCTATTAGCTCAGGGGCGCCGGTACTTGCCATCCATGCCACACCATGACCCCGCACCCGCCCCTTTCATGCACTACTTGCTTCCCTTTTTAACCGACTTCACAAAAGGAGGGGGTTCTATGTTCGACTTTATAAATTAGGTATTTCGCATTTCGTCCCGAATGTGAGCTAGTGCGCCCGGGTTGGTTGGTACCACAGGTTGGTACCATAGAATTGGTTGAAAAGATGGTCGAAACGGCAATTAAAAATTGTCAGTGCCTTTCATCCAATTAAATGTAGCCGTGGCCATAGGAAGGTCCAGGCAAGGCACCTCATTACTTCGGGATCTCGGTGTGTTGGGCTATTATCATGAAGGTGGGTGTGGTATAAGTCATCCATCCCCAGTCACATATAAATAAACCCTTTAGGAGCCATGAACACGTTTGCGCTCAATTCCAATGTTGTATAATTGAATAAAAAAACACCCGAATTGATTCAGCCTCGAGTCCTACGAAATAAGTCCGCGTGGGCATGTCCATAAATCCACGGAGCGGCGTACCAACAGATTTATCGGCTCTGCTCGCAGGTCCGAGAAAATAGATTTAAAGATTAATGTGTGAGCGATAACCTTCGCGTGGTGACCCTGGGGCACACCCGTCGAGTAAGGAAGGAGAGAAGTGGCGACCGAAACTCATCCGTATAAGCGGCAGCGCAGCCACGTTTTAGTGATAATGCATACACTGAAGGTGGCACCGGCTCACTCACTCACATCACTCCTTATGTTGTCGAGTTCCAACGACACGATGATGTTTTGACGAAGCTTCGCGGCTGTTTTAAAAAACCGGCCAAGAGCGAGTCGGTCTCGCACACGAAGGATTCCGTCACATCGAAAAATATTTAACACACAAAAATTACTTTTATTTTTATATTTTTTTAATTTTACCTTTTTATTGTTATAGCGGCAAAATAAATAAAATTTTCAGCTGACTACCTATTACTGTTCATGAGATACAGCCCTGTGACGTACGGACAGCGGAGGCTTAGTAATAGGTTTCCGTCTACACCCTTTGGGTACGGAACCCTAAAAATCAAGCTCATATTAAACGTGGAAAAGGCGCAAATCATCAAGTAAGAAAGACAAAACTGAAGCGAGATTAAAAAAGAAATTTGCCAATAGTTTTAGACGAAATATTACAATGGCGTGAGCACACAGAATACATTGCTAGGAAACGAAATTCCTTATTTTTTTAAGCAATTAGAAAAATCCGAACCCTGTGTGGATTCCAACGGCTAAAGTTGTGTATTTCGCCTATTTTCAAGCATCAGGCCATAGATTTAAGAGGAAGGCATAGATTGCTAAATGCATAGCAGTGTTGAATAGGGATAACAAAAGTCCACAGGTGGCATTGCAATTCACATTAATACATTAAATAGAAACCAATGAATATCAATGCAATTTTTTATTTACAAACACATTATTTCATTTTGAGTTAAAATGTAAAGTATATTCACGTTACCTCGTCACGTGCAACTAGTTATGACAGTGACGGTTATGACGCTGGTTCGAAATGTAATTTGTACGTGGCATGACCTACGACCTAATCTTTTGGGGCTAAGTACAAGCTGGCTGCTGTGCTGAAGTGGGTATATGACCAAAGGACTCGTGTATACAAGAATGTGTTTAACTTGGATTTTTGGCATTGCCAAGTGAATATATTCTACAAAATATACAGTACGCCCGAAAAAAATATCCGAGCCAACCTTAGAAACGGTGACTACCACAGCTACATCACGAGTCAACGGGAACATCCCAGGCCTGCTACAGCACGTCTCGCTAAGGTTTCTAAAAACTTTATGTGTCAAACTTGACAAAATATCACCCCAATAACTAAAGATGTCTGACGGAGATGCTTTCAAGCGACATTTAAAGAGGTTTCCTAAACATTGGTCGCTCTACATTGTACTTTCCTTACCTGTCAGGATATGTTTTATTGAAATGATCATTGCTATTTTTTGTGTGTGAATGTAAATGTGACAAATTTGAGAGACCAAAGATGAAGTAAATAAATGACACATAAGAACTGCATAGGATTCAGTTTAGTGCAATGAACATTCGATGTTGGGCATCACGAATTCGTAAGCAAACTAGTTAACTAAGATCAGTTAAATACTAATAATACGAATGTAATGCATTTTGTTCTTGGGGCACATAGGCGTAAAAATAATGAAGACGTAACCAATACTGTAGAGGAATTATCGTTAAACATGGCTAATGAATTAACTTTTCTGGGATTAATAATTGACAATAGATTCTGCTGCAAACCCCACATAGACAGTCTTGCTGGTAAACTGAGCTCAGCCTGTTATGCCATTAAAAAAATCAAGGAACTCTGTGGCACGCAAGCTGCAAAAACGGTCTACTTTGCTTACTTCGATAGTCTCATGTTGTATGGACTAATGTTTTGGGGAAATGCAGCAGAAGCAAATAGAATATTTGTCTTGCAAAAAAGAGCCTTGCGTTGTATTCTTAGCATGAAAGCTATAGATTCTTGTAGGAATGTATTCAGCGAAATAGGAATTATGACCCTACCTAGCGCATATGTGTATCAAAATATCTGCCATGCTAGGAAATATAAGCACCATAATACCTTAAATGCTGTTGTACATGACTACGATACTAGACATAAAACTGATTTACAAAATGTTAAGCATAGGTCATCAAAATTTTCAAAATGTTTTATATGCAATAGTATTAGGTTATACAACAAAATTCCAGAGGAGATTAGGAAATTAGGAGATAAATGTTTTAAGAGCAAATTGAAATCAGTATTAATAAAAAAACCGGCCAAGTGCGAGTCGGACTCGCACACGAAGGGTTCCGTACCATCGTAGAATAAAAAAAACAAAAAAATCACGTTATTTGTATGGGAGCCCCCTTTAATTTTAATTATTTTTTAATCTTACCTATTTGTTGTTATAGCGGCAAAATTAATACACACTCTGTGAAAATTTCAGCTGTCTACCTGTTACGGTTACTGAGATGCAGCCCTGTGACAGACGGACAGACGGACGGACGGACGGACGGACGGACGGACAGCGGAGGCTTAGTAATAGGGTTCCGTTTTCACCCTTTGGGTACGGAACCCTAAAAAGCTACTACACTATCCAGGAAGCCTTATTAGATATAAAACTTGTTTAAATTAAAGCTCATGACTACATACTTGACCGGGTACCTAACACGGTACTACCAATTTATTATTATTATTTTTTTTAAGCTAACAACTTGACAATCGATACAATTCTGTATCGTGTTTTTTTTTACTTTTTGTATTATTATTATTTTCTCTGACATGGGTACTACATTGTAGTATGAATTTGTTTATTTACTAACTTATATTTAATTTGATATTACCTTGTATCAAAAATGACGATGGCTTTTTACACCTGAATAATTTAGATCATAATTCCTATTAATTTAGAATAAGATGTCATTATAGTAGTCAAGAGTTTGCTCCTCACCAATGTATATAATGTTCTTATAATAATGTTCTTTGTGAGCAGTAGTAATCAATCAATCACTGTAAACTAGTTTGTAAGTATCACTGGAAAAAATAATAATGCAATGACCAACCTGACGAAGTTTCTTGTCGGCTCTTCTTCGCCAGAAGTAATCGAACCGACAGGAAAAAAAAATGACGAATCCGAGTGTGTAATATACATCTAATGGAGGAAATAAAGAAACAGAAACAAAACAGAAACAGTGCATTTTCACTATATGTGGCTATGCTGCCGCTATACTGATGCGTTTCTGTCGCCACTCCCGTCATTCCTTAATCCATGGCACACCTCTCAGCGAGTTGGCTAATTTAGACGGGTATAAGCCGTCCTTTGTCGATATTTTTTAGAATTACTTGGTCTGCTGTAAATTAATTGATTTGACCGAATTTGTGTTAGCCAAAGACGAAGTAAATAAATAACACATAAGAACTGCATAGTATTCAGTTTAGTGCAATGAACATTCAATGTTGGGCGTGATGATTTGTACGCAAACAAGCTACCATCATCGCTGGAGTTATGCCCTTTGCACAAAAATACAATAACTTCAGAACCCATGTAATGATTATTCTATAAATGTTTCACAAAAAGTGACATTAACTGTCTGGGCTCTTTCTGAAACTGGGCACACATCAAGAATAAAGCTGTTGCATGCTCAATGTAACCTGATTTTTTTTTACAAAAAATCAACCTACGAAAAAGGAAGTGAAAATAATAAGAAAGCGAATAAGGAAAATAAGATTTTTTTGTTATGATTATTTATTTAAAGTAACTTCGAGCGGCTCGTAGCCTAGTGGCGCGGGGACTGGTCTAGCGTACCAGAGGCCTGGGTTCAATACCAACTTGCACCACTGTCTTTCTCTTTCAGAGTTCGATAAGTGCATTTGTCACGAA
This sequence comes from Incurvaria masculella, assembly GCA_946894095.1. Classification (NCBI taxonomy): domain Eukaryota; kingdom Metazoa; phylum Arthropoda; class Insecta; order Lepidoptera; family Incurvariidae; genus Incurvaria; species Incurvaria masculella. The sequence goes on from OX335642.1 coordinate 18,965,355, forward strand.
TGCGAGCTGCTCCATGGTTCGGAATCCATGTAAAACTCCCCTTCCCCTACTAGGTGGTTAAAAATTTAAAATTTTAAAACGGGTTTAAGCCCGCCCGGGTTGGTACCATCGCATTGGATGAAAAGATGGTCGAAGCGGCAATGAAAAATTGTCCGTGTTTTCCATCCAGTTCAATGTAGCCGTGCGCATAAAGGGAAGGTCCTGGCATGGCACCTAATTCCTTCGCGAATGTGGTGTATTGGGCTAATATCATAACGGTAGTTGTGTGGTATTAGCCATCCATGTCAGGTCGCATAAAAAAAAAAGTTGACTGTTTGGCGCCGAATCGAAATAAGTAACTTAAATACATTCGTTTAGGAGCTAGGCTAATGTTTTTTTTATGTTTCGCTTTTCAGTTACTTTTTTCGTCAGTTTTATTATTTGTCAAAAAGTTATAATTTTTAAATATTTGTGTGGCTAAAATATTTGTCAAAAAGTAAAAAAAAAATGTGTGTGGCTAAAATGTACGAATTACTAAGACAGTACAAAATTTTGCGTCTCTCTACCACCCATAAACAGTTAGCAAATAAAACGCCAGTGGGTTTGAACCACAGACATTATTTCTGTCAAGTCTATTTAACAAAAAAAAATTTTCTTACCCTTAAGGACGGTTTTTTTGGATTCGACAAAATCGGGGAGGTATGCGCTTCTCAAGTTATGAGCGGACACACATACGAAAAGAGAGACTGACGCCAGACGTTAGATTCTGTGAAGTAGTGTTAAACGGAAAACTATAGGAAAGTGTTAATTTTAATCAGATAGCTAATTGATTTGAGGATATCCAGCGACATCTACATTGAAGCATTTTTAATAATACTTTTGAAAATAATCAGGAAATGTTTTTGGCCCATATAACGGTAATGTCGTATCTATTAAAATACTTAAAAATCTAAATGATTAATATTTTTAAATATTCACCCGTATCTTCACTAAAATAAATTGTTCGATTTTTTTTTAAACAGTCGCTGTCATGATATTTTTTGAGTTTTTTTTCTGTCTTATAATTTAGCATACGGCCTTGAAAAAATATAATATATAGTTGTAGGAGGTGTTTATACGTGTGCTATGATATACGAACGATACTCACCACTTGCTGAGTAGTCCCGTGGCGGCGGAGTGGGTGTAGGGCGCCCCGTACGGCGAGTATTGCGAGTACGGAGCGGCGTACGCATACTCGCTACCCAGTGCGGTCGCACCTGCAACAAGAAAATCAACGAGAACCTTAAAAAAGGAATAGACTAGAGACATGAGATCGCACTCATTCTATAACAACACTACGTTATATTACCTTATACTACAAAATATTATATTAGGTAAGCAAATTCTCTGGAAGATCAAGGCAACTCAAGAGTTGTGAGAAGTTTGCTTTGAATCCCTCCGAGCCACAAATGTAGCGAATAAAACAATCAGAAGAAAAAAAAGAGGCCAAACAGAAAAACACTCAAGAAATCCACGCAAAAACCTATAAAAAGCCTTCGACTACATCCGACGAGCCACTTTGCAGACGAAATCTAATTTCCAGGCGGCGAGCGCCCCGACTAATGGACTGCCTGTATAACATCATAAAAATAATAAAGAATCATCACGAATCTCGTACTTATGCATATCAGGAGCAGGGGCTAGAATGGAGTACCCCAAGGGAGTGCTCTAGAGCCGCTATCATTTCTGGTGTAAAAGCATTTTATGTTTTTGGTCTTTAATCCGCCGCAATCTGCTTTTCCGAGGGCGAGAAGAGCGGTAAGGGGGAAGGGAGACAAATCTCCCCCTCCCTTCTGTCGGGGGCGGAGCAGACATCTTTAATAGCTCATTCGGAGCAGCGCTGTATGCAAATATTCTCTCTGAGGGTTCGCTATAAAGTGAAGCACCTATAAAATCATACAGGATGTATCTTTTGTCTGTTTGGTAGCTAACGAAGCGGAACAAGATGGCGGATGATATGACAGAAGTGGTTTTGCGGCGGCATAAAGTGATTCAAAGGTAGGTTGGGGGGTATCTTGGTACACTGAATAATTGATGCATTGTATGGTTTGTTGATATTGTCTCAGTATCCACTTTCATTCGATTTTAAATACTCACATAAAATAAATCTCAGGTAGGTTATTTGTAAAAAAATAGATGTCAGTACTTTCTGATTGCTTCATTCTGTAAAACGTATAAAAAAGTAATGAACAATTTGAATTAATATATCAAAATTCACGAGTAAGTACAGAATTTGAAACGTTAGCTACTAATCACATTATATCTTAACAGGATCATTTTAATGTCAGGATTAATTTAATTATAAATGTTTGGACTCAATATTACTACGAGATCTATCAGCTAGGTAAATACCTAAACAACCGTGATGATATTGTTCACAAAATATATTCAAAACATCCACATACACCATGTCTAACCATATAACAATCTAGTCCACCCGGGACATAAACTGTCAAAGCACACGGAATCATTTTTGTCTTCTACCCTCATCCGGGCTTCTTCCATCCCGCCGCTTCACGATAAATGCCTCTCCCTCTACTGGAATAACTTTTCCGCAAGAGGATTCGTGTTTTCACAAATTACCTTGTAATTTCCCTTCTCTATCGCCCTCGGGCCTGCGGGGAAAACGTCCGTCCGTCCTTTTCTCGCGCCCCTGAAAATATGCTGTGGCGGCCCAAAATTATGCGGCTGTACAGAGATCGGTGTATGTTACGTTTACGCATGTATATATGTACATACATAGAGGTGTAGGCTACATATAACTTAATGTTCAACAAAGGCATATATCCTATTCGAGGAATATTTTAGGGTAGAGAAAGAATGCTTTGATTTTTGGTTTTAGTTGAATTATTTTGCAAGAAGATTTTTAGGGTTCCGTACCCAAAGGGTACCAACGGAACCTTACCTCCGCTGTCCGTCCGTCCGTCCGTCTGTCACAGGGCTGTATCTCATAAACCGTAATAAGTAGGGAGCTGACATTTTCACAGTGTTTTTTATTTTGCCGCTATAACAAATATGTAAAATTTCAAAATTATAAAAATTACCCATACCCCATACAAAAAACCTGATTTTTTTGTGTTAAATCCTTAACGATGGCACGGAACCCTCCGTGGGCGAATCCGACTCGCACTTTACCCGTTTTTTACTCCTGCATTAACAAAATGAAAGGTTTAACAATAGCGGAATGATGGATAATAGTGGTCCTACTCTCTACAGCGTATTTATTTAATATATTAAATGTATGTAAATTTAGACATTATTGCAGAATGTATGCTTAAGAGGATAATGAAGTGATTTAGTTTAAGAAAATGGCTCGTGCCTGTTTCTTCAGTCAAATTACGAAGTATTTATTGAAATTTTGAACATTAAATAAATCAACGGAGAGCTATGTCTGTACATTTCGATTTTTTGATAACTTAACTTTGTATCCATAATATTGCCTTTTTGCGTTTGTATATCCTGCACACCGTTAGGTTAAGTTAGGTGTGTTTTCGCTAAGCGTTATTTCTTACTTTTTCTTCTTGCTCGGCTCATAATGGTTGCACCGTGAATTTAAATAGCATTTAAGCTTTCTCAATAATTGGGCAAATCGTATGTGTATCAGACTGTTAGTTCCAGAGATTAACGCGTTCAAATAATACAACCAAGCAAACTCAGCTTCATCATATGAATAACATATTTTTTAATATCAAGTGCGGCATATGACGAACGCAAGGACCTCACATATGAGGAGCCGGACGACGCCCATAGGCTTTCGAACTTTCAGGGGTCTACGAAAACAATGCCGGCCAGTCAGGTGCTTTTTAGGGTTCCGTACCCAAAGGGTGAAAGATTTTGTAGATCATCAGGCAATTTTGTCGGGTGTAAACTAGAAAGTTTGATTTAAACTTGACGCAAGTGCACTCACTTGCCATGGCAAATGTGTAGCAAACCTTCTTGTTTGTCGCTTCGATCTTGTGGCACTTCGAAAACAAGTTTACATTGCTATCTGGGTTTAATAATGTGTTAGTTGTTATTGGAAGTGTGTTAAAGTGTGATACGGTGTGTAGGACTGGGTGGGGTGAGGGCTCACCTTCGTAGTGCGCGTAGGGAGGCGCGTGGTGGTAGGGCGGCGCCGCTGGGGGCTGCAGCACGACCAGGGCGGCGGCGTCGGGGCTGGCGGCAGCGGACGGGGGCTCGCCTGGCGCTCCCGACCCCGACGAGTCGGTCGTCGCTGCGGAAACATCATTCTATTAGGTACATTCTCATATATATGACTACCTTAGGACAGGTACCCCTTCCGTACAAGAAACATTGAGTAACAAAAGTGGTGTTCTATGGGTCGCGGGGAAACCACTTTATCGCCAGACACCCGCTCGATATCGTCATACGCCTGTGTCCAATTGTGTGGTAAAGCCGTGCAAGAATTACATATAAAACCCAAAGAAAGACAGACTATCGGAATGCCGCAACAGGCGACCCACCCACACAACACCCTCCATTGCGTCTGCGACTATGTATGCATGTGGCATGCACGTGTTGGTAGTTTTTTGAAAATTCAATACAGCGGGTCTTGTAGTCATATCTCAGATGGCATATCTCCTTAATTTGTATCTATGATCATTACATCTGAAATTGGCGGTTTGTCGAAGTGGCCACTTTGATCTCAAATATCTGGCGTTTAGTTGAGAATTCCTAATTCAAATTTATTTAAAATTTAGGCTTGTGTGTTTGGGTTTCGAATTTAGTGATTCATTTGTTTTAGAGCCATTTATTTTTCTTTGACATCGTTTTGTTCACAATATGGAAAACTTGAAATATCGCATTGTTTACAAATACGGGTTTTACCGTGGCACCAGTACTGCAGAAACACACCTTAAAGGATTAATGCTGTGTATGGGGCTTCCCCATAAAAGTTACTGTTAAAGAAAACACTGTACGTTCTTCGTTTTTGGTATCGTTTTCGTTCTAGAAATTTTGGCTTACAGAACAAACCCCGTGGACGGCCAGATACCCTAGTTGACAATGAAGAATTAAAAGTGATCATGCAAGCAGATCCATCGCAAACCACGGCAGAGTTAGCGGCGGGCTTCGGTGTGAGTGATAAAACAATTTTAATAAATTCAAAACAAAAATTGATACCGCATAAGGACCTAATACAAATAAATATACTTTTTCGTAATAAGCAAGTACGTCGCTGTTTCAAACGAATCTGATATGTATGTACCTCTTGTATTATTGATTATTATGTATTCTATCACTTGCAGCACACGTTAAAAAACCTATCAAAACTAAGGTTATCTTTTATTTCATACTTAGCGTGAATCTTCTATCGAAATTATTGACGGAAATACCTAAACCTTGGCGATACTGCCTTGATCTTTAGTTGTTTTCCAGGTTTTCGAAGCCAGACCAATGAGGACAGTTCATTTATGTTGCAACGGTTACATGAAACCGTTGAAGATAATTTAAATGGACTGCGGCGGACGGTGATCCGGTAAAACCGCGCGCCATTTATATTTCGAACGCGACGAATGAAGTTTAATGGCCGCCATTTTTTAACCCGATTCCACTTCTGATTTCATTCGGCGGGCGCGGTGATTTATTTGGGCGATCGGACATATTTTAAAATAGGAATTTATTTGGTTTTGGCTGGCGTTTGAAAATGTAATTGGATTTTCAGGCTTAATCGAATAGGTTTTAACTGATATTATGTTGTTATTGAATTAAAATTTAAAAAAGTATGTTCAAATAATTATTATAAAATGAATCCAAAGACATCAATGGAACGTGCACAGTTCCATTGAAATCAGGGCTAACCACAAAAAAATAAAAACGGATCACAAAGAGACAATCAACAGTCAAACCGACAATATCCGAAGTCATGGGAACCCCACGCATTCACAAACGTTTCTCAAACTGGATTATCTTTACATAGGAAACATAACAGTGAATATCAGTCCAACAGTTGATTATTTTCTTAATACGTTTGGAAGGTATAAAGTTTGGTTTATTTCGTTAATCAAATACATAAATATATAGCAATCTTCTTAGTCAGTAAAAACAATATCTCACCAGGAGGGAAGACAATTGCTTATTAATCCGGACAGATGTCGTCCAGGCGACCTACCCCAAAAGACCTGTCAAAGCTGTACTCCTGTCATACCTGTCAAAACCATACAAAATAAAACAGAAAATATTTGAAAATTGTGTTTACGCAAACATTGTTATAGAAATGACTCAATTATTACGATATAATTCCGAAAATAAATTGTTCCAAATTATGCTAGTCAAGTGAAGTCGTGAGAAAAAAATATCACAGTATTATAACCTATAATATATTATTTAATTTAAAATGTTGTGCTGGTAAATTACCTTAAAGTTTGTTTGCGGACAAACAAAAGCTCTTATTTTTCTCCAAACCATAATCGAACTGCTCCATGAATTTACACCTTTCAGCTAAAAAGTCGTAAATAAAACTTGACAGAAATGACAATTTTGACGCTTCTAAGGTGAGTTTGCTCATGCGACACCTACAATAAGTTTTATATTTTCTTCACCATTCCAAAACTAGATAACAGTAATGTTTTTGTCTCATTGTTATGTTTCCGCGTTTGAACATGAAATAATAAGGCACCAAGTTGAACAGTTTGAGAAGGAGTCATTTTGAAGTCACGTGGCTGACCACTTCCTGCGCGCATCTCTCGTTGCAACCTGTTCTCGCTAGGCGCACTAGCCGGCCGATCTCCTTACCGGCCTGTTCTCGCCATCTGATCTCCACACTCGCTCCCCACTACTTGGGTTCATTCATATTGTGTGGTCTAAAATCGTGACAAGATTTACAGGTTCATCGCAAAGGTATGTCAAAATGCTTCTCAAAAACAATTTTCATTGTTTATTGCCTCCTAAATTTTAATTTAACATTTCATTATTATAAATCCAATCATATATATGGCCTACGTACGCTATCAAGAAGAAGCCACTAATAAATTCGGCTGGAAAATTTTATTTCTTTTTTTTTAATATATTGTTTTTAGATGAATCATCTGTAGTCAAACGTAGTCTCCTAAGTAAAAATATGATATCTCGGCTTTCTTCCTGTACTTTATTAAATACATTATTTTCTGTTCTATTCTATTCTGATCTTAAACTAGGGAAAGGTGGGGTCGAAAATATTCCTTAATGTATGTACTTTTGCAAGCATAATAGGTCGGGGAAAAAGTCTTTTCGCATTATAGTATGTATGAACTTGTAATAAAATCTCTTTGGCTATACTATTTGTATCTGGCTGGTTTTGGCATCATTGAAAGTTTAAATTTTAAAGAACATAATTCCAAATTCAAATTAGGAAAATGTGTGATTCTCATTTGTTTTTCGTACTGTCAAAATGAGTGAATCTAATGAAGAAATTCGATACATTTTAAAATTTTACTACAAAAAAGGTAAAAATGCAACGCAAGCCGCGAAAAAAATTTGCGATGTTTATGGACCTAGTGCAGTGTCTGTGAGAGTAGCACAAATTTGGTTTAAGCGTTTTCAATCCGGAAATTTTGATGTCAAAGATGCACGTCGCTCTGGTCGCCCTATTACGGATAAAATGGATGCCATTTTTGAAAAAGTGGAGCAAGATCGGCATATCAGTAGTTACGACGTAGCTGAAGAACTAGGAATTGACCACAAAACAGTTTTTGCGCATTTGAAAAAAACTGGGTACACAAAAAAGCTCGATATTTGGGTACCTCACGAGCTCACTGAAAGAAACCTAATGAACCGTGTACTCATTTGTGATTCTTTATTACGACGTAATGAAACCGATCCATTTTTGAAGAAGCTGATAACTGGTGATGAAAAGTGGATCACGTTCGACAAGAACGTGCGAAAAAGGTCGTGGTCAAAGGCCGGTCAAGCTTCACAGACTGTGGCGAAACCCGGGTTAACTCGCAACAAGGTGATGCTGTGTGTGTGGTGGGATTGGAAGGGCATTATTCATTATGAGCTGTTACCACCAGGCAGGACCATCGATTCTGAACTCTACTGCGAACAACTGATGAGATTAAAGCAAGAAGTTGAGAGAAAGCGGCCGGAATTAATCAACAGAAGGGGTGTGGTTTTTCATCATGATAACGCTAGACCTCACACATCTTTAGCCACTCAGCAAAAACTAAGAGAGTTTGGCTGGGAGGTGTTAATGCATCCGCCGTATAGTCCTGACCTTGCACCTTCAGATTTCCACCTGTTTAGGTCTCTTCAGAATTCTTTAGGCAGTGTCAGGTTAACATCACGAGAGGACTGCCAAAACCACTTGTCGCGGTATATTGATCAGAAGTCCCAATATTTCTATAGCAATGGGATCATGTCCCTACCTACAAGATGGCAAAAAGTTATCGAACAAAATGGTACCTACATACTTTAGTTAAATGTAAATAAACCATATTAAAAAATGTTTTGAATTTTCTTAAAAAATGCGAAGAAACTTTTTCCCCAACCAATACAATTTTTCTGGTTGAAGAGCTAAAATCAAGCCACATTATTTTGGGCATGCATGCATGTTATTTTATTAACATTTTTTATTCTTAATAAGATCGAGTGTTACGTTTGCACCTTTAATTAGCGCTAAATTGGATTAATTGCCGCTTAGACTATCTTTTCATTCAATGCGATTGTACCAACTCGAGTGGAGATAACCCTACCACCTAGAGGAACCTATAGTTTTACATGGATTCCGAACATGCAACAGCTCGCATTCGTGACGGAATTCACTTATCTAACGCATAAAGATAAATACAGCGGTATATGGACGGGGCGGGGATTCAATCCTTCATAAAGGCATAAATAAAGGGCAGGTCCTGGCATGGCCCCCAATTTCCAATTAGTTTGGGCTAATATCATGACAGTATGTGTGGTATTAGCTAATCATGTCCAGTTTGAAAAAAAAACTGCGATAACGAGAACGCATTCGATGTAACATAAACAAATATGAAAGATCTGAAGACAGCATGTCCGCTTGGCACTTTCAACCAGTCAATGCTGTCAGTCTTGGTTACATCGATGATACCTAGTTCTGTGTGAATAAGGTGCGCACCGCCCTCTCACCGTAAAGTGATCTGCGGTAAATGGATACTCGGATTGAACAACAAATACAGCTAAGTTTCGAGTCATCATCTGTTTGAGGTTTCCTGTTTTGGCTGGAATTTTAAACTAATGGGACAATTCTGCAGCACGTTACATCGATTGATAAAACATCCTGATGCAGAGACACGTACAGACCTAGAATGTTTCTAGTTCTAAAATACGATAACAATGATTTGACATAGATGTCTCTATAGATGATATAGAGGAAGTGATAATTGATTGCGTTCAGTTCGATAAGGGCGTAATAAACAACCTAAAATTATATTTAAAAAAAACAGCTGCAACCAATTTGTATGATAAAAAAAGAATATTTGAAGATTGATGGCCCGGCTATAATTTAAAAACCAAATTGTAAGTATCTGGTGGTTTGATTCCTCAAATTATGAAAATATTTGTAAAACTGCTAAAAGATAATTTAACAACAAAGAATGAGAGCGTGAGGTATTTACCATTATAGGATTCAAATATAGCTTCACTGCATTGCTACACTGTCATATTTTTAAGTTTTAAAATAAGATATAGTTATTTAAAAAGAACGCGGTTTTAATTAACGCGCACAGAATCGTCTATTATCTAACCCCTAAATTAATGAGAAAACTGCAATTTCTTAAACATGAAGCAAAAAAAAAAATATTAAAAATTGAGAGTTAAAAAGTTTATATTCATACCTAGCACAGTTTCTCTGTTTCCACTTAAATTAAGGAATCTCGAGCAAATTGGATACTACAAGTAAATAGCTAATAGTTTTTGTGTTGCCAAGGATCACATGAAAGACTGAGAATTTTTCAGTTATAGGAGCAGGTGGCGCACTGTCCCGCGATTGCTTAGCTTCCTAGTTGGATATACCTTACATTACACCTACGTATGTAAAGGAATTTTCAGTTCGATGTTTTATTCAACCTGATTACCTACCCGCAAAACGGTGTACAGCATAAAATGGTAACCGTTGCTAACGGCGCCGGCGCAGTGAAGTCGTGGCTGGATCCTCCCCGTCATTATAACAACCTGAGCGATTGTAGTTTACATGGACTGTGGAATACCGGAAACTCCTTTCTCGTGTCCAAAGATACTATTGTGTGAACACTGAACTCCAAAAACTATCACTCAGGAACGGTTTCAATTCCAAGATTCACTTGTGTCACTTCTGAGATACAGTCTCTCTTTCACTGGTATGATCCACCTTCAGAGCTCGGGCAAATTACATATTAGTGTAACTTCTTTTTAGAAGCTTAAACCGAATTCCGGGCGCCCTTGTTTTGTGTACTAGTTCAGAACAATATCCTCTCATATCAAAAGTTAATTATTATAATCAGTTTCAAATCACTAAATTCGATTCTACGACCCGATTCGGGCCACCTCTAATATGTTCAGTGGTTCTAGGGTAGCGTTCTAGGCCATTAGGAAGTTACCATTGACACTGAAGTCGGCCAGTCGGTGGTTGTGACAATTAAGTTATGGTTAAGTGAATCTATTAAGTTATTCGTTCATGAATTCCTTGTGGTCGACTCAACTGATAATGCTCTCCTCAGTTTTGTGAAGACCTACGCACGTGCGCCGCGCCCTCTCGCTCTAGTCTAGTCAACACGACGCGGCGACGCTCCGCTCGCTCACCTTGCGCCGTGTAGTGTGCGTGGTGGTGCTGCTGCTCGTAGGCGCTGTCCGCGGAGAAGAGAGCCTCGCCGTAGTACACGCCGGGCGCGCCGCCCACCCCCGCGCCCTCTGCCGGGCTCTAGTCTAGTCAACACGACGCTCCGCTCGCTCACCTTGCGCCGTGTAGTGTGCGTGGTGGTGCTGCTGCTCGTAGGCGCTGTCCGCGGAGAAGAGAGCCTCGCCGTAGTACACGCCGGGCGCGCCGCCCATTCCCGCGCTCTCTCCCGGGCTCTAGTCTAGTCAACACAACGCTCCGCTCGCTCACCTTGCGCCGTGTAGTGTGCGTGGTGGTGCTGCTGCTCGTGGGCGCTGTCCGCGGAGAAGAGAGCCTCGCCGTAGTACACGCCGGGCGCGCCGCCCACCCCCGCGCCCTCTGCCGGGCTCTAGTCTAGTCAACACGACACTCCGCTCGCTCACCTTGCGCCGTGTAGTGTGCGTGGTGGTGCTGCTGCTCGTAGGCGCTGTCCGCGGAGAAGAGAGCCTCGCCGTAGTACACGCCGGGCGCGCCGCCCACCCCCGCGCCCTCTGCCGGGCTCTAGTCTAGTCAACACGACGCTCCGCTCGCTCACCTTGCGCCGTGTAGTGTGCGTGGTGGTGCTGCTGCTCGTAGGCGCTGTCCGCGGAGAAGAGAGCCTCGCCGTAGTACACGCCGGGCGCGCCGCCCACCCCCGCGCCCTCTGCCGGGCTCTAGTCTAGTCAACACGACGCTCCGCTCGCTCACCTTGCGCCGTGTAGTGTGCGTGGTGGTGCTGCTGCTCGTAGGCGCTGTCCGCGGAGAAGAGAGCCTCGCCGTAGTACACGCCGGGCGCGCCGCCCACCCCCGCGCCCTCTGCCGGGCTCTAGTCTAGTCAACACGACGCTCCGCTCGCTCACCTTGCGCCGTGTAGTGTGCGTGGTGGTGCTGCTGCTCGTAGGCGCTGTCCGCGGAGAAGAGAGCCTCGCCGTAGTACACGCCGGGCGCGCCGCCCACCCCCGCGCCCTCTGCCGGGCTCTAGTCTAGTCAACACGACGCTCCGCTCGCTCACCTTGCGCCGTGTAGTGTGCGTGGTGGTGCTGCTGCTCGTAGGCGCTGTCCGCGGAGAAGAGAGCCTCGCCGTAGTACACGCCGGGCGCGCCGCCCACCCCCGCGCCCTCTGCCGGGCTCTAGTCTAGTCAACACGACGCTCCGCTCGCTCACCTTGCGCCGTGTAGTGTGCGTGGTGGTGCTGCTGCTCGTAGGCGCTGTCCGCGGAGAAGAGAGCCTCGCCGTAGTACACGCCGGGCGCGCCGCCCACCCCCGCGCCCTCTGCCGGGCTCTAGTCTAGTCAACACGACGCTCCGCTCGCTCACCTTGCGCCGTGTAGTGTGCGTGGTGGTGCTGCTGCTCGTAGGCGCTGTCCGCGGAGAAGAGAGCCTCGCCGTAGTACACGCCGGGCGCGCCGCCCGCCCCCGCGCCTGCTACGCCGCCGACGCCGCCGAGTTCCGATAGTAATTTGTACTCGTCCTTGAGCGTCCATTTGGAGGACGACCACAGCTGCGGGAGAAACGTTATATAGTCACATTGAATGTCAATTAACAGAGTATACACCATGATTTAAGAGCGCCCTTCCCGATGGGATTAACTTATTGCGAGCGCAGCAGATAATCATGCTTATGGCGCTCGGACACCTTCTCTGGTTCAATGAAAGACGCGATCCGCGATGACAATTATGCAGCATGTCTCGCCAACTTGCTAGATTTGGATTAAAAATAGTTTTGCCGAAATTACAAAATGACTTATAGCTAAAAGTATACCAGTAACCAAGTACAAAAAGAAAGAAAAACAAAATGGATTTTCATTCTTCATGGTACAAGCTTGGCTTGATGACTTACGTTATTAAGATTGTTTTTTTTATCGTTGAGTAATCCACCTCCAAAGTTATTGTATAAAGCGTGCAAAACAATCGAAATTCCGGACCTAATTTTAAATTGAAAATAGTTATCAAGCTTGATTAAAAGTACGATTAAATAAAGAGTATTATTTTCGATCTCCGATAAAAAATGTGGGCAAGGTCTTCTTTCCGCATATGAATAGGGAGATGAGCCTTAGTTAAGTGAGCATATAATACGCAATCAGTTATAAAGACTCAGGGTAGGGTTAGTTACTGCATGGTATTAACACATCTAAATCTGGAGGTTGCTGAAGTAGATCGTAGTAATTAATCGAGTGAAAAATGGTCGAAGATGCAATGAAACATTATCTTCATATTTTATTCAGTTAATGCAATTGTGCTGCTATAAAAGCAAGGACTTGGCACGGCACGTAATTCTTTCGGGAATGCAGTGTGTTGGGCAAATATTATGACGGTGGGTGTGGTTTTAGCTATCCATGACAAGTTAAATAAGGAAAAGATCCAAACAAAGTGGTTTCGAGGAGTCAACTCCTCGAAATCACGTGACCAACACGTATGTAAAGCAACATACAGCATGGGTCGTAAAGCTAATACGCGCCGCCCACAGCGATTAGTCACGTACAGGGTGGGCGCGGTAAAGTGCGGTCGCTGTTCGCACAAGATGTACAGCGTGCTATTTGCGGCGTGGCGAGGCTAAACACCTTGCGGCAGGCGCAAGTTGGCCGGGAAGAGTTTAGGGGTGTGTGCCCCTTAACTCTAAAGTCGATGGCGCCACGGTCGTTCGTACCTTTTTCTGCTGACTCCTTACAAATTGAAGTTACAAACTATATATGGTGCCAAGCTATATAAGCAGTTGTCTGTCTAATATCATTAAACAATTATAAACATTAGCTGGAATTAATTCGTAAATTGAAAGGATGTGTGCCAAATTGCCATTTGTTTGTTTGTTTGCAACTTTTTGTTCTATGCTTCACAATTATTATCATCCCACAAATGCTAGTTTTTTTTTATAATTTGCTTATGACATTAAAAACGTAACTACTTAGTGTACTCGCCAATACACTGATGCCCACGTACTGCACTCATGATCACGCAAATAAATGTTAACTTGGACTCAGAATCTAGCCTTGACATTAGACAAAATCACTAACGTTTGAGTATAGTTGGTCCCCGTTGTAGTGACTTCTTTGTCGCTTGATATCATCTTCTGAATGGTTGTTGAAGTCCCGGTTTTCATCTGCGAAAAACATTTCAGAAATTAAGGTAAAGTACTTATCAAAGGTATTAGTAAAATTAAAGGCTTCACGGTTAAAACAATCTTATACTGACTTTAAAGTATTTGTCAGTCTCAGAAGCCGGTGGCGTGACGAATAGAATAGGCAACTCTGGGTGGAGTCGGATTCTGGGTGGGTAACCGTTTTCAATTGTTGTGTGGTTTCGAAATCGACTTAAAACGATTGGTGGTCCTAACTTTTGGTGGTAGGGTTAATCAGGCCCAGGTCGGCATCAACACATTTAATGAAACATCGTCGAAGCGGCAACGAAAATTGTGTTTTCTATCCAGTTAAATTTAGCCATGCAATATAAGGAAGGTTCTGGCATGATACCATGTTCCTATGTTTCCAGGCTGTATTCGAGCCCTCATCCTTTTTTAATGGACTGTGCACCCTAATAGGCTCCTGAATGTTTTAACAAAATTCGTAGAGTATATTGCAAGATATTACAACGAATTAATTCTTAATTGTTTACATAACCCTCTATTTATAGAGTACGTCTATACCTAATCAATAAACCCGTTTCACTCGTCTCGCACCCGCACTAACAGAGTGCTGGCTGTCTAGCATACACAGCGTCTACGCATAGAATATGCGTATATGTGACACTGATAAATAATACATATCATGACAGCTACACATACACACACAGCTACGATACATATCAGACGTCCAGTTCTGTTAAAATCTAAAGTTAGTGTATTGCCTCGGTTAACAAAAGCAGTAAACAAAGTTTTCAACTGAAAATACTATCGAAAGATACTTCATCCTAAAGTTTTCATAACGACCGAATTAGGAAACTTAGGTATAATGTAACATTTCTCCGCCGAATTTAATAGGTTAGTAAATCTTTTAGGTTCCGCGCCGCTGCGCCCACCGCGCAACCTTGTAGGAAAAGGAATAAGGGCGAACGTTATCGATGTAATTTTAACATTAAAGAGAAGAAATAACTTTTTTTATGATAGTCATTGCTAGTCAAACCACACAAGCTTACATCTATTTCACAACATAATAATTAATTATATATATATCTTTCCATAATAGCTGTATAGATAAAATCAGCGCGATCAAGACGGAGAAGTAGTTATATCGATTAAAATTCTAGCAATAAATTTTATAGCTGGCAAATCGTCTGGGTAGTAAAGTTTGTTAGAGCAACGATCAAATTGTATTTAGGTATGGAAAGCATACCTAAAAAAATATTTACAAGAATTTGTTCTGATTTTTTTGTAGAATTGTAAAGTTGTCATGCATAGCTAAGGATTTAATTTGCCAATACAATATTTAGAAAAAAACGGATACGTAACTGTACTCTTTAATCACTGGAAGACTCGTAGTATAAATCTTGTGAGGCATTGCATTTCATTCATATCATATTACATTTGGGTCATTTTACAATAAAGAGCTTGAGATGTTAAAGGTAAAATTATCGATAAGCTATTATGCGCCTCACTAGTCCCACGACTGGCAGGGGTCGTAAACCGTGGGTCCGTGTGTCGCGCCGCTTATTTTACTCGAGATATTTTAATACGCTCTTCTGAGACATTATTTCGAAACTTCCCCTGCTCCCGTCTCGATTTACGGCGGAAGGTAGAACTCCAGGCATCCGCGCCACACCTCCCAAGTGTATACGTTTTATGAGCGAAGTTGTAAAAGGTAATGTTGGTCTCGCTCTGATAACCTTAAAGGTTTTTACGCTTTTCAGTTCCTCTATATGCTTTATGTGAGATCATTGCGACGAGGGCTAATCGTTCATGGAATCAAATTTAATAAGTAAGATCCGCTAAGTAAATCGCTAAGCAAGAGTGTTTCAAATTAAAATTTAATTTATTTCCAAATAGTTACAACAGAATATAGATATATAATTCCTGCTCTCTACTTGCATTGTCAAAAATTACTGCATTATTAAATTATTAAATTATATTAAAATATTATCTTAAATTATTACATTATTCGAAACTCAACTTGATATTAACTCACATTGATATTTATGAATAAAATTATTATTGTCATATTTAGTTTAGTATTTAAAAAAAAATACATCATGGAAATTCTGTATCAAAAGCAACGCGTGCAAATTAATTGGGGTATATTATTATTATTATTAACAGGGGTATTGCCAAACAAACTCAGGCACCTTATCAGACTAATTGTGGAAAGGCCAAATTCCAAGATAAGCAAAACATCTAAAACAACATATATCGTTCATCAAGACCCAAAGAGGGGAGATCAAGTTAAAAACTGAGATAAACTCTGAGTCCAAATGGTTAAAAAGGATATGTCCATAGAAGTGCTGATCACAACGATAGGTCCTTGGCTCCAGTTAAAGATTTTAAGAAAAGAGTGGACTGCTGCAATACTATATTTCGTGGCAAAAAAAATTAGAGAAGCACAAGGTTTCCCATTTTAGCATCATGTTTACAAATCTGTATCCAGAAGATATGATTCGCAGATGTAAAGTATTTAAGTTTTGTTACATTTAAATAAAAATCAACCCTTTTTCTTTCTTTACATCTAGATAGGGTTTTTTTTCCACATAAGCTCAAATGTTTCAGAACAAATATCGCAATATTCCGGTACTTTATGCCTTCTTTATGGTATTTGCTCTCGAATTCATTAGCCTCTCTTGGATGGGAGATCGACGACAAAAGGATATGGTGCAAAGAGATTTCATGGTAGGTACAAAGTCCGAATATGAGCGGTGAACTAACTCCCGAGCGATGTACACAGGGATATTAGGATTGACCACATAATTAGGAAAAGGATAGAAATATTCATCCTCTCGCTTCACTACCGCGTTATTGTCTTCATGATTCAAGCAAACTTTACATTAATTGAGTTGCGTCGGTGGCAGCTACTACTACTACTACGTCGAGGGCACGCATGTTGAGACTAGCTTGATAACATGGTGACTTGTAACAGGTAGTTGGTGATAAACATGAAAGTGACCGTGCAAATTTCAAGAAATTATGGTTGTGGTGAGAGGCCGTACCTTGCTCCTCGTGTCGTTTCCGCTTGAGGCTGACGGCGGCGAGCGTGTCGTGCGGCGCGTGCTGCTCGATGCCGAGGATGCCGTTGATGCTGTAGCTGCCGGCGGACGTGAGCTGCTGCTCGCCGGACGCGATCGCGCCCGACGTCGGCGTCGTCGCGCTCGGCGCGTGCGTTATCACCTGCGCACAACGGTCGCCGTTTTGTATTAGCACCTGCGATGCTTGAGAGCTATAAGGAGACTGAAGTTTTAAAACATCGAGTGGTTTGATATTAGCACCTGCGATTCTTGGTGGCTAAGAGAAGACAGAAGTTTTAAAACATCGAGTGGTTTGATATTAGCACCTGCGATTCTTGGTGGCTAAGAGAAGACAGAAGTTTTAAAACATCGAGTGGTTTGATATTAGCACCTGCGATTCTTGGTGGCTAAGAGAAGACAGAAGTTTTAAAACATCGAGTGGTTTGATATTAGCACCTGCGATTCTTGGGGGCTAAGAGAAGATGAGAAGTCTTAAAACGGCGAGTGGTTTGATATTAGCACCTGCGATGCTTGGGGGCTAAGAGAAGACGAGAAGTTTTACAATGGCGAGTGGTTTGATATTAGCACCTGCGATGCTTGGGGGCTAAGAGAAGATGAGAAGTCTTAAAACGGCGAGTGGTTTGATATTAGCACCTGCGATGCTTGGGGGCTAAGAGAAGACGAGAAGTTTTACAATGGCGAGTGGTTTGATATTAGCACCTGCGATGCTTGGGGGCTAAGAGAAGATGAAAAGTCTTAAAACGCCGAGTGGTTTGATATTAGCACCTGCGATGCTTGGGGGCTAAGAGAAGACGAGAAGTTTTACAACGGCGAGTGGTTTGATATTAGCACCTGCGATGCTTGGGGGCTAAGAGAAGACGAGAAGTTTTACAACGGCGAGTGGTTTGATATTAGCACCTGCGATGCTTGGGGGCTAAGAGAAGACGAGAAGTTTTACAACGGCGAGTGGTTTGATATTAGCACCTGCGATGCTTGGGGGCTAAGAGAAGATGAGAAGTCTTAAAACGGCGAGTGGTTTGATATTAGCACCTGCGATGCTTGGGGGCTAAGAGAAGACGAGAAGTTTTACAATGGCGAGTGGTTTGATATTAGCACCTGCGATGCTTGGGGGCTAAGAGAAGATGAAAAGTCTTAAAACGGCGAGTGGTTTGATATTAGCACCTGCGATGCTTGGGGGCTAAGAGAAGACGAGAAGTTTTACAACGGCGAGTGGTTTGATATTAGCACCTGCGATGCTTGGGGGCTAAGAGAAGATGAAAAGTCTTAAAACGGCGAGTGGTTTGATATTAGCACCTGCGATGCTTGGGGGCTAAGAGAAGACGAGAAGTTTTACAACGGCGAGTGGTTTGATATTAGCACCTGCGATGCTTGGGGGCTAAGAGAAGACGAGAAGTTTTACAACGGCGAGTGGTTTGATATTAGCACCTGCGATGCTTGGGGGCTAAGAGAAGACGAGAAGTTTTACAACGGCGAGTGGTTTGATATTAGCACCTGCGATGCTTGGGGGCTAAGAAAAGACGAGAAGTTTTAAAACGGCGAGTGGTTTGATATTAGCACCTGCAATGCTTGGGGGCTTAGAGAAGACGAGAGGTTTTAAAACAGCGAGTGGATTGATACTAGTACCTGCGATGCTTGGGCGCTAAGAGAAGAAACGTTTTAAAACGGCGAGTGGTTTGATATTAGAACCTGCGATGCTTGGGGGCTAAGAGAAGACGAGAAGTTTTAAACAGCGAGTGGGTTGATACTAGCACCTTTGGTGCTTGGGGGTTAAGAGAAGACGAGAAGTCTAATTCAATTCAATTCAATGCCACACAATGTCGCGTTTATTTCACAGATATATGATTATATTAGCGAAATACACTTTGATAGGTACGCGCGAAACCCTGAGGTTTGTCAGCGCGTGACACTTCGCTTTATTCTAGCATAAGAGAACACGACAGCAGTTTAAAACAGCGAGACCCACCCACTTCTGAGACCTGAACCTACTTCACACTCCACTTAATGGATAATTTCGTGGCAATACTATCCTTCGGAAATGATATCCTATCCTTCTGACATGCCTTTTTTATTACATGAGAATATATATTACCTATAAATGTCCTGTTCTCCTAGATTCTTATTAAATACTATAATTAAATATACTTTTTCGTACTTAGCAGGTACGTCGCTTATTCCAAGGAATGTGATATGTATGTAAGTATAATCGACCGTGAAGCAAGGACACATTAAATGAAGAAAGAGCCCAGTAAAAATAACTACTTTTCGAATATACTGCAAGGCTGGACCCGAACCAGCAAAACATACCATTCGCGGGTATTGCGTCTACCAATTTCGCCACCGGCTGTATACCCATAATTTGAAATTCTCCTAAAGTCCCTCCTCCCGTAATGAATGTCTCCTACTAACACAGCAATTAAGATTATACCTACATACATTTATTTAACGCTTCATCTGCGTTGCGGACATTGACTGCAAAGATAGAACATTCAAACATATTGCCGTCATCACGAAGTGATGACTTCATTCACTACACACTCAGACTACACACTTATTCGTAAAGTAGTTCTTTTTACTGGGCTATTTTTCAATTAACGTGTCCTTGCTTCACAGTCGATTATACTTACATACATATCACATTCCTTGCAATACTATAATTGTTGTTTTTTTATTGTTGTCATAGAGATGTCACTGTGATATGATCAAAACATTAATTTTATAATTTTACTAGTGATTATCAATTGTCTTTATCACAGGTCATTTCATAGGAAACACTTAGTAATTTTACAAAATCACAGGAATGCCAAAATCAATCAGGTGAATATCATGGTAAATTAAGTCGTAAAGTACCTAAGGTTCCTCAACATGGCGTGAACAAGCACCTGGCCGGCCGGGATGGTTTATACCCGTGAAAGTTAGAATTATTCCAAAAAAAAATTCAAGTTAGAAGGCGTAATCGGTGACCTCTTAAGTGAGGACCTGACGGGCGCCATGCTCAAAAAACCGGTGAAGCGTGAACATGTTCACGTGCTAAGGGTTCCATCACTGCTGAATATGGATATGGGTCATTTTGGGAATATCACTATGAGACAGAGTGCAAAGCGAAGAAATTCGCCTTCGTCTGATTATTTTGCAATTTCATAAAAAATCCGCTTCATAAATCTAACTTTTTCCCAAAAAATCTGATAAAATTCGTGTGTTCGACGGACACCGCAGGATCATAAGGGTGTTTTCACTTTTTGAGACGGGACCCTAAAAACACTCACGGATACGACGCTGCCCTGCTGCTGCGCCGGCGCGAGATCCTGATCTTGCTGCTGGTGGTGCGCGTGTTTCGCCTTCTCCGCAGCCTTGTTCCGGACGATCCTGGAACAGAGAATTACTGTCATAATACGACATACGACATGGGGCATTTGTCCTTAACCTGTGGTTCCTGGAAGCACTCGCTTAGCCATCATTTACATTTTACTGTATTTTATTATGGCAAGACATTTTGTCAAGTGGTCCCTCATCACTGAACCTCTAAACCAGGGGAGTGGGAAGTTAAGAATTTAAATTTGTCCTTTGTGAGTACGGTTCCTATATCCACCTGGCTTGTTATGGAACCTAAATGAGATATAAGTGGGTACTGGCAAAAATATGCATAGTGTGGGTGCCCATAAACTTATCATTGCAAACGTTTGAAAAAACGTTATGATTCACCATTCTGGAGAAATGAATGGAACTGTTCTGTCCGGTAAAGACAATTAGTGAAAACGAGATATACTCACAGAAGTAATTAAGTTGGCAAATTATGAAGTTGTAATAAGGAAAGTTTCTAAATAAGGCGGGTTTTGATTGTTTTACAACAAACTAAAAAGATAACAAATTTAGAGTACATGTAGAGAACATTGATTTTAGAAGGGATTCCTTCCAATTCAATGCCTATATAGATCATAGAAAAATGAAACATATGAACAGCATATCGAATGAAAAGACCATAATAATAGTAATGCGTTCACGCTGATCGACAATATTCACTCAAAATATTTAACCTTACCTAACCTAACCTACAAAATCTATTGTGAATAATACATCGTGTAGGGCTAGAGGACTTGCCATTCATGCGAAAGGTAATTGGTTCAAATTTCTCTTTCTTTGTGAATTTTGTTACGAATGCGAGCTGTTCCATGGTCCGGAGCCCATAATACTGTAAAATTAACCCATATAAGTAAGTAAGTAAATGAGAAAAGCATATTCAAAAGAAAGTGGAAGACATAAAAATGCAAAAGTAGAAAATTATATCAGCCCAATATATCATAACGCAGGGGACTGACGCGACCACAATACATCAAAGGTCGCGTGGCCTGACATCCTTCTGCCATCTAGCGGCCGGCGGTCGCGATTTGTCGCGCGCTTCCGCCGCCATTGTACGACTTAAAAAATGGCGGTCACACAACGGAGTTTAGATCTACGGGCACTGTCGTGGTAGTAACCCTTGCCTAGCGCTTAATGGCAGCACTCAGGGAGTGTTGTGACCATAGACTTCGCTGAGAGTGACAAAGGGGTTCGTTTTCGCACGAGTTTTGAGCGATTTACGGGTTAGAAATATTTTGCTCGAAAGACCATAAAGTTTTTTCTGTTAACTTATTAAACTCTGAAAGTAGTGCATGAACGGTGCGGGGATTTGAACCCAGACATCTGGGATAGAAAGCAAGTCCACCCTCCCTTGAGCTACGAGCCGTACAACGTTGCCCCAACACCCGATGATGGAACTTTTAAAATTAGAATATCTAAATATTTTGCATGCGTCAAAATGCTCGACGTCTCCCATTATTTACTCTATATTCCGGTACACCGCATTTGAGCTGCCCTCATCCATCAAGGTGGTGGAATTAACTGTCGGCGTGTTGACAGTTTCGTGCATATTTCGTGCATCGGTGCAGTCTGCACTCTTGGCAGATCATCTCCTTAGAGACTTGGGGTGAGTTTCATGATGATTTAGTTAGACATTATGCATGACTCAACAATAATAAAAAATGCGTACCGACTGATTTAAAAGCCATCTTAATGTAGGTACCCACCTGTTCATGTAAAAAATGCATAGGTATATCTGTTTGTTTCTTGATTTCTAATATTGGCACATGAAAAAAATATTTAAGTGGTTGCTTTTTTAAATTAATAGTTAGCTACATGGGTGCTTTTTTAAATTAATAGGTAGCTACATTTAACTCACAACTAAATCAACTAAGAAAGGCTTTGCCTTAAACGTCAGAAAATTGGCTTGTGCCATGTGCTTGCAGATTTATGTGAGGTTAAATTCGTGTGTGAAATAAAGTTAGACAAAACAAGTCCGCAAAACAATTCTATTACAAAGAATGCAGTGGATTACGCCGAAAGTAACGCAGTAAATCACCCATTTGACAAATTACCAGCGCAATGCCAACCCTTCGCCCCGCACTTTTTCCCCGCTCCGCCGTGGTGCGGCAAAAAATTCAAATGTCAAAACGACGAGCGGGAATTATGGCTTCAATTATTTCGCCTCCCGGCTATTTGAGGAGTGGGTGCGACGAGGTAACCACTGGGTAATGCTTCACATTAACGTCATCCAAATATTCGTACATTTGTTATATTTATGAAATCACTAATAACCGTCATTTGGATTTAGAATGTAAAAAACTTCATTAACACTTTCACTGACATTCCGTCGATAGGCAGTTACTTGTTCGAGTACGGTACGACGCCACGTCTGTGGACGGTGAAGTTAAGCAAGCTAAAACTGGCGAAGCGGTCGGGGGCGAGCGAGTTTGTATATATTACTATGGAGTCAGGTGATCTTGTGTCGTATTGCACTCACTCACTTTTAATTAGTGTTGTAGGAAACAAATCTAGAATGATTTCCCCGCATACCTCACACCTAATTAAATATTACATAGTTCAACGTTCAACTATGGCCGTAAGCTACCTATCCAGCTATAGAACTCACAGGTACAGTCAACCAAAGGTTAAAGGATACACTTCCGGTTAAACGTAAAAATGAATGGTGTTTAAATACAACCTCCGATTAATTTTTTTTAGGGTTTTGTTTACTCAGTATGTTCCTCAACTATGTTTGAATCTATACTCAACCCTATAATAGTTTCCAAAAGTCAAAGTACTTCGACTGTTCATCTTTTCATTCAACCGGATGTGTATCCTAAACTCTTTGTTTGACTGTACTTAAACCTGTTCGATGTGACAGTCCGCCGACAGGCGGCGTGTGAGTTTGTATGGAAATGTTTAGTGTCAAACCGTTAGTGATTTTTATTTAAACAAAATTTGTCTCCATCAATACTATTTACGAACTAATTTTAAAATGTATAATTAACTTCCATATAAGAAGGAAAGCGTATAACAGGAAAGGAAAATAAAGTTTGTGGTCACATAAAATACCTTCATGAAATTTAATCTCAAACCTAAAACACTCACAACATTTAATGGATAATAATCATACATAAGGAGTAAAGAGAGACGTTAGGATTTTAAGTATATAATAACGTAAAATAAATATAAATTACAATACTTTGAAACCCAATATATCAAATTTCATTAATTTTAGCCAAAGATCGCAATGTTTTTATGCTTAGACCATACAATTTCTCGCAGTTTTAAAATAATATCTACAAAAATATACAATTTTAAATATCGCAATCACGAAAACAGTGCATGTGATAGCGCATTCCAGTCAATATTCAGTCCATGGCACTGGTAGCTGAGCTCGCGGTTCCCCCCGACCTTGATTAAAAAATGTCTATGGTGACATTTTCGCAAGCGTTGCCCTTTTCGCATTATTATATTGCAACTTGTTTATTCAGATTTTGTTTTTATGTGGCACATTGTCACTGAACTAAACACTCATCCATTATTCAGTTATTGCTAAGGTACTGAACATCCGGCCAAGCGCGAGTCGAACTCACAAACAAGTGTTCCATCCCATTATACAAGATTTGACCCAAATAATAAATTTGTATTTGTTTTTTATTTTGATTTTGATTTGTTGCTATTGCAGCAACAGAAATACACACTCTGTGAAAATTTCAGCTGTCTACCTATTACGGTTCATGGGATACAGCCCTGTGACAGAAGGACGGACGGAGAGCGGAGGCTTAGTAATAGGGTTCCGTGTAGCACCCTTTGGGTTCGGAACCCTAAAAACATTGAACCGACTTCAAGCAACCTTGATTAGAAGGCGGTACAAAATCATAGGTGTCCATCATACATTTTCAGGTGTGCTTTTGTACCGCCTTCTACTCCAGGTTGCTTAGAGTATGTATAATGATTTTTAAAACTGTTATTTTTGTTCACTATTTTTAGGGTGGGACCCTTATATTCCGGGAGGTCACGACATTTTTGGGCACGATAAGGTAAATGGCTGAATTTGGATTCACATGTTAGAGACCAACCCTCTGATGCTAAATGTGTCGGTCTGCCTGCGCCAAGTGATTGCGTTATCTATATTGACTATATAAAATAGATGCTGGTATGTACCTGCTGATGAATGTACTTATTGTCTGGAAACAATTATACCTATTAATTATACAACAATAACCAGTCGGTTTTTTAATTAAATACTTTAATATACTAAAAGTTGTATCTGTAACCTAAATCGCCTATAACTAAGAAATGCAAACAAAGATTTATTCCGTTTTTGTATTGCTAAGCAAGTATGTACTGATACTTTGATGCTTGGTCATTTGCATCCATTTACCTTATCGTATATATTTTTTGTCACCAAAACTACTTTTTCAGTCATCTTATCTACGTAACGCAACCACTTGGAACAGGCAGACTGACAAATTAAGATTCAGAGGGTTAGTCTTTATCCCGTGAACCCAGTTTCAACCATTTACGCTATCGTTACCATTTTTGTCGCGACCTCCTAGTCTATTAGGAGTGCTATTCTTTCAACAAAATTATGAAAGGATCATGAGATATACACTACTAATAAGTACTAATATGAAAATCGATAGTGATAGAAGTGATTATTAAAAAAAAATCGGTGAAACCGCCAATGAATGAAACCGAAAACATGTAGACTTCTAGAACCTAAACTAAAAAACTAATGCAAATAATTAAAAAGCAAGGCTCTACATTTTGTTTGTATGGTAGTGCGGAGGTGGCAGCTCATAGCTCAGGGGGGCGCGGGGAATGACCTTCCGTGCTATAGGTCATAGGTACGATCCCCGCCCCGATCATGCTCTATCTATTTGTGATTTGGGTAGGTGCCTTTCGTCCTGTTCCATTGTTCGGCATCCATTTAAAACCTTTCCTAGGGTTCCTTTAGGGCAAGGTTTCTTAATCTGGGGTCCATGATCCCCTTAGGGTTCCTTGATATAAGTCCACTCATTCACTCTTTATTTCCACATCATCTCAAGCAAGATAATTATAAATAAGATACATGTTTCTATCGATAACATTTGGTTGTTAGAATTTTCGGCAGGGTAAAGGGAGTTTCTCTAACAAAAGGCGATGACACCAACTTAGGGGAGACGGCCTTAAATGCTATTTATTTCCATTTAGGTATGGTCCCTGCGCGCATGTCCACTGCTCCGCGCCACTTCCGGCACGCGACCGCACGCGCCGTCAACGGTTCGAGTCCCGGCGGGAATGCGTGCGGTCGGGGCCACTGGATGCTCCAGGTTCATGTGATAGTCGGAGATTTGGGGTCATGGACACGCAGTCGTTAAGGTCTCTGGGGGTAATTTCTTTTTCTATATTCCTAAAGGTGCAGTCGTTTACTTTCATGTATGTATGTATGGGATGGGGCGACCGCCGCGAATAGATCGCTACCCAAAACCCTACTATACTATATACGAAATAATATACCTACCTAAAATATGGTTTCACCCGTTCACGAACGCCGCTACGGTACATTTTACCAAAACGGGCCATATGATCGTTTTATTGCTATTTCGAAAACCCTCCGACCGGATCGAATAGGTTCTTGTCGATACTGTGGGGTTAGTCTAGTAATTCACATTTACCGATGATTCACCGTCGATTGTGACTATTGGCAATTTATTAGTCATGGAATGACAGCTATACATTCGTGTACACGGGCTGTTCCCTATTACTTCTCTGGCCTAAGATCACCAGATCAAGAACCTCCTGGAAGCCAACAGAAAAACCAAATTACCACCACCCCCTAAGAGCACTCAGCCTCGAATTGCATAATATCGTGGGTGTAACTTTATAATCGCATTTGAATGAGGTCTGGCTTAATGCAGCGCGGACAAGTCTTGCCACTCTATCCGAAGTCGGCACGTGTCGAGAACATTGCGTCGACAACGAAGCGGGGGAGAAATTATTTAGGGGAATTGGTGTTCATTTTAAAACGCATAGTACCTAAATAAAGTCTATCACCGTGCCCTTATCTTATTAATCCAATTAACCAATAGAAAGTTCAAATTTTAAGAAAAAAAACCGGCCAAGTGCGAGTCGGGCTCGCAAACGAAGGCTTCCGTACCATCGAACAAGATTTAACACAAAAAAATCACGTTTATTGTATGGGGACCCATTAATTCTTATGATTTATAAATGTTACCTATTTGTTGTTATAGCGGCAAAATAAATACACACTGTAAAAATTCAGCTGCCTATCTTTACGGTTCATGAGATACAGCCCTGTGACAGACGGACGGAAGGACGGACGGACGTACGGACGGACGGACGGACGGACGGACGCACGGACGGACGTACGGACGCACGGGCGGACGGACGGACGGACAGCGGAGGCTTAGTAATAGAGTTCCGTTGCCACCCTTTGGGTACTGAACCCTAAAAAGGTCCCAGAGAAGTTTGATTATTGCAGCAACTATGTAACTGGATTATGTAAGTCTAACACACCGTATCCCTGATGGAGTTAGTATCCATGACAGGGCTTTCTTTATGACCATAGCTAAATTGAACTGGATGGAAACACTGATAAGTTTTCATGGCCGTTTCGAAAATATTTTCATCCAGTGCGATGGTACCAACCCGGGCGGGCTCCACCATTTACTTATTGGGGTAAGGGGATCTACAGTTTTAGATGAATTGTAAAACCATGGAACAGCTCGCATTCGTAACGACGGACATACAAGTTAATATATACCATCGTTTACATTGTGGTACCTGTTTATGTAAGTTAATTAATTAATTTTCATAAGGTTCTCTCTTATTTCTTCTTCAGAAGAAAAAAAGGAAGATTCATCCGATTTTAATTTTAAGATTATAATCAACCAGAGATTGTGTACTTCACGCTTAGGAATTAAGATTGGTCCATAGATACGAGAAAACACCAAATTCATACATATCCCCTAAAATCCATAATTCATTCCGTAAGCAACAATTCATGACACATATCAGTTTATTTTGCAATAACTATGCCGCCTCTAACATGGTGCCTATCGGAGTAGGCCAGTCCCCACAAAAAGCACCCGTTGCCGGGCACAGACACCGCCTTTCTCAACCTTTCAATATTTTTGGGAATGAGGTGACCTTTTATATAATATTAAAACAATTTGGGTACTAGTGTCATATGTGAAAAGCGGTTAAATGACGTCAAAGCATCCTGCAAACATGTCTATCTTATCGCTTCACATCTGTATCGCCTTATTAGTTCCGTACTTGACACCCACTTCAGATAAGGATGCGGTGAGGACCACCGGATTGCTTATTAATGGCAACACCATATCAGACAGGCCACTGTTTTGATAACGACGAAATTGGTCGTGTAATCCATATTTAGTGATAACTTCGACGAGTGAATGATAATCAGAGCTTCTGACGTTATGCGATGGGGAGGGGTGTTGTTATCAAGGAATATCAAACCAAAACAACTGTTATAGATATAGAACAAAATTTAGACGTAGGGACGTTTGTCAACTTTTATATCTTAGTGGCGCAATGACTCGGCGATCGATTATCCAGGTTACGCAACAAATGATAGCGGTTGGACTCCTGATTGGTGACCGTTCAACGGTCGAGGCTGGCCGTAGTTCGGATTGCACGTAAACTGCATACCCACTAGGTGAAGGGTTATTCTAGCTCGGGTTGGTTCCATCCCATTGAATAAACCATGGTCGAAGCAGCAATTAAACTTGTCCTTGTTTCCTAATTCCCATGTGGTTGGAACTTGACGTTGGACTAATATCATGACTGTACGAGTAGATGTTGTTTTAGCCATCCACTTCCAGTTGTATAAAAATGGAAGGGCCCAGCATTGCACCTAGCTCACACATGGACTGTAAGACTGTAATGTCATGACAGGTGTCATCCATGTCAATTTTACACAAAGAAACCGTTTGACAGACGTCATCGGTCATGGACGTTGGTCATTACAGAACCGTATTCCGAAAAATAAAGCTAGAGATGTTATCTTCAATTGTCTGACCATTGAATACCCATAAATTTATTTCCAGCTAGGATCGCAAACACTTCCCTAGTCGTTCAAGCAAAGCGATCTAACCAAACTTCTTTTATACCCAGTAAACCTTTCAGTCATCATGATTCAACAATGTTTAATTCAAAAACGAACGCTACACTAAAAGAATAAGACTCAATTTTGTATGCCATCAATTCAGCGAATATCGACTCGGCTAAGGGGTTGCGAGGCTCCACCGGAAGTGCGAGAAATAGAGATGGCGGCGGCGGATGTGAAGACACGTGCTGCCTCGCGCCGGATTTCCTCCGAGCGCGCATCTAGAATTATTGCCAGACGAAAATAATAATAATCACATAAACAGACTCCTTTATGTCCTCGTGGGACAGTCGCGAGCGGGAAAGTGAGGTTACGTTTGGCAAAAATGGCGAAGGGAACGCGCCATTGGCGGTAAATCACTTTACTTTGGTAGCTATTTTTAAAATGAATCATTTCTTGCACAGAAGAGAAAAGGAAGCAGAAGTGTCATCGATGTGTCTCGCGACGTGTAGCTGTTTGGACGAATTGTACATGACAAACATTTAACAGCACGCGAATGTGCCTCCTCCAATACGTCTGCGACTATGTTTGCGTATGACAACGACGCTTAAGTTGAGTTGGTAGTTTTTGAAAATTGGAGATAGCTGGTTTCATAGTTCCTTCCTTTTTTGATGGTTGAAGATAAATATTTCTTATATGGTATTGAAACAATAATTAACAGCAAAAATCAAAGGCTAACCCAGATATCCAAGATGGAAGTTTAGCAGGCCGACATCAATATAAAACAGTCAAATTTGATTAAGTTCTTACATTATTTTTGGAAAACCAAGTGTCGATATTCCGGCACACAATGACGTCTAGATAGTTTTATGGTTGGTGAAAAAATATGATAAATCATTTTACTATAAGAAAACCACAATTGAAAGACCAATGACAAAAAAAGCAAAATCATACAGAGCAATTAATTGAAAGTATATATAATAATTCGTAATACTTGGTTTTAAAAATAAATAATACAATAAACTATATTTGTTTTATTTAACTGGACATGGACATAGAGTTGAAGAAATAACCGGATAACGGATGGAACTAAAAAAGTGTCGACACATAAATTGTGCCGCCGGAGGAATTTGGCCTTTGTTTCGGCATATATTCTTTAGTTTCGGCTCTCGCTGAATAAATGATTACGAATGAAGAATGAAGTAACGACCATCTGGTTTAATGAAAAATAATTCTTATCTTTATCAGTTTACCTATCAATTTGGACGACTTCAAATTGGATTATTCTCCGTTTTCATCACTGCGCTACAAATGTGTGCGGCGATATATTTTATAAATAAATAAATAAATACATTCTTCACCTCCATGGACATGGATGGTTGATACCAAATTGACCGCCAGTTATAAGCCTAACACACCACATGGGAACTGGGTTCCATGACAGGACCATCCTTATATTGCTAGGCTACATTGAACTGGATGGAAAAAAATATATACCTACTGTATAGAATGTACATATACATATATCAAAAACAAAAATATCAAATGGTACAATATCAAGCGGAAAATATTGGTTTTGGGACTATTCTCCTTATTTTTAAAAAAAACGAAGTAGCAGTAACAGCACACAATCCTGTTAGTAGCGCCGCTGATTAGACCATATCCGCAAAGCTCAAAGAGGAGCTAGGAGGCGTCAACAAAAGTCACTCACCTATTAATGCTAGAGACGGAGGGGACGTTGTCTTGCGAGCAGATCCCCTCGCTGAGCAGCCGATCCCGGATCTCCCACGCGAACATGGTGGGGTTCTCTCGCTTGTAGGCGGCGATGGCGTCCACCACGGGCGGCGTCGCCACCTTCGGCTTGGAGCCCCCTATGACTCCCGCCTTGAAGCTGCCGGTCTCGTAATACCTGGATGGGACAGACGGATCTATGAGTTGCAGCCATAGTAGGGTTGTCGAGCTTGCACCCATGTTGTAGATACTCGGAAAGGCACTAGCCGGTTAGACGGGTCCATACACTGGCGGTGCAAAGAAACGAATCCGAGAAATGGTGGATGCTCGAGGATCATTGAGTTAGGTTTTACATAGTCATTCTCGAGCTTGCACTCTCACTAGCCGGTTAGACAGGTCCATACTCTGGTGGTGCAACAAAGAAACGCATTCGAAAAATTGTAGATGCTCTAAAGCCTAATGTGTGTATGCTATTAATGGTGCTTTTTAATGCGCGTCGTGTGGCGTATGACAGGACCTAAAATAAAACTTGGCCAACAACGCCCATGTCCCTTCGAACCTTCGCGGGGCCTGTGAAAACTATACCGGCAGGACAGGTTCTTGTTGTATTTTGGGGAATATACCTATGCTTGATTCTCTGCGGCCAGTGCTCCGGATGTAGGTTGGAAGGAAAGGGAATAATGGATGCAAGTTCTCCGGAGCAGCATCCATGGTGGCTGTTGAAAATTATGACTTAACACATAGCCCCTAATTCAATACGGCCATGTTAATTTGGTCGGACTAAAATCTGATGAAAATTATATTTATGTTCAACTCGAAACTTATATAGCAATAAAACTAACTGAACTTACAAATAAATAAGCATGTTTACTGGATCACCATACAGCAATGGATCCATAATTTTGAAAACCGCTCAAATCAAAACCGTAACAACCCTTAAAAAAGCAAAACTTATTGAACATGAGACCAAAGCCACGAATGAAAATAGGCCGATCATAAAAAAAATATTTTGAAAGATTCCGTTGCCATGTAAGTTATTTATGAGTAATCGAAATATGAATGATTAAAGGTTTCCCCCGCAATATATAAATTAACAGAATAATTTGAACATAAAAGCCAAATTTTCTAGCACAACTCCACAATGTGCTACCATCCCCAAATCGACCATAAACAATCGTCCACTTTGCGAAATCAGCAAAAAAATACATGGGTGTTCCGGCGCAAAATCACTCCGACTCACAAGGGAAGGGTACGAGGAAAGGGTAGAAACCCCCAAGGGGGTTGACATTAGGCTCGAGCGTTCTTACTGAATTAAATTTTGAGTCGATACAATAAAATAATAGAAGGTATTATGGCAATTTAATTATAAGGAATGGTCACCCTAGTTTATTGCGCGTGTTCAGGGGTTGATAAACTTTATTTCACATTCATCAAAATCTTGTTTTTGTAAAAGAGTGATAGAGAAAAAGTTTGGAAGTGGTCGAACGAATATGGCTATGATAATGATAGGCTGTGAAAAATAAGGGCGTTTTTATACATAATTTATATTAAATTAGCTGAGATTGAACTACCTAGTACTCGATGGCAGTGCTACCTAACGGGTCCAATTGTGAATTTAAATTATCCAGGGGGTCCCTAGAGTTAAATAAACACAAACATGACATCAAAATCGGTTCAGCCGTTCAGGACGAGTTCAGTAACATACATATGTACAGACCAATGTTATAAAAAGAAAAGATAATATGGCTTCCATATTTCTTAAGGAATCCTTTAGATTTTTCCATAATTAATTTAAACTAAAATACAATTAATTAATTAAATAAATGCTTGTATTGCATCGGTATTCGTATGTCAAAGGATTTTTTTCTTTTTTCATTCTATTTTATTTAATATGTTCTTCACGAGTTTTAATTTGATTTTGTTATATTGTAATAAATTCCTATACATATTTTTGAATTCGTTAAGTTGTTTTTTTGTTTTTCTATATTTTGTTGACTTCTCAGACTCTTGTAATTCAAATAAAATGTTAGCATTTCAATCTAAAAAATCTGTTTATTCGTTTCCTAGTTTATAAGGATAAGGAAGTTCTTAATAAAGATGAAATTTTAAAATATGTGCATATTTTTCACAAAAAAGGAAATTTAGCAGATTCTGATGGTTGTCGAGACCTGGTGCGCATGTGTCTCTGCGAATTGAATTATTACGAGTGTCGTCGGCGCGCACTCCCTCGGGACCTGGCCCACACTCTACAAGGGAACAACGCTATTCTATCGATGCATCTAGAAAGTCTTTTACACTAGTATTTTTTCTACGGCATACCTTTACTGCTTACCCTTAGGGCGTTTACAGAACTTCGAAGTTACGTAAAAACGTCAAATCCGATGCAAGTTTTACTACTTATTCTGTGGTTTTATTTCTTCAATCTGTCAAAATCAAACTCGGACTACTAATTTGTTATGAAAAATCGGAGTCGGCGTAAACGGCAACGTCAACTTATGTATTTACGGCGACGATACTTTAGCTGTAAAAAAAAAATCAGGCTAGCATATGTTAGTTCGTTTAGCGCCCACTGCGCCTTAGATGAAAAACTAAGCACTGCGCGCGATCTTCAATTGTCTATACATTAGAAAACGCCGGTCGGTCTGTGTCGCGTAAACGCCAATTTAGGTGAGACGTCGGACTAGGGTTTCCGATTCACATATGATACATACGGAATGTTTTAACGAATTTAAAACGCAAGGTTCCTTAGTAAACATAATTTATAAATAAACCGAATAAATATGCTAAACATATTTTGTGCATATCGTCCCAAAGCTACAAGATGATTTGATATTTCTTGCAAAAAACGGTATATTTCTAGTGCAAATGAAAAATAGTATGTCCAACTATATTATGATTTTATCTTGGTTTCCATTTCTAAATAGTTAACAAAATGAGACATCAATGACTTCATGGTTTTACCATAGTATACTTATTTTTCCTGGCAACCTCTAGTCCTAGTTTTGCATACAACCTTCAGGTAGCTAAACAATGTGAGTACGGCTAGATCTAGGATAAAAAAGAAAGGAGCCAGCCCACCCAGGTTTGTGTAGGTGGTGCCGAACGCATTTCAGCAGTACATTCGCGCGTGGTGGTAATGGTTGGACTGTGTGTGTCATACTTATCACAGAAAAGGAAGTAGAAATGACATACGATCGTTACTTGCGACGCAACTGCATGGACAAATTGTGCATATAGTCGTATTGAAAGCCGGTCGCGCGTAGAATCCCAACACGTCCAAATACGTCCACCGCGCGTGAATGTGCTCCTGAAATGCGTTAGTCAGTTTCGACCCGCACAATCCAATACGTCGATATGATTACGTTGGGTTCGTAGTTTTAGAATATTGTAGCAAAGAGTAGAGCATATTTTTTAATGTAACTAGATAAGGATAGCTAAAACCATGTCATTATATTAGCCAAACACACCACATGAGAACTAGGTGCCATGCCAAGACCTTCCTTATATTCAAATGAAATGAAATGAAAACAATCTTTAATTGCAAGCCAATATGGTTCATGAGGCATTCTTAAACATTCAACTACTCTAATTAACTTCGGCCACATTGAAGTGGATGGAAAACATGGACAATTTTCATTGCCGTTTCGACCACCATCGTTCATTCAATGTGATGGTACCAACCTGGGCGGGATTAACCCTTCAACCTAGTAAGGCAAGGAAGGGGATCTGCCGCGCTCAGAGTTGCTTCATCGAGCTTATCGAACCGCAAGGCGTCGCGCCACTTGGTACCGAAGCTGACAACGATGACACATCTTCTCTCTGTTTTGTTCCGTCGATTATATCAACGACATGTCCATTCGCTTCTTCTTCCTTCTCTCTTCCGTGGGCTCGTTACATTCTAGTGAGAGCAATAATCGCTTTTCTACAACTACCCTCCCGCGCTCCCCGCACACTCCCGCATCCACCCTCCGGGGGGTAGACGGAATAATTGACTTATCACGGTCCGGGCGGGGGTTGGAGGGTCGGAGTAAATAGCTTAGCGTTAAGTGCCTAATACTGGGCTTAGGCACAAGTGAACACATTGCGGTTGCTCTCTTCGCTACTGGCGCGTTATTCGATTACTTGGGAAAACATGTTTTGTTTCGTGATACACTGCAAAAATGACATGCAACGCAAAATGGCGGTCGTATGACTGTATTTAAAGATCACCGCATGGAAAGCACGGTAATATATCGATTAGCGACGCGTCAAAACTGGGACATTACCGTGGAAAATTAAATCACTCGGTGAACGAAAATTCAGTCATTAAATATGACGTTTAGTTGCATTTTGTAACAAATTAAGTTTTATTCAGCAAAGTGAACTGAAATTACCAGTTAGCATGGTTTTCATTACTCACTTGCCTGTTCGCCCGGCGAGCGAATTTACTGTAGTAATCGCCCTTGCCTGAGGCCATATGTAAGAGTCTAGTCTGTCCGGAAAGGTAAAAGATAATATAGATATAGATATATTATCTTTAATCTTCGTCGATCTTTATTGTAGATATATAAGATACAATTACCGTATTTGTTGCCGGCAACACTGCCACGATATTACAGTTCGACAGTGACAATGACAGCTGCTTTTTCATGTCAATGATGGTGCATTTCGCTCTTTTTTTCTAATTATCAAGATAAAATAATATTAAATACATAAATTAATATAATATTAAATATCCTTTTCTTGTGCAACATATGGCCCTATACCATAACAGCAACAAAATAAGTTTGATATTTACCGGTTGACTGAATTGGGTTGCCAAATAAAAATGAAAATTCTAATTCCTTTTCCGGTTCAGGTTCTCTTCCCGCATAGACTCTAGCGTATTTTTTTTTCGGAAAGAAGCGAACAACGCCAACGATTAGTTTTTTTTAAGGAATCTGACATGGATGGCAACACAACTACTGTCATGATATTAGCCCATTAGACTACATTTCCGAAATAATTAGATGACATGCCAGGACCTTCCTTTATGAGCTCGGCTACATTAAATTGGATGGAAAATATGGACACTTTTTGATTGCCGCTTCATCCATAGTTTTATTAGGAGTGTTATCATAAGGACGAAAATAAACTCAGACTCGCACATTTTCGTTCGTCTATCATCTATATTTAATAAGTAAATTGACTGATAAATCCAGCCAACTGGGGATCAGATTTGAAACCCTTTTTTTCTGTATTTGTGGATACAATCTTTATGGTGCCTACAACAGAAGAATATATTGCCTGGTATTCTTTTTTACATTTGGGATAGCTGTTAGTCGCGAGTCAATAAATTATTTATTCGTGGTGTATTCTGTATGGAGTATTGAGATGTATAAACTAAAAATTTACCCAGAGTAACATTTAGGGCATTTTTAGAAATAATTTACTAAAATGAAGACGGACATGTTAGGAATTTATAATTTGAAAACGCCCTATCAAATTTATGTACTTATCTTTTTGAAACTACTTAAGTATAATATAGACGTAATCATATCACGGTTCCGTATGGCCACGAATGTTTTAATAAGCAAATCCACAATCATGATAACATCATCACTTGCAAACACGACTGTTCCACCGACCACTCGAAGCAATAGGGATGTGGTTATGAAGTAAAAAAAATTAAACAAGCATCGATTTTTCAATTGTGTAAGGAATCAGGAAATTTGTTTTTTTACAAGTCAAATGATAACCATGTGTAAACTGTAGTCTAATAGGGGGAGAGGGAGGGTTGCCCGATTCACTAAAAAAAATATTTTTTCAGAATACCCAAGCTTAAACTATTCCATTTAAATATAATATAATAGCTAAAACTATGCTTGACAACAAATCTTCATACATTTCTAAAAGGTAATGTGAACGCAATTGAAGTGTTTGTAATATAAATTTGTTTTAAAGCATTGCAGCAATACTTTAGGTGTGGGATTTCCGCCAAATGTCAATTTGCAAGATTTGGGTTGATGCATATAGCTAGAATTAGATGTTTTCAAAGTTCAAAATTTCGCATCAACTTTAATTACTACGGTTCCCAACTAGGTTAAAAAAAGACACAGAATATCGACAGAAAGCGCCATTTCTAGATTTAACTAACCTTTTCTAATTACCTTCATCAACTTTAATTACTACATTAACTAGTAACAGGCTCGGTAGGTTTACAACAAATCGACACACATTATCGACAAAGCCATCGAAGTTTATCGATACCCGACATTCGGCATCCCTATACCCCAGATAACAGCATTATTAGAGTGCGCGGGGTTCTGGGAGTGATCCGCCTCTCGGAGCCCCTGTTTATTGCGAGCGCGCCGAGTGGGGGCGGCGGATTACGCGCTATCTGATGTAGCAATATGTCGGCTTCGTTGATGCGAACGGCGCGGCGGTGGTGTGAACGATGCTCTTTCGTGGGTGTTGAAACGTTTTCAGAGTTTCTAGATAAAGTAAAAAATACCCTATTCCGATTTAAGAGTGCATAGGATAAAGTGTGATTTTCCGTTCCATTTAGCTCGTTTATAATATTGTTTATTACGGTATGTTTTCAGCTTCATTAAAACTATTTTAACCTTGGGTGCACAAACATAATATTGGGATTGTCTTGTTTATGTTGCGTTATTTCGAATACACAATGGCTGGAGTGCACGATATCTGATTACTATTATTGTTATTATAGAGCTATATTTTTCCTTTTTATTCAGGTGAAATAAATAAGGACGAATGTATTTCAATTTTAGATTGTGCAAGAATCGTCCAGAAACTAACAATAAATACAGAAAATATCTAACTTTTCATAGACACTCTATTTCAAACAAAACGAGTTGGGTATTTTAGGTAAGGAGTTTTTTTATTAATGTAACTGGACATGGATACCTAATACTACACCTACTGTCATTACACAACTACATTGAACCGGATCCAAAAACACAGGCATTTTTATTACCTCTCGAACTCGTTCAATGCTATGGTACTAACCCGAGCAGGAATACCCTACCACCTAGAAACGATTATCTTAGTCGCCTCTTAGGAATGCACGGGAACAAATACAGTGGCACCACTCGTATTCTACTCTACTCGTATTTAGGTTCCGGAACACACACATAGTAAAAATATCATCTTGACCCGGTAAAGAATGTGCTTGCCTACTCGTGCATAGACGATTGCAGATGGGTTCCGTCCCATCCCTTTCTAGGTGTCACGGCGGCGCCATGTGTTGTGCGTTATATTTACCTAAAAATCCATAACCTTAGCACAATATTCTCTGTCCCTATGCGTTTCAACTGAACAGAGCAAGTAGGCTGCCACCCGACAAGAAGCCCGTGTGTGTCTGTGTGTACATTAGCCTAGTCACCGCCGGGAGTAGAAAGCGTGACGATCCGTATGTAACACTGCCGGCTGTCTGTGGAGCGCCGCGCCGACATATCCTACTCTCTAGAAAAAAATGATTTATACTCGATTAGAAAATTATTCGGTGTCCTAGTTTTCAGGAAGGTTAGGTCTTGAGCGGCTCGTAGTTGAGTGGCGCAGGGACTTGCCTTGCATTCCAGAGGTCTGCTTTCGAATCCCCCCCCCCCATTCATAAACCATTTTCTTTCTCTTTTCGAGTTGGATAAACGCAATTTCTTTAGGAATGCGAGCTGCTCCATGGTTCGGAATCCATGTGAAATTGTAGGTCCCCTTCGCCTACTAGATTGTAGGCTTAAGCCATCCCTACCATGCCGGGTATGCGAGTTGATGACTCCCCTTTAACGTTTATGCTAACCGCAACATAGTCGCAGACGTAATGGAGTGTTTGTGTGGATAAGAACACATCCGAAGTATATTCGAGCGCAGTGGTGGCATACGACGCGCGTCCAGTTTCCTATACGTTTCTATGCACGATTTGTCCATGCAGCGGTATCTCGAGTAATACCATTATGACACTTCTCCTTTTATTTTCTGTGTGTTCAATCAGTACCGTCATTTACTTTCATACCGTTATACTTAGGCTCAAGGAAACATATAAAAGGCCGTATCTGAATTAATCTTGATTTTTATAGTATATTATAAAATATTTATTGTTCGCATAGTCAGTTTTCGGACCAATCCGTTTACCAACAGCTCTGTACTGTATGCCA
Organism: Incurvaria masculella; assembly: GCA_946894095.1. Classification (NCBI taxonomy): domain Eukaryota; kingdom Metazoa; phylum Arthropoda; class Insecta; order Lepidoptera; family Incurvariidae; genus Incurvaria; species Incurvaria masculella. The sequence continues at coordinate 19,003,586 of OX335642.1, forward strand.
GAAATTGTAAGATGTATGCATGTTTATTGTTGTAAATGCGAATTATCTATGCCTTATAATAAGAAAATAAGACCTGTCTGAGTGTAGCTTGTGTACCAATTTGACAAATACAAATACAATACAATACTCAAAATGATAATAAAAATAATCTTTCTATTTATTTTAAGTTCCGATTGAAGACCATCGAGAATAATTTGACATTAGTCAACGCTCTAACAACCCGTATTCGGTTCCCGGGAGCCAGAATTGTCACCCGCGGTGACGGCCGCTCCGGGCTCCCACCAAGTCGGATATGAGTCAGCGGTTCCGCAGTCCCACCTGCCGGCGGACATTCGTCTCGGTAGCGTCCGTCCGTCTGTCCGCGCTCCGGGAGACGATTAGACGCGGTGCAGAGTGCCACCTCGTAGTACTACGTACGGATAAAAGAGCATTTCCTCGTTTTTTTTATGTTTCTGGACATAATACCACACCTACATGCAACACACCCAATGGGAACTAGGTGCCATGCCAGAACCTTCCTTTTATTCCACATCTACACTGAACTGCTTGAACAACGCGGATAACTTTAATTGACGCTTCGCCCATCGTTCATTTAATGCGAGGGTACCAGCATGGGCGGGATTAACCCTTCCCCTCGTAAGTAAGGAAGGGAAGATCCTAGAGGTTTTTGAATGGAATTGGGGATTTATGTTTTTTTTTTGGATATGCATAGCTAATACCACAACCACTGTCAATATATTAGCCTAATGCACCGAACCTCCGAAGAAATAAGGTGTCATTCCTATGAGTACGGCAACATTGAATTGTATGGAAAAAAACTCGAGAGAAGACTTTTTTTTCGTTAGTTTTATCACTGAACTTGGAGAAAATTATGACATTCCACGGTTATTGGTGACAATTCAGACACTTCTTACTTTGACTGCTTTGGAATTCTATCTTGATCGAAATATTAGGCCAAGTATGATGAGAGGTAGGTACTATTGATTTTTTTTATTTTGACTGATTGCTCTGCCTACCCAGGTTAACGAAATTATTGGCTGTTTATAGTAAGAGTGTTTGTATTTTTTTTCTTGTGAAAGATATGTTATGGCGAACTCGACAGGAATAGCAACGTCCCCCTCTATCCACAACAGTATTGGGATTATTGGCGTAATAGTAGTGTGTGTATATTTATATAATCAAATAATTTTAAAGAAAATTATGTTCGGATACGACAAGCATGGTAGTTTGTAAGAAACGGCTTACTCACTGTCTGTCGATGATGTTGCGTGACATTTCAAGCATAATATGAGTGTTGACCACGGTAATCTCAAATCATACACAGGCATCTTGTTTTTTTATTCAGGTAATGTTAACAATTATAACTGCCTACTCTAGCCACAAACGAAGCCACAAAATACAGACCAAACTTTGGCGAACAAAACATGTTGTGATTTTTATGATTATATACACGAGTGATAAATGCGTTGTATCGCATTTAGATTCCATTCGCCCGCCCTCAATAGAAGCGACATACACACTAATAGAACTGGGAATATGGAAATGACAATCGCCCTTACACTGGGCCAACGCTTGCATCCGTTTGGTCGTTACATGAAGTACTTAATCCGGATGAAGTAAGATTAAGTCTGCTCAGCCCTGCTTACGTTTGGTTTCACCACTTCCAGCTACAAAAATCCCAAAGTTACCTTTCGGTTACATCCATGTAAAACTGTAGGTCCCCTTCCCCTACTAGGTGGTAGGGTTTAAGCCCGCCCGGTTGGTACCACCGCATTGGATGAAAAGATGGTCGAAGCGGCAATGAAAAATTGTCCGTGTTTTCCATCCAGTTTAATGTAGCCGTGCTCATAAAGGGAAGGTCCTGGCATGGCACCTAATTCCTTCGGTAATGTGGTGTATTGGGCTAATATCATAACGGTAGTTGTGTGGTATTAGCCATCCATGTCAGGTCGCATAAAAAAACATCGTACAAATATGCAATGTAACCTATCGAATTTCAGGTAGTTGGAGGTGGTGAAAATGCGGGTTAAAGAATCAAACGGCTTGAAGGAAACCGTTTTCCGAGATCAAGTAAAGTGTCTTGCAGAATTTTTCACAATGCTAGAGTTTCGTGCGATCGATATCGGCTAGGTTATTGGAGCAAAAATCCAACTTATTGCAAAGGGCGAAATAAGGCTAGTAGGTCCCACTTGCTTTCCTCGCCAGAGATACGTGCATTTCGTCTCGAATTCGAGGTATTCCATAGTTCGAAATCCATGTAAAACTGATCTATAGTTTTCCTCAAGTAGAAATTGTCCGTGTTTTCCATCTAGTTCAGTGTAGCCCTGCTCATAAAGGAAAGTTCCTGAAATAATCCATGCCTAAGACTAGAAAAGGTTGATGCGAGAAGTTAACATTTGTAACAAATTAATTTTCATTCACTCTTTATGACGTCTCCGAATCACTGTATTCTCTATGGCCTTGTCCAGCGCCAACTTGTCCCGAGGGTCAGAAGAGAGCAGCATTCAATTTAAAATAACAAAGCCATCATTGTGAACGTGGTCCTGCCCCCTCTCCCCGCCTCTTGCAGAGGGGCCACACATTTCGGACTGGTTAGGTGGTATCTATAACTTTCAGTCATTCTGTTTAAATGCGAAATTAATGGCGACTGGCACAAAATTTGACTTTCTGCATACAAGTTTTTCTTGTACCGAATTTTTCTTAGTCGATTGAGTTAAACAAGGAAAATGTTAACGTAACAACGAGTTGAACCACAGTCCGTATTAATATTTGGAAAGATTGCTCATTTCAGATCTATCAAAATACTTTACTTGTAAAATGGTTCCGATTTGTCGCTTAAGATGAACATACATATATGTGTGTACGCGATTATTTATGCATTAGTATAAACATTTAACTGATTGTTCTATAAATTTACTTCTCAATTTCCATGATCAAATATTGCCTGTGACCAAAAAACTTTGCTCCCAAAAATTAATTAGTTTCCGCCCCAAAATGGAATGGTTTGCTGCGCATTTAAACGCTTAATTTTTTTAAAATTCTTTTAAGCGAAAAAAATAATGTAAATCGAGTCATGAGTAATACTCGTAAATAAAAAATAATTAACAAAAAAATAACCGACTTCAAAGAAAAAGCATTAAAAAGTAAAAAAGAATTGCCATTTTTGTAGTTACGATTTTTGTTATTTTTTGAGTCGGCGTCAGCCGGGCACGCGCTGCGCCAATCAAGAGAACCTTGGCTACCTTGGCTGACACCGACTCAAAAAATAACAAAAATCGTAACTACAAAAATGGCAATTATTTTTTTACTTTTTAATGCTTTTTCTTTGAAGTCGGTTATTTTTTTTGTTTAATTTTTTTTTGTTTATTTTTAGTGAATCTGAAGTACACTTGCTAATTTGTTCCAATAAAAAAAGAATCACCGAAATAGGTTGGCGTTATATTGAGTTATTCGTCCATTTGTCGCGCACATCTTAATACTTTAAGACTTATATAATTTTCTCATGGATATCATTGTCACAACCTAACCAAATTAAAATGGGCCCACTTGAGAAGCACTAGCTTGCTTTCATTTAAAAAAATAATCATGAAAATCGGTTCAACCAGGCAAAAGTTATGAGGTAACAAACATAAAAAAAACATACAGACGAATGGATAACCTCCTCCTTTTTTGAAGTCGGTTAAAAACAGTGTGAAATCGAAGAAATTTGAATTTTAGTGCTGACACTAACTAAGCTGACTTATCATTGATTGGATATAACTTGAACTGTTTGAGCGTTAATAATGCAATTATTAAATAAATTGAGAAAAAGTGAAACCAAGTTAAAAAAAAATAATTAACAGTAAAAACTAGTTTCGAGAAGAATTTAACCGAACCACACCTAACTTAACCTAGCCTAACCTTCACTACATCAAACTCCAGGTTTTTGAGTAACAGTATTAGATTAGCTTAGAAAGCTAGTATTGGACAATTTGTGTTGTCATATGTCAATATAGTTTGTTTGCAAATATTGTAAATATCATAAGTTGTATACATGAAAATGATGGTTGGTTTTCTGTCTCATATATTATGTCCTTTTTGTAACTTTTTTTAAAACACTATTGTATCTTTTATTAGTCTATAATGTCTATTATTATTTTTGTATTTTTTTTAACGCCTTTTTTTTGTTATCTGTCTGTGTTTACTTGGAATTCGCAGTGGAGGCAAGTTGAATGTTTATTGTTTTGTGCTTTTTGTAATTGTTATGTGTTTATATGATTTCGCCATATAAATAATAATTCCGCAGAAGAAATTCGAAAATATTAGCCTGTTTACCAAATCCACGAGTGCCGTGGTTTTCCGTTTGTTTGAATGCCAAAGTACGAACTTGATAGCGTACAGCAGGCGGTTCTTTGCAGCGAGCCGTGAAATGTATGTGCGGTACTTTGATTTCATTAATTGGGAAAAAAGGCTGACTACCAACACCGTTACGAGCAGCGAGCATGGAAGGACGGACGTAGAAACGCGGGGCGGCGTAGCCATTTTTACATACACTAGTGCCAGTGTCGGCGAGTGAGTTCGATACGAATTCGCTTACTACTTTTTTTCTCGAGTTCCAACGACACGTACAAAAGAACTTCACAGGATGGTATTTGGTGCCCTGATCATTTAATGTTACTCATGCCGACTTCGTAAGCGAACTAGCTACAGTTAGACGTTTTCCACTAACTCGTGGCTACGCTGCGCCATACAAATGAGTTGCTATCGCTTCTCCCATTCTTCTACGCTCGCTATGCTTTCGGGAGAAACACATTTTATGAGTTTTTTTTATCAGTATTGAGATGAAAAAAAAATTACCTAACCTTAATTCTACTTATGACAACATAACATATAACCCCGCTACTCTGAGGTGAAAATCAGCTATGATAGAGAGCACACCTCTTTTTTTTCTACAGATATGAGATTCGATTACGCGTGCGTTGCCTTTACGTAATAACGCTAGGCTAATGGTCACGTAATTTTAGGCGAAATTGCACACAATACGTTATTTTTTGTTTTGACGTTCGGTCCTAATTCACTCACGTCCTCACTTTAAAAAAAATGGGAATTAAAAAGAGTAAGAAACTAAGAACCCAACGAGAATTGAAAAAAGTTATTTTAATTATTTATATTATATTATATAATTATATTTACCTTTATAACAAAGAAACCTGTTCATCCCTAAATTGGTTGGAATTTCTATGTATCTGTTTCGTTTATCATCGATCTCTTACTGTGGGCTTACTCGAACGTGGATGAATGGTTTTGGTTTTTTTTTCAATACTTATTCAACTCGAAAAACAATATCAAAACATGTAGACTAACATACAATATATTGTCTAGACAAATATGATGACAGAAATTTATATTTACAATTTATTCTGTATGTTTGCGTGTCACTGTACTCCTGCTAAAACGGCTGGACCGATTTTGATTAAATGTTTTGTGTATGTTTAATTGGGGGACGGTTTAGATTCAAATTGACCTCAGCTCGTATATCTAAAAAAATACTAGCATAAAATGATGATCGGTAATAAAAAAAACTATATAGGAAGGTAATTTTTACGGGCCCCATGTTAAAACAGTGTGCGAGGTGCCACACAGGTAAAAGTATGTGGAGAAGGCGTTGTGTAGGTGTGCGTGGTGTGTAGGTGTGGTCACGGTGTTGGTCGCGGACGGCGCGTGCGCACGTAGGTACCTGGCATGGCGGCTGTCTCGCTACAACTAGCGGAAGTCGCGAGCTGTTTCTTTGTCCTCTTGTGCTTTACTTGTGTTATGGTTCCGTCACTGGATCTAGGAAGGAGTTTGATTATTTTTTCAACGTCGAAGTCAGGGAGTAATACACGTTATTTAATTGATGGAACATTTGGGTAGGTGATTGACAACATCGCGCGGAACCCATTTGGTGGTGTTAAGTTTTTTATCAATAACTAAAAACAGACGAGCAAGATTTTCGAAGACCTTCTCATAATACTGTAAAATGTAGATGTGGAGATAATGTGAGATTGTATGATAGATTACTTGCATTAATGAGAGATGCATTTTAAAATAAAATTAAATCAGTTTTTAATGGTAAAATGTTATAAAATAGAAGTGAAAGTATCTCCAATAAATCTCTCTTTGCGATTTAATATCATAGACAGGTAACTGTATACCATACATTATTTTAGGACTCTTTTGATATTAATATTACGCTGGTAGTATTATTCTATTATTGATAAACATTAACCCTGTTACTAATACACCCAGATCATCATCTGAATAGATTAACAATATTTTGTCCTTTGCATTGACATGCAGTTTCGAATTCAAGAGATAGGGACAATGCATTCTATAACTATTCAGACAATGGTCTGGGTTTGTTAGTAACAAGGATAATATATTGTCTGGATACACTTCATCCTTATCAAACTTGATGAGGGCTTTATACACTCGGCATAGGTTGTTAAGATGCCGACAGCTTTCACATCAGAAAATATTTTAAACACTTACTAAATATTTTATTGAATTGGGAACTTTGTATTTAGCTGTTGTGGTTCTTGAAAAATACATGTACATTTATAGGTTTCAATTTTGCATCAATTTGAACTTAACACGATTATTAATGATGATTAAAGACAAAACAATCTAAGAAAGAGCCGAAAAGAACTGCGAAAAGCCGAAACGAAATCATAACGACCAGCCACCGTAAGTAACCACCTAAGTACGCCCATTTAGTGCACAAATTGCTCCATTGTACTCCCGAAAATTCAGACGATTCCGACGCGTGCCCAGCGGGCTTGACGCAGACGTGACAATCCTGAGTATAATCATGCTCTAATCTCTTCGAAACAAGTTGAAATAAAAACTCAACAATGGGGCGGATTTCTTCGGTCAGTTTCCTAACACTCTTTCTCGTGTACATTGAAAGGCTACATTGGGAAATGGTTGGTGCGAAATAAGATTGGCAGACGAGATGTTGGCACCTGGTTAGAGCTGTTGAAAGGCAAAATTAGACGATACCTCTTAATTGTTGCTTTCGTAATATAGTTCCCTCCACTATACCGAGTTAGTTAAGTTTTAGTGTATTTATATACTCCATTCGATGTATATTGCACACTCAGATTGATATTATTTTTCTTTTTCTACTGACTAAATTACCGCTGGCCGACATAAAACTTCGCCGGTCTTACTTACTGCTCACAAAGAATATTTTATATATGTACATTGGTGAAGAACAAGCTCATGACAAGCATAATGACATGTTATTCTAAATTAATAGGTAATCTAATCTTAATCATTCAGGTCTTATACAGACCTGAATGCATGAAAGCCATGGTCATTTTTGATACTGTAGTATCAAATGTAATATAACTTGTTACTACATCAACAAATGCATGCTACAATTCCATGAGATGTGTTTACTTTCGCAATGACTTTCAGATTAGTTATTTTTCGGGTTTTATTTTTGTTTTGAAAATTATGTCATTGGATTTAATTTAAATTTCTGTTTATCTTTCTATTATGTTGTTTGGCTGCACCTATTTTATTTTAATGTGTATTCTCTGTTTTTTTGTACCCAAAGCAATTGTTGTTGTAAACAGAAATATAGCTAAATATTTTTTGTTTTGGTTTTTGTGTACCATGATTTTGTTTTTTTTTTTTTATATTTGGGGTACACAGTCATTCCGAAAATAGTTTCTGGGAGATACAGCTGTGGTGCCATCGCTATCTGTACTCAACGCAAAAACATCTTTGAGGCACAGGAGTTGCAAAAAACGCGGCTAGCACCTGATGTGATGTACTCACGGCGAGATTAAATTAGAGACGCAGCTATGCAAAACGTACAGCAGGCAGCTGATGTGGCACGGCGGGCGCCGCACCGCTGTGTGTACTCACCGCGAGAGCATTTGGAGACGCAGCCTTGCCACATGCGCAGCTGTCAGCTGATGTCGCACGGCGGGCGTCGCACCGCTGTGGGTACTCACCGCGAGAGCATCTTGGAGACGCAGCCTTGCGACAAGCGCAGCTGGCTGCTGATGTCATACGGCGGGCGCCGCACCGCTGTGTGTACTCACCGCGAGAGCATTTGGAGACGCAGCCTTGCCAGACGCGCAGCTGGCAGCTGATGTCGCACGGCGGGCGTCGCACCGCTGTGGGTACTCACCGCGAGAGCATCCTGGAGATGTAGTCGTGCGACACGCGCAGCTGGCAGCCAATGTCGCACGGCGGGCGTCGCATTGCTGTGTGTACTCACCGCGAGAGTATCTTGGAGACGCAGCCGTGCGACACACGCAGCTGGCGGCTGATGTCGCACGGCCTGACGCCGCTGTGAGCCAGCTCGACTATCCTTTGTCGCACGACGTCGGGAAGTGGTCGCCCGTTTACAAATACGCCGCCTAGTTGATTCACTCCGCCGTGGCCTGTAACAAAAAAAAGGTATCTTATAAACTTTTGCATTTGTATCTGTAGTTCAAAGCGCAACCTCTTTTCCATGATGCAGTAAAGCATTAATATGGGAAAAGAGGGAAATATGCTATTTTTACTATACATTTGTAAAATAAAATAAAAAATTACCTTTACTTAAGCATCAAGAGGTAATTAAGGGTACGATATTAGTGATTTAACGTTTCGTGTACTGGAAACTATCCTACACGCTTCCAGAAAATAAGTGAATCTATTCGTTTTCACATCCGTTAATATATATGCAAGCATATTTGTATTGATTGGTTTCTCCTAATTTTATTATGGCAATAATTCCTTCCGGTTGTAGAGTTATAATATTTTTCAATTTGAAAAATTGCAGAAGTGAAGTAAATTATATATACGGGTACGCATCCTGATACATGCGAATATTGTTTAGTAGTAATAGTGACAAGACATCATTTGACGAAACGAGGTTGACTAGACCGTCGCCTTATACCGAAAGCCGTTTCCCGGGAAATGGTAGCCGTGATGATGTTGCTGTCTTTGCTTCATCTTAATACCGAAACTACAGAATAGTGACGAAATTACATATTTTTTTCAGTTAACCGAAAACGCAGTTCACGCAAGCGAGGCCGCGAGCAAAGAGTTACGTGGGCACAAGCATACGAGCGGCCAGACACGGCAATACAAAGCATCGGACGGTGTCCACAGCTCGCTGCACCCGCAAGGTTACAACCGGATCGATCTGCCACACCCGGGTGAGCGTTCGACCGGGGCCCGGGGAGCGACGCGTGCCGCCTCGGTCGATACGTCACGCTCCGCGGACCGGATCCGCCCACCGCCGCCGCCCTGCGCAGCCGCCCTGCAGGGCGGGCAGCGTGCGGGCGGAATCGCGAGGGCTGTTCTCTCCGAATGGGTTGCTAAGCAACTGAGCGACTCGTAGCATAGTGGCGCAGATACTTGCCTTACATGCCAAAGGTCTACGTTGAAATCTCCGACCGGCGGGCTTATTGCCGAACAGCGATTGTCGCTGCCAGCGTCGGTGTCGCTCCTAACGAGTCATCGCATACAAGATTTGTCGGCTACCAGCGACTTACCGATACCGACGACATAGACTATGTCGATGGCGGCTACGGATAAAAATTAAATGCGGTTGCATATCTTTTATCCGCAGTGACGATTTCTGATGACTAAACGATTCAAGGACCCGTCCGAATAAACATAACAAATTTTATCAAAATGAATCGGTCCAGGCGTTTAGAAGAAGTTAGGTGACAAACACACGTACAGGAGAATTACAGATAAACGTTTATATGCCTAAGGTTTTTCGAGCTCCCTGGAGGGCTGTCATAACCGTGCCGGCTGGCTATCTCAAAACTCAACTACGTTTGAGTGATATAGGCTCACTGTAGCGCCGGCCAGCCAGTTCGCTTACGCATGCGGGATGCGCAACATAGAATTTTCGTTGCACTAAATTTCGATATTTGCAGTTCTTACGTGTCGTTGAAATTTGAGAACATCAGGAGTTACCGAATTAGTAAACGGACTGACTGTTCGGAGCATCACTAAAATCTTGCTGCACTGCCGCTATGATTGCGATGATTTGATATGATAGGATAGACATCCTAATCGAATTATCTTTAAATACCCTATTTATTATGTTTTTATGTTACGCGCGGCACGTGGCGCCCGGCAGGCCTTCAAAAAAGAGGCGCCTGACGACGCCCATGGATTTTCGACTTTCACAAGGGCTGGGAAAACCATGCTGGCCGGCCAGGTGCATTTTCACACAAAATGAGAAAACCTCGGCAGGCAGACGATTCCATAGTTTACCGTTCCTATTGATAAAAGATCTAGAGGATCGGTGGGTTCTTATTTTGGGAATGTTGACAGTGAATGGGTGCATTCCTTGTATGTTCCGCGTTGAGCTGTAGTAGAAAAAGGACGAAAGGAAAGGGTTATACAGCTCCAAAGAGCATTTTCCATGGTAAAGACGATATAGAGACCCTACATTTCTTCGGAGTTGAAGGGTCTCTTAAGGCGGCCCATCCCGCTCATCTCCCCGTACAAAAGGGGAAAGAAGATCACGCCTATATTTCTTGTCAGAGATCCAAAATTTTGCTCAAAAAAAAATTTAACAAAAAAAATAACCGACTTCAAGGAAAAAGCACTAAAAAGTAAAAAATAATTTTCATTTTTGTAGTTACGATTTCTGTTATTTTTTGAGTCGGCGTCAGCCGGGCACGCGCTGCGCCAATCAAGAGAACCTAACCTAACCTAACCTAACCTAACCTAACCTAACCTAACCTAACCTTGGCTGACACCGACTCAAAAAATAACAGAAATCGTAACTACAAAAATGAAAATTATTTTTTACTTTTTAGTGCTTTTTCCTTGAAGTCGGTTATTTTTTTTGTTAAATTTTTTTTTATTTGTTTATTTTTAGTGAATCTGAAGTACACTTACTAATTTGTACACGTCCTTTCCAATAAAAAAAGAATTATCGAAATCGGTTGGCGTTATATTGAGTTATTCGTCCATTTGTCGCGCAATCTTAATACAAATTTAAGACTTTTATGATTTTCTCATGGATATCATTGTCAGAACTTAACCAAATTAAAATGGGACCACTTGGGAAGCACTAGCTATCATTTAAAAAAATAATTATCAAAATCGGTTCACCCAGGCAAAAGTTATGAGGTAACAAACATAAAAAAAAAAACAAAAAAAAAAAAAAAAAACATACAGACGAATTGATAACCTCCTCCTTTTTTTGAAGTCGGTTAAAAATAGCTTTATTTGATTGAACTAGATGTCTGATGACCGTTGGCATTGTAAAATTGTGTTTGGTTTCCAAGTTATAACGTCCGAAAGTTCGGATTTTTCGCGCGTTTTATACAATAACTTTGGAGGTGGATTACGCAATGATAAAGTAAGAACATCTTAAAAAGATTAGTCTTCAGACATAGCTTATTTAATCAAAATTTATAATCTATTTGGTTTTTGTTAGATTTATGACTACAGCGGTTGTGGTTTACTTTTAGCTATAAGTCGTTTTGAAATTAAAATTTTCGTAAATCTTACCAAATAATACACTATGCACATTGTCTTTTTTGTGGACATGTTGCATCTTCCTCATCACGGAGTCTGTCTTATTCTGAGAAACAGAGAAGGTCCCAGAGCGCAACAGCACGGTTTTGTACCGTGCCCGCAAATGAGTTGAGGCCGCCGGGTTGGGCCACCTTAATTCAGGGGTACCTCAGGGACGTCAACAAGACGCACGGCACGACGCTGTATCGAGTAAAGGGTGCTTAGGCGGTACTTAGCTGAGCTATCCAACAAATACGAACAATACTCCACGCAAGACCTTATCTGCGCACTATAGTGGAGCAGTTTTTGGTCAGGCGTGAAATACTGACGCAATCTATTGAAGTCTTTTTCGAGGTGTTCTGGGCTTTATCCTCGATATGGCGTCCAAAATTAAGGTCATGCTTCAGGTCGACAACAAGAATCCCTCATGCAGAGTTGTACCCTAGAAGGTCGCAACTATATTGAACAGATACGTTAAGCATTAAACTACATGTACATATAAACCGCACCAAATCGGGTAAGTCATTTTCAAGTTGTTGGCGCATATCAAAGAGTATTTTTATGCGTATAATTGATCAAAAAGAGATCTTTGCAAAATATGTTTTTCTGTACTAAGCAATTACTCGCTTTTTTTTATTTATTTATTTTTTGTAAATTTGTAGAACTGAATGTACAGCCTGGACACATTAATTAATGAAACAAAACTTTAAATAACTAATTCATTCATATACTGCAAGGCTGGACTTGAACCAGCAAACAAACGTTTCGCGGGCATTGTGTCTGCCTACCCCGCGATCCGCTCTATACTCATAATAAGGAATTCTCCTGCAGTCCCTCCTGCCATAATCAATGCCTCCTAATAACACTCTACAATACACACATTTATGTTTCTACCTGCATATCATTCGATTCGTACATACATATCACATTCGTGGAAATGGTTTTTTTTAAATAAAATTGCACTACCAACATTATCAGGTTAGCAAAGCGGTCTCCCACCGAACCGCCGCGTCGGCCCGTCTCCATTACGCGCGCTCCACACATTTAACACAAGTAATTAAATGTAACCGCCCTCCGGGGAGAGACGACAAGATGGCGGAACGGAAGTGGAGCCTGAAATATTGCGCGCCGGATGCCGCTGCGGGGTACGGGGGGGAGACATCCGGCCGCGGAGCACCTGCACGAGAGGCTCTTGACGGCCGTCTATTGTTTCAGGTAGTTTGGGGCTTTCTCTTTGGGTTTTTTCACGATTGCATAGTTTTTGTTATTCGCGAAGTGGGGAAATAAAGTAATATAACTGGGCCAATGACAAATTATATGCCGTTAGATGTAACTATGTTAAAATGTGTTAATTTTATGTATTTAATGGATACGATATTACCGTCACGACCAAAAACTTTTTCAGATAATTTTCAAAATCTGATTATAATGCTCCAAATGGGTATTAAAATGTATACATACGCGCGATAGTGCCAAACATTTTTTTGAAAATTAACCTCGTTTGTTTTCTGTATGTCCGATTAAAACTTAAGAACTACCTTACCTGATTTTGATGAAATTGGTATTTACGTATGGCTTGGTTCTTAACATCAAGCTAAATTAATTAATGCCAATTACCTGTTACATCAGCTGGGTAAACTTACCATAATTTGATTTCGCAAATTATAATTATGTTCTTTATGTGTCTTTTTTTGTCATTAGGCAGCAAATACATACCTGGTTACATTTTTTTCGGATAGCTGACCGTCTCTCTTTTTTTTAAGTGATGGTGGGTTGGTAACAATTTTGTAACTTATATTGTTAATAAGCATTTAGTTTAAGTTTGGTAAAAGTCAAGTGCCGCTTACTCATAAAAAGGACTAGCCGAGACTCGGGCGACACCGCCCAGTTCGGCTATACTATATTAATTGTATGTGTAAATTGTACAAATGGAATGGAATAAATAAATAAATATGTTTTTTTGTTGCTGGACATGAATGGCTTATAGCATACTTATGTACTGTCATAATATAAGCCCAAGAAAGCATATATGAACTATATAGGTCCATTGAATAGCACGACTACATTGAACTACATGGAAACGGACCATTTCATTGACACTTCCACCACAGTTCATCCAATACGATGGTACTAATCCGGGCGAGACAAGCCCTAACAACTAAGTAAGGAAGGACCTACAGGTTTACGTGTAATCGGAAACACTACGACGAATCCCTTAGTATACTCTTACGAGATGAACAGGCCGAACACAGCATAAGAGAGAACGTTTTTGAGACGGGCAAAGCGTGGGCTCGAAATAGTTGTGAATAAATGCGTACCTTTTCGTTTATCTGTCAAGTAAGCAACGTCTTTGAGCACCGTAATACTTAATTTTGTCGAGTCTCTAACAGATTTCTTACTTTCAGTTCGACCTGAGTCAAATAAAATTCAATAGATTTTGCGCCCTAGAGGTCCTCATTTTAATATGAGTTTTATAGACTACACTTAGTCAAAATATTTTCTACTAATAATTTCCGGTTTAATAGGAATTTTATATTTCTTTTATTGCAAACAAAAATCAACAGCAAATAATAAAAATATACAAACGAATTAAATTAAAAAAAAACATAAGGACATGGTGATAGAAAACAACCCCAATTTTCTATAAAAATGCCGTTTATAGACCCTGCTTTTGAGTTGACTTGAGTAATGCATTTTTTTTTTATATTTAACTGGGTATAATACGATGGGTCGATCACCGCGGCACAATAGTAGGGATAATTTACAGTTAAATAAGGGAGGTTTCTTATAGTTAAGTAAGAAATCTGTAGTGCCACATATGTGACAGAATTTTGGATTGATTTGTTACAATATAGATTTCACACCATGGCTTATTATTCGGTCTATCGAAATTCTCCCACAGCGACCTGTCAAATTGAACGGTATTTTTTTTTTACAATCAAGTTGAACGGAACAGGTAAATGAGGATCCCAACGAACTCACCCACCGTTAAATCAATGAATCGCGACCGATCATACGCGATACTTTGTTATTAATCAGTGTAAATACATTTCCTGAAACGTGATTTTAATGGACTATTGATAGTTAATTAGATTACATTTATTATTATATATAGATATTTGAAGTTTACTCAAAAAACACTCGAAAAACAATGCAATAGTTCATGTAGCGAATATTCATCCAAACTGGAAAGCAAGTTAATATGTGTATATAAACAACGCCTTTAGCTCTGATCGAAAGAAGATAGGTTCCGCATAAAGTAAACAACATTTTTTTAACAAGTATTTGTTAGTTGGATTGGATTTGTTGTTAATGTTTGTTGCCGTTGTCACTGTAATCTAATAATTTGAGTATAAATCAATGAAGTAAATTGAACAATTAAAGTTTTTTCAAAATACTTTAATAAAAAAGGATATTTTATTTGAAACCACGGTAGTATGAAAAAGATGTTCAATTAAATAAACCTTAAGGTGGCCCAACCCGGCGTGCCTAACTCATTCGCGGGCACGGTACAAAACCGTGCTGTTGCGCTCTGGGACCATCTCTGTTTCAAAGAATAAGACAGGCTCTGTGATGAGGAACATGCAACATGTCCACAAAAAAGACAATGTGCATAGTGTATGATTTGGTAAGATTTACGAAAATTTTAATTTCAAAACGACTTATAGCTAAAAGTAAACCACGACCGCTGTAGTCAAAAATCTAACAAAAAACAAATAGATCATAAATCTTGATTAAATAAGCTATGTCTGGTGACTAATCTTTTTACGATGTTCTTACTTTATCATTGCGTAATTCACCTCCAAAGTTATTGTATAAAACGCGCGAAAAATTCGAACTTTCGGACCCTATAACTTAGAAACCAAACACAATATTACAATGCCAATGGTTATCAGACATCTAGTTCGATCAAATAAAGCTATTTTTAGCAAAATTTTGGATCTCTGACAAGAAATATGGGCGTGATCTTCTTTCCCCTTTTGTATGGGGAGATGAGCGGGATGGGCCACCTTAATTCACTTTTTCAAAGGCAGTGTCAATAAAATAATTGCAAAGAGAGTTAAAAGTATCAAGTCATCGCGCCACTGGGATACCGAAGCTGGCGAGCTGAGCTTAGATATCCCAGTGGCGCGATAAGTTGGTACTCGATTATCGAGGTGAAGCAAGCTTGGGCGCGGTCGCGTTTAGGATGGATGACCTTTGGTTATATGGTAAATCCCGCTCGGGTTGGTACATTTAGTAAAATATGGTCCTGTCCGTGTTTTCAATCCAGATCAATTTATCCGTACAGTACAAGAGAGGTCCTGGCATGAAATGTAGTGTAGTAAGTGTGACATTAGTAATTCATGTCCATTTTTATAAAAAAAAATACACTTGTAAATTCCCTAATTACCTTACTGATTAACAAAACTCTACTGTATCATTGTCTTCTGAGCATTGGCTTTAAGATGACTAGGTTCGTTAATACTATTGCAATAGTAATAAAACTCAATAAACCAATTGTAAAAAACCAACTACCAAGATCGGCTGGTCGGATCAGAAAATGTGAATAAAATAAAGAGTGACCGCCGACTTCCAATTAGAAACAAAGCGAGGGGGAAACTCGCGGCGACTTCCGCTAGTGAACTGTCACTTCCGGTGTGCGAGGGAGACGGCGACACTGCATTCCGTCAGTGCGGTGGCGAGGTGTTTTTGATTTAAGAGCGTATGCATAAAGGTCAGTGGCGATCGCAATCCAAGTCCTTAGGTATTAAGTCCGCCTTTTTTAAAGGTTTGCATGTTTTGGTGGATGAATCAAAGTTTAAAATAATGGTAAAGTAAATATATTCGTTGCTATTAAGTCGGCCTCCTATCGGAGAGGCAGAGTGATGGTATAAATATGATTTATAAGTTTAGTAAGGAAAATCTAAAAAATAATGGTGAAAATCTGAATCATGGAACAGCTCGTATTTGTAACAGAATGCACTCAGAAGGAGAAAGAAAGTGGTGCATGAACGGGGCGGGGATTTGAACCCAGACCGCTGGGATGGAAGGCAAGTCGACCCATCCCTAAGCCACGGGCCGCTCATATTTGGAATCATGATTAAATATTTCCGTACATACCGTATCTCAATCTGTAACCATTCCCTAAAAAAAGATAACCAAACATTTTATAAAACATGAATTAAAGCAAATTTCAACAGCTCTCAACTTGTATGAAACGGCGACTTTCAAAACACAGGCGGCATAATTTGCACAATAATATGAACACATCCAGTGAATCAGCGATGGCGAGGTCAAAGACGCCTCGGAAACGCATTTCCATAGAGCAGAGTCTCGCGCGCCATGGAGTAAACTCTAGCTAGGAGGTGCACACAACGCCGCGACGCGACGGCGCGTTAAGGTGGGCCCTTAAACATCAGAAAATTTCGCCTACCATACAAATGTAGTGTACGAATAATTTTAAAACCACTGTTCGAATTTCCTTGATATCTGGTATCAGAGAAAAAAAAATCGTAAGAGATTTTATTTTTGCTTTAATTTAATTCGGTTTAGATTTTTAGAAAAAGAACTAAAGCGTGCAGCCACAGATATTTGATGCCTGATATTAGAAATTAATTCTACTTCCATTCGCAAGACCTTGTAAAAGGGATAACAATAGTACGTTTAATTTTTTTTAATCGACCCACGTTTTATCTCAATGTGCTCTTTGTTAGCATAAATGCGAACCTTAGTTTTAGCGAAATTTAGTACCTAGAACTAATAAATATGTTTTCTGTTGCAAATAAAAATATCACTTAATGTGTGTTATTTAAATGACACGACATTACCGTTAACTCATTAATTTAAGGTTATACAAAGACACCTATACTAAAACATTGTATTCAGATCCTGCTTCTAGAATTTTCATACTAGCATTTTTCGAATTAAAAAAAATATATATTCCAAATTAGTTTACATAATTGATTGCATCAATTGGTATATCTCATTTCATCCAATTAACCTAAATAAAACACTACTACACGCCTTAATTATGCAGGTATACAAACCATATTTAAAAGAGCAATGACGGGGATTTTATATATGTACATTGTTGACAGGTGACTAAGAAAATCATACAAGTAAAGTTATGTTACAATTGCGTTGGAATACACATGCTGTCATATAAATACATATTTGTATTTATATGACAGCATCACCTGTCCTAGAGCTATTTCAGTAAAATAAATCAATAAAAATCGTTTAAGCTATGGACCCTTTTCTACAAATTTTTTTTGGTGACTAAATGGATGCAAGTTTTTTCTTGACATTTTTTAAAAATAGTACTTGACATGGATAGCCAATGATATGAGCCAAACATTTTATATTACTGATAAAACTAGGTATCAGGCCAGGCTTTGATTTGGCTATAATGAATATTTAAAATATTATGTATATTTCATATATTATGCATATTTAATCTCTCATCTAATCAAGATGCCGCCGCCAATGCAAGCAAATTATATTTTTTTTTATAAGCAGGTGAAACTAATTATATTTTACTGGGTTACACAGTTTTTCATTGCCGCTCCGATCATCGTCCATTAAATGCCAGATGGTACCAAACCTGATAGGATTTAACTTACGTAAGGTACCGTGAATTACACTTTACATCGATAAATCCCACATTGCCTCATAAGCTGGAAAAAATACAGTCGGACCACTTCTTTATTTTTAAATGCCGAAACCCACGCATCCCATGCAGTCCTCCTGTAACTCCAGTACAGCATGTTGCTCCATGGCGGACTGACCGGACGCCGCGCCGCCATCGCGCACGTCCATTGTTCGCGCCCGAGGGGCATTTTACATTTCGGGCCGCGCGCTGAGGTATTTTTTAATAATTTATAATTTTATTATTATGTTTCCGGGCAGGACGTGAGAAACAGGGAAAAACTGTGTACCACATATATATCGATTATTTGAGGAGTTTTTTGGAAACCAGTTTAACTAATTAGTCTATGTACAAGTATATAAATAATTCGCTGCAGTATCCGGCTCCGCTGAATAAAAGATGTATATTTTTTCAGGATAAAAAGTAGCCTTTCATTCTCCTGTTATAAATACTGAGTGAAAGAATGACAAATCAATAAACCAACAAACACATTTTCCCATTTATAATATTTAGTTAAATATAAAAAGTGTGGAATGTTTGCACGCTATCTGGTGGAAAAGTATCAAAATTAGTAAATGAAAATATTCGTTTGGTTGTAAAAATACTTATAAATTCATTAATGTTTTTATGAAAGTCCTTAGCCGGCAGTCGAATGTACTATTATGTAAATGTATCGTCTCAACCGTCTCTCTCTCTCTCTCTCCGCTTGGTTTTAGAAATCTTAACAGTGAGTTCTTGTCCAATATTAAAAAAAAATAAGCAAACAAACAATTGCTTTTGTATGTACGGGTCCGTAAGTCTCATTTCTGCTCTGTACATTTCTTTTATCATTATTTCGTAACCTATTCGCTCTATAAGTCCAAACCATCTTAATATGTCTATGTCTATATATATGTCTTTCATATAATTTTCGCATGTAGGAGACGTTTAGTAAGAAATAGGCACTATTTTGAGAAGCATTCGCTTGAAAGTTGCGCGCACGCAAACGAATAGACTTCAACGCGCGGGTTTGAGAAATACGGTTTTCTTAGAAATAACAAATATAAAAAATTCTACAAATCCAATGCGGTTTACAGTTTTTTTCCCTAACCAAAATATCTATCAGAATGTTGTGTTCATCAGTGTACTAATGTTAAAACATTATGTATTTATAATGGTTTTTTTATCGGAACAGTGAATAGCAATTATTTCTGATACGAACTTGTAAACATTACCACAAACATCAACTACAAGAATAGCCTATATTGTTATGTTTTCGTTTGCGCAAATTTCTTGGAAACATTTTTCTGCAGAGAGATTGTCGTAGATTAACATTCCTCAGAATTATAATTATCTGAGTCTGTTTATAAATTTAAATCTCAATAGTTAAAATACTTAAAACCATTAAATAAACAGCTAAGTTATTATGTATTAACTTGAAATGCGTTTATGACTTCAAGTAGTACGGTTTGATGGAATAGCCAGTAGCTACCAGTCGAAACGGTAAAACCTATGTCGTAAACTCAGGAATTACACAGCAACTCATCGCAGAGTGAATGACACTAAAATTATACCTACACACACGCAACCCGTAGGTATATGGCCGCTTGTGCCACTCATATGTGATCCGCACACGGGCGCACGCGTCCGATATCATATATCACGGCGCGGTGCGTGCGTGTGTGTGAGGCACTCCTGATTGGCGGAGGGCGAGCTGCGTGCGCGCAGCACTAAGCGAACGGCGTACGGCCGGCAAAAAAGGGCTACATGATAAATACTTTGGATGCGATAAAGTCACGCAAATAGCGGTGTTTTTCAAATTAATAATTGATGCAAAAAAGTGGGAATAATGTCTTACAACCCACCCAACTACTGTCAAATTATTGAATTTATTGTGGTTTCCTTTCACCACCACGTCTTAAGGGGGTTATATTCCGTCACGTCTCCATACAAAGGTGGAAAGATGATAATTAACACATTCATTATTGTTGATTCAAAATAATACTAAAAACTTCTTCATTTCATGTCGAGGTAAATATCTGTGTAGGAATAAAACAATAAAGTTTTATTTAAAAGTTAAGA
Organism: Incurvaria masculella; assembly: GCA_946894095.1. Lineage (NCBI taxonomy): Eukaryota > Metazoa > Arthropoda > Insecta > Lepidoptera > Incurvariidae > Incurvaria > Incurvaria masculella. The sequence continues at coordinate 19,023,792 of OX335642.1, forward strand.
GGCTTTAAGATTTTTATGTAGCTGGATATGGATGGCTAATATCATGATAGTAGTAACTCAACGTACCACACGGAAACTATGGGCCATGCCAGGATATTTCTTTTATTTAATGGCTACATTTAACTGGATGGAAAAATTGGATATTTATCAGTGCTTAATCCTACCTAAGTAAGGGAAAATTACTTTGCAGCTTTTTACAATATGCACGGGAATGCAATGGGACCACTTGTATTTTAAGATCATCGATGATAAATTTGGGAACAAATATCTTGTCACGTCTTTTTTTGTAGAAATTATCGTCAAGAGCGTCTTTAAAGAGCAATTTGTACGTGTGCTGCATTATGTTCTTACTGACAGAATACATGTATATAATAAAAACGAAATAACTGTTATCTAATAAAATAATAAAAGGAATAACTGCAACCACATATATATTAAATAATTCTAACCAGGTTTTGAAAACAATCCAAATATTTTTTTGGGTTTGGTCATTCGTCTGAAGAAGAATTATAACTCACAATCTTTGGATTTCTTGTTTATTGCTGTACCTTTTAGTTATCCAACAATTGCAAAATCTGATGCAAACCCAATGATCAGATCCAATAATTGAAATATCTGATTATATCGCTCCAATGTAGATGTCGTTGTACAATTTCAAAAGAAAGCTTTTACAATTTTTCCTTTTTATATGATGATACAAATCACTCATCATATAAATCTCGAAAAAACTAAACACCTCCTGCTTCTTGGTCTTCTTAATTTTTTCGCCAACCGTACCTTCCATACATCACTCCGTCGCTCGTATCTCATAGGTACAGCGCCTACATCTAACTTGCTGGAAACTGGTTGGGATTTAGAAAGGCGATTACATGCCTTCGTACGCAAACACAAGTGCGTGGATATATGTTATATCTTCAAGCCGTATGTTTGTTGTACTGTGTTCTTTGTAACGTAGGTTTCCAGCGAAATGTTCGCCTCGTTCAACCGAGTAGGGCTGTTTGACAAACCAATTTCCATTACATTGGAAATTTTCCCGATGTAGGCTTAGATGAAAGATGTAGGTCATGAAATGGAATGCCATAGAATAAGGTTAATTTTATTCCAAACAATTATTAGCTTTTGTTATTGAATTATATTTCCATACGAATTTCTTCTTTTGTGACATCGATAAGTTCGTCAAATCAAACTATGCAACGAGTTATCTGCTCGTTGCTCCGCTCGGGTCATGTCGCTTTGAACTGAGTTGCCCATACAAACTTTCATCCCCTATTTCACTTCCTTCAAGTTTAATTTACACCATTAAAAATAGTCTAGATCTTGGAGGAGGACATATTCTCCAAGATCTAGATTATCTTTGTACCGAAATGTATCATGTAAAAATGTAATCAAAAAAAATTAAGGTTTGCTTGCTGGTTCAAGCACAGCCATGCAGCATATTAATCAAGTCTTTCTTTTACTGTTTTCTTTTATAAATGAAAACATCCCGGTTTCACGGGCGATTCTATATAAGTTTGACATTCGCTGGATGGAGAATATTAACATAATTTTAAATATTGATTTGATTGTTTCATTCAATTCGGTTTTATCTACCCGGGTATGTTTGTGCCACCTGCTGGCTATGCATGCAGCAAAATGTCTCGAAATATATACCAGCAGCTCTATAGATAGGTCAGAGCACTGCTGATGAGCGCACTTCCGGTTCGGCGACCGGAAGTGGCCGCCGCGATATCCATCTCCACCGGCACCTACAGCTTCGGACAAGTGAGCTTTTTCCACCACTACCACCACGTCGTCGCTTTCAGAGATAAATAGGCGGAGATTATATTATACTAGCTCTGGTACCCGGCACCGCTCGTGTCAATGTCTTATTGGACTATCGTCGGGCCGAATTATTTACTAGATATTACATGATACAATCTTTTATTCCCTAATTCACACCTTTCGAGTTTATTTTTTATCACAAAAAGGGAAGAAGGGACCCCTCCAATGTCCAGACTATCTCTGTACAGAAATGTTTTCAAATTCGTTAAGTGGTTAAGGCGTGAAAATGTAACAAACACACACACAGACAGAGTTACTTTCGCATTTATAATATTAGTTTGGATTACAAAACAGTTCATGTTCGCACATTGATTCTTCATTATTATTACCTCTCATAAAATCGAATACTAAATAATATGATACTGACCATAACACTTATTCATCAGCGCAGGGGATAAATAAGAGAGAGGTCGGGTTAAAACGGAGTGTTAGTCCGTGCCAATATTTTCGAAAGAATCTATGAAAAAAAAATGTCGTCTTCCCAAATATCGTTATTTCATGAATCCTGTTACAGACGAATTTTCAAACATTTTTTTTATTTGATAACAACAATTGTCGTCGAATAACCTTAATAAATATAGATGCTAGCATCCAAATATCCCTACTGATTTCAAACAGTACGTGTCTGTTTGATTATCCTTAATAAGTAAATAAACGAAAAATATGATACATTGAAGAGTGTGCTGGTTAATTTGTCCATCGTTTACGTAGCAAGTTCAAGTAGCTAGTGAGTGATATACGACTTTCCTATGCTCTCCCGTGCGGAGCCGGGTACCGCAGCTATTGAGCTCATAAACAATTGTTGAACGGGTACTTTCGAGACGCGATGCATAACGTAAAAGCGGTTGCCTTCGAAGAACCCACAAGAAATTACACAGCGAGTCATACAAACGATTCTATCATCCCTTAAAATATGTTATAAGTAGTTTGGTACTTAAACACAACAAGTACCAAACTATTAAACCGATTTTGATAAAAAAAATATCCAATAAGTCCCGGGGTCTTCAAGTAATCGGTGAACATATATAAAAAAAACCGAAGAATTGAGGACCTCCTCCTTTTTTTTTGAAGTCGGTTACAAATGCTACCACCCACACTATCTTCACAACCTCCCACGCACAACATCTATTCTTAGGTTACTTTTCTTGTTGCTACCTGTATATTTTTGTCCCATTATCGAGTTGATTGGAAGAGATTGACATTAGGCAATAAGTCCGCTCATGTATGTACCATGTGTACGAAAGCAATAAAGATTATTATTATTATTATTATTACTTTGCAACATATGTACGTATCATCTAATATAATTACTTAGGTACTTACTAGTGCTGCAACCGTTCAAAACATTGCCAGCAAGACATACTCTGGCTCATACGGCACGTCTATTTTAACAGCGGTGAGTCAACACGGAGAGTCGGCGAGCGGCCGCGCGCCGCACCTCCCGTCGCGCTCGACCAATCGGAGCGCGACGTGCCGGGCGCCGCCCACCGGAGGCTGAGCGCCCGAACCGCCAAAAATAACGCTTTTCGGGGATGCTTTGGCGAGTTTTATGCGACGCTGTGCGGTACAGTCGGGCAGTTTGAGCATGGAAAATGCTTTTCATTTACTTCGGTGGGGTGCACGTTTTTAAAAGATGCGTTACTGAAAGATCTATAATACTGCAAAAGCATTTTGTATTTTTTTTTAAAAAGGCCGATTTTTTTACATTTCTTTTGGGAATTTTTCAAGGAATCTTAAACTTCTCCAAGAAAAGAAGAGATCTAGAAAAAAAAATACCGGATTCAAAATCATACCATTCTGATTTCGATGGGATTATAATTAAGGGTAGGTGTTTATTCCTTTAGGAGACACCTTTTTGGTGTTTTCACAGTTTTGTACACAATCTGGTAATTTGCGCGCAGGTTTTTTTTTTTTTTTTTTTATGTGACTGGACATGGATGGCTAATACCACACCTTCTGTCATGGTATTAGCCTAACACACCACATGGGAACTAGGTGCCATGCCAGAACCTTCCTTATATTGCACGGCTACATTGAACTGGATGGAAAACACGAACAATTTCATTGCCGCTTCGACCATCGTTCATCCAATGCGATGGTACCAAACCCGGGCGGGATTAACCCTACCACCTAGTAAGTAAGGAAGGGGACCTACAGTTTAACGTGGAATCCGAACCACGGCCAGCCTCTCTCAACGGTCGAATGGTCACCCATCTAAGACCAGACCGGACCCAGCGTTGCTTAACTTCGGAGAGCGATCGCCGAAGTGTCGCGCCACTGGGCCACTGAGGCTGATAGTATATTTTTTTTGTGGGTGTTCTGAACAAATGCCTAGCGGCATGAAACCCTGAAACAAAAAAATATAAAACCAATTGATCTATATTTTAAATTGAGATATAATTTCATGAATAACTTTACATTGCTATGCGCTTTACTTGCTAATGCAAATCATATTGACGTGTCTTTTTTGTTAAATAATTCGGTTCATCATTATATTCACAAAGTCGGTGGTATTCATTTTACGCCTCCATGCTAGGACACACCATCAATGAAAAGTCCTGAATACGTAAAGATATATTATATTACTAGCTGCGGTACCCGGCTCCGCTCGGGTTAGTGTCGGCTAAATTATTTCATGGATAAGAAGTAGCCCACATGGCTGGTCCATAATAGGGTCAAACTGGTCCAGGACAATGTATCCATCTACCAAATTTAATCAAGATCGTTTGAGCCGAAATAGCATGATTTAATGAGAAACATAAAAAAAATCCCATTAAGAGCTTCGTTAGTATTTGGTGGCTAGTTAAAAAAAAAGCATTTGCCTCCAGAAACTTTCTGCACTTGCACTGCTACATTGCTTACGTAGTAATAAAGTAACGTGTAACGTCGGTAAGTTTTGCGTGGACTCCAACCAACAGCCAGCCTCAACACCAAAAACGGTAACCCATCCGAAACTTGACTGCTCCCAGAGATGCTATACGTTGATAAAATACGCATATAAATCGGGTAAGTGGTTTGCAAGTTATAAGAATTTAACACTCACTACTCACCCCTCTGGTAATGAAGCGTTATATTATGTAGTCTATAAGTTTTGAGTAGAATCAGGCTAGACGTAGATACAGTCCGCATCAACATCGAGTAATTGGTTCTCAAGTAATAAGTTTTTTATTCCATTGGTCGCACCTCTGGCGATTTAGCGTGATGCCAAGTAGTCCTAAAGTTGCGGAAAATACCAAGCCGTAATTCGGTACAATTAGTAAAAGTAAGCGCCGCCGCCGCTCCCCTCCCCTCCAGCGGCCCCCTCCCGCCGAGCCGTGTAGAGAACTGCGGTTTGTATGACAGCTACATCTTAAGTAAGCGGAACTGAATTCTATTTAGCCTTTCCTGATTCCTAGGTAGTTAAACGTACGTGTACTAAGTTTTATCTAATTCAGAAAATCGGTTTAAGAGTTATGGAGGAACATACATACAGAACTGATTTCTAAAAATCGTCAATTTAGTATTATTATCATACATAAAGTCTACAAACGAAGTATTTTAGAAAACAAAGTAACTTACTCCATGAACACCCCTTACAGATTTATTATTAGTATAGATATAGTTCTATTAAATCGCATTGAATTAACTATAGTCGAAGCGGCAATGAAAAATTGTCATTGTTTTTCCATCCAGTTCAATAAAGCCGGGCAATACGTGCTTAAGGAACTTCCTGATAAGACCCCTAGATCGCATGAAGCGTGTTGGGCTGATATTACGACAGTAGGTTTTAAATTGGCCATCTATGCCCAGTCACAAAAAAAGGATTTTCTAACCATTGAAGAAGGAAGTCCGTCAAATCGTTTGAAAAAATTAAATGTTAGGTGTATTTTCATTATTTGTTTAATGTTCAAGCATCACTTCTTAGCTTATTAGGAAAGTTTGCATTTTCCGGAGAGGTAGCATATATATATACATTCAAACAAGGAAGCCAGACATTAAAGAAAACATACACGATGCTGGAAGCTCATTCGAGTAAGAGTGAGTTCGAGTTCAGTCAGTCAGCGTGTTTCCGTCCACTGCTGGACTTACGCCTCTCTAATTTTTCTCCAGTCCTCCCGGCCCTCAGCGGTACGGAACCACTGCTTTCCGCCGAAGCACTTGATGTCGTAGTCCTACCTGGCGAGTGGTCTTCCCACACTCCATTTTCCTGTCCACGGCCGCCAGTGTAGGGCACGGTTACTCCAACGGTCGTCGTCTTTTCAGCTGACGTGACCAACCCACTGCCATTTGAGCTTAGCCACCCGGTGTCCAATATCGACTACTTTGGTACGTCGGCGGATTGCCTCGTCACGCACCATGTCCCGTAGCGATATTCCCAGCATGGCTCGCTCCATTGCTCGCTGGGCAACTTTCAACCTTTGGATAACGGCGACCGTTAGAGTCCACGTTTCACATCCGTACGTCATAACCGGGAGGATCCACTGGTCATATGTTCCGAGTTCGTTGCTTAACATCAACTATTTTTTTTAAATCGTTCATGTTTCCGCACTTCTTGAACGTCATTTTAGTTTGGTAAAAATCAGCTTTGTCCGATGAATACGTTGAAAGGTTAAATAACAGTTCCGGTATTTAAATAATAATACTGTTTCCCGCTATTTTTAAGTTAACTCACTCCCGAACTCGAACTCACTCACCTGAATGACCCTCTGTACCTTGCATTGAACAATATGAGCGAGCAAAAAATGTTTAGAGCTTACATGTGTAATATTCCATCATATTCTGATTGTATCGGTAGGCAGCGCTGAGGTCGACGCCGCCGCCGGGCCGCAGCCCGAACAGCGCCGCGAACGAGGCCTTTCCGCCGCCCTCCAGCTTTCCGCCTTCCCGCTCGAGCGTAGCGCCGCCGCCCAACACGCCGCCCGCCCTACGCGCCCATACTCGCAGCGCGCACTCTTCTTGTTCGGACACTGTTTGTGCTATGTCATTTTTTCATCACTCGAATCCATCTTTTGAATTTGCATCATTTGACATCACTGGTTGTCAGCATATTTCGAGTATGATCTTACACAGTTACTTAATAACACACGTTTCTTAGTTTGTCACTAATATAAAATATTTTATAGTTTCAGGTATTTGTTCTCGTCTAGATATATTTTTTCCACGACATCTGGTAAACTCTCAATTCAGTTAATACGCGAATCCATCGTCGGTCGATACATTTTGTTTACGTGATAATCAGTCTAGCTAAACAAAAAATATACCTATATGCATACAGCTGATTGTACGTGCAAGAAAGAGCTTTGAGATATAATTTTTACTAATAAACAATGCAGTGTATGTGTAAGCATACTTTTAAGACCGATCCGACAAAAAAAATAGGTCAGTTTTTAAGCCTTAAGGTGGCCCAACCCGGCGGGCCTAACTCATTTGCGGGCACGGTACAAAACCATACTGTTGCGCTCTAGGACTTTCTCTGTTTCAAAGAATAACACAGGCTCCGTGATGAGGAAGATGCAACATGTCCACAAAAAAGACAATGTGCATAGTGTATTTTGGTAAGATTTACGAAAATTTTAATTTCAAAACGACTTATAGCTAAAAGTAAACCACGACCGCTGTAGTTAAAAATCTAACAAACACCAAACAGATTATATATCTTGATTTAATAAGCTATGTCTGATGACTAATCTTTTTAAGATGTTCTTAATTTATCATTGCGTAATCCACCTCCAAAGTTATTGTATAAAACGCACGAAAAATTCGAAATTTCGGACCTTATAACTTAGAAACCAAACACAAATTTACAATGCCAATGGTCATCAGACATCTAGTTCGATCAAATAAAGCTATTTTGAACAAAATTTTGGATCTCTGACAAGAAATATGGGCGTGATCTTCTTTCCCCTTTTGTATGGGGAGAAGAGCGGGTTGGGCCACCTTAAGTTTAGCCAGCAATAACAAAGATTATGTATTTACCCAGGGATATATCGCTAGGTTTTGTTGTTGTTATTTTTCAAGCATGCCAGAAAAGCCTTTTGCACCCTATGCTTTTTGCAATAAGGCGTAATAAGTACATTTTTGCGCCCAAATCTCGTCAATGTGGACCCAACGAAAGCTAGGATGCTAAGAGATTCCTAATCAAGCACCTAATATCTCCATTTTTGCTAAGTGTATACCCCAAAGAACACGGAACGGAAAAAAAAGTGAGAAGTGAGATCCGTTAATTGTGGTTAAACGCTGTTTAAGTATCGGTTCATATTGAACTGTTTCTTTGAATCCAAACTATCCAGAACAAAAACTTGTAGGGAAGTTAGAAACCATAAGCATGAGAAATCACTAAACCAGAATTTTGTGTTTTCGAAGAATGATTTAGTTCATTAAAACATTCGTATAAGGTGATGTTTAAAATATTTCGATTTCTTTTTGTACCTAAACTTGATGGGTCATACCCCACCCACAGTCATATTTGCCCAAAACAATATAATAACAAAGGAATTAACCCTCTCTTTATTAGCACAGCTAGATTGACCTGGAGGGAAAACCCAGACAATTACTTATTGCCGCTTCGATCATCGTTTCATATTAATGCGATGGTGCTAACCCGGGCGGAATGCACTAATGCACTAATCAAATTCATAAAGAGAAATAAAGTGGTGCTTGAACAGGGCGGGGATTTGAATCCAGAGCTATGGTATGCAAGACGACTCCCCGCGACTCTAACCAACGAGCATCTCAATATTAAAACCATTGATTTTAGTATATTTATGTTACGTGTGAAAAATAACGTATGAAAATGTTTTTTGTTTTTTTTTTATATGTATCGCAAAGTTTCACGTAAAATTGGGTCGCATCTATTTCTAGATTGCCATTTCATAGTAATTGAAATTATAATTTTTGCAAAAAATATAGGAATCAAATAGAGTTGCATATTTCACAAAAGTAAGGTTACTTATTTTATTACGTCAATAATAATAGAGTAAACTGTGGAATGCAAGTATCATGTCAATTCATTTGAATTCATCTTTAAGCTAAAATGGCAGTGGGCTGGTCACGTCAGCCGAAGAGACGACGACCGTTGGAGTAACCGTGTCCTACACTGGCGGCCGTGGACAGGCAAACGGAGTGTGGGAAGACCACCCGCCAGGTGGGAAAACGACATCAAGTGCGTCGGCGGAAAGCAGTGGTTCCGTACCGCTGAGGGCCGGGAGGACTGGAGAAGGATTGGAGAGGCGTATGTCCAGCAGTGGACGCAAACACGCTGACTGACTGACTGACTTACATACACTCAAATACGTCAGATGGTTATTGCTACAGAATGGCTAACAGTGTTGAGAGAAAAACTCAACAGAATTTGGTATAATGAGAAGTAACATCCAAAATATGCAAAACAAATCTTAGCTCATTTATATTATTAGCCATATTATTTAATTATACTTTAAACACCAGCTGTAAAGTGTCGAAGTTGCGTTTGAAAATGTTTTGAATGAAGAAATGAAAACCGTTTTTGCATAGTCCATTAATCTCTAACAGACCGTCAAAAATCGAAGCTTATAGGAACATGTTAGTGTAGAACACTGATTATGCGCTTGACTTTTTAGTAACCGATTTGATAATAGTGTTATTTAAAAAAAATCTATTCGAAACCTTCTTTTCTATCAGTAGTACCTACAAAGAATATTTTACGTTACCTCTCTTTAGAGCGAGTTAATTTATGATATGAACACGAAGTTGTACGATTGCGGGTAAAGTTTTATTTCGGACTCTTGATGAATTCTCCAGCACTCCGTCATGGTTTGGCTTCGCTGCACATCCGGAGTCTTCCGAACTGAACGGTGGCAGGTGTGCGTCGATTCTTTGACCATTTAAATGTTTCGAGGTATGACATTTTAGGTAGAATGTCGCCGTACACTGAAATAGCATACCGCACGAACCCTTCGACTCATTCTAAATAAGTTTTTGGTTATAACATTCTTGGTTGCTTGTGTTAGTTAATTTATGTGTAAATTTCTTTTTCACATACATTTCAAAAATGTATGTTCATGTATAAATAGAATAAGGTACGGATTATCGATTTTCAGTTTGATAATTTTAGCAAATTATGTATTAGTTAATTACATAAAATTGACGATGAAAGTATGTACCATGTGACCTACTATTACCACATATATTTAAATATCTAGATGGAAAACACGGTCAGCCATTGCCGCCTCCATCAACTATAATTCGATGCAGTATTGCTCACTTTCACCAATCAGCGCTTACTTTCGCGCAATCGATCAAAATTTACTTAAAAACATCTAGACGACGAGACAACCGGATTTTAGACGGCTGCAATCCTCCGATATGTCCACTTCCACTCACTTTAACTCGCAACTCACTTCACACATTTCTCACATTTTCCTCACACCGAAATCCCGATTTGCGAGAGCAATTAAGCGGCGTGCTCACCGCCCGATGGCGGACGGGAAATGGATCCGCCGGTTCGGTTTTGAGTTATGTTTTTACGCTTCGCTTGATGAGAACGGTCGGCTTGAGACGACGACTTCTCCGGTATCCGGTCACTCTGACAGGTACCTACCTATAGGCTGTACCTACTGAACTGGACACTGCCTACCTCGTTAGACACTGCCCACTGCCCGTCTCGATACCACCACTACATACTGATATGCACGTATCTTGTGGATGTAGATCCACGTAGGCATCTCGTAAGTTGATCATCATCGGGTAATAGTGCTTATGACTGTTTGAGTAATTTTTGGTGACAAAAACTGAAGTTTTTAAATCTGGTAAGCATTGCAAAGCTAAAATTTTTCAGTTGGGTAATCATTTTGTTTGATGTAAATACATTTTATTATTTGCAGTTTATGATTCTGGCAGCTTTTATAGTTTTAATAAAGGTATGTACAGTCAAATATTTCCATTTCATTATACCGATAATAAGGATAAAATCTAGGTCCTTTACTGTCACATTGAATTGGACCATGGATTTAAAGGGACTTCGGAATTCTGTTTTTATCCTGAGAAAACGACTTGATAAATACGTGGCCATATTTTGCGCTTTAAATGAAATAGTAAAAATAGCTAAGACTTTTGAAAAGATTATGATCGTATGATAAAATAGACGAAAATTAATATTTAAAGTGATATTAATTTTCATCTATTTTAGATAAAGATTTTAGTTTAGTTTAGGTTAGGATAGGTTACTAGGTTAGTTTATGTTATTGTATACTAATAAAATAGCCAAATAAACGGTAGAGAATGCTATTTGCCGGAATTGGTTTAAATCACTAAGGGATCTAGCGATGTTACGTTTTTTTTATTTCCCTAAAGCATATTGATATTGTAATCAGTGGTTTTGTTTTCATTAAATTTCATTTATTTAAAGTTTTGGTTCTAAAAGTACACTAAATTACATCTAATAAATTAAAATTAAATCACAAACCGATGGATCCGCGGATTTTTACAGGTACCTAACGAATACGTTCTGTTAACCTAATCTTTAATTAACAATACAATATATTTTCAAGCCGTCAGACCACATAAATACTACAGTATTCTAAATTTGAATACTTGTTAATTTCTTACTTCAGTATCCTGTTTCTAAAGTATCAGTGTTTATTGAAAGCAGTCTTAACATGTACGTGCATGTACCTAATGAATGTAATATATAATTAGGTATGTAGAATGTGTATGCGTTGGCTGGCGAGTATATTAGCTGGAACAACCGGTTGTTCGCTTTATATAACGACCTCGCACGCTTGGTGTGTCGAGTTTCACGTCTTTATACGACTCCAAGCAATATATTTGCTTCTACGCACTTACATTTAAATACTTACTACGCAATAAAGGGTTTGATATGATTGCTTTCATTAAATTATATTCTCACATAATCTTTTTTATTAGGTGTTGATTTTCCCTTGGATTTTTTTTTTGGTTTCTATGTTTGTCAAAATATTTTCAAATAAGTGCAGCCTGGCTAGTACCCACCAAAATATCGTTCACCAATGTGTAACACACAAATTAAGTGAACATATATGATTTATAAGTAATTCCTAAATGCTTTGAATGCGTTCGTAAAATATTTCCGCGATATTTTATGTAATTATATTATTTCGTGCGTTTACATATAAATATAAGTTAAATATAATATAAGAAATAGAAGTTTGTTTTCATTTAAATATCAATTTTAACCAGCTAACATTTAAAAATAGTGAAGTTTGCTGTCTATGATATGGATATATCATATGAATTTAACTTTCATGGAGGTTTTCGTAAAATAATATGGTGTTAACGGAATTATTGTGCAAACGTTAACCAGTTTATTCTTTGGCATGTTTGGAGCAAACATCGTAGAAAACATTTAATGGTACAACTTAAAAAAAATCTACCATACCATTTTTATGACGCAATTTGTGGCGAGGATGTTTTATTAAGTCCTACATGTAAATGTCATCTATTTTTTGCTTCAAATATGCCGAGGAATACGTGGTATACGTTTGGGTTCACTAGCCCGTTATTGTTATTATCAAAGTCAAATTAGAAACCAGGCATTTAATTATTTTCTTGTCGAATTAATATTTTTTAATTTCCTGACATCACAATAACCCACTCCACCACACTCGATTTCAAAAGACAAAATTTAACCGTTTTTTTTTCGATCACATTCGAATTTTGAGACAGCGAATCAGCGCGCGCTCCGAAATCACTCCGTTCCGTTCGCTTTCCCGCCGCTCCGGGCGCGTCGGCGTCGCGCGTTCCGCTCCAGACCACGCGGCGTCGCGGCGGCGGCGTCGCGAGCTCTACGCCACGTGACGCGGCGCCGCCGACGCCGGAGGATGCGGAGCGTTCCAAAATGCGCTCGGGGTTCGTGCGAAAAAAATGCAAACCGTTCTGTTTTGAAGGGATGGAAGAGCAAACTATTTTGATTGTTTTGCGAAAGCGCCCCTTGTTTATAGATTTATAGAATTTCTATACTGTAGACATGACCTACTTTGTCGACATGTAAACATAAAGAATACTTAAAAAAAAAAACCCTTTGCATTTGAGAGTGGACCACAGTTCATTTTGACTTGATAAAATATCGTCATAATATAATAAGAAAGTCTAGGAATTTCAATTGACGAAGTTGTTTTCTAAAAAGTACCAAGGCACCTGTATGTTTGTACCGATACTTATAATAACGCCTTTAAAACTCCGTCTAGATTAGATTTTTTTTTGATGCACCAAGTTATTTGAATTATATGACTTCAGAACAAAAATTAATGTCCAGAAAATAACTCAATTTAAAGCTTACTTTTAATTAAATATTCCTGGAACTATTATTTCACCATGTATGAAAGTGATGTACTTTCTAATTCGTTTCAGGGTTTCCCCAAAAAATTGATACTTAGTTATATTACCACGACGTTTACGCTACAACGATTATGTACAATTTTTGAAATGTTTTAATTAAGTATTTATTTTCAACAAATTTACATTAAACTCTTATTTTGGTTAAGTCAAAACAAATTCAGTAAATTTATGAACATAGTTTTGGAACGCGTCCCTCTGACGTCACATTGCATCCCTCTCTTCCCCGCCTTTCTTCCTATTTCCCTCTCGCTCCCGCAACAAAGAGGGATCATCGGGACCCTCGGGGAGGCAGTGCGGGAGAGGCATAGAATCCTCACCCCGAAGAAAAGGCACGATCGCTAGATGAAGTCATTTTGGTTTTTGCTTAACTCGTAAAATATAATTAAATTTTGTTATTTTTTATGTAATTGACCATGGATGGCTAATAACACACCCTCCGTTGTGGCATTAACCCAACACACCGCATTTCCGAAGGATTTCGAACCATAAAGCAGCTCGCATTCGGAACAAAATGGCTTATCCTACTCAGAAAGAGAAAGAAAGTGGTGCGTGAATGGGTGGGGATTTAAACCCAGATCTCTGACATACAAGGCAAGTACTTATGGCACTAAACTACGAGCCATTCATAGAAATATTTAACCTCAAGCGTGTGTCAGCTGCAACGATTGGTTCGGGGTCACTAATAATATAAACGAGATTTATATAAAATTTACAGAAAAAAGGTTGCTGTAGTTTTTTTGGATTAACCTAAATCCTTATAAGAAACATATAAAATCAAGGCACTAAGCTATAACATAATCTTACCGAGTCTAGCCTACAATGTAACCTAACCAGTACCTAAACTAACTTAACCTTGAACTAAATGTTTGATGGAACTGCACACAACTGGCCAAATGTGATACCTAACAAGGCATGGGAACTAGGCGATAAGGGCCTTCCTTATAATGCTTGGACAATTTGAACTGGACGGAAAACATGGTAATTTAACATTTACCGCTTCGACCAACTTTTATTCAATGTGATGGCACCAGCCCGGGCGGGATTAACGGTACCACTTGTTTAGTAAAGTTTTCCGTGAAATCCGAACCACGGTCAATCGCAACGGTAGAAAAACCCATCCAAAATCCGACCGCGCCCAAAGTAGCTTTACTTCATTATCAAACATGAATTGCTGCAAGAATTTTATAATGGCAGATCATGTTTCGTCCATATAAACTCTTAAGTTGAAAACAACCAGTAGTGTCCGCTCTTCTCTGCTCAGTTCCACTTCTCTATGAAAGGATATTAGTTGTTGATAAGCTATCGTTGCCTTATTATCTGCTGCTAGATTGCCTACCGTTCGTTCCGCCATTTTATTGAAGACGCTTTTAGTTGCTACGGAACCCTGAAAAGATTTAGATAAGTCTTACTACATCAACTTACTAATACTAATGGAGCAAGTCTATACTATACGATGATTATCCGGAGATGATATTAAAGAAGATACCAAGTGTTTGTTTTAGGATGAAACTGTTTAGTGATGAAAATGTTTGGTATGTTTTGGTATCCAAAATAATACTAAGAATTGCTTCACTTGATCGAGTGTTGATGAACGTAAAACATTGGTTTTTATGAATAGTTATGCAGCCTAGGGCCAATTTTTCAATCCTCAGATGGTATACTTATCGAACTGATAGTACAAATTCACGTTTGTCAAAAGACGGATAGTCATTGCTGGAGAATAATATCTTATATCACACTTTTATGACTATAATTTTACAGAAAAACATAGGTATGTACTTACTATATCGCATGGATAAACAGAAGCGTAAATAAATCCTTCGAGTAGTTATCTGGCTGTTTGTCAGACTATTGAAATATCAGCACTTTAGTGGTTTTATATCACTTTTTTAAAAGTCTTGTAACTTTTTGAGCGTATATATTTTACGGTTCTTACTCTTTTGGATCCGTGCGTTAATGTGCTTATAGTCATATTTCCACGCTTGTCGGGATACGCGGCGCTAGCCATACTAAAAAAATTAAATGCGAAAGTGTCTGTCTGTTTATTCGTTTGTCCTTTAACCCAGAAACGGAGCAACTGATCGACGTGATTTTTCGCAAAGAGGTTCGTTATGGGCCGGACACTGACACAGGCGACTTTCCAACCCCGAAATTAAAAACCGGCCAAGTGAGAGTCGGACTCGCACATGAAGGGTTCCGTACCATCAACATCAAAAAAAAAATATTTTTTTTTCATTTCACCTATTTGTGGTTATAGCGGAAAAATAAATACACACTCTGATTTAATAATATAAATTTCAGCTGCCTACCTAAGGTTCATGAGATACAGCCCTGTGACAGACGGACGGACGGACAGACAGCGGGGGCTTAGTAATAGGGTTCCGTTTTTACCCTTTGGGTACGGAACCCTAAAAAATCTTTAGATATTGTCCTGAGCGAAACATGGGTACCGAAGCTAGTTAATTATACATATGCGTACATACCTGTGCTGTCCTATTGGATGCAGGAACATCTAATGGTTGCGTCTTTTGCCCTGGTTTTCGATTGAAACATTACAGAAAAAAAGAATGCTATAATATATTCATTAAAGCTACGAGAAAACCTAGACAATACAATAATAAATGCAAAGTTATTTAATGATGACGTTTGTCGATATATGTTATACATTTGGGTTTATAGAGGTGCAGGTTTAGCTTGCCTGGTGTACGGAATTCGCGAGGTGGAAGTTATGTGGAGATGTACAGACCGATCTCAAGTCACAATAGCATTAGATTCTCCTTTGTGACGCTAAAAGCAAGCAAAGATGGGGTAAAGACGCGGCCACACCGATTCACGTCTTAAATTATTAGAAAATTAGATGGATAGATAATTTTGATTTAATATCATGCATAATTTTAATGGAAACAATATTGTTGTTACGATTTTCAAATAGTTGTAATGTTGAACAACCGGAGCTACATAATGCTATCCCCCCCCCCCCCTTCTATCATAGCTCAAAGCGCAACCGGAAGGTATGCACGATAATATTTAGTTTGACGGCTTACTGCGCGTATCCTTTCCTGGTTGAGGTTTGATCAGGTGAAAGTCCTTGTACATGAACAACGAAACCTCCCACGAATAATTTGGGAGTCCATCGAAATCGGCAAGCACAAGACTTTAATCGTGAAGATTACTACCGTATTTCGCCCATATGGAAATCTGTGCTGAATAAGCTGAAAAATGAATTTCGAAGAGGTGCACCGACAACATACGCCGAGGAAAACACAGTCAATGTGTTTTGCACTTCACACGAAATTCGGAAAATGTACGAGTGTTGTCATGGACGCTGAGACGTCAGGCAGAGCGACGGGTAGTCAGTAACGTGCCCGCACCTCCGTCGCGACAGGCACGTTCTCCTGAAGATGGAGCCCATGTGAGGCTGCGAAACGTCGAAGAGCACGTCCTGCTCCTCATACGCGCGGAAAGCCGTCAAACTAAATATTATAGTTATGTCCCGCGTAAGTTTTAAGGTACGCACCAGTTTAATATTAATATTCTTCCAATATAAATCAACCGATCTAAAGATCCCGCATCCATATGGTTGGTAAACTGTGGAATGTACGTGTTGCCACGTATATTCCCGGGCGTCTCTTAGCTGAGGGCCTGACACACATACGCCATATTCAGTGCCTTAAATGAAAATAACACGTTATAAATAATAACCCACTCAATTTTAAAATTGTAATGACAACGCTACTGCAGCGCTGTTCGCATTTATATGTATTGAAAATATACATACATATATACACACATACATAATAATCAGTTTTGTCAATCTTTCGTTACTTATTTGCTCTACATGTTCAAACCAACTTACCATCCTCAATTATTGTCACTTAATCTTATTTATAATCCAAAAATACCTATTTTTGTTTATCAATTTTTGACAAATTTAACTCAAAACATTAACTTAATGTTCAAATAACCCTCTCGTATGAAGTCATCCTTATATTTATGATTCGATGCCTGCAGCTAACCAAACGTAACCACCGAGCGAAACCTCCACTAGAGGGAAAGGAGGCGCGGTGCGAGCGAGACGGCGGCGGCTTGTCCCGCGCGCGCGTCCACTCGGCTCCGCGACGCGGGTCTAGACATCGTGAATGTGCGGTTAGCGGTTGATACGTATGATCGCTCAGTCAGATGTGCCGGTCCGGTAACGCAATTAGTTGGCAGCATCAAGATTGAGGGATATTAATTGATGTCTGTTGGCTTGAGTGCTTTGTTGGACATAGATATGTAGGTACCTACCTACTTAGCCGAATATTGTGTACGTTTGTTGGTTTTTCAACTTTGATACACAAGTTAATGTCGTAAGCCACTAAATAGGTACCTACAAAGATATTTAGTTAGGTACATGGTGTGCCTTCATAGGCAAATCCGGAACTATAAGAAATAGTGAACAACACTCAAAGAAGGCGTAGGCCGATGTTAATATAAACTTAAACTGTATTTTTTTTAATATTTTTTCTAGCCAGAACTCTAATATATTAAATCAACACTTTATTTAGTTTCACATTTAATATTTATTTACAGAATTTGTTCCTCTCAAGCGACACTGACTGGTCTAATATACCTACAGGTTGCGTATTATTGCGCCAGCACATTATATTTTTTTATGTTACTGCGCCACCATGCTGTGACTTCGCTATTAAAATGATGAAGGTATTTTTCTGCATACTTCTAGAATCACACATTGGAATAGACACAAACGTTGGTTTTATAAGGGCTTTAAGTATATTTTTTTACGAAGTACTGTGTACTGTATGTGATGATGGAGATCGTACTAGGAATCTGAAAAGTCAAAAATTCATGCATCGCTACCATAATAAGAGATGTAAACCTCTCGCGCCGACACACAGCGAGCATGGCAGGACAGGAGTAGCAACCGAAACTAGTTTGTATGGGGGCGGTGAAGCCACTTATACATACAAAAACTGTAGCACCGGCGAGTACGGTCGGTTACGAATTCGGATTTTCTCTAGTTACAAAGACATGTTAGAACTTCACAATACTATATAATGCAACAAAAACTCTGTATTGCGCATCCCGAATTCGTAAGCGAATTAATTGCAGTTAGGCGTTTTTCAGTAACTCGTGGCTGCGCTGCCACTATATGAATTATTTCGATCGCTGCTCCCGCCCTTCCATTCTCGCTGCCCACATACGACCGCCCGCCCAAAGATGCGGATTACCACTGACAACATTCAAAACGAGAACATTTCTGATCCCATTCGCCAATCGTCCATTGACAATGCCTTTACAACCACTATTTATTAAACCAAAAACATTCTTAGCTCTTTAATTATAAGGTGGTAAATTGAACATTAACGAAACACTCATTTAAGGCTTCAGTTATCGGTCACGCGTGATTGGTCGGCGGCGCTTTACATTTTCGGCGGTAGGCGGGGTACGGAGACGGATGCCAGAAATAGCGTCGTCTCTCTCTTACATAGAGTAGTTTTTCACGTTGTTTTTGCGGTGGTTTTTCACTCGTGTGGTTTGAATGTCTAATTGCCTTACATTTATTTATTTGATTAGGTATTCCGTGGCTTAGCGAAATCGCTTATTTACTTGAGAACATTATAATTCTACTCTTATTTTTACAAAAGATGAATTTGGAACAAATAAGTCAAGGTTTCAACAAAATAATTGACATTCATTACTATCGCTAAAAATCCCTCATTTCTATTGACCAAGCAAAGCGCGAAGCGTCTCCATTTCAGCTTGGGAAAAAAGTCTAGTCAAAATCGTCTGAAAGAAAAGTAACTGCCAAACTAGTTAACCTTAAACATTAAATGTTACGGTGTATTTTAATTGATTTATAACTGTTTTCCTAACCATGTGAAATCTGTTTCTAGTTTTATATTTACATATTATATACTATATTTAGTTAAAAGGTAGTGTCCAATCTGCCAAAATGACTGAACTTTAGAAACTGAACTGTTGCACGCCTAATTTTTAGTCAGTCGTAATGATCTATCAGGATAAACGTTCCAAAATCATCTGAACCCCTACTCCGACTTGTCACCTAAATTGGCGTTTACTCCAAACCGATCGACTGGTGTTTTAAAATGTATGGAGAATTGAAGAGCGCACGCAGTGGACGTTAAGCGAACTAACATTTGCGAGGCTGAGTTTGATTTTACAACTTACTCGCCGTCTCCGTCGCCGACTCCGCGTTTATTATATAAATTTGGTAGTTCGAGTTTGATTTTGACGGGTTGAAGAAATAAAACCACAGAATAAATGGTACAACTTGTATGGGGTTTGGCGTTTTTACGTAACTTCAAAGTTCTGTAAAAGACCTGTCGAAGCGGACCAAATAGCGCGAGTAGGTATCAAGAGGCGCGGAACGAGATTGCGCCCCGCGCGTTGTGCGAGTACAGCGAATGAATTAAATTCTTATTTAAATTTAATGCGCTATATGAATATTTCTAATATTTTGTATGCTGATAGAGTGTTTCGATATGTTCATGTTGCCGCCGACTCTAATAACTTAAATATTTTATTGGTTGAATGAAAGATGAAAACATAAATAACTTTGAAAGCCAACTACGTAGATTTCTAAACTTTTTATAGCAGGTTCTAATGTATATTTCTAATATGGAAACAATAATTTAGAGACTTAAATATTTTATTGTAATTATAATGAGCGATTTTTTGTTTTGCTATGTTCCCAAAACGATTTTTTTCTAAACTTTTTCTTAAGACATGGAAATAAACTTTAAGCAATATACAATCATAAAATTTGACTTGAATATTTTATTCAATTGAATCGAATTATTTAAAATACCTAAATAATACCAAACGCACCGGTCTGAATTTTCTAATCTTTTTCTAACCTTCTATAAGGAAACTACATCACCTGTAAAAAAATCAGCGACTTTAGAATTATCGAACCCTTTATTGCTATAGCCGCTGGGCTATAAATGCCAATTTAATTGAGAAGTCCGATTAGGGGCTCTGATCGGTCAAATGTGCAATTTTACGTTACCTTCTCATTAATCGTTCAAAATAACTGTTTAATATTACGTGTTTGGACTTATTTATAAATGAATACATTTATAGTGATTATAAATACTTTACCATAAATGACTATATTTTCACATTGTCAAAACAGAGATGGATTAGATAGATTTTTTTTTCTGTGTAATTTCAAGTTAGTTTTCTATTTTAGTAATGATTTATTTTCTGATTAAAAAACAAATAATTTTAAAATTGATTTTTTTAAATTTTTTTATTTTGAAATAACTGAATGGCACGTATGATTTTTCCATAAAACATGGCCACATTATTTTACATAACACAACTTTTTTCATCACTAAGCTTGGTTATCAACAAGTGCTGATATTTTAATCGATACTTAAAGGGCTTTTATTACTAAAGTACTGATTAACTTGTATTGGTACTGATTGCAAGCTGCTAAGAAAGATTAACCTCATCAGCAGTAGGTGAAAAAGGCCCTAAGTCTTATAACATTCAGCATTTGCATCTGTCTGTTCGTCAATATATCTCCCTTCTTATCTGCACGCATTTGCTTTAAAACCACTAACGTGATCTGTGTGTCGTGATTTGTGTTATGATAATTTTTTTCACTATTTATGGTATAAATTAGCAAAACGCTGGGGAAATTCAAAATATGAGAGTCGGGGAAAACTGATGGTTTTTCGTTTGACTATAACGCGGATGGACCTGTTTTTATTCGCATTCTTTGAAAAATGCTTGATCCATTCTCATCAAAAATATATTTGCGTTACTGATTTTGTACTGTATTTTGTATAATATTTTGTGTTTGACAATTGAACAGTTGTATAAAACAGTTTTATATTAAGTAAAATGCACCAGTAACTTTTGGCTTACATGTCCACTGCTCTAGCTACTGAGTTATCCAGACAATTACGCCATCTAAGTAATTGACACAATTGTGGAAGACGAAAGTCCAGACTAACAACATTTTTCTGATTATTTTCAAAATTCGATTACAATTTGTCGATGTAGGTGGGCCCGTTTGACGTACAATTAATAAGAAAATGGTAAGGTCGAACCATCATCCACATACAAAAAGAAATACATGCTGAGTTGATAATTGTATGTATTTAATATATACGAAATTACCGTTATCTCATTAATTTGAGTTTCAGCGACATCTACAATGTGACCTAGTGCCCGATACCAAAATCAACTTTGGTAACGACAGCAATTAGATTGATATCTCGAAAATTGCAGTCAAAATGCCTTAGCGTAGGATCAATACGCGAAATCATCAGCGCCATCTAGTGAAGATAGGGGAAACATTGTTTCAATTCGAATATATGAGAAATTAAATGGCTGACGTAATCAGTTAACTAGAGCAGTGGGCATGTAATCCAAAGGTCGCAAGTTCGAATCCTGCTTCCAACGAATGTCACGACCAAAAACTTTTTCAGATTATTTTCAAAATCTGATTTCAATGCTTATTAGAAGCTGATTTGAAGCTTTATTTGATGCTTCGTTTAAGATGTCGCTGAAACTCCAATTAATCTTTATGCTGAGCTATGCAGACTAATAAGTCAATAATATAACTAGCTTGATGGCCATATAATTAAGCAACTTTTGCACAGGTTTTAATTTGAGCAAGATGTAGACACGATACCAAGTCCTTAGCATAAGTAGATCTCCGAAATCTGCGAATGTGAAATGTATGTAGAATAGACAGTGAATAAAGAATCCATTAAATAAAGTAGAGTGCTATAAAAAGAACTACTTCTATTGCAAGGCTGAGCTTACCCAGCTGGCAACATTTTAGCGGGTATTGCATCTTCCAATACCGGCATGCGCTCTATACCCATAACCGGCTAGAAGGACGGAAAAAGCTACCGAAACTCGTCTGGAGGCCAATTCCTGGAATTCCGTAATCAGGAATCAGTATTCCTGAGTCTAGAAAACCGTTTTTTCTTGACGAAAAGATTCCGGAGCCTAGTATTCCAATTAATTCAAGGTTTTCCGTCGAAAAAATCACTTTGAAAACCGCTATAAAATATTTTTTTAGACTCAGAATTCCTGATTACTGATTACGGAATTCCAGGAATAGGCCTGCTGTTCTGGGTTGGCGTAGTCAGTTTACATAGGAAATTTAGGAGAAATGAAAAATTGCATTCATGACTTGCTGTCAAGTATTTGTGAAGTGATAAATTGTTTCTCATATTTTATATACAATGGTGGCAGAGCCGGCGAGTAACTTCCCTTACGTATTCGCTACTCTACGAACAACATTACTCGTAAGAACTTCACAGGACGCTATTTGCAATGAACATTCGATATTACGCGTCCCGAATTAGTAAGCGAAGTAACTACAGTAATACGTTTTCCACTAGCTCGTGGCTACGCTGCACTGCCGCCATGCGAATAAGTTTCGATCTCTCCCGTCCTTTCACGCTCGATGTATTGAATAGACTCTATCACATCTGACTGTTGACACCCGTATCGGGCGCCTAATCAGAGAATGAGGAGCAAACCGCCGCCGGTTCCCACCGCAGGCGGTGCCGCAGGGCTACGATGAATGGGAGCTTATCGAGCGAGACAGCAATAGAGCGGGCCTTAAAACGAGCGGGAGGGCGCTAGAGACGTCGCCGTGTGAATGGATCCCTCACCGCAACCGCTTCCTTGAGAGAAGGATCGGTTGCGTCTTCCTTTTGCTTTGTTTGCTTACGTGAAGGGTAAATCTTAAAATTAACATTCACCGGTGGCTTACAGTCATCGGTGATTCACCTGTGAATGCTTAATAATAATAATAATAAATAATATTCCTAATTATTCCAATGAGATGACACAAACCAATAAGACGGCGTGACGTAACGGGAATGCGAAATTAAAGTGAATTCGAGTGACTCTCACTCGTTCACGTGAATTATTTGAGTAAAGTAGATGAGGGAATTGGAACCTGTTTTGTACATATTCAATTTTGTTTGATCCTAGGTAACAAAAAATAATATTGGTTCCTGCACAGAAAATTTGTTTCCGCGTGCACATTACGAATCATAGTATAAATACTCAAAAATAATGCAAACCTTTTTATTTGTTCTCATAATTCTCGAGATATTTATCTACGTATTTAAACGTGATTATGTAAACGAAGCTGCTTCTGGGCTGTGACTTTGGATTTATAAACCTTTTCATACATTTATGTGAGTAAGTAGGTAATGATAGGCCCTGGAATTGCACCTTATTATTTCGGCCATCCATATCCAGTTTCATAAAATAATCTTCAGAATGTTTTGTATCGTGCCAGTGTAATCATACCATTCATTTACGAATGTTTGGGTCACCGGCAAACACTTACGAAATTTACCACCAATATTTAGAGAAGTGTTATGTAAATATGTCTATGAAATTTAAAGCATCAATATCTTAATACCTGTATCCACGCCATCTTGCCCCGGTCAAGATATCGAAACCCGCCATTGAGAACATCGTCCACAGCCCGTTCCCGCGCCTCAACCCGTGTTCCCAGCTCTTGTCCCTTGTCGGTGTGGCGGCCCGATGTAAAGTGGGGTCTACGCGAACGCAGACGGGCGCCACGATAGGATGGCAGTCCACCAAGTAATTTCACAGCGATTTGTGGACAAGTGCTGCCGGCAAAAAGCGCGCGCGACGTGCCCCATTCATTCTCGCACTCACACACTCGCAGCCCTCACGCACACGCATGAGCACGCGGTCGCGCCTATGGGGAAGTTACAAGTTTTTGAGTTTGCCTATACTTCTTAAGGTTATACCTATATTTCCCGCTCCACTCCCCTAGAACCGTGGAAAGAAGATCATGCGCAAGTTTCATGTCGGAGATCCAAAATTATACTCAAAACAGCTTTGTTCGGTCAAACTAGATGTTTGATGACCATTGGCATTATAAAATTGTACGTGGTTTCTAAGTTATAAGGTCTAAAACTTCGAAATTTTCGCGCGTTTTGAGCAATAAGCTTAGTCATGGCCATGGCCAAAAATCAGAAAAATCTGAGTCATCGAACCTAGCTTGTTCCATAAAGATAAGATAAAGCAGAAAATGCAATTTTGTTAAAAAAAATATTAAGTGATATATGAAGGCACACTGGTGACATGAAAGAAAAGAGAGAGACGCTGCCGACAGCTAACATTACATATTACTTCCAATTTAACTTCTGATGCGGTAGGTAAGATACTATGTTAGTTATCGTCCTCTGTCATTTTCTCTGCTAAATGCGTACCACAATTAAGAGATACTATCAAAGACGGAGGGTTACCGAATGCATTGAACTATTTCATATCATCATATTTAAAGTAATCCGATCATACAAAATAGGTAATACAACTTTTGAATGTTTCCTCTTTTTTCAATTTAACCCCAGTTGACAATACAAAAAAATATCTTTATTTTGTGCATTTAATTCCAATGCTTTTAATTTCAATATTGCTTTAAATCTTCAAACCTCAGAACGGGGGCCAAATCTGGCTCGCGAGAACCGAATATATGGTATCAGTGGTATAACTCGTTTACATTGAGAACTCGATATTTTGATAAATAAAGCAAGTGACGAGCTGTGGTCATGGAGCTATTTATCACTAAATCTATTAAATACTTTCACTGT
The DNA here is from genome assembly GCA_946894095.1 of Incurvaria masculella. Classification (NCBI taxonomy): domain Eukaryota; kingdom Metazoa; phylum Arthropoda; class Insecta; order Lepidoptera; family Incurvariidae; genus Incurvaria; species Incurvaria masculella. The sequence goes on from OX335642.1 coordinate 19,048,580, forward strand.
GAGCAAAATTTTTCAATAACCTTTAATCAAGAAATGAATAGGTATTTAATGTAAGGCAGGGAGGAAACATTAACATTGTCGAACATTTACAAATATAAGTAAATATCATGCCTGCTAATATTATGCATGAAGAAGTATTTTTTTTATCCTTCTTTCACGCAACAACGGAGCAACGGATCGACGTGTTTTTTGCATAGTAATAGTTTTATATCCCTGGACTCCATTCAGATTCCAACTCTGAAGAGATGTAGGGTCAATTTCTGTGTTCTATCATCTCTACCATGGAGAATGCTCTTCAATTATGTTTAAGGCCATCCCTCCGTCTATTTTCCATCATCGCTCAACGAGGAATAGACAGGGAATCTACCCATTTACTGTCGACAGTCCGAAACCAATCGAATATTTAGATAGTTTTATTTATTGGGTCGGTGAAATGTGAATTTTACTCCTTTCTTCCTTCCTCACCCCAAAAGTACAACCTTTTCCAGTCGGACCAAACAGTCCTTTAAACTTAAAGAAGCATCTGGCCTGCGAGCATGGTTTTCGCAGCCTCAGTTTAGGTACGAAAGCCCGTGGGCGTCATCAGGCACATCTTATGTGAGGTTCTGGAGTACGCCATATGCCGCGCTTAACAGAAAACAGAGTAAATAAATCCCCACCTAATATTACGAATAGAAAAGTGTGTTTGTTGGTTTTGTCCTTTATTCACGAAGCAACGGAAAAACGGATCGACTTGATTTTTGCATAGATATTATTTATTGTCCGGAGGTGGACATCAGATATTAACTAAACCACATCTACGCGGTGGGGAAATCTGCTCTAATACCCAATGAAATGAATCGCAGTGCAGTTACAGGCCTGCGCGCATACAGTAATCCTCTTTTTGGGCATGCGCGGCGCTGCGGCTATCACGCCGCGCCGGTTGTGCCGTCGACTTTGGAACGGTTTCCCTTTCGTGAGACGCCGGCATTACTCGGGATGTCAGAATATCGTCTATCAGTGTCCCTCGAACTAATTTTATTCCAAAACTACACATGAAGCTGGGTTTCAAATCCCCGCCCCGTTCATGCGTCGCTTTCTTTCACTATCTGAGTTGGAAAAGTGCATTTCGTTATGAAGTCAGCTGTTCTATCGTTGAGAATCTATGCAAAACTGTAGGTTCCCTTCAGCTACTAGGTGGGCCCGGATTGGTAATTTTACATTGGATGAAAAGATGGTAGAAGGGGCAAGGAAAAATTGTTCATATTTTACATCCGATTCAAATTAGCCGTGCTCAGAAAGGGAATGTCCTCGCATGGCACCTAATTCCTTCGGGAAATAATGTATTGAGCTAATATTACAACGGTATTTGAGTGGTATTAGCCATACATGTCCGCAGTCACATAAAAAAACCGATTATTTACAATATGTAATTTGTTTACTAAAATTTACGACGATTGCATCCGGTGGCTCTGTCCGTCTACCAATAGCAATATAAGTATGAGTCACTTGTGATTAAAAATCGAACTTGCGGCCTCTGATTACATGACCGCTGCTCTAACAAACTGAGCTACCTAGACAATTAAGGCTGCAAAAAATTTATCGTTTATCTTCTAATCGACACACAATATCTCCTAGATTTATACTGCATTGAGTGAGACATCAAGTTACTAGAGCAGCGAACATGTAATCCGATGATCGCAGGTTCGAATCCTCCTACAGACGAATGTCCAGACTATTTTGCTGCTTTAATAATTGTAGATTTGACGTAAAATTAATGGGACAAAGGTAATGTTGTAGGTAAGCACTGAAAACATGCAACATTATCTGGTTCACGCATTACCTAAACCAATTCTAATGATGTGTTTTTTTAAGGATGTCATGTGACATGGTATATTTTGATACTTTATGAACTAATAAACTCAGATTTTTTTTATTAAGAATAAGAGATTGTACACAAATAACTTCCAAATAGATTGACAATTGAATGACGTAAACTCGTTGGAAGTGTCAGTTGTTAACTGTAATAAGTAGTTTCGTGTTGCTGAATATGGATTACTAATACAAAATTAAATTTCCCATACCTCATGGGAACTATTTAGGTGCCACGATTATGTCGCACGGCTAGGAAACGTAAATTACTAAAAACAACAGTGCTAATCGTAGAACTCGAGTGAACTCACCCAAATAGCTGTCACTCTCATTTTGAAAATAGTTGATAACATTTTCTATATAGAGAATGATGGCTGCTCGTGTGAGAACTTCTCGTGTTCGTACCATTCACAAGGGCCGCGAGGGTTATCATAGTAAACTAACTCGACGGATTGTGAATGATTAAATCTGACGTTTACTTGCATTTCGAACCATGCTAACTTTCAAACGAACTGTTATTCATCTAAGTGAACCGAAATTTACCAGGTAGCATGGTACGAACTCACTATGCCTGTTCACCCGGCGATTAATTTACCATGGTAACTTATAAATTTATCGCTGTGTGTTCCACACAAATAACTTTGCGGGCAACTACCGGAGAAACTTTTGGCATGGACAGTGAAACATATAATATGTCATTATTGATTTTTCCTTGAACATTTTATTTTTATTTTTAATAAAATGCTGTTTTGTTTTGTTAAATATGTTAGGTTAAGTTAAGTTATCATCTGTTATTATTACGCATGCTGTGTTCGCCACACCACACGAACTCTATATTTTTGTAACACATCTCCTTTTGTAAATTGTACGTGTATTACCCTGTTGGCGAACCTTAATAAAGAAAAAAAAAAAAAGTCCAAAGCATCCGTCGCTATAGTGAAATGTTGATATGTTTACAATTCCAATCAATACATCTTTATCGTTTGGATGTAAATAAAACTGATCCTTTATCATTCATATAGTGGAAATAAATCATATAGTTGAAGTGATCAATGTCTGAATTAATTTTTTTGTATTCAGAACTCTTACTTCTTGAACAAGATTCCATTTTGTAAAACTTATTGCAAAGCGCGCAAACCTGATATGCGCTAACTTAACTCAGTTTGTATAAAGTTGATAAAGGCGGCGAAAGGCATACGGTATTGAGGCATAGAAGACGGTGGGGTTAATCTTTTAATTCACATTCGCCTCTGATTCACAGTCACCTGTGATTCGCCGGTGAATAAATATTTTCTTTTACTGATTGGATTACAGCTACTCGAGTGAAACCATTCTACAAAATAATGACATTTTAATACTTCCCTTGAGGCCGTTTATAATAATTCTAATTAGAGTGCGATGACCAAACATAAAACTAACAGCGATGACGTCATGCAAGACCATTTACTTTTACCTGTGAATTGAGCTTACTAATACTGATAATGATTTTCTTAAGTTCCAACGACATGTAAGAACACGTAAGAATACCAAAGAACTTCACAGGAAGCTATTAAGTTCAACGAAAAATGTTGCGCATCCAAGAGCCACAGAAGGTTTGTGGGGTCGCTCAGTCTGTTCTAGAGGTACTACCATGGACGTTGCTCTGTGGAACTTGACTCCCTCAAATTGCAGATGGTCCTCAGCACAGCCACCCATACCGGTTTTTCATAAAAAAAAGAACTACATTTACAAGTTTTCCACTAACTCGTGGCTAAGCTACCGCCATACGAATCAGTTTCGGTCGCTACAACCGCCCTTCATGTTCGCTGGCCGTGACACACACACATGCGCAAGGGCGGTTGCTTCAACCGTGCCGCTGACCTGATTGAGGCCAGAAGCAAGGCACTTCCAGCTCATTCCCAATGCAGTGGAACCCACAGACACCGAGCAGTCGGGGCACGGCGGAAGTGGGAGCGATTCGAGCCGCGTGACCGAGCTAGCCCGTATCTAGCGACGAAAGTGACAGGCCGTCTCGTCGGGCCGGAGCGTGCGTCGATGACAACACAACAACAACAATACAAAGTTCCACGTCGGGCATGCCTATGAAATTGTTGTTGTTTTTCGTGGACGCGTAGGTACGTTATTTTAGTTTCGACAAAATGTATGAAATTAAGTAAAACCATTGATAAGTTTGAATCCGAAAAGTACATTCCCGCTACAAACATGTATTCCCGGAAGACTGAGAAGAACTTACCAAGATGCGGCCTATTCTAGGAATCCCATGCTTAGGAATCAGAAATGTGTTCGATCGAGAAAACAGCTTATCTAGCGGTTGTCAAAGCGATTTTCCGGAAGCCGAAGACCCTTCATTCATTGATATTAACTTGCTCCGAAAAATCACAGGCTGACATCACCGATTACAAACGCTCTCTCTCTCTAAAGGAAACGATGTCTCTATCTCCTCTACCCACCTACCTGGGGAAACGGAGTGTGCCGACGTTATGCTAGTGATGTTATGAGAATCACTCCCATAAATACGGTGAAAAATCTGATATTCTACTCACCGTCTCCGTTCTGACTGCCGCCGTGTGTGTGGTACTGCTCGTCTGAAAATTCAGAAACTAACATCAGATTTATACCATCTGCCCTCAACTTATACGATATTCATTTCACCATGCAAACGATAACCATTGATTATCTAAATGTATTGAATATTCTCACACGCACTATACGGGGGCATCCATTAATTACGTGAGGCGGTTAGGAAAGAGGGGGTTGAGCCGAATCTTGCCCAATCTCACGTGGGGCAGAGCGAGTCTCAGCAAATATCACTCAATTGATTTTTCCGCAAGAAACAGCGTCCAATTGCGAGAAAACTAGATTAAATAAAGTAAAAAATATCTTACAAAATTTCAAAGCTTCCCTCGAAAATGCTTATTTGATGAATGAGCTGTTTCAATAAATCAAGCACAGATTAACGTATTTACACTAAAAATAACATTTTTAAAGAGGGGTTGTCGAGCCAAATATCATGAGATCTCACTGAGGGGGGTCGAAAAATTTTCAAATTGTTTTTATTTGGTATCTGAGATGGAAATCTGTATTTACTATAAAAACGAAGATTATTTCATGGTTCGGAACCCATGTAGGACTTATTAGGTGGTAAATTTACTGTCGTCATGCGCGTGCGTCGCCTCTGGCTAATAATAATGCGCCTCAAAATGCCCAATTGTGTGGTAAAACTGTGCGAAAATTTTAGAAAAACACAAAGAAAGACTGAATATCAGAATACCGCAACTGGAGACAGAATTGTTTGAAAGGCCATATCCTACATTTCACTTATCACTGGATTTTCTATATAGGCCACCAATTTGAATTATTTTTGTTTCCCTTAGTTCCAGTTGCAACTATTTTTTTCAACTTGAGCCTTTTGTGTCAATAATTAAGGTTCTTCGTGTTGATTTTCATGCCTTCGTTCAAGATAGGCTGATATAAATAGTCGCACAACAAGACTAACCGAAAGAATGCTCAAAAGCGATATTGCGTCCAAAATGTTTCAAATTGACATAAGAAAGCACAACTTTTCGATAATGTGGTAGTTCGTTAGTTTTAGTTACGGTTATTTATCTCATCCGTATTTTTCATACATATCCAAAACATTAATCGTCAATACTTACCTCCGTTCCTATGGTCGTTGGGCAACAGTTCCTGCCCTCCGAGCGTGGGCGCGTGGATCAGGACTTTCTGGTGGTGGCCGGGGCTATGGGGATCCAGGCCTTCCACCTCCAGCATAGAGGCGTGGTGCGTCTGTTCGTAGTGGTGCAGCAGCATCGGCGCCTGGTGCATATCCATCACGCGGGCTATAGCGGGCTCATCGTACTCTGGTCGGGCTATACGCGTCGAGAGCGGCTCATCGTACTCTTGTCGGACTATGCGCGTCGAGAGGGGCTCATCGTACTCTGGTCGGGCTATACGCGTCGAGAGGGGCTCATCGTATTCTGGTCGGGCTATACGCGTCGAGAGGGGCTCATCGTACTCTGGTCTGGCTATACGCGTCGAGAGGGGCTCATCGTACACTTGCCGGATTATACACCGCGAGGGCGGCTCATTGTGGACCTGTCGGACTATACATCTGGAGGTAGGATCATCGTAGGCTTGTCTGACATTACTCGATATGTAGGGTTCCAGGGTCGCGCGTCAGGCTAATTCCTCTAAACTTACCACAATCGTATTTTGATAGATTACAAATTGAATTATACTGAGTAAAATATATTTGTTATGTTCACAGCACTTTTGAACTATTTGGTCTCAGGCCGTATTTTCACTTTTGATTCACTTTTCTGTGGAGGGTTTAAGAGAGTTCCACTCTAAGTTTGTCACTAAACTTTTCATTTGGTTCATCTACCTAAGCATTTGAAGACACGCTAACACAAGGAAAATTGGAATGTTAACTATATTCACATTATTATTCTATTAAATAGGTTTTTTTAAATGTTCGTTGATTCCTGAAACAAAGACAATATATGGGTTAATATACAATTTAATGCAATTATTTCTTCTTCGAGAGAGACATAAACTTCGTAGAGGTATACAAAAATCCATACAGAAAAATAATTTGAAACATTTCTATTGTTACAAGTCTAATATTTTCGTTAGCAAGGATACCTAGAATTCACCCTGCTTACAGTTGATTTATTTTTTCAGCAATTCTTAAACAATGCACGGTGGCTCGGCTATCCGGAGTATGTGGCAATATATTAAATTCTAGAAACCCACGGGAAAGTCCCATTGTGTCCGCCTCAGACATTTATGCGCGAAATTTATTTTATGCAAATCCTGGGAAAGGATGCACTCGTTGTTTTGTTCGGATCCTTGTGGGTTTCCGCCGGCGTTTGTACCATAGACTTAGCCCCGATTGCACGAAGAGACGGCTGATTGAATCAATGTTCACACACGTCACTTTTAGTGAACCGCATGGAGTTCCATCCATACTGTCCATACAATGTGACGTGATTGATCATACGTTGACGTTGATTTAGATATTTCGTCCTTTTAGTACACTCGGGCCTTGAATGTAAAGCCACAAAGAGTTAACTGACGGATGACTAACAATGTCTTAATACGCCACGTCGGTTCTCTTTACCTACAGACACTATATAATATGTATATGCTTACTACGAAAAAGTGTCTTTTACTTAGGATGGAGTGCAGTTAGTGATAATTTTGATAATAAAATATATACACCCTTTATGTTTCCCCGAGTGTTTCCCTAAAGAGAAAGAAGACAGATCTATAATCAAGATAACCAAAATTCTAACCAGAGATGGTGCACTCCAGACTTAATTATTATCAAATTAGAAAGTGCAATATTTTCCGCGATCATGAAATATGCGCAAAGAAAACGTGCATTATAGTAGACCGAAAATTCATTAGGTAGATGTATTAAGTCTAATTTAAACCTAATGAGACAAACTTTGTAACATCGTCCCTGCCAGTACAGAATAAATATACCGTATGATAAACGAATTTCTATAAGCTAAAAAGACACACAAGACACCGATATAGTCCACTACAGTGTACCTAATAAATTCATCAGCTCCGATTATGAAGTATCAATCACTCGGCACGCGATCGCTTGTCACGCAACCTCTCCGTCTCTCTCGCGCCGGGCGACGCTTACCGCACGGGCGCAGTGTCGTCCCGCTCGCACAGCAGTCGGAAGGTGCGTTCTTGTGCAGCGTTAGGAAGAGGATGCGTCCAACGCGTCCGTTAGGCGCGAATAAATTGGGAAATGAAAAACTTACGTTTTTCGCTTGAACTTAATTAAACAGTGATTTTCTGGGTTTTCGGGTCTGAAATGTTAGTATTTTTGAGCAGCATGTTGCCGGCTTTAAGCTCTACGTTCCCTTCTCATCGTGACATTAGCCCATCAGGCGCAGCCGAAGTTTCTGGACAGCGAAGGTACCAACCCTCGCGATAGGGTCTTCAGTTTTACATGGGTTTCGAAATTATCAAGGCGAATGGACGTTTCAAACTCGTCGTACATTCGTCAAAAATCTACGCACAGTCGTGAATTTGTATTTGTTACACTGGATTGCAATGCATCAAAGGACAGCAAAGAAACCATGAAGCAGACGACCTTGTAACGCTAGGTCGGGGCAGGGTAGTTTTGTATCCTTACCTAATTTCAAATCAGTCTCTATCCGAAGGTCTATCTCATGGGAAGTCTCTATCACATGGGTTCGGAGCCTAAACTACGGTTGTTGGGTACAACTGGTCACTGCGAGCGCAAATACATATCCTGTTCTCTCTAATCAGCTGTGGTCATTCAACAAAGAATCCACCGAGAGCGCGAACAACGATGGATCAACTGTACCGATTATGGGAAGGCAAAGGAGTCTGCCAAAGCCGGATAAACGACTAACGAAAAAGGTGTTCAATCTACACAGGACTAAGCTGAGTGTATGGGACTCATATTTAGTTACTGTTGTATAACAGAACCATATGATTTCAAGATGTCACTAAGAGCCCACTCTGAAGATAGAGCCGAGGAAACACACGTGCTGCTGGAGTGTGGATTGGCACAATGGCCATAGCGGGGCAAGAAGAAAATGATGAAAGATGCCTTTTTTCGGTGTAAGCACATAAGCGAATGCAATTGATTAGCAAAAAACCGGCCAAGTGCGAGTCGGACTCGCACACAAAGGGTTCCGTACCATCGTAGAAAAAAAAAACAAAAAAATCACGTTTTTTGTATGGGAGCCCCCTTTAATTTTAATTATTTTTTAATCTTACCTATTTGTTGTTATAGCGGCAAAATAAATACACACTCTCGGTAGATTTCAGCTGTCTACCTGTTACGGTTACTGAGATACAGCCCTGTGACAGACGGACAGACGGACGGACGGACGGACGGACATCGGAGACTTAGTAATAGGGTTCCGTTTTCACCCTTTGGGTACGGAACCCTAAAAAGCACACCTACACATATAAATAAAACTTGATTTCTATGAACGCCTAAGTCACAATCAAAACATTTCCTAATATACTCAATTTAAATTAGAAAAATAATCGACCAGGAAAATATGGCCTCTTGCATGCCTTCCGCCCTATAGACGAACTGAAACGTAACCCATCGTTTCAGTTGTTATGTGTTGAGTTGTATGTTCGCACACGGAGTACGGCGCGCGAGGATCGTTGTCCAGACGCGACCGCTTCGGGTCCAAGGTTGTGGGAACGCGGCGCACACAATGGTGGGTCGTATCCCAGGAGGCAACTTCTAAAGGTGCACGATTGTAAGGATACGTCTGAGGATGCAGAGTAAAGTTATATTTTCGTGTGATAGATGTGTTTATGCAACATTTTATTTATGTTGCTTTCCTGTAAGATTTTCCTAATATTCTTACGGTGTACTAGTTCTTACTTAGGTGTATCACTTGGTGTTAAGATTGTACGTAATTAGGAATTCATCAGACCTATCAATGTTTTTGCCTGCAACAGAACTAAAACTAAAACTGCATGCTAATTGCTAAAGTTGAATGACAAAATAAAGAAAATTAGATCAGTGGTTTTTAAAAGAGTTTCAAACATACATCTTCTTATACAGTGAGCGTCATATTATGATGTCACCTTAAGTTAAGATTTTTCTACAGGTTTGTTATGCAAAAAATATAATAAAAAAAATATTAGACCTAAGTTCCCATAATGTGAGGTTTTTCACAGTAAGAAGATCTTATCACAAATTATATTTCAAAAACATAATACGGGCTGATTCTCCCGATTAAATACATTTTGGCGTCATATCGGGGGTGTACGCAAAGATAAGTCGTATTGCCGGGGTTAAAGTTGTTTACCGGTACCCAACACTAATCCAATCCTAACGCTACCCGTTTACTAATAATAATAATAATAATAAATATTTATTGCAGACAAAGTCCATATTTTAACAAACTATAAAACCAAAACAAACATTTTATAAAAACTCTCTAACAAATAAAAAAACAATCAAACAAACACATTTAAATACAGATATCATATCATATTTCACATAATTTGGATATAGCGATGGACACTAGAGGAAGCATTCCTCGTGTAAAGTCACTTATTTTAATGATTTTACTGGAATATTTTTTTTGCTGAGAATATTTTTTTAGTTTTACATAGTATGAGAGAAATAATTTAGTTTTTTTTCTCTTTTTCCAGTGTAAGACAATTCGCGACTGTTCCCAGCCCCTGCGGTCCGGAGACTAGTCCCCGGACGTGAGACCGTGTGGAGCGAGCCCAGTTCGCACGGGTGCGACTGTGCGATGACTATCTCGAGTCGAGTCCATTGATACACGCGGCGCGCGTCCTCTAATGCTACCCGATTTATTTTATCCAGACATCATAATTTGAATTTTGTACCGTGAATTAAAACATATTCTCGCCTTAACACTGTTTGTATACAGTCGATTTATCTATTTCCTTCTGATTTCCAGCGTTCTCCCCGAAAATAACATAAAAATATTGTTTGAACATTATATAAAACATACACCAAAAACAATAAACTAAATCCAAAAAGACAATATGATAGAATGTCTAAATGTAATGTTAGTACAACAAAACTCGTTGTATTTCTGTCTGTACAACAAACTCAAAAAAGAGGGATTGTTATTAAATTAATATATCAATAGGGGCCGCTTCAAAAACACAGCTGAGCATTCGTTTTGATTTTTTTTTCATTTACATCATGTAGGTGCGTGTAAATTTCTAAACGTAATATTAATTAATTCTAAGTTAACCCAATTTTGGATCGGTGATGTTAGATGTTTGTTGGTTTCCTAGTTTGATGCGTCTTTCACTCAGCAACGAAGCAAGGAACATTGACTTTTGGTATTGAAATGGTTTTATCGGCTCCTTTTCATACCGGTCTTTTTCATATTCTCCACAACGGAGTCGGGTACCGCAGCTAGCAATTAAATATTTAAAAGTTTTGATATGATTTGATAACAGTTTCAATAATTATTACATATAAGAAAAACACATCTATTGCTACGATAAAAACAATAAGACAATGGTAAAGTTAATCTATATTGGTACAAATTTGAACCAAGCCTAGATGTTTCCGCATTATGATTACGGCTCCATTAACGCTAACCTCCAATATTTTGGGGTTATTTTTATTTTATCTTAGCGTCGATAAAGAATAAACACCCCTAGAAAAATGTAAATATCAAAGTTTATTATCTAGCGTGTGACCGTAAAACACTTTGCTTATATTCTATAAGCCACATTATATATAAGTACCTGTTTACTAGGTCCTTACTAGATTTGTAAGCCTGCCGTTGGAATCCATAAATGATTTAGACAATTTTAGTTTTTCTAGCACAAATTCACATATTATTTGTCTAGTGAATAAGCTTAAAACGTATGTTAATTCCATCTAAAAAGTAGACTTCACAAATAAAAAACATAAATTTCGCTTGCCTGTAAACGATCTTGACGCGCATACAACATCTTCTTACATTACCAAGAAAACCCGAACAATTTTGTAGGCAGAGAAATATGTATATATGACGCGGAGCTTAAACTCCAACCGAAAAATAAAACATGAATTGAATAAAAACCAGTGGTCAGATATGCATAAGTTCCCACGATCGTGTAACCTCAGCATTATAATCCCTAAAAAACAATAATCTCTGACGTAATGAGCTATAACAAGGATAGTTTGTCACTTTGTCCGTCTGTACGTTATCATTATAATGTAGTTAGGAGATTAAATTCGTGGCACATTTTTATTTTAGTTTATGTTTAGCAGTAGCTAAGGCACTCATAACTAACTATAAATCAATCTAATATCTCATAAAGGGAAGGTCCTGGCAATGACTCGTAATTCCTTCATAAATGTGGTGTGTTGGACTCAATCATGACTGTGGGTATGGTATTAGCAGGTGTCTAGTTATACATAAAAAATATTTGTGCAGTTGAAACCTTTCGCAAACCAAACTTGGAGAAGTATAATTTATAATGAATATCTGTATAATTAATGAATTAATTAAACACTGTATAATACATGAATGATTAGTGAATTTAAAAAATTCTGTTGTTTTTGCATGAACATTTACAAAAAACTTTCATTTCAGTAAGTCGCCCAATAAACCACAGAGTTTTGCATTTTGCGCGCTGGGGTTCTCTGCTCTGTGGAAAACACGGCCAATTTTCGTTGTTGCTTTAACCATTGTTATTCAATCCCTAACGAGTAGTACTAACCCGGGTGGGATACCCCATACCACCTTATAAGGAATTGAGTAATTATTCATTCGTAGAAAATGAAAAATTGTACCAGTTTTCTGTCCAGTTCTAGTCGTGCTCTGATGATAGGGAAGTTAACACCCAGTTCCTTCAGGAATCCATCCATGCCTGCATTTAGCAGTGCAATTTTATTCCATGTGGCTTTTCCGACGCCTTCGTGGTCGTTGCGTAACTTGACATTGAAAGAAAGTGTTTCCCATCAGACAATACCACAAGCAAGTGTAACTTAGCCGTGGCGCATTAGGTTATAGTTGCACGCCTTCAGTGGAGTAACGTGTCGCGTTTGAGTGTTGTGATCGACACCATAGGCCGACATTTTCCTGTGTCGAACTAGACATCGATGACTAACACACTTCCATTTGTCAAAACACTTACTTAAATTAGAAGCCATTCCAGGACCTCCCATTTATAAACACGGATACATTGAACTATTGAACTGGATGGAAGGATTGTTCCCCATTTCCGCTTCAGCCATCTTTCATTCAATGGAAAGTAAGGAAGCATGTAAGAAAGGGCACCCATATTTAGATTTGTAATCCGAACAACAGATAACTTTAACGATTGAAAATAGGGCACACGAGCAACACGCGTCCGCACCCAGAGTAGCTTCACCTCTATTATCGAATGGCAAGGCGTTGCACCTTGCTGATATGCCTGTATGTCTGTCCATCTCAATGCATATTTGTTAATTCAATACGGGTGAATTGATTAACCCATGATAATGACTTTTGGCTAAGAATTAACCTCAAGTCGAGAAAAGAACGGTGAGTAATTTTCCATTTCTAATGTAAACTCAGATCCTTACCGCAAATTAGTTTTAGTTTTATTATTTTCTCTATTAGATGTATATCAATTACACATTCGAATTTGTTCACATTTTTTCGTTTCTTGACGGTCCTCTGGCGAAAAAGAACCAGCAAGAAACTTCGCCTGATTCGTTATGTTTTTTTACTACTTACAAAGCAGTTTACAGGGGTAATAGATAACTACTGCTCACAAAGAAAATTTCTGTACATTGGTGGCGACTAAACTTAGGGTGATGTACCTAATCTAAAGTGTAAGAAACGATCGTGCCGGGTATTGTGTATTACTAGTGTGCAATTGTTGGTTAATAGTATTAATAAAACGGCACAAGTAGCAGGCCAGTCAACATTTCGTGGTGATCCCGCGGGGAGTCGTGGGAGCTGCGGCGGAGGGAACACAACACACGTGGGAAATATTCGTGCACTTTCAATTGTTCACTTTTCAAGTTCGAGACAAGTTATGTGGGTTTTTATGTCGGAACTTACCTGTGAATTTTCAGTTTTTTTTTTTTGTTAAGCGGACGTCTGACGGATTCTGACATTTTTCCATGTGATTGATCTATCCAAAAATATTATTAAGTTAATAGCGCTTTTAACTTACATAATATAATGATATTTTGTGTTTGTTTTTATGACGTCATCGTTTTACTATTAACTTTGAATTATATTTGATAATTTTTTTTCGATGTAGAAAGCCTCTCTTTAACCATACTTCATATATTTAATACGTATCTAAGGTCCCACTTGGGAACTAAGTGCCATGCCGGGACCTTCAATCTGTTGCACGGTACATTGGACGGACCTATAGTTTTACGTAAAAGTCGAACCATAAAAGAGAAACCCCTAAGCAGCACTTAGGATGCTACTTAGCAGTTTAGGGGTAGTAAGCAACATTCACGGGAAGAAATGCAGTGGAAATACTCTATTTTTAGTGCCGGAACCTACACAATAAATGATAATTGAAGAAATACTTATGCCCATCAGTTACTTTAGTAATTCATTTTAAAGAATTAATAATATTCAAAGAAGTAGAAAGAAAGATTTATTCATTTAGTGCCCAACCATGATCCTCGAACCTATGAAGTCCAAGCGCAGAGACCCAATTATTACCGCTGGCACTGGTTCTTGGGTGGCATTAATTAGATAAAATTTCACAGACAGTTAACCAAGATGGTAAACGTTTCGATCGAGATACCGAATCAATGGGCGCCATCCAAGCACTGCTGACCGATAAGCATCGACCACCTTTTAGTGGCGATGACTGACGGTTTCTTCCATCAGTAGAGGAACCGTCTGACTGCGCGGCAAGCATGGAGGTACGGAGCGCATGATAGTAAACGCCACAGTGGGCATTGGCATTTGTGAGGAAAATGTATGTGGGTCAAAGTCCATTTTTTTTGCGGTTACGGTGATGCTGTTTTTACATTTCTTTTGAATAAGGAGTTTAATGATTTTGCGCTTGCTAAAATGTGAACGCAATGAATACCTTGCTGTAACGTTTCATTATTTGGTAAATTCTCAACTAGCTGAAATATCAATAATAAATAGATTTAAAGCCGGGCTGATGCAAAAAACCGCATAGACGTCAACAAAATGGCCGAGGAAGAAGTCGTTAATTCGATTCTCGCTAGAGTCAGCTTTTCAGTGATTTCATTTGGCTATGTAAAATGTATGAAGTAATGAAATGCCATATTGCGTATCAAAGAAGCCAGTTAAAAACACTACACAGTTAATTAGAATAAATGTTATAAATGATTTTTTTTATCGAATTCTTGGATAAATCAAGTAAAAGGTATAAACTATTGGTAGTTCAGAAAAATTCAGGCGGAAGGACAGGCGGACAGAAAAAATGTTAATAAAATCATATTTTTTCCATTAAGACTAATACAATCCTAATGCCTTTCGTCCAAACATCGCTAATCATCATTTGAGCATGACTGTACCAACGATCTGCCTAGCCTGGCGACGCCACATTATGATTGGCGGACGGATTACGAGCGGCGCGGGCGCAGACGGCTCGCCGTGGAAGTGCCGATGACGGCAGAGACCTTGGCTCTACCTAAACCTAACTTACAATAGCCTATAAGACAGTGCCAATTGTGTTACGTGTGTTTTTAAAGTATTCTGTATTAGAATAAATTCAACTAATGCATCAGTCTCCACTGTTTTCGTTCCGTTACTTAAAAGGGAAAAATAAACCATTTTAGGAGACTTCGTCTGTTTGGATAGAACCTTTATCTCAGGATCACGTAGAGGTATTACGTTGAAATTTGTATCAAATTCTCTATCAAATCTATGAACCCTTGAAGTTGCAAGAAATATGCATATTTTGACATCAACACCTATAGGGTAGTTCCCGTCGACATATAATACCAAGAAGTAAGGCCAAATCGTCAATCGAAGCGATTTAGTTATAGGAGATACGTAAGTTCACATAGCTAAAAATCCAGTCCTTTTTAAAATTAATTTGAAGAAATTATTTCTTTGCCCATTGGCCAAGGCATCATTTTTTACGCCGAACGCGAATAGAACTAGCAAAATCCTCTTCCAGGCCCTAACGGCTTCCTACCCCTAAAAGCTATCAGATTTTTTTAATCACTTAAGATTTTTTTTTTATTTTAAAAGACTTCTTTGTCTTTTCCAGTAAAAAAATGTAAAATGTAATTATAACAATGTTTAAATAATGTTTATATGTTTGTATAATGTTTATATAATAATAGTCAACCATCTAAAAGGTCAATAAAAAAATTAAACCTACAGATATATTCGCAATATATTTTAGAATCCAAAATTTCAGAATCCTAGTAAAACATTTAGAGCATGTAAACAGTTATCGCCCGTAGTATGAGGAATTAATAGAGTAACGACAGTCTTAATGAAGAAACCCTTCTCTCTTAGACTACTGACGATTCGCAGACACAATACCTACGGCACGAGAGGCAGGCTTGGCGGTGAGGGGGGAGTGGACCTTCTCTTACCCGCTTCCTGGAAGGCTGGCGAAAAAACCTTTTCGGAGTTTTCCGTTTGAATGACGTTGAGGAAATGATGGACAGCCAATGTACTGATGTATTCGTAGTAAATATATGTTTCTTGACGATTTTTTGGGTTCCGTACGCAAAGAGTGAAAACGGAACCCTATTACTAAGCCTCCGCTGTCCGTCCGTCCGTCCGTGCGTCCGTCTGTCACAGGGCTGTATCTCATGAACCGTAACAGGTAGGGAGCTGAAATCTTCACAGATTATGTATTTATTTTGCCGCTATAACCACAAATAGGTAAAATAATACAAATTAAAGGAGCCCATACAAAAAACGTGTTATTTCTGGGGTAAATCTTGTACGATGGTACGGAACCCTTCGTGTGAGAGTCCGACTCACACTTGGCCGGCTTTTGCTAGATACTTGTTGAATGGTAACTGTAAGAAGTTGGAAATGAGGAAAACAGGATATTTTTTTAAGTGACTGGACGTGGATGGCTATTACCACAACTATGGTATTAACCAAATATACCACATCAAATCTAGGTACCATGGCAGGACCTTCTTTGCTACATTGAACTGGGTGGCATGGACTTCGTTTTCACCGTCACTTCGACCATATTTATTTCAATGCGATGTGCCATCAATCACCATGTGAAACTGTAGCTAGTAGGCTTAAGCCCGCCCGGTTTGTTACCATCGGATTAGATGAAAATAGACTGAGCGACAATTTAAAAAAATATCCGTGTTTTCGTTTCAGTTCTATGCAGCCGTGCTCGTAAAGTGAAGGTGCTGACATGGAACCGAATTCATTTGGGAATGATGTGGTATAGGCTAATACCATCACTGTGGGTGTGGTCTTATGTTTTGGGACATACAAAACACAAAAATATTACCATGTCATTTTCGATACAATATAGGTCTTCAGTGCCACCCTAAAAAGTAACATAATAACGCTTTTATTATCTGGCTAATATTAGCATACACAAATAAACCCAATATAAAGAGTGGCGATACACAAAAATCACAACGTAAACAAAGAACTGAAAACAGAAAATCACTCGAACATCATTGACATCATCATGTAATCATGTCGTTATGTCAAGAAACAATGAAACACATTACTACTGACTTACTCGGCAGACATGAATGAACCGGAGAGAGGAAAAAAGGCATGGGTCGTACTATCCATCAGACTAAGCATACCCAATGAAGCTAGGAAATGTTGGAGGTGACACTGCAGTTTTGGAAAGAAGTAATGAGGTCACGATACCATGTCTTGGTGTGTTCCACAAAAACAGGTGTTCCCACTGAATTTATTCTCGTGCTTGTCGTGAGGGGCGATCAGGAATTTGTCAGTTGTGGTTCAGATTCAAGGTAAAACTGTAGGTAGGGACTTACTTACTAGGTGATTGATAGGTTTGTACCATCGGATTGAATTAATGATTGGCAAAGCAGCAATGAAAAAGTTTGCATTTTCTATCCAATTAAATGTATCCATGCTTAAATAAAGGGACGGTTCTAGCATGGTCCCTAGTACCTTCCGGAATGTGGTGTGTGGTGATTCCGGGGAGTTACCTAAATACATATTAGTAGCTACACGAAGAATTATCTAAGAATATGCTTCCTGTGTAAACTGCAGCCTTTATATAAGAAAATAAAGCTATGCTTTTATACTAGGCAAGCTGAAAAAAGATTAAAGAGTATAGTTTGAAGTTTCCTCACTCCATGTCTGGTACCGTTGCCAGGTATCTATACTATAAGGCTCCGCTTATGCCTTAGGGCATTTGCTCTCGACGACAAAAGCCCAAGCAAATGATCTATCGATGGGGATACGCGCGTCATAGCCTTATATTGAATTGAAATTTACTAATCTAGATCATAGATCAAGTATATATAATAGATTTTTTTTTTATGTGACTGGACATGATGGCTAATACCACAACTTCTGTCATGGTATTAGCCCAACACACCACATGGGAACTAGGTGCCATGCCAGGACCTTCCTTATATTGCACGGCTACATTTAACTGGATGGAAAACACGGACAATTTTCATTGCCGCTTCGACCATCGTTCATTCAATGCGATGGTACCAACCCGGGCGGGATTAACCCTACCACCTAGTAGTAAGGAAGGGGACCTACAGTTTAACGTGGAATCCGAACCACGGCCAGCCTCTCTCAACGGTCGAATGGTCACCCATCCAAGACCAGACCGGACCCAGCGTTGCTTAACTTCGGAGAGCGATCGCCGAAGTGTCGCGCCACTGGGCCACTGAGGCTGACAATAGATAGCTGACAAATATAGAGGATAATATAGTCATCATATACTCATCATATACATAGTACCCAATCACATGTTGGGCCTCATATTGGTTTTTGGCCGCTTCGACCATCTTTGCATCCATACCACCTAGTAGAGGAAGGGGACCTGCAGTTTTGCATGGGTTCTGAACCATGAAGCAGCTCGTACTGATTTAATTATAATTCAATTGCTTATCAACAGTAATTACATGATTCAATGCAAATTACCTTAAAACTAGCCAATTATAGAATTCTATTGCTAAAAAAATGCTGTATTGAAATCTTGGTGTAGCATTGGAGCATATGGGTCTGTGAGGGCATTTGTAAGTGGGTGTGTGTATGTGCGTGAGATGGTGATGGTATTGGTTTTTGTGCGCGAGCGTGGACAAGTATGAGTATGAGTGATAGAGTACGCGAAAGGTTAAATAGGTGAGTGCAATTGAGTATTTGTATATGTGCTATTTGTAAGAGGTTGTGCATGTGTATGTGTGCCTCCTTTATTAACATTTGTGACGAAATTATCTTATCCAACTCAGAAATATAAAGAAAGTTGTGCATGAACGGGTCGGGATTAGAACCCAGATGATTGATTCTACAGATGTCTTATATTGTAGAGACTCATAAGTGAGTCGATAAGGTGGATATTGTAGTGATCCCGCCGGCGCCCGATCACAGTTTATTTCGAGTGATGTCTGTTGTTAGCTGCCCGCGAACTAGAAAGTATCGATTTTCACCGAACAAAAAAACCCTACGACGGCCAGCCATTTGCTTACGTTACTGCTTAGTTTCATTTGCTTTTATTAATCTGGCCTTTCTGCAGATTTCTACAGTGTTTTTTCTTGAATACAAGTGCTTATTATAATGACGTCAGATAACTTATAAAGGTCACCTTAGATTCCATTAACCTAACGCGAAAAACAGTAGTCAACTTACAGTCTATAGAGTCTAAAAGATATTCGGCATTACCACACTATATATGATTGCTTTTTTTATGGAGCCGGACACAAATGGGTAATACCGCACCCACGGTCATGATATTAGGACAATAAATCGCATTCCCGGAGTGCCCTGCCAAAAGCTTCCCTGGTACTGGAACTGGAAGGAAAACTTTTTTCATTCCATGCGATGGTACCATTCCGGGCAGGCTTAGCCCGACCACCTAGTAGGGTAAGGCGAAAGATGAACCCATGACATCTGGCATGCAATGCAAGTCCCGGCGCCTCTGAGCTACGGTGAGACACAGCAAATACATATATTATCTTTTAACCTTTACCTACTTCCACAAAAAGGTATTTCAATTTATATACCTAGTGAAATATAGGGGAATTATAAATGTACTATTAAGCTTGCAGGCATTATGTAGACTATAGAGGAAAGGATGAAATACACCACTTGAACGGGTCATTCAAAGCATTACCGCCTCACCTTCGACAAATAAAATGTATTAAGAAATAAACAATAGCAAATTTTCCAGTCGATTAAGCACATAACTGTCGGAACTACCCTTCAAATAATAACATTACCCCCTGCACCAGACGCTATTGCACCCCATATGCCCCATATGTCCGCATGTGTTCCATTCTGCACATTCCATTACCTTGGTGTGCATTTATTTATAACAATAACTGAACTATAAATTCCAATTGGACACATTACTTATTATAAAATACATCTTGAACATTTTAACATTCTGAACCATATTTTTAAACTTACGCGGGAAATAACTATAATATTTAGTTTGACCGTTAGGCTTATCATCCGAGCCGATATGGTACAAACTCTATCACTCAGAAGAAGAAATGGAACGGTGAACTGGCATTTTAAACCTAAGTTCCATTACAATCTCGGATTGGAATAAAAAAAATGCATATTCTAGAATTAGAACCCGAGGTATTCGACTAAAATAAATACAACCATTCTGAGAGTATTTCTGGCTCTGATAAATTAATGAGAACTAAGGATTAGATATTAAACGTAGGTGTTCTAAGAACCTTCTGCTATTATTACCTGATATGCTTACCCATTCGAAACAAACCATATAAATAAATCGTTAGATAATTTAAATGCATATTAAGCTGGTTAAATGAGTTGACATGTGCCAACTTGTTGCTTACATCAGTCACACCTCGCCAGTTCCGCCGTGGGAAACCAAGCCGGTTCGATATGTATTTGTGTGTATAGTTTTTGGTGTTATTATTGCTTTATTACATTCTAAAAAGGAAAAAAAATATGTCGATAATTCCTAAATATTCACATTAAGGTCTTCGATTCCTAGATAACCCAAGATAGGTTCCTAGATAGCCTGTGAACTGTGTATTTATTAGAAACTATGCAAGCGGCCTGTATTGCAGACGATTCGCTCGCGCTTCGCTCGGTCAAAAAATATAATGTCTGTCGACTCTTGTAAATACCTTGGGTATAAATTCTTAGAATTTCCCGCTCTGGAATTAGGAATTTCTTAGTCGAGAAAACCACTATTATAGCTGCTGTTAAAAAGGTTTTCCTGGCGGAAATATTTTAATGATTCAAAGTTTTTCGTGGCAAAATCGCTTTGACAACCGCTATTATATTCCTGATTATTAGGCACGGAATTCAAAGAATAGGCCTTCTGGTCGTCTGTTGCCAATGTCATTGGCAAGTTTATTGGGTACCGAAACACTTCGTGAGGGCACATATCGTCCTTCGAACTCCTCGTTGATTCTGGCAATGAGAGAGGTAAGGACAATCGACTGGCCTTAAAAAATATTTGATTGATTTTTAATTGTAGTTTCATTTTGAATAAATTTTTCATGGATATAGGCTGTGAAGATTTTAGTAAACTTGGTCTGTAAAGATATGGTAGTAAATGCAATCCTTTATTCCTAAGGAAACTTTGATATCAGATGTAAAGTAGAAACGATGGTATATAAATTATGTACGTCTACGCAAGAAATAGGGTGCGAAATGTGAGGTTTTATCTTCTCTGTATTTCCGAGTAGACCACATGACTAAAGCTAATGATTTTTTAGGTGTGTAACTCGCGAAAAAACCATTATATCTACCCTGAATCCTGCTTCACGCAACAGATTGTCGTACATTCACACATTTAGGTCGCAAGCAGTAGCGCTCTAACTAATTAAATAACTATAAAATTTAATTTGATCAAACCTTCAAAACTAAGAACTATTCATCAGTTAATTATGTGAAAAAAAACCGTTGATCAATCTACCCTCGGGTTAATGCTAATGTTCGGCAATTAAAATAGCCCTCTCCGCACTATCTTATCCCATCTAGCACCTTCACTACTGTTCACTTGTAACGGCCGAACTGTAGGGGCCATATTCTGTAAACATTTCATATTGTTTAGTTCTTAATGGTTACAGCTTTACAGTTCTCTCATACCTACCTGTAAAATAATAAAAAATCTGAGGTTAGAGTAACGGAAATGTAATAAGAAGGAATAAAGTAAAACGAATACTGATTTAGATTAATGTGCAGACTAAATCATTTTCTATTAAAATTTAAAATCTAATGACTGTCTGACCACAAACAATTTTTTTTTCCAACAATTACTACATTTTCATTGGTCTTATCTTGCATGTTAGGGTACAGTAGGTACTTAAGTAACCCAGCTAAGCCGATCTCCATCAAATTCTAACCCAAGGAAAAACGTTTTTAAAGATGAAACAATAAATTTCGTAAGGCAAATTCTGATTATCAAAATTTGTCTTACGCAATATTTATCGGAATATTTTAAAAACTGAACAAAAGCGGCAGGAATCTACACGTTAATGGATTAAATACTCGAACTTATCAATAACTAATTGATGGAAGTTTAGAATACTGGTCCCATTAATTCACCCACAATAGTTTTATATACCTGTTGCGTCGGCCAACCCCTCGGATCAGCTATTGTATGACACTTGTAGGAACCACTTTCTAAGGTTACAGTGCGTTTTAATTGAGCAGAACACAATGACAAATCTTTAAGCAAAGGTAATTAAAATGCCAAACTTTAAATTTCGTAATTTTTGTTGATTATTTTTAGAAAATACATTTTAAATGAACAGAAATCTAAGCTTGGTATTTTGTTTTGACAGAACGTTGATGGCTAATCCTATGACACTTAGCCCAATATACCTAGTGGGAACCAGTCACCATGCCGACTTGTATTTTGTTGGAAATATACATTGAACTGAATGGAACACTGACAACTTTCATTACTGATTCGACCATCATTCATTTAATGCGATGGTACCAAGCTGGGCCTGCTTAACCCTACCGCCTAGTAAGAACGAGGACCTACAGTTTATCGTGAAATCCGATTATTTGATCTGTTAGAACCCAGCCTTAGTCAAATATATATTATATTTATACTTATATAGACAGACTACCGTTGCAGACTGCCAGGCAACGCACAGCCTATACCGCTGGTCCTAAAGATTTGAGTACAGAGTACAGAGTAAAGAGATGCTAATAGCAGATTACTGACCGAGCGAAGCGTCTCCGTTTCAGGTCAGTATAAAACGTTTCAGTATGAAACGTTTGAAGCTTTAAAACATAATTTTAAATGAGTGTTTTTAAAAGTTCGGACAAGTGCACTTACAACCCGAAACATACTACACGGGGTGACTACCCTCTACAATCGGAAGGCGACCCGGCCTCGGCATGAAGAAGACGATAGGAAATGGAGGGGGAAGGCACGCGCGCACCTGACGTAACGGAATCCAGGGATCTAGCTAGAGGATCTATAGATCATTCTGTAGATCATAGTGATTTGCGTCTCTAGATGTCTGCGGTCTGGGCCGGAGAATGTTATTGGGTTAAAGAGAATCTTGTACCTTCGTTTTACGTTTGATGCAATGATTTCTCAGTGTGTGAATAATATGAGTTGGAGATCACAAGGCTATTTAAAATAAAATAAAAAAATATCAAATAGAAAAAACCAACATTTATCTTAAATATAAACTATGCACTCCGATTTATCATATTTTCGATTTAGTTAGCGTTTATGTTTTTAGCTTGGGCAAAAATGCTTTCGTATGTCCGGCTGTTCTCTCCTACAGGTCGGTTAAGTACAACTGATTCTTATGACATTTCGTGAGCAGGTTATAAAATAGGTATTGGAATTTCTTTGTGTGTTTAATTTTTTTTAAATTGAAAAAATGTGGCAAAAAAATTGTTTTGTGAGAAGCCCTAATGCGTTAGGTAAGTACCAAGTGAGAAAAATAATAGGATATTCTTTTAAGGTGCGCGGTGAACATTTATTCAGTGTTAAGCTATGCCAAGACAGATTTTCGAGGTCTACAGAACAGAGAGCCACTAGTTACGTTCAGTCAGTTTAATAATCATAGCGAAGAAATACTAGCGTGAGAAACCGTTATTGTAAGAAGTTTATAATATACTATCGGTACCACTGTCACTATTATTACTAATGCTAATTATATAATTTGACCGTTTATCTCTATATTTTATTCACTATTGACTTGAAAATATGTGTGAAATTGTATCGATGTTCTGAGCAAAATTTTTCACTAAAATTAATGCAATTGAATAAATAAATAAAATAATTAATTAACTCCGAATTTTTATAAGACTGTTTTCGCGATGCTTATGTCTTTATTTTTTATTTTATTTCCATATACGCTTATGCGTTTATTATAATCCTTGAGAACACACTTTGAGATAAATATTTGTTTTTAATTATATTCTAGATCACTTAAATATAATTCTCAGCAAGTTATTAATTTTAATAAAATTATCATCTAAGTTAACTCTGGTTAAAATCCGATTCTTTCTTTTACTATAATACTGTGCGTGTATAATTTCGAAAACTATCGCTGGAAGATTTTCTACTTCATGTTGTTCATTCATTGTACAGTAATGAAATTCCCAAATAATGATAAAGCTAAATATGCAAATAGCTCAGGATATCCATTTAAACGAGTTTCGTATTAAAACACACACGGGGTGCATATTATATGAAGTACAACAGGTGGTTTTATTTATATGGTTAAATATTTTATGTGTGAAAATTCCGCTATTTCCATACCAAAGTCAAAGTTTTCCCTGCGTTATGTTATAATTAGATGTATGTAGTACATAATATCATTGTGGAATAAAAAAGGAAAGAAATCAAAGTAATATTCATTAGTTTAAATTATTTGCCAATTTATCTACCACAGATGTCTTACTTATTAAATAAAAAAATCGAGTCTGCTATAGCAGGAAGAGATGCAGAGAAATATGTAATAATTTGGTTGCGTTTTAGCAATCCTTGCAAAATAATACATAACAGAAGTCAAACATGCATTCAAGTTCAAGAAAATTAACATTATTTCTAGTTCTGTAGTTTGGTGATGACGTCAGATCAAAAAAGGAAGGAAATGTGCCATCTATAGTACGCCAACTAGGATACCCAAGTCCGAGTCGGACTCGCCTTGAGAATAACCAAAAAGCGATCACATACGTACATATAAAATCCATGAAATATTACTCACATTTACGGTTAAACATTACACAGTTTATTACTTCCTCGCTCGATGTATTGTCCGCGATGCTGCGGACATCCGCAGAGTCGCGGTGTGACCTCGAGTACCCCTGACATTTTTTGATGACTTTTTTGACTTTCAGACTTAGCTAGTTTACTTGCGGTGCCTCCGCAAAATTACGTTTTAGCCAGTACTAAAGCCGGTGGCAGATACTAATTTCGTTCAATAAACGGGTTAAACGGTTCGCGCCAAATACAACGACAATGATTCCATTACACCGATGAGGTGGATTTTCAGCGCCTATGGTAGATACGTTCCTCTCGGCCATTGCGAGTAAATGTTTCGCGCCAAGCGTTTCCCGCCAAATGCAACGACAATGATTCTATTACACCGATGAGGTGGATTTTCAGCGCCTATGGTAGATACTCCTCTCGTCCATTGCGAGTAAAACGTTTCGCGCCAAGCGTTTCCCGCCAAATCCAACGGCCAACGATTCCATTACACCGACGGTGCATCATTATTTTTTTTATTTCCTCCAAACGCTAGAGCCTTTGTCATCGCCCCCAGGAAATGACTTCCCCCTAATTGCTCGCCTTCCTTCCTCACCAACACGCGTCGAAGAAATTTGAATAGAAAAAAATAGACTCTCTGATAGCTGTCATTACGAAGCATGTGCGTGGATGATTTGTCTATGGAATCGATTTAACTTTATCTATGGGACAGTTGGTCCTAACGTTTGGCGAATAATTTAATATTGGATATAATAATTTTATATTTAGGACATCTTTTTTAAGAAGAATATATCAATCGCATCTACTTCTTTATTAGATTCAGACTCAGAACTTTTTTTAAATTCCTACTTCCTCGTCGGGTTCAATTGAATTTTTAAAAACATGCACGGAATTTTGAGAACCAAACAGTAACATTTTTAAGAGATTAGGATTAGAATGACATTTTTTATCAAATTTGTGCCTAAGTCAAGGATGCACTAATTTAAAATTCCGTGTCTCAACATGTTTATTAAAAAAAACAAATGTTAATAAAGGTCAGTGGCATTTCAGCTATCGCCGGGTTAGCAACCCCAAGAAAAAATCATTAAGGTGAAAGACCCAGAGATATAAATTATTTAATTATGTAACGTGTCTTGAGACTCTGACGTCGATCGGCTAGGGGTTGCTCAGTAGATAAAGGCAATTTAATAAATATTTTTCTCAGACCACTTTTTCTTATTAAAAAACATTTAAGGTATCTTGCTTATTAAATGATAGTAAAACAACTTAACGATGATTTTGTTTACATATACATGTAATTGCAATATTGGCAAAGCAATGTCACTACTCAGGGTTGTGTCCGTTAATTAATTTATATCTGAAGCCACACTTGGACAAAATAAACTAAAAATAAAATAAAATTAAAAAGAAGAGAATGGATTTATTAAAAGATCATCCTTGTTTTTAATTTTTTTGTCGTAATTACTTCATGAATAAAAAGTACTGGCATGTATCTTAATATCGTTCCACAGAAAAAAGTTCCTTTTTTTAATTCTATTTGTTTATTCATCTCTATTTCCAATGTACTAATGCCATGCAACCCACCGAGGTACTTTGAATTAGAATACAGTATTTGATAATAAATATTATATAAAACAAGAATTAAAGGCAATCTTAGCCAAACGTCGGCAGTCGACCGTTAACCATCAGCTGTTATTCCCCGCTCTACCCACTGAGCCTCCCCCAGCGCGTGCGCACAACAGGTGCTCGCTTGCGGCAGGTTCAGCCGTTATACGCGGGTTGCCAACCCCTCGTGCCCATCCCCTTAATGATATAGCAGCGAAGTCTTTATTGCTGCTCCTTTAAGACTATTCTTGATTGGCTACGTCGATCCGAGTTCACGATAAGTACTCGGAGGTCAGAAGTTAGATCTTTTTCGATTTTACAAGATAACTTACACCGTCTGTTCGTAGCTCAAGGTTTTTGTTGAAAATTTGTTTTGTAAGTTTTTATATACGCCCAACGCAACGCATTCCCAAAGGAATTAGGTGACATGTCAGGACCTTCCCTTTATGAGCACGGCTACATTGAACTGGATGGAAAGTACAGAAAATTCTGTCTTGAATTACCTTTTCATTCAATTCGATGCGATTCAGTTTTACATTGATTCCGAACCAAGAAACCTCTCGTTTCGTAAGAAGTACACTTATAAAAAAAAATTTATTTTAAAAAATGTTAAATGTAATGTAAAAATATTATTTGTGCAACATACGTTGGAAAATAAAAAAGAATTGAAAAGTTTACTTATTCATAACACTATCGCGTGAGTAGAATGGAGGGCCAGAATAGCCTTTATATTTTAAAGAGATATTTATCTTGAAAATGACTATAGCTAAACAAAAAACTAATTCGTGTTTCACCACAGACCTTGCACTTAGGGTCAGTCGATACAGAAAACATTGCAACACTTAACATCTCCCCCACCTACATACACGTTAATGGGGTTAAGAAAGGGGAATGTTAACCCCCCCAGTACACTCGACTATTAAAAGGTTTTTTCTGTATTTTACTTGCAAACGCAAATGGCGAGTTCGTTGCTTGGGAAATTTTAACGGATTTTTGCCTTATTTTTCTTAGGTAGAGTAGTTCCATTTAATGTATTCATGCTAAGCAAAACATGCGATCTGTAAATGCATGTCATTAGTGTAATGATGGCATACATGAAGTTATCAGATACATGAAATGCTGTATGGGTTCCGCTACGTCAAAAAAAATAAAATTTGGATCAAAAATGTCTCCCCGTATGCATGTTGTAAGGGCCGACTAAGGGATTCGTCGTTCGTTGTTAGGGTTCCACGTTAGACGTAAGTTCACATCGTTACTTACTAGCTGGTATGTTTCCCGCCAAGGTTGCTGCCATCGCAATGAATGCATACGAATGAAGCGTAAAATAAAGTTTTCCGTATTTTCCATCCAATTGAATATAGCTGTGCCAAAAAAGGAAGGTCCTGGCATGGCACCTAGTTCCCATGAGGTATGTTGAGATAATATTATGACAGTAGTATTATTAACCATTGATGTCCAGACACATCTACCATAGGGCTCTATGCACCCGAATTTTATTTTAGTTTTTATTTTAGTTAAGCATTATTAGTTTCTCGGTATTGGTCAAAATCTCATATAGGAATCTATTATTACTTTATTGATAGGGCTGCTCTCAAACCATTATACTCTTAATTTTCAGTAGGTGGTAGCATTTAAAGGGATATGTAACTATGTGATCAGCTGACAGTAGTAGTTTATGACAAAACTTATAGTATTAAAACCTAATGTGCAAGTGTTTCACAGTGTTGTGTTGCCACTGGAGCAGTGCATCGCTTAAAGGTCCTTGCTTACGGTGACGCTTGGCTCGGGTTATCTCTTTCCCTAAAATATGGTTGAAAGAGGTAATGGCTGTGCCCGGCGTGATGCTCGTGAACGGGTGCTATTTGTGGGAACTGGCCTGCTCCAATTGGCAACATATAAGTTGGAGGGGATTGTCTTTGCAAATTAAATTATATTTGTCATGAACTGTTGCATACAGAATGGATTGTAAATTTTATGTAATTCATGTTAATTTAGTGTTTTACTAAATAATTTTTAATTTTTTTCATAAAATAATTGACAAACACTTTTGTAAACTTAGACCAAGTAAACGTTGAAAAAAAAAACAGCGTAGTTTCTTTTCAGTTCTTCTTCACTGTGTTTTGTTTTGCTGAACTGGCCAATGCTAAAATATGACAAATCCGAGTGCAGTGTACTGTCTATACAATACAATACATAAAACAATAAAGAGATGATTTGCATATTTCATATGTAGTTTCCCTGACGAAAGGCAGATTAAAATTGTCTAATAAATCTATCAAAATTATTTGTTAAGCATTTATTTTGCAGCTCTCTTAAGGGGTTGTTGGCGTCAATGTAGATGTCATAGCTATTTCAACTTTCATAACTGATTGGTATTGGCGAGAACAGTTAAATAGTACAATATTTAATGTCATAAAACGATTTACATAAGAAGTTAGCATTTGTGAGATAATTATTTTAGTAAATATGGTGTTCCTAACATCTCTGCCATGCCAGTTCGAAATAAACTATGTTTTTAATGGATCTTGTAATATTGTACAAGTATTTGGTGTTAAGAATGATATTTCACGTTTTGAAGTACTAAAGGGAAATACTAACCGTCAATTAAGTAAAACTCAATAGAAATCCACCAATGTAAAATGTATCAGTGAAGTAAGTACGAAAGCTTGCCTTGGGCATTAAAACCGATCACAGACCTTTCCTTAAATTATACCCTTTGTAACCCAATGTAAACCTTTTATTAGGTACAGTTTGTTCGATGCCTTAACACTCAAGTCCATTTAAAAAGAAAATGATTTCCAAAATGTAATAACTGTTCTTATTTTGTTAGATATTGGATACTCACGGTCGAAATTCCACAAATATGATCCCAGCGATCCTATAGATCTTTTATCTATAGGATCGATAAAAAAATGTTTATTCCATTCATTATTCGAGGTATTTCCCCCAAAGTAAAACATGGTGTGCAGAAGCACCTGGCTGGACGGCATGGTTTTCTCAGCCCACCTGAAAGTTCGAAATCCCATGGGCGTCGTCGGGGAACTTAAGAGGTCCTGGCGTACGCCTACCGCGCTTAACATAAATGGCTAATCTGGCCACTGTCATGATATCAGGCCAATAAACCACATGGAAACTAGTGTGTTGGGTAGGTCCTGACATGGCACCTAATGAATTCCGGCATCTGTAGGTCATATCAGTAGGTGTGGTATTAGCCGTTCACGACCAGCTTCATAAAATTGAGATGAGGGGAATATTTCTAATGTTCGATGAATGTCATTCAAATAGGGTCTATTTTTTTTGCTACAATCTAACGACCCAAGACAACCATTGCAGAGTTCCATCACTGGTCTGGATATGCCCCGATGAGCATTCAACAGCCTATATTCAAGTTTTATGTGTATGTTGTGCATGTGGCACCATTAGGCATTAAACAAATATTTCACTTAGCGTATCTCAAAGAGTATTTAGAAAGTCGCTACTTAAGAGATTTGTTTTCGAATTCCGAAGACATGTCTTAAGTCTTTGTCCATGATGACGTTACTATCAACTAAGAGGCATTTCAAAATTTACACTTTCGGTTCGAAGTTAAAATAAACGGTGTTGGTGACATAATGTGAAAACGGAATTTCGTGACGACAACAAAAATAATTATATCTCATGTATTTTAATCAAAATTATTAATGCGCAAAATTAGCGCCATCTAGCGCATAGACGGAGCATCGATTAAAAAACATTGATCAGTCGTTATTGTTTGAATAGCTCAGTGGCCATGTAATTCATAGATGGCATATTCAAATCCTGGTTCAGAAGGATGTCAAAAAGAGAACTGTTCTGATAATTATTAAAATCTGATCATAATGTTTTAGTCTAGATGTCGATTTTATTATTTAAATAACGGAACCGTTATTTATACTTCCAACGTATTTACGAGACAGACCAGATTTTTACCTAACTGTATGATGTTCAAGAAGTGTGGAAACATTAACTATTTAAAAAAGTGAGTTCGAGACGAATTCGAACTCACTCTTGCTCTGAATGGACCCCCTGGTAGGCAGCTGAAATTTTCACAGAGTCTGTATTTTGTTTGCCGCTTTAACAACAAATAAATAATATTAAAAAAATATAAAAAATAAAGGGAGGCCTCATACAAAAAAGGTATTTTTTTTACGTTAAATCTCTAATCGCTAAAAGACTCGCACTTGGCCAGTTTTTCAATATATTCATGTAGAGATCTGCGGGAAGAGGTCTCGCTCCAGAATCCCGTCTGTAAATACGGAAGCTGTGCTTTCCAGCCGCAGGTGTTGGCCTAGAGGCAGTGTCGCGAGGGACTAAGTGACAAAATGGCACAATTTAATTTATTAGTTTTAATATGTTTGCCAGTATGAATGAGCTTTTGTAACTCTAACTAACTAACACACAGAGGAGTTCGCCATTGAAATCGTGAATAGGTTGTTATATTTTTAAATATAAAAAGGTAAGAAAACTGGTTTAATAGTGAAGTATGTGAAAATGTTAAGGGGCCCTGTTAAGAAACCCTTTGGAAAGTTTGTTCGATGAGCTTGTATTATGAAACTAAGCTTTATGTGCTGTCAAGGGCGAGTCGTATTCACTACGTATAATATTCACAACGTATAATCGTATTTTTTTCCAAAAAATTAAAACCATGCATATCGTATAATATTCACAACGTATAATGTTATACGTTGTGCATGAATAAAGTTTAAAAATAAAATCAACTCTTTGCATCATGCAGAACGTATAATAGTCACAACGTATAATATTCCTAACATGAATTCACAAAAAAAGAAAACCATGCAGAACGTATAATATGCCAAGAAGCACTGCATAAAGCGCCCTAAAAACGATACATTTAAGGCTGAAATTGCTACGAATCGATATTTGCTACAATTTCGAAAGGCCTCCTTACGCTAATTGAGACGGTCGAATCGTCACGTGCGAGTATACGCTTTAAAAGTATGTTCATAAGGGCGCTTATCGTATGAAATGTTTTTGGATTATATGATATGCATGGTTTTCTTTTTTTGTTAAATAAAGATCATAATATTATACGTTGTGACTATTATACGTTATGCATGGAGAAATAAGTAATTTTATTATTTTAAACTTCTTCATGCACTACGTATAAAATTATACGATCTGCCGATTATACGATGTGCATGGTTTTAAAATTTTGTTAAAATATGACATTATACGATCTGCATATTAGACGTTCTGCCGTTCCCCCTCAAGGGCCATGGTATGCTCGATAATAATTATTACCTCTGCGAATCTTTTTTGTAAACTTCCAGCTACATGAGATTTGTAACCATGAATACGTAATTGGAACTAAATTTAAGGTAAATTAGCTAGTAATTTGTCATTTCTCACAATCCCTATTCATATAATTAATGAGAAAGTTTGTGTCTTGGGTTGAGCTTTATCCACGTAGTAACAGAGCAACGCACCGTCGGGATTGCTTTCAATGAGATAAGTATATGTGCCGGAAAAGTGATGAAGGGTACTTTTTATAAAGATAAAAATCTTTTCGCAGCCATATTAAGATAATCATGACACACTGAATTGTTTTATTTTACCACTTAGACCTTCCCACTTGACCTCTGACAACCGCCAGCTCGCGGTTTTCCTGAGCACACAATTAGTGGTTAAAATACAATAATTTACATCGAACCATCGAGTCGATAGCGTCGCTATTGTTCTACAAGTTTCCGTTTGCGTTAAGATTTCGTGAATATTGAATTATCGCGTTTACGTAGACGTGGCATTACGCGCGGCCGACTATCGAACGCTTGGTCGTTATGAAGTTAAAGATTTGTTTAGAAATCGATTTAAGAAAAAAAGCGTTGCTAATCTGTGACGACCGTGGACGATATAACCAAGGTGGATTATTTAACTGAATACTAGGACACATGCTCAAAATTTGGTTAAAAATTTTGGCTCAAAAAAGGTATTCAGGACTGTAAGACAGTTTATATTTTTCTGTATTTGCCTAGGCCGTTCAACGTGTCAAGGAAAGACAAATTATACTTAGTTTTTAGGGTTCAGTACCCAAAGGGTGAAAACGGAACCCTATTACTAAACCTCCGCTGTCCGTCCGTCCGTCCGTCCGTCCGACCATCCGTCCGTCCGTCTGTCACAGGGCTGTATCTCATGAACCGTAATAGATGGGCAGCTGAAATATTTACAGAGTGTGTATTTATTTTGCCGCTATAACAACAAATAGGTAACATTTAAAAATAATAAGACTTAAAGGGGGTCTCCATACAAACACGTGATTTTTGGTGTTAAATATTGTTTGATGGTACGGAACCCTTCGCGTGCAAACCCGACTCGCACTTGGCCGGTTTTTTTAATCCATATAACATAAATCATAAAATTAATCATAAACAATTTACTCAATATAAAAATAACTTAATCTGCATAAATCTTATAGGTTTAGGTTCTTTTACAACTCCGTTTGTCAAAATGAAAAAATAAACCCTTTTAATGGTCACTTTTTTAACCGTCTGTCTGTCTGTCAAAAATCTTTTTCTCAGGAAATTCCAAACGGAAACGATCATAAAAGATGCCATTTATTTCACATATTTTATCACGCGAAAATAAATCATACAGAGTACTTCCCGTTGACCAAGAATCATTAAATTTGGCAAGAAGCCCAGTTTCACAAGTAAAGTAACAAATTCGAAAATCGTTGATGAATAGTATGTAATATCTCATCAACAAATCCCGTGATGGACGAACTATATATAAATACTTCTACTAATTTATACAGAGTTGGAATGTTTTTATGTATGTTAGGGTTTTTTTTACAAAAAATATTCAAATTGTGGCCGTCTACTGGCGCACACTTTGCAGTCTCATGGTTATTGGAACAATTATTTCCTTTTACCTATCAAGCGTTACATATACGGCAACCACTTGCGACTACAACAAATATGTAATAAGACTTAGCCTAGTTTTCACCAAGTGCTGATTTATTTTGATCCACACTTAAAGGGCCTTTATTACCAAAGTGCTGATTATGTTGTATTTGTATTGATTGCAAGCTGCTAAGAAAGGTCCTTATTGTGTGGCGATTAAGCTAATCATCAGTAGGTGAAAGAAGCCCTTAGCCTGGTTTTCACAAAGTGCTGATTTATTTTAATTGACACTTAAAGGGCCTTTATTACTGAGGTGCTTTTTATCTCGTAATGATATCGATTGCAAAAGCTGCTAAGAAAAGCCCTTTATGTGTGGCGATTAAGATAATCAGCAGTAGATGAAAAACGCCTTTTCGTGCAAGTAAGGGATTTCATTGTAGTGTGGTTTCTAAAGATGACATTTTAACAAATTATAAAGTTGTTTTCGTTGAGAATTCAGAGAAACAACTATGTATGAAGTCCTACTGTAGGGATGCAATCTTTGAAAAGTGGTATATATCTACATCATTCTGACTAAACTTATAGCGAAAATTAAATTAATGTCGTAAACCGAACCATTAGAAATCTTTCACCCGCAAATAAAACTTATTTTAGATTAATCAATTTCGAACAATACGAAGGTTTCCAAATGCAAAAAGGCAATGTAAAATAAAATGAAATGGAAAATGTAACGGGCGTGGTCTACCGGAGTGGCATCGGCGCGGGAGCATCCATTGTAACGTCTTCGCCGGATGTGCCGCCATTGATCGCTCGACCGTTCCGAATTCAAACGCGAGCGCTTCCGGTGACGTCAGCGCGGCCATCTTGCCGTCTCTGAACATGACGGCTTTTGTTGGGACATTCGAATTTGGAAGAACGGTTTACTCAACCAATATTTAGCCATTTTATTAATTGTTAGAAGTTTCATTATAGATAACTTAAATTAATTTTTCAATTTTTTTACTACGCGGCATATGGCGTACGCCAGATCCCACATCTAAGAGTAATTGTGAAATTTTTAAAATATTATCTATTATTTCTTGGTAACCGATATTTACATAATTCATTGTTGTTTAAATTTCACACACGAAACTGGCGTAGTAGGTAACTACAAGGAAGTAATGTTCTTTTCAAAAAAATATAATTTATATAATCGGCCGCGAAGAAGATATGGCAGGCCGACAACGACTTGTGCCCTTGAAAAGAATGGGGTGGCTCACGTCAGGCTTGGGTAATCTCACGAAAGAGGGGCCAGCAAGGAACTTCTTGTTCCTTCGAATTAATGTACAAAACTGTAATGGGACACAGCCAATGGCTGTTATTTGAGCGCTGCTTCAATAAAGTAATGATTTACCTTAAGAGGATTTTGTAATGTATAGTAAATTATTGGCTTAATAAGAAAAACTGATTTATTTAATATTTATGTATTATGATAAACCAGCTTGGGGGACTGTTCCGAGGGACTAATGTGCCAGTATCAGAAAAATACACCTCACCTCATGAAACCACGCACAACGAGGCACCATGCCAGATGATTTGCGGTCTGTTGTTGAGCTATCGAGCTTGTTTAAATAACGTTTGAAGACTCCCAGGTTGAAAGTTTAGGGAAAGGCACTCGACGGCCGGCAGTTCTATTCTCTTGTGGTGCGTAGTTAAACGAATTCATGAAATAATTTATTTTATTACATTTTTTTAAACTTTTTTGGTAGTAAAACTTAGTGTAGTTTCACGCAACGTCAAAAACTGAATGATCCGCGTATGTCAACCACAAAAGGGTGCATTGAATCTGAAACTCTGCGGCGAGTGCTCCGGAGGTTGGATTTGTCAGGAATAAGGGATACAAGTTCCACAGAGTAACGTCCATGACAGCTAGATAAAATGAGGCTTAAAATTATAGGCCAAAGGTGACTAGCGGGTCGCGGAATTGGCAGACACACTGCCCGCGAAAGGTTTGCCCTTATAGTCCGGCACTGGTGTCTGTCGGTCACACGCATTTTGTCCCGAATTGTTCTCCTATTAAGAGTTCTTTGCACATTCTACTAATATAGGTACACTTATGTCAAAGTCATACTCTCTGAGCAAAAGTTAGATTTCTCAAGCCAGCAGTGACGGGATCTTCATCACGTGCACACGTGCACGCTTGACCATTATTTTTTTAAATGAATGTTCGCTTCATAGTTGATTCTGAATACTACCTAATCATTGAACTTTCTTGGTATGAAAAAAAAATGTTTATTTCCAAAATTATACAAAAAACTTTGAAATAGTTAGCCTTGTTTTCACCTAGTGCTGATTTATTTTAATCGTCACTTAAAGGGCCTTTGTTACTAAAGTGCTGATTATCTTGTAAAACTACTGTACTAAAGTGCTGTTGTATCTAAAGTGCTCTTCATTTGTGGTGATTAAGCTAATCAGCAGGCCCTTACTTTATTTAACATTCATCATCAAAATCTTCTTTCCAAGAAAGAGCTAAACAGAAATCTTACTAACCCGAAAACATTCGACAAGGAAATTCAATGTTCCACATATTCAACTAGTCAGTTCTGCCTAGCCTAAATCCAAGGAATACGGCGTGATGGCGTGACCACCGTTGTAGATACCGATAGCACTAGTGAGACCCATTTTTTTTCACGGCCTTAGTGTCGACCTCGTGTATTTATAGATGTCGAAACTTCGAAAAAAAACTGTTGAGAAACGCGAACCAACCTTCAATTAGGTTTTTATTCAATTTATTGATGAACGGATCTAATCTATGAAATGTTTTATGGTTTTATGGCTATGAAGTCTTAGAAGATTAGCGAATGAATTTACAAATTGAATCATAGCTTTTTCTTTAAGGGTCCCGTCGCGAAAAGCGTCAAAGTTGTCTCGCTCCGGTGTCTGTCAGTCACGCGCATAGTGTCCCTAATTGATAGGAGAACAATTAACGGTTTTTTGAACAAACTATAAAAATCACAAAAATTGGTACACTTATTCAATTGTTCGCCAACTGATTAATGTTTGACAAAAAACCTAGATTTCTCGAGCTCTAATTTGGTATAAAATTGCAAAATAGGCGATTTTTTCCTTACGGACTCTGTCTCGTAGTGATATTTTCACTTTGACCCCATGTTCATGTCCAGTAGTGGCGGGACCCTCGGCACGTGAAAATGTTTACGCTCGACCCGTTTTTTATATAACTCAACATGGCTGGCTAAGAGGAGACCTACAGCTTTAACTGGAACCAGTACCACGAACGACCAATCCCTTTGTCGTCTCTTGCGACATGCTAGGGAAGAAATGTAGGGGGCCACTTGTATAATTTTTCAGTGCCGGAACTTACACAATAGAAATCTACATAAAGATAAGGAAACACACGATTTTTTAAGTTTTTTTTTTAGATATTTTGGCCATGTAGAGTGAGCAATGGAAGAATGACAAGGCAAATTTTAATGTTAAGTAACTCGCCCTTAGATGTGAGTATATTACCTTTTTTATGTAAATAGATATGAATGGATTTTCATAGAAATTAAGTGTAAAAGCTAGTACTGATGGAAAACCAGGTCAATTTATCATTGCCGCATCAAACAATATTTTCCAACCCGTCAAAGTTTAACCTTACCACCCATAGATCCCTCTGTATACAGGTATAGATGGATTCAAAACAATTGTTTGCATTCGTGTCGAAATCATAAATCCAACTCAGAAAGAAAAATAATCTGGAAAAAGGAAATAGGGGTGCATGAACGGGTTCGGGTATTGAACCCATGAGTGGAATAGGAAGCAACTACCCGCACCCCTGAGCTACAGGCTGCTTAAAGCCGACTTGAAGTGAGTTTCATCAATAACGCAAAGAAAGGGAAAGTTATTGCACTTGGGGTATGTCTATTTTATCTCTCGTAGCGTGAAATTATTAATTGGGCTAATTGAGCATGGCTACATTGAACTGCGACCATCTTTCATGAAATGCGGCGATGTTAACCTGACCTTGCCCAATTATTCTTCATTAAATAAATGAAATAACACAATTACATACATTTTTAAATGTACAAATGTTGTCAACGCGAGTTTCGACCAGATAGGTGCTCAATAACGAACACGCAAATCGATGCACGTCGACGCACGCGTCACGGCTGACGAAGCCAGCCACGTGGCTCCTCCGATCCGTGCCGCTGCTCCCGACGCCCGCCACGTCACGGCGGGACCCGGCCGCACGAAACGGCGCGCATCCGCTCCACTCCGACGCCGATGCAGCCCAGCGAGCTTAGCAAACGGCTGTCATACTTGGGCCAGACGGCAAAATGAGTAGCATGCAAGGATCTGGTTTTGGAGAAACTGGGCGATTCGAAGTTGTCATAACTGGCAAGATCCAGGCAGTGGCGTGGTCCGCGTGATCCTATGGCCCTGCATGGGGGGGGGGGGGGGGGGCAAGTTGATACACGAAGCAGAAGGCGGCGGGGAGGGCGGGGCAGTTGCCCCCCCAGAGTAAAGGTATTTAAGGACACAGGGCTGGTGACAGCGGTGATTTGAATCTTCTGAGGGACTACGATGAAGATCGGGTATGAGATAAACTGGGCAATTCCAAAATGGTGTATCGATAAAACAGATCGTATATATCTAAGCTTAATTCAATCAAGGGTAATCAGGTATAGTAATAGCTGGCACAAAGATTGGTATGGTGATGTGTAATGAACAGGTGTTCAAGAAACTGGGTGATTTGAACCTGGCATACATGGCTCTACTGGTGACATGAAAGATGTGTTAGAGGTATCGATGGATAATTTAAACATGGCCTAGCTGGCAAAGTCAAACAGATGAGTAGATTTTGTACAAATATAAAAAATCTGTGAATAACGGCATGACCAAGCTGTAGAGAACAGTGGTTCAAGGATCACGGAGAGAATTTTCACCGATGGCCGGTCGTTTCAGAGGCTAGTCTGAGAGTTTAAATTGGAATGTTTGAGTGAATTGTGTAAAAAGAAGCAATCGATTGAAGAAGACATTTATCCTTTGCAACTAAAACGTAGTACTCCAGTTTAAACTATTTTCATCCTGATGGGGCAAAAATATTCCGGAGTAGTGGCTGGGCACATACTCGCAACGTGAATCCGCTGATCCATGCCAGTACACACAGGCTATGGTTGCAGCAAGTGCGCGGATCCGAGCGACTGGCCAGCGGTGTGACCGCCGATGCATGCCAGTGACGGTGTAACGTCACGCCAGGGGTAGCCTTTGGAACGCGCCTTTGAATCAACAGGTGGCGCTGTTATGAGCCGCATGGACGGGGAGACTTATCATCCGGGGGTTACCATGGTATATTAACTCTTCTGTTAAATAGTCAAATGTGTTATTCAATCTGACGTTTAGTTGCAGGTTGGACCTAGCAGGGTACTGTCGAACAAAGTGGTGTTCGGTTAGTAAACTGAAATTTACCACTTAGCATGGTACAAACAGCAAACTTAACTTAAGGCCCTGATACTAGCCTAATCGCAAAGTTAGACGAGGCACCCCAAGTTAACTAATTCTGACGATTAGAAGTGTCATTATTACAACATATGATTCCTTGTCTAGGAATCAACCTATTTTCGTTAATGTATGTTTCCTTTTTAGGGTTCCGTACCCAAAGGGTGTCAAAGGCGGTGTCATTAGCCAGTTCGGCAAATCCCAGCGAAGAAGAACTGGCAAGAAACTCCGCTGGTTTTTTTTTTCAACGTCCACTTAGTCTAAGTTTACAAAAGTATAAAGTACAAACGATTCATGTAATATGCAACAGTTCATGACAAATATCAGTTTATTTTTGAAGACCATGCCCGCCTGAATCTGACTGAAGCTCATTTGTACAGCGACATCGTAGCCACGTAATAGTGATAATGCACTGATGGTTGTTAGTTCGAATGGTCGTTGCACTGAACACCAGAACATCAGCAGTGAGCGAATTCTGAAGCGAAACGACTGGCTCGGGCTACAGTCAGTGTAACACTAAAAAGTCGTCATCCTTGTCCTTTATTACTAGTTGGTCCTGTGTGCGCCGTCCAGTCACTTTGTAGACACGGTCGCTTACTACCCTGGTGGCCTCTACAAACACTGGCCCCTCTTTGCATTTAGCATTTATGTTAATTTCCTAAAAGCACCTAATTGCGGTGTTATCTACTATTCGGTAACTGGATTACTCAAGTTTGGTAGTTGAAAGAATTAGAATACTGAAAATGTCGTTTTCGTAACGATCAAAATAAATAAGTTTTTGAGCGCAAATCATCTACTGGCCAAATAACAGCACGGAGTTTCAAATATACGTAGCTTCGCGGTTTGACTTTCAATCGGTTCTGAACCCGTAAACTTCAACATTGTCTTTCTTGTTCAGAGTGGATTGAATATGTAACACGGATGCTTTACAGTAAATTAAAATGCTTAAATATTGTTTTTTTCCTGACTGGACAAGGATGGCTAATAGTATTATAATAATGGTATGGTACCCACCGTCATATTAGCCTTATACACCGCATTTCCGAACTTCCCGCTTTAACAATAGTTTCATCCAATGCCGGTTACCAACCCGGGCAGGCGTATCCCTATCACCAAGCGGATCTAAAATTTTACATGGATTACTACGTACGACTGCCGTAAAGAAATGCACTTATCAAACCCAGAAAGAGAAATAAAGTGGTATATGAACGGGGCGGGGTTTTGAGCCAAAACCTCTGGAATGCGAGGCAAGTCTACCCGCCCCTGAGCCACGAGCCGCCAAGCAATCGGTATTAGGGGCATACCCATAGATAAAAACAGGTTAAAAAGGAAGGAGATATGCCATCTAGTGCGCCTACTATGAGAGCCGCTGTATGCAGTTTTCAAAACCTACAAATCCAACTTAAACGCACATGTCACATGCAAACATAGTCGCAGATGTATTGCAGGGTCTGTGTGGGTGGGAACTGACTTGACGAGCGCATTTTAAAGTACGAGTACATACATTCGCGCGCTGTGGCGATGTTTCGACTGTATGGAATTAGACGCCCCGCCGGATTGCAATACAGTTTTATTCCGCCATATTCCGGAGTAGTGGCTGGGCACATACTCGCAACGTAAATTATTTATGGTCACTTTGACCATAAAGCGGAGACGCGATGTCGACCACATGCCACTTCTTCTTCCTTTCTCTTCAGTGGCACTCCTCACACCACGCAGGGAGCACCTGGGTTGCGGAGTCATCACGACCGTTTCTGTTCGAGTGAGCACAGCCTTCGACATTGAACCTAGCCGAATGGACACAGCTGGCTGGGCGGCCACGTGTGGCGCGCTGGCCGGCGGCGGAGCGCGAACCTCCGCGCCGGTGTTGCCCGTTCGATGACGCCCGCTTGTTTTGATTCGGATTATTGGCTGCGTTCGGGTGCCGTGGGTGTGCGCTGTGACTGAGACGGACACCGGCGGAACGGAAGCGGGCTGGTTAACTGCGTGTTGCCAGTGCTGCTCTTCAATATGAAGTGAATATCATTAGTTCCATCACCGAGAAAAATTAGGACAACTATATTTTGGTTAAATTGTGTCTAGTTCTATCAGCATAGCTTAAGTACACTCAACTATAAGATTAAGAGCCGATTTCATGAAAGGACACATAATCAAAATTAACGTCCAAACCACATACACCATAACTAGAAATATTTTAGTAACCCTGGTCCCTTTTTTACCCGATTTTGATGTTGGGGTGACATGGTTTTGGTTTAATTTGGAGATGTTTTTATTGACCGATGTTAATAAAAAAATTAAAAACAACTGTAATAAAAAAAATTTATTATATAATTAAAACCAAGGGTAATTTTAGAATACTTTCGGATCGTCTTTAAATGTTCACTTGAAGGGAAAGATTAGATACTCTAGGCCTCCTGATAGGTTAATGCCACCATGCTACCGATGTTTGGTACATCGATATACACAATTTTTTTGTTCGTTTAATCTGCAAATATGACCCCAACATGCAACATTTTGATGTAAGAGAATTGCCTTATTCTGTTGGATTTTTTGGTTAACATTTATATACATTTTTGCGAATTAGACAAAAAATCCTTGCAGTTTTTAGTTCTTACAATAAAATTAAGGAAATGATTTTAATTAGTGGTTATATAATACGGCTTTAAATGTTGAATTTATTTTAATTGTGATTTTTCATTTTTATTTTACTTTATTTTATTTACTTTAACTTTTATTTTACGTTTTTTTTTATATATAATTTTAGATTATTGATTTTATGATATTTAATGTTGCCAACATTTTTGTTTTAAATTATTTAGTTAATCATGTAATTCGTTTCACATTATGTGTTTTTCCTATTTTAGTTTGTTTTACATCTTCTATGAAATACTTTTTGTGAAAATTATTATAATTTAATTTTTAAATCAAATTTTCTTTTTCTGTGCCTATGTTACTTTCAATGTTTCAATTTTTCTCAACAGTCACAAGCAAGCAATACCATTTATGTGAATGAATGAATCGGCGACAGCGAAATTGTCACTAAAAGTGCCCGAAAAAAATCTACATGAACCGGAAGTGCATACGGTTCGGTTCCACCGCCTCATTATACAACCGGCATGACACACCGGACAGATCAATTCTCGCAAGCGCCATCGGCTGATAGCTTTTTCGACGCGTTTTTTGTCCGTTCTCGATATTCGGTGGCGAGCTGTCAGAAAAACGTCCACAAAAAGTCCACAATAGTCGCAGAAACTTTCTAAACATAAGTTCGTAGCGTCGACACCTTGGCCTCTGCTCTTACAATCGACGTTTCAATGTATTTTGCTTTCGCTTCTGTTCACCGGCGACGTACACTTTGCGAACAGGAGATGGACTCATGACTAATGAACGCTTTGCTGAAAGCGACCTTAGTATGACTAGCTAAGAACCTGCTTGGATCATTGGACTCGATACAGCGCCGTGCCGTGCGTCTCGTCGAGACCCTCCAACTCCGAAAGGATAAAGGTATGTTTTTTCTATCGTATCTACCGTGTAGAATTAGCTTTGCAGCTGAATAAGGAAATTCCTCCATTTCATTTCGTTTATTTAAACTTTTTTGGTAGTCAAACTACACTAAGTTACGTCCAAAACTGATAGATCCGCAGATTCGATCAACTCAGTAAAGAAGAATCCGCAAATAAACTTTGCGAATTTTCTGTCAATAGTAAAGAAATACATACTTAAGTAGATCTAAATGCTACTGCTCAATATTTTTGGGTAGAACAGTTTAAGGCAAAGAACAAAAACAAAAGAATCAGCAACGCTCATTGCAAATGTATTTTAAATAGAATTTACTTAACTTATTCTTAAGTAAGCCATCGTGTAATGCGAAACATACAGTGAATTCTTTACTATCAATATTCCTCGAATATGATTTTGCCCTTCAGAAAAGGCAGGCACTTAGCTTAGAGGAGTCGTTTTTGGCCTAGCGTGAAATACTGACGGTTGAGGACTCCCAGCTTTTTTTAAGGCCAGCTTTGCTTTCAGTTCAGGTCAGCTCGATGCAGAGAATTCCTATGTGGTTGTCAATATGTAAAGATGTACCCTGGAAGGTCGGAGCCGTATTGAACGGAGCCCGCGTCTTACTAAATAAGTACGCACGGATAACATAGGCCTAATTCGCGTTAAACTCGACGCGGTGTTGGAGATTCCACCGGTAAATATTTTCAAGGGTATCTTCGAGGCTCCAACTGACTCCAGCGTTCAGCAAACAAACGATAAAGGCGATCTCCGGAAGCATTGAGTTTGCGTTAGGGTTCATTGTTGTATGAGCGTAAAAATCGAGCGCGACGAAGCAAAATTAAGGTTTTTTACCTGTAAAGTCTACTTTTTAAAGTAAATGATTTTTTTATATGAATTAATATATTTTTTAAAGAATATAAGCAACCCATTCAAACCGTTTTACGGTCATACACTAGATAATAGTGTAAACATTGATATTTCGATTTTTCTACGGGTGTTTATTCTTAGCCGATGCTGAGATGAAATAAAAATTAACCCAAAATATTGGAGGTTGGCGCCATATGGAGCCTTAATAATGTGCCGCCTATTCCCCATGTGCGCGTAGCAATAAATCTATAATGTAGAGTGACTAAGATACGTGTGATTATGATTTTAAAAGATATGATTGCAATGATAGCCCTCAATTGTTTATGTACAGCCAGAGTTTCTCAGTGGCTTCTAAATCATGCTTTTTTTAAAATTAGTGAAATAACTTAGCTGTAATAAAGCCTAACAGCCGTATTCAGAGTGGGCGGACTAACTTGAATCCTCCGGACGTAACCGGTTTTTGTATGGTTAGTCCGGTGCTAATCTCATACTAAATTTTGATAAGTGCTCTCTGGATACGACTGTAAATGGCTTACAGGATTCAGTGGTTCTAATTCGAGGAATGTGAATAGTGTCTCTGTCTGTTACGCGATGCTGGAATGAGGACGAAGAAATAGCGCAATGATGCCGAAGAGCATGTCTAGGTAAGTTTGAAATCCCATGGGCATGCCGTGCATCTCTTATGTGAGAACCTGGCAGAATGACCTCTAAGAAATCGTTTCAAAAGTCCCAAATATGATTTTATTAAGGATGCTTTGTAAAATCACCCACTGTTTATGAAGTATAAAGATTCAATTATTTTTGCCTTAATAAAAGTGTCTACAACATTTATGCGTATTTATTAAATTTAATTAGTGTATGTTTACAGTGATTATAAATGAGATAAACTTCATAAGAGCTAAATAAGTGTTAAGCACATGTTCTCAATTCTCTCACCAAACGTCAGAGAAGTCAAGACTTATCCAACCCGCTCAAGTGTGGGAAAGCCGCCGGTACCCGCGCATGCGCGTAACTATTGTTTCATGGGAAAAACTTCAACTATTCAATGTTAAAAATTACAAGTGTTATGTCACTTGACACACAGGCACACTTCACTAGGTCTAGGTTATCTGTGAATGTGAGCAGATAGTGCGTACGTTGCGGCCATGCTTTTGTT
This sequence comes from Incurvaria masculella, assembly GCA_946894095.1. Classification (NCBI taxonomy): domain Eukaryota; kingdom Metazoa; phylum Arthropoda; class Insecta; order Lepidoptera; family Incurvariidae; genus Incurvaria; species Incurvaria masculella. Next base: position 19,092,752 of record OX335642.1, read on the forward strand.
GGTTTAAAAACATTGTTTATTATATATTATGTGTTTTTTTTTATTTAACCGAGCAAACAAGTTAATTTTGAGCACCATTTCGACTCCCAGGTTTTTGGCCTCAGGGTTGATTGAAATAACGATCTCGATTTCAAAATGGTTCCGTTCAAAAATATTCAGTGTTAAAATTAACCCATCACACAGCATTTCCGGAGCAACAAGGTGCGTATGTCAGCGAAGCTACATTCAGCTGAACTAAAAAGCGGGAAACAACACGCACTATTTATCATGATAAAGTGTTTAAAATTCTATTCTAATATTAACAACATTTTAAGAAAACATTTAAACAATATTTTTACATTTCAGTCATAAAAAATTAACAATAACTGAGTATACGAAAATATAGAGACACCTTATATTAAATCACTAGTTTAATACTAGGGCTTATTTTTGCATATGGGCATTGGAGCATATAGTGAACAAAAAACGTGTTTTAAAAAAATAAGCAACTACATAAGTACCTAGTAAGAGAAACCAGCAAGGAAAAGTCTACTTTTAATGTATTTATCCTAGAGGTATAGAATGTTCTTGAGATAGCAAAAGCAAAAAGCAAGCAGGGCATCATTTCTGCCTTTGGATATTTTAAAATATTAACGATTCGAGCTTCATTCTTACAGAACGTATGTCATAAAGTTCACAGGTCACTCTTCTTCACTATGGATGATAGAGTGAAACCACCCATTTGGTACCACGTAACAACGTAAAATGAAAAGAAACAGTGTTCCCCTTCCTTTTTAAATATTTTCTATTTATTACTTATTATTTGATTAGAGCTTTCTACTTATTATTATCTATGATAGTGACGTGATAAAAGGGTCAGTATGATGACGCTATAGTGGTTTTAGCTATCCATTTCCAGCAACATAGCTCTTTCTATAAACCACCTTATAATATGGATTGATGATCCGAGCTGGCCACGGCAACTAGCTGCCGTCGGCGGGAAACCGCCTTTAGTGGAGATATTGTGACGGAAGACTTCGCGAAGTACGATAAATAAATCGACATTTATATAAAAACAAATGAAGAAGACTGTATTATTTTAGTCAATTATTACAGCAAAATAAATTGGCGTAGGCTAGTCCACGCTTTGTTTTTCAGAGACGTGTTATTAAAAAAAAGTCGGTAGTCTTTCTCGATAAGCCACATAAGATTAACAAGTTAATTTAAATTCGACTGTCTCAAATTCTCTATACTAAGAAATAAATTCTATGTACGGAAGAAATATAAAACGTTTCCTGTACTACGGTATGATATGGGATCAATTATATATGTTTATTATTTACATTTCATAATCCTTATCTATAGAAAACACAAATTTTGCTCTAGATCCAAATTTAGGGAGCGTTGCAATATTTTAATCAAAATGAACTTACGTTTTTGGAAAACCGCGGCACACTGCAAATTGGAAGAAAAACTTTCCAATTGGAAACCCCTCCGATGCTTTGTAACTGTTTTCAATTTTCCTAAATTGGAACTATAATATTGATATTGTCTTTATCACACACTCTATGTACGTTTACAGAAACTTTTGAGCGTCACTATTATCCACCGTAAAATGTATTTCGAGTTCTCAACTCACAATCACAAAGACCTACGAATCGACACTGCGACCGAGCTACAATGGGCGTCGTGATCTATAGATCTATGATCCATAGATCCGCACGATGAGGCGAGGCGTGCGCGGCTCTCGAGCCCCTGGGATCAAATGCGCTAAGGTGGAACGAGGTTCTGTCCGCCTGCGCGCGCGCCGCCTATAGCTACTATGTAGTCAGTTACGTTGGAAAAATTATAATTCTATGTGCTCGCCCGTGTGTGTGTGCTTTATGTAAGGCTCTTGCACACACGGCCTTATGTGAAACGCTCTAATGACCGGTCCTGTGTACTTTTTGTTCGATTTTTGTTCGCCTCTTCTTTATCTCTATTCTAAAGTAGAGCCATTATTTATTCTGTTGAAGTCACGCCTTTTCTGGAACATTATTTGGAAATCCGAGCAATGATTTTTTATTTGTTAGCCACACAATGAGTTTCATCGGACAACGCGATAGCTTTTGGAAAAATGTTTTAAAAAATTGTGTGGGAAAAATTCTCGGACGAATTGTCAGTTGTAAAAAGTATTTTTTGGAATTGAAAGTCCATCGTTTAGTTACCAACCTAGTTTCAAAACGATCGATGTTTTAAGTCTTAAATTAATTAAGTGAGAAAAATAAAACATATTTTATTGCGTTTTATCAGCACATCCTACTCTTGTCCCAATAATCGTATCGAGATGTAGGAAAAACATGTCAAAATAAGGCAACCATTAAAAACGATTTACATTTAAATTGTAAAATTTTAATTATTTAATTACGAGTTTTTGTTTGTCACTCGTTTCCGTTAATTCGATTTCAACGCGTTCAGTCTCAGTTTTATCGCTAATTATTTGCTACGATAAAACTTTAACCATAGATTGCTTTATATGGTTGAATTTTTAAGTTAGTTGATTAACTGTTTAATTTACGTATTTTTTTCTATAAAATTACTTCAATTTGTTCACATTGTTTTACGTTTACCAATAAAATAATTTATTTTTGTCTTGCATGGTGAAATGGTGAGAAAAATAATAAATATTTTTATTGCGTTTTAACAGCACCCGTCCACCCTTCTAGAAAGCATCGTTTTTTGATCGCATCGTCAAAACCACTTCAGTGCACCGGAGCTACGTCTGGCTCTACCTGGCGGAAAGCAGCGGAACCACCGCTGAGGGCCGAGAGGACTGGAGAAATTTGGAGAGGCATATGTCCAGCAGTGGACGCAAATACGCTGACTGACTGACTACCTGGCTCATCGGACAGTAAGTGAACTGAGAAATCATCACGCACGGAAAAATATTCAAAATGAGGTAACCATTGAAATATTTCTGTTAATTATATTTTATATGTAAGTTTAAATGTATTTAATTGTAAGTTTTAGTTCGCAATTGACTAGTTTTCGTTAATAGATTTCAACGCGTTCAATTTTAGTTTTATCACTAATTATTTGCTACGATAAAACTTTAACCTAAAGTTTATTTAGATAGTTGAGGGTTTTAAATTGCATTTCAATGTTAATATGATTGACCCTAAGTAAAGTCAAGGTTATAACTACTATTATAAGAATAAGAATAAGAAACGTTTATTATTGCATCTAGAAAAATCATGTGACAAAATTTACAAACTATGCACAATAAGCTGATTAAAACTATAACATTTATACAAAAGAAAAAAAAACCTTAATTAATATAAATAAAATTACATGTATATACTCGTACATAGCCTAAATTAAATGAACAAGGTGCAACAAAAGGTCTAGACGCCTATTACCATACTATACTTTAGTAACTTTTTTCTTAAGTTTCTTAGACATGCAACGCGGCCTTAACATGTTTTGCAGCCTTCTTTCAGATCATTCGTCTTAATGTATGTTAGATGATATTAAAACTGCCTCAATATATTATTTATATTTTAAACGTGGCATTTGGCGTACGCCAGGATATCGGCGGAGGTACACGACGATGCTCATAGGTTTTGCAATTTTCACGGTAATTACGAAAACCAGTGCGAGTTGGCTAGAGGCTTTTCACACCATTTTTTAAGCAGATTTTTTTGAGAAATATCTCGGTGCTTTCCTCAGTTTACAGATCCTATCGTTAAAGGATATAGAGGAACGGTTGGTTAATATTTTGGGACTGTCGCCAGTTAATGGGTGCATCCTTGCCTGTTCAGTGCTATACAACTGCGCAAATAATTATCCATGGTTAAGGCCATAAAATAAGTAGGGAGATCCTACGTCCCTTCGGAGTTTGGGAGTTCTCAAAATTCTGGTACGAACCTCAAGATTCTGGTGGAACGTCGTGAGGTTGCATAAATATATTATTGTTACTAAAAAAACTATTAAAGATATTAGGATGGCAAACACCATACCTACTGTCATTATTAGCCCAACGCACCTCATGGGAACTAGATGCCATGAGAGGCCCTTTCTTTTATTGCGCAGCTACATTGAACTGAATGGAAAACACGGACAATTTTCATTGCCGCTTCGACCATCGTTCATTCAATGCGATGGTACTGACCCGGACGGAATTAACCCTACAACCTAGTAATTAAGGAAGGTAACCTACAGTAACGTGGAATCCGAACCACGTACGACGAATCCCTAAGTCCCTTACGCTTTATGCCGGAACCCTCACAGCAAAAAAACTATTGTATTGCATATATTTTTTGAAAATGTTAATTGTTATTTAGTGATTAATTATTGATTTACCGTACTTAAATATTCTAGAACAAACACTGAACGTTCTAACTACCTCTTAAGCATTTAAAATTGCTTTGAATCCACTAAAGCTATTTCAACTCCCGGCATAGTCCACTCAATACAGTCGACGCAGGACAGGTGAAATTCGCCCTCTCTCACTCTTGTGCAAGCGCAGCTCTAGTCCCCTCTCTCTCTAACGGAAATAAGATTTCTCGCAGTGAATTATAACGGCCGCTTCTGTCCGCCCCAACCGACTTTTGGTACTCGAATACTTTTAGCCTGTTCTATGATCATTGCCTTGTTAGAGCAAATGTATTCAATATTTTTTAAGGTTTATTGTGTTCGTTTGATGGCCGGCTTTTGTAAATTTAAACCTCCGAAAAACAGTCGGTTTTTTCCCGACTACTCTCATATTTTTGACTCCACAGTTAAAACCTGACGAATTTTTTTTTATGAAATACCGGTTTTTCTGTGCTGCACTGAGATACCGAAGGTACTCTGAAAAGCTAAATCCACCTCTCCTTGCGAAACCACGCTCAGCGAGGCACCATACCAACGGATTTGCGGACTCTCACTGAGCTATAAAGCTGGTCTAAATTACGTTTGAAAACTCCCAGGTTATCGTTAGAGGAAAGACACCCGCCGGCAGACAGTTCTACATCCTGGCGGTGCGGCAGAGATGTTGGTTTAAGAAACGGTTCGTTCAATATCTAATTTAGATATTAGGATATCGGTGCTCCGAATATAGATTGGATGGGGGATGCAAGTTCCGGAGAGAAACATCCATGACCCTACAAACTCTCTGTAGCTCAGAAACTCCAGGCCTACGGAGAGTTGCAGGTTACTAACAAGACGTACCGCTCGGCGCTGTATTGAGTCCAACGACGATAGCAGGCACTGCGGACGGTCTTTCCAAATAACTTTCCAACTGGCCTTATCTGTGATTTTTAAAGAAGTAGTTGTAATGGTGAAAATAACTTTCTGCAATGGCATATGATCCCCAGTTTCTGCGATGCAATTTAGGCCTTGGTTTCAATAAAGCTCCAAAAACCCACGTCTTTGGAGATGTTGCAGCCCAGTAGATCCAGGCGATTCGAGACAGGTACGAAATTGTGCTGGAACTTGCTAGGAGCGGAAAGGGATCTACCTTGTCAGAGAAAACACAGCATTGTGTCTGCGAACGTTGAAGACGACAGGGTTCTCCATAAGTGTTTGTCCATATAATTTTGTCGGAGTATTTTTATGTTAAGCGGTGTATATGTACTCACATAGAAGGTGCACGATGACGCCCATGGGCTTTAGAACTTTTACAGTGACTGCGAGAACCCTGCCGGCCGTCCAGGTGCTTCTCATATTTGATAGACCCCGGGTTGTACTTCGTACTTCCACCTCAATAGTGCACCGTGGATTCCACAGTTTATAGATATAGGATCGGTTGGTTCTTATTGTGGGAATCTATGCACGGATGGTGCATGGAACATAGACTGTGCATTGACATCAAATGATTTGAAATCAACCATATGTCAATTCAGTGTTGTATGTTTTCATTGCATATTAGTGACTCTTGTCTCCACCGTTCAGGCTTACACCATTGAATAAAACATTTGAGGGATACACTAATTCGCATACTTATTTTCAACACATTTATAAAAATTGAGTGGAGGACGATAGGCGGTGCCTCGTTGTTAAATTCGAAGAGATCCTGGAAAACGTTTTCGGGATGGGGAGAAGAGAACACCGTTCAGTGTAGCTCCGACCTTCCAAGGTACAACTCTGCGTATTGACGACCGCATAGGTATTCTTGATGTCGACCTGATGCATGACGTGGTTTTTATGACATCATATCGAGGATAAAGCCAAGCTCGCCTCAAAAAAGCTGGGTGTCCTCTACAGGTCAGTCGTTTTCACACACACACAGGTCGTCGCAGGTCAGCGTCAGTATTTTACGCCTGAATTAAAAAGGGTTCCTCTACACGGCGCAGATTAGGTTTTGCGTGAAGTATTGTTCGCATTTGTGGGACGGCTCATCTAAGTATCTGCTTGGCTCCCTGGACTCGATACAGCGTTGTTCTGTGCATCTCGTCGACGACCCCGAGGTATCCCTGAATGACGAGACCCTTCAACTCCGAAGGGATGTAGGTTCTCTCGCTGTATTATATCGTCTTTACCATGGATAATGCTTTTCGGAGATGCATAACGCTGTTCCTCGGTCCCCTTTCTACCATCGTGCAACGCGTAATAGGCAGGGAATGCATCCATTCACAGTCGACATTCCCAAAATAAAAACCCACCGATCCTCTAGATCTTTTATCTTTAAGGTCAGTAAATTATGGACTCGAATCCCTGCCGAGGTTTTTTCCTCAAAGTATAACGTGCAAATGCTCCTTGTAAATATGCGGAATCGATAATCATAGCGATTTATCGATAAGTGATTTCTAATTCGTAATAGAGGCTCTGATATTTCGCAACGAAGGAGGACTCCTGTCAAACCTATACGAATAACCCTGTTTTCTCTGAATTCTCTCATATTTAACCCCACTCAAGTAATTTAGTAATTCATGGAAATAATCATACTAAACGGAGATATAAATTACATTAACCTTGAGTAAACGAGAGTTTTAAGTTAAATAATAAAAGCGTGTTAAAACAGATAGATGGATAGAATTACAGACAGATGCTAGACTTTTGATTTTATAAGAGGCTTGCTGCCTCTTTTATAAACTAAGGAATATTTTCATGTAGATCTTTCGCATTGAAAGGCACCGGCTTTTAACTCTGGCTGTGCCTTTAGTATCCGAGATAGTTTTCTTTACTTTCGGTTATCTTCGTTACAAAGCCATTAATATTCCTAATATTCCTAAGAAGTTATGACTTGGAGTGTGCTTCAGTAGGAACGTGTGTTGTAACGTCGTCGTTGAGTCGCATTCCTACAGAGGGGAGGACGCGACGCCGTAGCACAATTATTGTGCTTCCGTCGGAGACAGCTAGGGATGTGCAGGTGTCGATATGGAACGGCATCGATGGAAATATGTGGCTTTTCTAATCGCATGTAGACCTATAAGATGTTTTTAGTGTTTTAATAGGGAAAAAAAACACGACAAACATTATACCGAAAATACGAATTTCCAGCGACTGATCAATTCTTCCACCATTGATGTTTTTATGCACACTGTAACAATGCTGAACTGACCGTGTGGAGAATCTCCTCGTTTAGAGCGGCCTAGTGGATACCCCACCGCTTCTTTCAATTCGTTTTTTGATAGGTTTGTAGCTGGCACAAAATATATAGGCATTGGTTTCTTGTTTTTTAAAAATGATATGATTATTTCTAGTGCCAATTTTTCTTTCTAACTATTCCATTCCCGGTAGATTTAGCCCAAGCAATGTTTGTCTTTCGAATTATTGAGTTTGCTTCATGAAGTAGCGAGACTCCATGCAATTTTAAAACTGTTTTTTCCATCAACAAATTTTATCGAAGAGCTGTCGAAGGTTCAAAAACTTGGCCCTCGTAGGAAACGCAGTCAATAGAACATGTAGCCCTTAGACATAGTCTGGATGCGGTTATGGTGCCAGAACTTGGAAAGCGCTCAGTCCCTAAATGCAGAGTTGACACAGCATTTAGGGACGATTAACGTAATAAGAAACCATTCATATGAAGGCATAGCATGCGAGAGCGCTAGCGGCCCTCCTTCCTAATTCTGGGACTTCCACCTCTGGACAAGTGGCGCCAGATCCATTCTACGGTACGTTGGGCGTGCGTGAGACTCTTCCTCATCTTAACATTATCGACGCCATGTTTTTATTAATATACCCGTGTTATAAACCTACCAGATTAATCTGTCCCTCGCATCCGAGGGGCTTATTTCACACACAAATTTGGCTCGGAAAATACATAGCAAGTATCGAGCTAATTAAAATATCAATGCAGATTTAGGTTTTCTCACATTGCTCACCTTATAATCAACTCAACGAATGTTAGGGGTGAATCAATCCGGTTGTACTGCGATGTAAAAAAATACGCGTGATTTCAATACAGTGCTCAATGTTAAAAATAAAGGCTAATATCATACATGGGTATGATGTAATGTTAGCCATCTTTTTCCTAGTAAAAATACGTTAAAAGTATCATCAAAATCGACCCAAACACAGCCCTATCATCGCAACCCCGACTCGGCGGTCGCCCCTTCGCCGGGCGCGCGGCGGACCGCGACGACGAAGAAAGTGCACTACACACACATGCGCCCTCTCACACCTACACCTACACCTTCCCACCCAGCTATAGGTAACGGATTGAATTCGTAACGGCCGGTGGTGATCGTCGGGTAAGGCACTTGAATGCTCCGGTGAACGCGTCTGAGGAGGCCTAGGCCAAGCATTGAAGAGTTATTTCTAAAGATTTAGATATAGAAATTACTTTAGAGCTAGATTAGTAATAGATTTAAAAGTAGATCTCAGCAAATTATAAACATTTCTACATGAACCTTAGTCTCGGTTTACTGATGTGAATTTAATAATTAAATGTATTAATGCTACAACATTAGTCTTACCTGTAAAGATCTTCAAAAGAAAAGTCGAAAAAATCGCTCTGAACACCGCTGTGAAATAGTGTGTCAAATACTCTTGCCGTTCAAGAACCATAGAAACAATTTGAGATCCAACAAGCAAGAATAATATGTGTTCATCAATATTATGGTTTAAACACTGCTTTAAAACAAATGCATGTTGTGAATAATTTTATTTTAACCCTTTTCCTAAAATTGACATTATTCGTTTGGTATTGGGAATTCTTTTAGCAATTTCACAGTTTCACAATAAATAAATCTAGGAACACACAAAAAATACCACACCCACTGTCATGATATTAGCCTAACGTAACGTAACCTAACCTAACCTAACGTACCGCAATCTTGTAGAAATCAGGATCAGGTGTCATTCCAGCAGCTCCGCCCCGCCGCCGTAGCTAGAGTCGAATTAAATGCAGGGCAGCAGTGGTGCATACTTTTTTTATGTAACTGGACATGGATGGCTAATACCGAACTTACCGTTAGATATTAGCATAATACACCAAATGGAAAGTAGATGCCATGCCAGAACCTTCCTTATATGCTTTCTTATTGCTCGGCTACATTGAACTGGGTGGAAAACACGGACAATTTGCATTGCCGCTTCGACAATCGTTCATTAAATGCGATGGTACTAACTCGGGCAGGATTAACTCTGCCTAGATGGTAGGGTTACGGTAAGAAACCATCCGAAACCGAACCACGGCCAGCCTCAACGGTTAAAAATGGTCGCCCATCCAGATCCTAACCGCGCTCAGAGGTGCTTCACCAGCTAATCGATTCGCAAGGTGTTGCACACTGAGTTACCGAGGTTAAATATATATATACTAGCAACAAACTAAGTATACTTAGCATATTTTCTTAGTAGATTTTTTTAGGATATAGCATTGACATATTAGGGTAGGGCATTGCCTTACAGCCTGCCCTCTCCTAACTACGGCCTTATGCCAGGGCCCTCACTTTATTAATACGCCTACACTGAACTGGATGAAAAACACGGTCATTTTTTTATTGCCGCTTGGATTATCCTTTGATCTAATGCGAATGAAACCTACTGTTCCGAACCATGGAGCAGCTCGAATTTGTGCCGAAATTCATTTAATCAACTAAGAAACATAAAGTAAATGGTGCATGAAGGGAACGGGGGTCGAACCCATCACCTTTTGGAATAGAAAAAAATAGAAAAAAGAAAGCAAGTCTCCGCGCTCCTGAGCTAAAATCTTCTCAAGATTGTAGAATCCAATAGCAATGTTGATCTTCAGAGGTGATCTTAGCATAGATGTGAGAGTTTGATGCTCGCGCAATGTCTTTTGGATTGATATCGGATTGAAATATTTCCTGGAAATTATATGAGCTCTGGTACAAACTTTCATCAATATCCTATTTCTATCCCTTTGATTTTAATTTTCGACAAAAAAGGTAGCATATATCCTTCCTCAAGGTCCAGACTTTCTCTATACCGAAATTCATTAAAATTGGTTGAGCTGTTTAGGCGTGAAAAGCAACAGACAGAGTTACTTTCGCATTTGTAATATTAGTATGGATAGAATGCACACTGTTCTGAAAATGAATGGAATATGGTGTGATCGTACCGTATGGCGCTTTATCAGCTCAGCCTACCCTTTCTTTATAAAAATGTTAGCCGTCCAGGAGACCTCAAATAAGATAAATACAATAAAATGTGTTATTCCCTTAAAATTAAAAACACATGCTTGGAAAACAACGCCATAAATTGAATTATTTAGGCTTTCTAAGTAAGACTAGATGACAAAGCCATGGGCGTGTGTGTTGTCGAAATAGTCAACTGGGTAAATGAGGAAAACCCTGAGGTAAATGAGATTCAGAAATGGCACGAAAATGTTTTATGTTTTTTAAGGTTCCATACCCAAGGGGTTCCAACGGACACCTGCGAACTAAGCCTCCGTCCTCTTTACGTCCGCCTGTCAGCGGGCTTTGTCTCTATTTTCACAGAATTAATCAGTTAGTTGTACTAGTGTGTATTTCTATGGCCGCTATAACAATAAATCTTAAACATTAAAAACAATCAAAATCATGCAAGAAACGTGATGGTTTTGTGTTAAATGTTGCACGATGGTACGGAATCCTTCTTTTGCGAGTCGTACTCGTTTGGGCGGTTTTTTTTATATATTGAGCCTTCACAAAATTGCACTAACACATGGTTATGAAGCGGACATTAATTTATAATGCCTTCCAAAAACAATAATCTATTTTTAACAGCAGACTCATCGTAGATTGAGCTCACAGCTACAATCGGTGCTAGCATCGAAAACGGAACACGCCGACAGCACATAATTACATACACCCAGAAGCAGCATCGCACCGAGAGGGACAACTGCATGCAAGAGTCGGGCGTTAGAGGGGGACAGCTGCAGCTTGCTGTGGCGTAAGTGGCTGCGCACGCGCCGCTTTGCGACACATACACACACGCACGAGTGCGCACTAATACTAGTAAATTGCCTGATGGCCCAGGAGAGTGGAGTTGTTTGATTTAGTTTTAATTTAATTTAAATTACCCACGGAGCAGTGATTTTTATTTTTATTTTACTATTAGTTTTCGAACTTTTCCGCAGGTTGTCTGCATGAGCCCTCGCTTGAGAATCAAGGTTCCGTGTGTACGACTCGCTCAAAAAGCAGAAGTGGCTGAAGAATTACAAATAAATTTACAGAGCGGAAGTGGTTGGAACTAGATGACTATAATAGTCGTCCAGACTTTTTTTAATTTATAAATAAATAAGTTGAACAAGAAAATAAATAAACGAGTACCAAGCATCTCTAATATCTGGCCGTGGGCTGTAACCGAGATGCCGTTGTTAAACCGGCCGGTCTTCGGTCTGGATGGAATCTTCAGTGATCCTCTCCTCTGTAGAACAAGAAGTACACAGTTAGAAGTGGCGGTACTGCAGGGTAGAAATGGACGGACAGGCAGTCAGGTGCATGGAGAAGCATCAGGAAATTAAAGTGCAAACAGCCGGCACTGCTGGAAATACACAAGATATGATATATACATTTTCTGGCGTCCTGAACCATGTCGAAAAATACTACTCTACTCTAGTTAATATAGATAACTAACCGTAAGATGGACAGCTTGTTTAGTTTGGTTAATCTGTCCGTCCCTGGTTGTTTCCCGCGAAGCCGTTTTTGGAATATATCAGGATCGGATAGTATTATAATGATGTAGAAAAACTACTAATTTCGACTATCTGATCGACTCTCCTGTTTTCTACTATTATTTTTACTATCGCACTATTAGTTTTACAAACTAAGCCTGGTTTTCATCAATTGCTGATTTATTTTAATCGATACTTAAAGGGCCTTCATTACTAAAGTTCTGATTATCTTGTACTAGTATCGATTGTGAGATGGTAAGAAAGCCCATTAATATGTGGCGATTATGTTTAATCAGCAGTAGGTGAAAAACGCTATGCGAGATTTACTTGAGTGCAGTATTATGGTCGTAGGTTTAGGAGCAGAATATAATAATACGATTTAAGCTATTATTAATACAGCTCGCTGCCTATAAAGTTTATTTGAATATAGACATGCCTCCAAGTCAGTAGTAACCGAATATTCGTATATGTTATATACTTGTGGAAGATAACTCTTTCAGGGGGAGTCTTTGCGCTTCTGAAACGTATGCAATAAATTCGAATTCATTTGAATATTGTATTTGGAGCAATATTTGTTATATGATTATATAATATTGCTTCAGGTTTTAAAATGTTCAATAAAATATTATTGATATGAAATACATTTTTATTTAAATTTTATAAGTTATTTATATTTCATAAATTTTAATTTTAATTTAAGCTCAAGAATCGATAGTGTAGATTAACACTGTCTAGTGCGTTATAATATGTTGGAAGGGGACCCACAGTTACATATAGTACAGGGTAACCTTCCCACCAGGGTTAAGCCCGCCTGGGTTGGTAGCACCGCATTTGAAGAAACTATGGTTGATGCGACAGTGAAAAATTGTCCACATTTTCCATCAATTTCAGTGTAGCCGTGGTAATTAAGGGAAGGTTCTGGCATGGCACCTAATTCCTTCGGGAATTTGGTGTATTGGGCTGATATTATCTCGGTAATTGTGTGAAATTAGCCATCCAGCAGGTTCCACAAAAAATCATTAGTGGAAAAGCCATCAATTTGAAAAATATAATAATAATGAAAATTATTAATGAAATATTAAATGAAAATTATTAATAAATACATTATTAATCGAGATTACCAAAATTTTGAGATATTTTTGCAAAATCTGATTACAATGCTTCAAATGTCGTTGAAACTAAAATTAATGAGATAACGGTAATGTCTCGTATCCATTAAATCTCCACTAATTATAAAACACCGGTGGAAGGAGGGTGGCGTGTCTGTAATTTTGAATTTTACAAAAACTCTTTTTCGAGGGGCTTATACCAACGAAACTGAGGATAAAAAACTATTTTTCGGCAGTGTTTGTCTGTCTGTCTTTAACAATGTTTGGCAGCTATTCACGATGAAACGGCTAATTCTATTTAGATGCGGTAATTCAACATCTCGAAGCCGTTTTTGCCAAATATCATCACGATCTTAGATGAAAAAGGAAATCACGATATGTTGAAAAATGGGAGAAGCAAACGAATATGTATTGACCTTTTTTGACCACCGAAATGACGCGTTGCGGGGAGGCGTCTCAGCAGCCGACACTAATTTTCACAATCATCACCCAAAGTGAGCGACGAGCAGACTGTATAATATTGGACTTTAACGCGAGCAGAGCCGCGGGCACAGCTTGTACATAAAATATTCGAACATTTGCCCACCAGGGCGTCCCGAATTACTTCTACTTACTCGCGTAGTTACGCTACCATCATAACAGTGAGTTTCGATCGCAATTCCCGTCCTTTTTTACCGAGCCGGTAGTCCCAGTTGTCACCTAAATTGGCGTTTACGCCAAACCGATCGACTGGCGTTTTCAAATGTATGGAGAGAGCGCGCGCAGTGGGCGTTAATCGAACTAACATTTGCGAGTCCGAGTTTGATTTGACAGCTTACTCAACGTGGTCGACTCCGCGTTTTCATACAAATCGGAAGTTCGAGTTTGACTTTGACAGCTTGAAGAAGTAAGTAAGAAGTAAAACCACAGAATATCTAGTAAAAACTTGTATGGAGTTTGACGTTTTTACGGAAAACGCCAGTCGATCGGTTTGCCGTAAACGCCAATTTAGGTGAGAACTCAGACTGACCACTCTGGCTGCTGAACACTGTGCATTTCTCCCCGGAGCTACGTAGGTTAGTTTTTAGGGTTCTGTACTCAAAGGGTGAAAACGGAACCCTATTACTAAGTCTCCGCCGTCCGTCTGTCACAGGGCTGTATCTCGTGAACTGTAATAGTTAGGCAGCTGAAATTTTCCCGGAGAGTGTATTTATATTGCCGCTATAACAACAGATAGATCAAATAAAAAAATAATAAAAATTAAAGGGGGCTTTCATACTAAAAACGTGATTTTTTTGTGTTAAATCTTGTACGATGGTACGGAACCCTTGGTCTAACTCTGAGTCCGACTCGCACTTGACCGGTTTTTTGCATGTCTATGGATAGCTAATACCATGTCATGACGTAAGCCCAATACACTGTATTCCCAAAGGAATTAGGTGCCATGCCAAGACCTTCACTTTGTTAACACAGCTGCATTGAACTGGACTGAATAAACGGACAGTTTCTCATTGCCGCTTCGACCATATTTTCATCCAATGCGATGGTCCCAACCCGGGCGGGCTCAAGCCACCACCAAGTAGGGGAAGAGGACCTACGGATTTAAATAAATTCCGAACCAAGGCACCGCTCGCATTCGTTACTAAATGCACTTGAGAAAATCTAGAAAATATAGGCAATGCAGTATGAAAGTTAGCAAGAACTGCCAAGGCGTTTTTTAGAGTCCAGGCAACTCCGGTTCTGCAGTTGCAAGTGGATGCAAGAAGGATTGGACCGTTATGGTAGATAAAAGTTAGAGACGATGGGTTCTTTTTTAGTAGCAATGGTTGGATCCTTAGAAATTTAGAATCGTGAATAGTATCACAGATCTTAGAGACAAAAGTATTTAGAAAGTTGGGGAAATATAATTTCCAAGGATGACTACACATATAACAGGTTGGGTAGTGGTTCATGAAGTTTTTTTTGTATGTAACTGGACATGGATAGCGAATACCACACAAATCTCATCAGGCAGTAACTTTTATAACTGCACCATGAATGTATGCTACTAACTGTCTTGATAACTAGTGCTGTTCATAACCCAAAACTTGGTCCCCGGCTGGTCATTTTTGCGCCCCGCTAGGCTCTGCCCTCCAAGAAGAAAAATATTGCCATTTCTCGCTTCTAGAAACTCGAAGAAAGTCCCAGTTAAATTGTTGTGTGTTACGATTTTTCCGACAGCAGGCGTCGATGCCGGGGGCCCGGAGACGCGCGCGCCGTCTGCTGCGCCGCCGCCGCCGAGAGATTTGAACTTTCTGCTCTGCCGCTCGGCCGTGGCGAGCCGGAACGGCCGGTGGCGAGTAGGCCGCGTACACCGGCGCGCGGTGTGCCACCATCACGCTATCCCACAGACAGAGGGGCAGGAGGGCGATATGTGTATATCGGCTACGTCAGGCCGGGGTGTCCTTGGCGGGGCTGACTGCACTCCATGTACTTTGAACCGTCCTCGGTGTGTACCTATCAGTGGATTGACCAACGATTTCATAGGGAGACGCCATTCCCACCAAACCGATACGTCACTTGGGACCGCTGCAATGCAGCTACCATGATATGAACGATTCGAATTCGTCAGCCTCGGTAGCCTTGTGGCACGACACCTTGAGGTTCGATAAGCTGGGTGAAGCAACTCTGAGCGCAGTTGGGTTCTAGATGGATGACCGATTTTCGGATTCCTCGTTAAACTCCAGGTCCCCTTCCTTACTTACTGGGTGATAGGGTTAATTCCGCCCGGGTTGGAATCGCATTCGCATTGATTGAACGGCGGCCTAAGCGACAATGAAAATTGTCCGTGTTTTTATCTAGTCCAATGCTGCCTAGCCATATAGCACCTACAATTAGGTATATATAGGCGGGTAGGGCATCTAGTTCTCATGTGGTATATTAGGTGAATATCATGGCAGTTGGTATTAGCTATCAATGTCCAGTTGAGTGCATAAAAAAACACGTTTCTGTCGAGATCGTTGAGGTCATTTTCACATGAGATCTCGACATTTCTTCTTCTTGACCCGGCCAAATTGCACATATATTTTCAAAGGTACATTTCATTATTTCTCGTGTTCTTTTTATTCATCGTGTGATGTGGTGCTGGATGTGCCATGTTATTGATTTTCGCTTACTCAAACATATAAAATCAAAATACAACCACTAGTTTGGTCTACTGCTTTAGTAGACTAAACGAAACAAATTCATCTTCCATGTCCATTTTGTGCTCAGTGATTTTGTTTTTTGTCTCTGTTTAATCTGATTTCTTCCCTCATCAAGGAAACGACAGTAATGGTGCTGTTGGAAATTTGTATCTAAATTGTTCAGTATAGTTCTTCAGTTTGTCTGAACATTGCCGGAATTATCGTGATGATTATTCAGTGTTGGACCTTATGCCCGCTGTATAAGGTCTACCGTCGGGTTGAGCAGCCGTAGCATATTGCATATCGAGACTTGCTTCCCGTACGTGCGCCGGTATGTTTGCATACCCGCAAGACTTGGCGAGTACGTCTAGCTGCTCGCCTTTTGAAGAGTACCCGCTCTTCACTTCTATTTAAAACGTTGGCGAGTGAGCCTGCAAATTTGGTACTCATCTTAATAACCGGCCAAGTGCGAGTCGGACTCGCACACGAAGGGTTCCGTACCATCGTACATGATTTAACACCAAAAATCACGTGATTTGTATGGGGGCCCCTTTATTTTACCTATTAGTTGTTATAGCGGCAAAATAAATACATAATCTGTGAAAATTTCAGCTTTCTACCTGTTACGGTTCATGAGATACAGCCCTGTGACAGACGGACGGACGGACGGACGGACAGCGGAGGGTTATTAATAGGGTTCCGTTTTCACCCTTTGGGCTACGGAACCCTACGGAACCTACGGAACCCTACTGACCTACGGAACCCAAAAAACTAGAGTGGAAGTCCTGGCTGTGGAGAAGGAAGTGATTGGCAGCGGCGCGCGGCGGTGTGAAAAGCTGAGGATTTGTGGTGGTGACTGCCGCCGGCTGCGTGGACAGTGGTAAGCTCTCGGGATCGGTGTGTTGCGGCGACAATAAAAAACTATTCATTACAGTCCACATAGACGGAACATAAAGTATTACAACGTAAAACACAAATTAAAAAATATACCTTTGGGGCCTGCTATCGTAGTCTGCTGCGCTTTCTCGGAGTCGCCTTTGATGACGCGTAACTGCGGCCCGCCCCTCCCCCCCCCCCCCCCCGTTAGAATGAGCCCATCCCTGAAGGTCATTCGAGATCACTGACTCGGAATGTGTCCCTAGCTTCTATTCCTCGACTTCCCCATAGCGATTCTGACTTGTCCGCTTACTCGCTCCACCAGAAAAAAAAATCTGGATTTTCCTCTAAAGCAGGATTCAAACCACCTTTGGAAAACATGTCCACTGCTCTAACCGCTGAGCTATCCAGAGAATTAGGTCGGCCATCGAATTTCTCGATTATTCTTACTTACACTCGATTACAACCATGATTTCGCGTATTATGAAATGTTTATACTTCTATGTACGTTCTTAAGATCGTAGAACAGGAAAAATAAAATGAGTAAAAGAAAACCAATTCAATTTACTTTGCGGTCAGGTGTACCCGCGCTTCCCTCTACAAACAGGTAAGGCACACTTAACGCATTTTTTTATGCTCGCCGACAATTATGGAGCACGTGCCGGTGTGTTAGTTTACACACACGTACGGTTGTGTGAGTGAAGAGAGACGTGTGTGGTTGGTAACTGTTTTAAGATACCCGGAAAACTGTGCTGAGTCATTAAGTCTTATCTTTGGACTTAAACTTAATTAGAACTTGAGTATCACAACGGGTGCAGGTAGTGGCAAGGAACCTACTGAACCTGAATTCACCTGCATAGGTGAATTCAGTCGGTCGTTCCTAATTGGCTAGGTTTATTATAATCATCGCAATAACGTCCATTCCTTTGAGACATTAATTAATTGTAAATAAGTATTAAATTTAACCATGGATGTTGTGACCAAATATTTTTTTCCGCCAGGTGGAGCTACTTTGTATAGCGATATCTGACATCATAAACTTTTTCTAATGACTATAACAAAAAGATTAATAGACCTGGAATTCTGAAAATTATTTGGCGACCACAATTTTGGACGCCACATCGAAGATAAAGCCAAGCTCGCCTGAATAAAATCTGGGAGTCCTCAACAGGGTGCATCAGTATTTCACGCCTGACCGAAAACTGCTTCTTTATAAGGCGCAGATAAGTTCTTGAGTGTAATATTGTTTTGTTCGCACTTGTGGGACGGCTCAGCTAAGCACCTGCTCGTCTCCCTGGACCCGATAAAGCATCCAGTCGTGCGTCTCGTCAACGACGCCGAGGTATTCCTGAATTTAGAGACCCTTCAACTTCGAAGTGATGTAGGCGTTCTATCGTCTTTACCATGGAGAATACTCGTCGGAGCTGAATAACGCTGTCCCTCTGTCCCTTCTACCTTCGCACAACGCGCACCAGGCAGAAAAAGCACCCACATACAGTTGACAGTCCAAACTATAGAATACACAAGGTATTTCCCCAAAAATACAACCTGGGGTCCTTCAAACATCGTGTGAAGAACCTGGTCGGACGGCATGATTACCTATCACAGCCCACTGACAGTTCGAAAACAGGTCCTGGCGTACGCCATATGACGCTTAACATAAAAAGAATTCAACATCCGGTTGAATGAAAAGATGAACAGTCGAAATACTTTGACTTTTGAAAATAATTATAGTGTTGAGTAAAGATTCAAACATAGTTGAGGATGTCTACAAGCTACTGAGTAAACAAAACCCTAACAACATTTAATCAGAGGTACTATTTAAACACCATTATTTTTTTCGTTTAACGGGAAGTATATCCTTTAACCTTTGGTTGACTGTACGTATTACGAAACCACAAATATTCATAAAATATACTAGACACTCGAATATGGTCATCGAAATTGCATTCCATAAAATATGGGGTATATTTTGTACCATGACGAACGTAGGCCGGCGTATCAGTTTAATGTTTTTGCCCAACGAATTTGTCATTAGTATGTCTAATGTTACGAATAGACATGCTGTAGCTCAAATATCTTAAAAGCTTTACTCAAAACTTTTAGGAATAAAAAAACAGAATTGTTAATAAAAGAAAATAAATGTATTAACGCCGTGTGATATTGGTCTTCCTGTTAATGGTGACAGATTAGTTTTGCAGTAAACGACAATGTTATTTTGCTAAGGTAGCTCTCTTAGTGATGTAAAGAAATAGACAAGGACAGCACAATAATACTTCGATAAGCATCCTAAGTTCCACATCAACTAAAACATCTGGCAACTCCACGTCTACGTGGCCCCGTGTATGTGTCGGGAGTTCCTCTCTCTGTTTTAATTTCATTTAAAAAATAACAAGATATTGTACAATCCTGAAGCCGTGAGTAGAAATTCTTTACAAATTTACCTATATCTTGTAAAAAATTCAAGCCCTGGTTCTGCTTAGTTGCAGATATTTTTGTGTCTGAAGTATTCCTTGTAACTGTCATCGTCTGTTTTTGTCAAGTTTTTAGGAAATCTAGCTTGTTTTCTTGGAAATATTTTGTTGTGTTTAGTACATTCTGGTCGATTGCGTTAGATAATACACATATATCCATCGAGATAAACATTTATCACATGAGAATAACCTCTGAACGCCCGAATCTGTAAGTAATTGGAAATGTCCTAAATACCGCTGTTTATCAGATTTTGCTGGGGTCCAGATGTCATAAGCCTTATCAATATATGCCATTGCAATACTGAGAAAGTGTGGCCTAAAGAAAGACCCACATCTATAAACATTATTCATTAAATTTGTGGCTTTCATTTCATCCTTATTTTGACAAAATCTGCAGTCATGTACCCAAGAAAATGCTCCAGCGACTTCTTAATGCTCTAATGCATAATCGTTATTACTATAGCTAAATTTTGAGCACTCTTGTGCTTGAACTATGGTATATACTAAGAGGGCCCTTCCCGACGGGACTAACTTTATTAAAATGTTTTCGGATAAACAGCGTTCTGATTATAACTTGTTTAAGTCGATGTTTTGTCCACCTCATTGTCGACTTCCTCAGGACTGATCCTGACAACTGATCAGTTGATTTCTGACTGGACGACGTGTCAAAAGCCTTTCAGGTTGTGCCGCTCTGGCACTGTCAGTTTTTGAAAGAAAAAGACAGTCTCCATGATGAGGATATACACACGTCCACAAAGCAGACTATGCACATAGTGTTTGATTTGGTTGAAAAAAATTGGAAAAATCCTGCCGGAAAATACCTCTAAAGTTCTAGTAAATAATGAATTAAGTTTTGTTGCAGCATAGCAGTATAAGTGTACATAACAGTAATTTTTAATATCTTATATCTCTTTGGGTGCTTTTCTCGGCAGTAGGTCAGTTTTCTCTCTTTGCAATAAGTCTTTTATTCCCAGAGTAACTATTCCAGCCGATATTGGCCAAATCATAAAGGCTTTATTTCTGCTACCTTATAATTTGGCATACATGAGATATTTATGTACTGGCTAATCGCAGTTTCATGACTAGTAGATTTGAGAAACAGACATTTAAAAACAATTACCTATAGCCTTTGAGTTGCTAATGTAATGTGATTTTCCGTCAACTTAGTTGACAAAATGATGCAAGTCACAGTTGAAAACAAATAATTTTGTGGTTTTAAAAACTTGAAAACTTATATGAAACATCTTAATCATTATATGGGTTCTCTTGGATTGTCTATCTATAATCATGCCAGTATAGTTTCAACGAACGAAGGTAAGCGTGAAGCTATTGATTGTTGCGTTAGGCTGCTGTGCTTACTTCAGTGTGAGTATTATTTTATGTAAGTTTATTTTTGCTTTGTGTAATCAAGCATATAATTATTATGATCGCTGAGTTCCTATTATTAGTATTTTCATTCAACCTGACATGGATTGCTAATACCACAATACTACCGTTGTGATATTAGCACAATACACCACATTTCCGAAGGAATTAGATGCCATGCCAGGACCTTCCCTTTATGAGCACGACTATAACCAAAACTGGATGGAAAAATTGTCAATGTTTCAATGACGCTTCGACCATCGAGTCATCCAATGCGATGGTACCAACCCACCATTTGTGGGTTTTAGTACCAATGAAAATAACTAGTTTTCGCCATGTTAGCTATCGATACCTCCCTCTTTAATCTATGGCAATGACCTAAATGTGGTCTTACTAGCTAGGCCTGTGTGAGGCGGATGTGAGTGTAAGGAGAATACCCAAAATAATATGCTGATGAAATGATTACTTTTTTTCTTCTATTCTGCAAGTATATTGAGGCTAACGGTTATAGTTTATGAATATGAAATAGAACTCAAAATATTTTTATTGTTCACATTTACGCTTTAAAAGAATTACAAGCAACATTTCGGTGTCAAGCAATTTTTTCCACAAAACTTGTAAAAAAATAAACCAGACTGTTGCCCAAACGGTGCCAGATAGGCGAAAAAAGAAGGTACAAGAAGCAATTATCCGTTCATCTCCCCATACAAGCATAGAAAGATGATCATGCGCACATTTATTGTCGAAGATCTAAAATTATTCTCGAGACAGCCTTTTTTAATCGAACTAGATGCTTGATGACCATTGGCACCGAGTTAAAATTAATAAGGTGCGAAAGTTAGAATTTTTTGCGTACCATATGCAATATGTTTGGGCGTGAATTTATCAACGATGAAATAAAAACATCAAAACTTTAAGTCATCAATCCTAGCTTTTTCCATGAAGATTCATAATAAATTAGGTTTTTGCTTGATTTTTTTCTACAGATTTTTTTCTATAAGCCCTTTTGTGAAATTTTTTTGGAAAGATAACCAAATCAAACACTATGAGCATTGCCTGCTTTGTGGATATGTTGAATCTTGCTTATCACGGAACCAGTCTTTTACCTTGAACCAGAGACGGTGCGAGAGCGCAATATCACCATTTTGACCTTGCCCGCCAATAAGTTAGTCCCGTCAGGAAGGACGCTTTTAACTGAATACTTGACTGCATATATATAGAAACAATTTTGATGCAGGAAAACATTTTACCAGGTTAGTCAGTTCCATTAAGACTGTCAAGATCGTGTTGCAATGCATATATACTTTGAAAATTCACATCTAAAGAAGGATTCATTGATGGCAAACAAACAATTCTTTTTTAGTCAGTACTCTTTAAGGCTGTTCCGACAAAGTATTGCAAAAAGTATTGCACTTTAAGCCACGAATTCATAATAAAAGTTTAATATAGTCATATTACTTGCAGCGAAAACAATTTCACAATTTCAGGATTATTGGTTTTGTTACAATTTGTTTAAATATGATTTTTATTTAACAGCACCATCTAAGGGTGTAAAACTTCTAATCGGCAATTACAACGAAACCATTAAACCTGAAATTGTGAATATGTTTACGCTGCAACTACTATGGCTATATTTAATATTTTGACAAATTCGTGCCTTAAAGTGCAATACTTTTTGCGTTCTGTGTAAAAAAAACATTGTATGGGTCGGAACATCCTTAAGTGTGATGATACTGAAGTTACACTAGTGACTGCTGTTATACCCTGTATGCTTCTTCCATCATATACTTCATTATATTTACTTGTTCAAATTTGTAATATTTTGACAGCTGTGTTGTCTGTACAGCTAACACCACTAGGACTACTGCTTCACACATTTTGTTTTGAAATTGGACATCAATGTTACCAAATGCATTGTTTCATTCGTTTTATTTCTGAATCACCAATATGTATATGCTGTGATAAATTGGCTAAATTAATGTAATTTCTCTGGCCATATCCCACTAACATTGCCCCATTTCCACTACATAAAATCATCTTTAATAGGCTCTTGGAACATCGGGTAGTATGTTTTAGGATGTAGATCGTATGTCAAAATGTGTTCGCCTTTTACGATTCTCTTTCCCATCTAATATCCACAAAGTATTGTGTGTACGAGATGGTTTAATTTATACAAACATTTTGATTTCAAAACGACTCATTGCTAAAAGTTAATCACCAACGCTGTAGTGAAAAATTAAACAAAACCCAAATCAATTATGAATCTTTATGGAACAATCTAGGCTTGATGACTAACCTCTTTTAGATGTTTTTGTTTTATCGTAGAGTAATCCACATCCAAACTTATTACATAAAGTGTGTGAACGATTCATACTTTCGGATTTTATAACTGAGAAACCAAACACGATTTTTCAATGACAATGGTCATCAAACATCTAGTTTGATTACTTAAAGCTGTTTTGATTATAATTTTGGATCTTCAACAAGAAATGTGCGCTTGATCTTCTTTTCACGTTTGTGTGGGAGTTGAGCAGGAAGATCCGCCTTAATGGCACTAATCACTCCATCTGTTTAGTTGTAGTAAAGTGTTCTGTACACACTTTTGTTACGGTGACTCCGCCTATATTAATTCACTGTTTAACTGTGTTATATTGTTAGATAGAAGGTTATTTTTCATGCAAAGGAATATACCTCATATAAAAGTGGTATGGTTTTTATAATGGAACTGGAATAGTATGTTTGTACACATTGTTTTTAGTTGCAAAGAAATATCACATACACACCATCAAGCCGTTTCCCCTGAGGAAAACAAACCTTCCTTAAAAGCATTGTAAATAAAACTAGATTATTTTGAACCTACAACAAGAATTATATGGGTGATTACTCTGGAACTCTGGAACATGTTACTTTGTCCTGGATACAGCAAATCCCGCAGTTCCATTGAACCAGTTTTGGGCAAAAACGTTTGAGTTCTTATATCCAAAGTGTGAATGTAGGCAAAATCTCGCATGCGAGAAAATGCCTTAGGGTGTCAAAAGTTAAATTCGAATAAAAAAAATTGAATATTTTCAGGTTGATCGGCTTCAGCTGTGAACATGAATCCACAGTACATGTCTCCGGGTCAGCCGCCCCTGCAGCATAACAACAACCCTCCGCCGAACCCCCAGCCATACCCCTCCTCGGACTACAACGGTGGACACAATGCCAATACCTATACTCAATACTCCAACGGACCCAACTCTCAGATTCACCCCAATGCTGATGTTTCACAGAAACTGCAAAATATTAATTTGAATCAAGGGAATGGTCCCCAATTTGCAGGAATTCCTCAGTCGCAGCTTCCACCAGGACAGCTTCCACCTGGTGCTAATTTTCCTCCAAATTTTACACCCGGCGGCCAGTTTCCGCCCGCTCAAAGACCACAACCAGGGTTAAATCAGCCAAACAGGCCCCCCAGCTCTCCTCAAGGGCAATATCCTCCTGGAGTGCAAGGTGGTATACCACCATCTTCTCAACCGCAAAGACCTCCGATGACTCAGGCGGGCCTTCAGCCTGCCCAAGCACCTCCTGCATCGACACCAGGACCTCAAACGAGCCAAATGCCTTCTCAGCAGTCTGGTCAAATGACACCACAATCAAACCAGATGCCTCCTCAGCAATCTGGTCAAATGACACCGCAACCACTTCAGATGCCCCCTCAGCAGTCTGCTCAAATGACAGCGCAACCACACCAGATGCCTCCTCAACAGCCCGGTCAAATGATGACACAACCGCACGAGATGCCTTCTCAGCAGTCTGGACAAATGCCACCACATCTAAACCAAATGCAGCAAACTCAAACTCAGATTCCGCAGCAACAGAGGCCACAGCAGCCTCCACAGCCTGGACAAATACCACCCCAGCAGAGTCAATTACCGTCGCACCCAGGCCAGTTACCCTCACAGACGGGGCAGTTATCTCAACAGCTGGGGCAAAGACAGTTGCCACAACAGCAAGGCGAATTGCCACCACAGGCGGGTCAACTGCCCCCACAGCCACGCCAGTTGCCCCCACAGCCGGGTCAATTACCCCAACAGTTGGGTCGATTACCCCTACAACCAGGTCAATTGCCTACCCAGCCTGGTCAGTTACC
This sequence comes from Incurvaria masculella, assembly GCA_946894095.1. Classification (NCBI taxonomy): domain Eukaryota; kingdom Metazoa; phylum Arthropoda; class Insecta; order Lepidoptera; family Incurvariidae; genus Incurvaria; species Incurvaria masculella. The sequence continues at coordinate 19,117,852 of OX335642.1, forward strand.
ACCAAAAATGGGTCAGTTGCCCCCACAGCCTGGTCAGTTGCCTCCACAGCCCAGCCAATTGCCCCTACAACATGGTCAGTTGCCTCTTCAGCCAGGTCAATTACCTCCTCAAGTGGGCCAAATGCAACCACAGTCAGCTCATTTGCCTGGACAGCCTGGCCAGTTACCTGGACAGCCTGGTCAATTTCCCCAACAACATGGGCCACCACCAGCATCGAAAATGCCTCAAATGCCTTCTCAACCAAATCAGATGGTATCGCAATCCAATCATTTCCCTCCACAACCAAGCCAAACTCCCCAAATGGGTCAGTCTCAAAATCAACAGGGTGGTGCAGTTCCACCGCACAGTAGACCTTTGATGCCACCATCTCAAGGCCCTCCGTCTATGGCTCCAAGTCAAGTCTCGCAGGCTAAACCTCAGCAGCCCGCCACATCTCAGGCTATATTTCCGGGACAGACGCAACCCCAACCTGGCCAATTGCATCCTCAGCAAGGTCAAATGCCGCCTCAGCCAGGACAGATGCAATCCGGTTCGGTGCCACAAATGCCAGGACAACCAATAACAAAGGCACCACAATCTCAGTTTGCTGCGAGACCAGGGCAACCCCCAATGCCTGGACATCCTCCAATGCCTGGCCAGCCTGGCGGTTTTTCTAGTCAGCCAAGCAACCAATCCCAGGGTCAGTTCGGTGGTCAGGGCTATCAGCAAGCACCGCCACCAGGACCAACCATGCCGGGGTTACCACACATGCCGCCGCCGGTCAGTCAGCCCGGCCAACAGAGGTATGCTGGAGGACCTCCCCCGCAGAACCAAAACTTCCAGCAGCCAGGGTACAACCAGCCACCTCCACCGCAGCAGCAGCAGCAGTTCCCAGGTATGCAGCAACCTTCGGGTATTGATGTCTTTATATTTGAAGTCATATTTTTATTGTCAATATATGGTCAGTATTTCCACTGTTTAAAATGGCTGTCAATTTGGCTCTTCTCCTCACATAATTAGGTCTTGACTGTTCAATCTTTTATTTACTTTGTCACATATGAACTAGACAATTGAGATGAGTGCCTCTGTATTAAGTATGTACATATCTAGGACTAGTCCTTATAATAAATCAAAATATGTTTGGCATTTGTTCTTCGAATCATCATCATCGTCATAAATTTGCCATCCACTAATGAACATAGGCATCCTCCAACACACGCTACCGCCAGCAGCATTTCCCAGGTTGTTTGTCCAACGAACCGCTGAACGTCCCACAATAAGTTTGCCGATACGTGGTCTCTACTGCAGAACTCTTGGTTCTTCAAAGCATAAAAATCTTCAGCTGAAAATGAGGATTTCAACATTAATAGAACCAAATTAGAGACATCTTTTACTAATTTCACCGGTTAATGACTCCAGGCATGCCACCAATGCCCGCGCAGCAACCGTCCGGATACCCCGGCCAACAGCCCTATCCTGGCCAGCAGTCCTATCCCGGCCAGCAGCCCTACCCTGGCCAACAGCCCTACCCTGGCCAGCAGCTGCCGTACCCTGGGTACCAGCAACAACCGCAGCAGCCGGTCAAGAGATTGGATCCAGATCAGATGCCTAGTCCTGTAAGTGGTAATACTGACTTCAAAAAGAATTTTATCAAAAAAATACACTTGGATTTATGCTTACACTATCGGTATAAATATTTTGAAAAATACTATTATATGAATGCACTGCTCCGAAGGGAAAGAGTCTAGTGAATAGTCCGGAGCGAGCTGCCTGTAGATGGGGCGGTAAACATATTTTGAAAAATTACTGTTTCTCAGTGTGTGTCTTCACTTGGCCGACATGTTTCACTTAGGGCTCGTCAGGACCATTCGGTGCCCTGGAGTTGCATGTATCAGTCCGGATTGTCTAATATGTCAGCATCGCTCACCGGGAAACGAAAAGTTTTCCAAATAATGTATGAATGCTTACTTCGTTACTTACTAGGTGGTAGGGTTAATCCCTCCCGGGTTAGTGCCATCCCATTGAATGAACGATGGTCGAAGCGGCAATGAAAACTTGACTATAAATCTGGACGATTATATTGAGAGCGCACTTCATGATAGGACTAACTTATTGGTGGACATGGCGTAAAATCGTGCTATTGCGCTCTAGTACCAACTGGGGTTAAAAAAATCAGTCTGATGAATGGGAAGGTTCGCGCTAATAAAGGAATATGAAACGCAAAGCTTGATTGATATGCAATTTGTCAACAGATCCAAGTGTGGGCGGACGACCAGCAGAGTCGCGGGGGCTTGTTCGTGACGAACGAGCGTGGTCTCGTCCCGCCGCTCGTCACCACCGACTTCACCGTCGACGATCAGGGCAACTCCAGTGAGTTGCTGTGTCACATTTTGAGTCCTGTACCTTTTTTTATGTGACTGGACACGGATGGCTAATACCACACCTACTCTCATGATAGTAGCCCAAAACACCTTCTTCTTCTTTTATTGCATAGCTTCATTTAACTGGATGGATAACACGCTAAATTTCCATTGCCGCTTCGACCATCGATCATCCAATGCGATGTATTATACAAATAATATAATATTATGCAAATAATTATACATATTGAGTATTTATTTCGGGTGTAAACGCCTTCGTCAACTTAACAGCTATGTCGGGTGTACAGAGCCCTCGTCAATTTTGATACAGATAAAGTGTATCAAGTCAATATAATATATAACATACAGAATACTACCATTGTAGTGTCAATGTCAAAATAAAATTAACATAAATTGTACAATTATGTACTTGTCCTAGAATATTAAATCACTAAAGAGGGTTTTATCATAGAGAGCCTCGTTTAAATTGTAATACTCTTTATGAAGGACCACTAATTTTATTTTATTTTTAAATTTATTAAGAGGCAAATTTCTAATTTCTACAGGTAATTTGTTGTAAAATCTAACACTATAGTGAATAAAGCTTTTTGAAGTTTTAGCGCGTCTGTGTTTGATACATTGTATATTAAACTTATTTCTAGTATCATGGTCATGTACATCAGAGTTAAGGGTAGACCTTTCTATTGTTTTTTTTTGCATATATGATATTTTGGTAAATATAAATATAAATATATGTGGCTGCCTCTATTCGGATGAGTTTCTGTCTCCACTCCTGTCCTTCCTTACTCCACGTTTAACCCTAACATGAACGGGAGCCACTGTTTTACATGAGCCCGAAGGTTTTGTCCTAATTTGAGTATATTTTCAGGTCCGCGGTACATCAGGAGTTCCATGTACAGCGTGCCAGTGACAGCTGACCTTCTGAAGCAGACCTCTGTGCCATTTTGCTTGATGGTTAGTTAATTTTCCCTCTAAAATGTCTGCCACACGTACTGTAATGATATAGGCCTATTCCCGAAGGAATCGGTTGCTATGCTACATTAAACAGGATGGAAAACACGGATAATTTTTCATTGTCATTTCGTTCTAGTCGGTACGGGGAAAGTCGTTGAACCATGGAACAGCTTGCATTAATAATAAAATTCACTTAACCTACTCAGAAAGAGAAAGAAAGTGGTGCATGACCGGGGCTAGGACTTGAACCCATAACCTCTCTCATGAAAGGCGAGTCCTCTAATTCAGCCCCCTCGACATTTGATTGCATTACACTTTTAATTCCAAACGAAGAAATGGTCATCGTCCTTTAATCCAACTTTGGTGCACGTCGTCGTCAGATATCGCCCATGGCGGAGACGGTAGGGGCGGAGCGGGAGCCGCCGCTGCTCGACTTCGCAGCGCTCACCAACTCGCCGGCGATGGGCCCCGTCCGCTGCAGCCGCTGCAAGGCGTACATGTGTCCCGCGATGAAGTTCCTCGACGCGGGCCGCCACTTCAAGTGCGCCTTCTGCAAGGCGCAGACTGAGGGTACGTTGAGAGCGGCGAGCATAGAAATACAGGAGTGGCGTACAAAACGCATTCCAACGAGTTAGTCCAAAACTTCTAAGGCTGAGATAATTGTCGTAACAGAAACTAAGACTAACGAAAAGTAGCACTTTGTGACATACATTTTCACTAAATTTGTACTTACTCAGACGAGACTAATCCTATCACCTAAGTAAGGTGGGATCCGAGCCACAGCCTGCCTTAACGGCCGAAAATGGTAACCCATCCATAAGACTACTGCCTTACCGTACCTCGATTATCGAACAGCAAGTCATCAACAATTCGCAAAAAAATATATATATAAACACGACCTTTACCGCCTTTTGTATTGCATTGCAGTTCCGATGGAGTACACTCAGTATGTCAATAGTATGCAGCAGTACGGACGGTTACCAGCAGAAATGGCGCTCGGGACTTACGAGATCGTCGCAACCAAGGAGTATTGTCGTGTAAGTACACTTGTATGGTTGTTAGACCCTACATTGTACTTTGGGGGAAATACCTCGGCAGGGAATCGTTAGCAAGTTGTTTACCGATCCTTTAGATGAAGGATCTAGATGATCGATTGATTTTTTTGGCGCGTTCAGCAATGGGAATTTATCCCTGGCTATTAATAGATAACACATTAATGTCCTTGCCTTTCATCTTGTGTGCCTAAAACATCATCGATAGATTGAGGTCGACATTAGACAACCTCTGGGAACCCTTGATCGGCCTCGGTAGCCTAGTGGTGCGATGCCTTGCGATTCGATAAGCTGGGTGAAGCACCTCTAAGCGCGGTTGGGTTCTGGATTGCTGACCATTTTCAACCGTTGAGGCTGGCCATGGTTCGGATTCCACTTAAAACTGTAGGTCCCCTTCCTTACTGGGTGGTAAGGTTAATCCCGCCCCGGTTGGACCCATCACATTTAATGAACGATGTTTGAAGCGGCGGGTCCTGGCATGGCACCTAGTTCCCATGTGGTGTTTTAGGCTAATATCTGACGGTAAGTTTGGTATTCACCATCCATGTCCAGTTAATTTTCATTCCTCGGGAGCCACAAACGACCCCTGCGGCCGCGTAAACGTAAATAATTTTCCACTTGACGTTGCAGAACAACACGCTGCCCAACCCGCCGGCGATAGTGTTCGTGATCGACGTGTCGTACAACGCGGCGCGCTGCGGTCTCATCGGCGCCATCTGCGACAACGTGCGCGCCGTGATCGAGGCAATACCGTGCAACGAGCAGACGGGCCAGAGCGATACGCGCGTCGGCTTCATCACGTATGGCTCCACCGTGCACTTCTATAACATTAAGGTGGGTTCGTGTAGTAGTCTTGTTGAACACATTACATAGGATTTTTTACCACTGTGTATCTTTATGAAGGATTTTTTTTTGTAGCCACCGTCCAAAACAAAATTGAAATGAAAATATAATTTATTTGCTCGTTTCAAACAAAGCAATAGCCAAAAGGAATATTTAATAGCAAATGGCATTCTATACCAGTATAGTCGAGTGGAGCCGGAAACTTCAGCTAGTTTTTAGGGTTTGTACCCAAAGGGTGCCAACGGAACCCTATGATTAAGCCTCCGATGTCCGCTGGGCCAAAAGTGGCACCCAGAATAATGTTTATAATTTTTGCAGGGCACGTTGGGACAGCCACAGATGCTATCAGTCGGTGACGTTGGGGACATGTTTGTGCCACTATTGGAAGGTATGTACCTTCTTTAGAGGACAGTTTGATTATTGATCATTCATGAAAATTCAATTCTCATGTTTTTTTATGCGACTGGACGTGGATAGCCTAGTTAGTTAGTTGGTTGGGCGGTTGTTGTCCACACTAAACATACATAGAGGTAATTGTGCGCAGCAGGGGTGACCATGTGAGCCATCCCAGCTCGGCCCAGAAGTCCAGCAGATTTTTAAAATTCCCGCAGGCCTTTGGGAGGGATCCCGGTGCTCCCAGGGTCCGTGCCCGTTGATTGGCCACACTCCTGCACTCCAACAGTACATGGGCGGTTGTCTCTGTTGCCTCCATGCAGCCAACGCATAGAGGGCTATCTGTTATATGCGAAAACCCATAATAGCTATGTGATTGTTTTGGGGATGTTAATCCAGAATCATGCATTGTTTTCTTTCTCTTTCTGAGTTGGATAAGTGCATTTCGTTACTGGTGCGTGCTGTTCCATGGTATCGGAATCGATGTAAAACTATAGGTTCTCTTCCTCTACTAGGTGGTACGGTTAAGCCCACCTGGGTTCGTACCATCGCATTGGATGAAAACATGGTCGAAGCGTCAATGAAAAATGGTCCGTGTTTTCAATCAGTTCAATGTAGTCCTGCTCATAAAAAGAAGGTCCTTCAGGATTGCGGTGTGTTGGGCTGATATCATGACGTTGGTGTGGTATTAATTCATCAATTCCAGTCACATAAAAAAAAAACACTGTAGAACCATATTGATGCCCCTGTATCAGTCGACGAGATCCAATCTCAAACATATTCCAAATACGACCTATTGCAAGAGTAGAAAATATGTTTTTTTTTTATGTGACTGGACATGGATGGCTAATACCACAAGTTCTGTCATGGTATTAGCCCAACACACCACATGGGAACTAGGTGCCATGCCAGGACCTTCCTTCTATTGCACGGCTACATTGAACTGGATGGAAAACACGGACAATTTTCATTGCCGCTTTGACCATCGTTCATCCAATGCGATGGTACCAACCCGGGCGGGATTAACCCTACCACCTAGTAAGTAAGGAAGGGGACCTACAGTTTAACGTGGAATCCGAACCACGGCCAGCCTCCCTCAACGGTCGAATGGTCACCCATCCAAGACCAGACCGGACCCAGCGTTGCTTAACTTCGGAGAGCGATCGCCGAAGTGTCGCGCCACTGGGCCACTGAGGCTGACAAGTTTAGCGTGGAATCCGAACCACGGCCAGCCTCCCTCAACGGTCGAATGGTCACCCATCCAAGACCAGACCGGACCCAGCGTTGCTTAACTTCGGAGAGCGATCGCCGAAGTGTCGCGCCACTGGGCCACTGAGGCTTATGTACTCTTATAGTATTGCTCACTTATTGATCACGAAGACCGTTGGAGTAACCGTGTCCTACACTAGCGGCCGTGGACAGGCAAACGGAGTGTGGGAAGACCACCCGCCAGGTGGGAAGACGACATCAAGTGCGTCGGCGGAAAGCAGTGGTTCCGTACCGCTGAGGGCCGGGAGGACTGGAGAAGGATTGGAGAGGCGTATGTCCAGCAGTGGACGCAAACACGCTGACTGACTGATGCACACCTATTCTAGGATTCCTGGTGACTCCGGAAGAGTCAGGCGCTGTGCTGGATGCGCTGATGGAGCAGATACCTCTGATGTTCCAAGAAAACAAGGAGACGGAGATCATTCTTCTGCCCGCTGTCCAGGTTGGTGGAGGTGTATATGGAATACTTTGGGGTGTCACATGCGTCTTTAATATTGCATTCACAGTGTTTTATTGACCAGCCCATTCCAATTACATGGGTCTTTTAGAATTACATAACGTGATCACACCATTGCAGCTGTATTTTTGATTGTGACCCTTCAAATATGACACCTAGGTGTCAAGTCATGTTTGTAACAACAATAAGCCTGGTCCACTGCGACCATGTTTTTGTTAGAAATAACACGGAACATAAACATGTTCAATGCTTACAAATATAACCCTTTTTTATATGTATGTTTTGTATCGTTTGTCGTACAAAAACCACTCAAACGTTAGCAATGGCGGATGGTGAATTTTCACTGATAGAAAAAGTCTGTTCTAGTGCCTCTATAACTGGATTTCAGGCTGGCCTGGAGGCGTTGAAGGCAGCGGACACGTCGGGACAGCTGCTCGTGTTCCACACGTCGCTGCCGACGCTGGCGGCGCCCGGCAAGCTCGCCAACCGCGAGGATCGCAAGCTGCTCGCCACCGAGAAAGAGAAGCAGATACTGAGTGAGTCCCGCCCTCTGTGATATCTTTGAAGGGTAGAAGTCTGAGGTGTATCTCTCATCGTGCCTTCATGTTGTTACGAGCAGCGCCATCTATAACAGAATGGAGCTTGTAATGGGTGTTGCATGTGAACTGGCAATCAAGGGATGGTGCCACTCTTGGTGGTTGTAACTTTTTGGAGCCTTTTCGCCTCTTAAGTACACCCCAACTATGTATGTACCCCAAATATGTACATGATTTTTCAGTAAACCAAAACTGTGTCTCAAATCAGCATCCTACTCAGGCCGGATCTGGGCGAAAATGGATGCACTACCCTCAACTACGTGGTCATAGCCTGAAGCTAGACACAACAGAGCACAAGACTAATGCACGCAAGCACTTCATTAGCAAACTCCCTGAAGACATAATCAACGGAAATAATGTTAATCAATTTAACAACTGTTTGGACACTCATTTAAACAACTTTTCTAAGAATATTTAAAGACCGTGTTAATAACTAAAACTGACATTCATAGATTGCAAGGAAGTGACTAAGTGAACTACTATTAGAATAAAAAAAAAACTTATAAACATGAAAAGTGATAACCCTACCCTGAGTCCCAACTACGGCACTTTATTTCGATAAAGGGCCGTAGTAGTACCCCTCCCTCCGAGCTTAGATTCTGGTCATCGCAAAGCTTTCCCTGAAGGGGAAAGCCTGGCATGACTTTTTGCTCATCTGCTAATTGCCCTGTGAGCTATAACCCGAATATGCCTCTCACCCCACTAATGCCTCCGACTCCGGCAGACCCTCAGACGACGGCGTACAACGAGCTGGGGCAGGCACTCTCGGCGGCCGGCGTGTGCGTCGAGCTCTTCATTGCGAACAACTCGTACGTCGATACGGCCACCATCGGTCAGATGGCGAGGCTGACGGGCGGCGGCGTCAACAAATATACCTACTTTCAGGTGCAGCGAGACATTCTGTTTCAGTTTTTTTTGTGTCTTGCATTTTTGCTTTTGTTGTTTTATTGTGCTTATATCGCCTATTCTTAAGCTGGTTGGTGGTGGTTTTGTAAAACATTCCCTGAATGTTTTCCCTCTCTACTGCTCGGCTCAAAATTAAGTTAAATATTATAGTTTTTTTTATTTAAAGCGTGAATTATGGCATACGCAGAACCTCACTTTAGAGGTGCCCGACGACGCCCATGGGCTTCCGAACTTTCAGGGGGGTTGGGAAAACCATGCCGGCCGGCCAGGTGCTTCTCACCATATTTCAAGGCAGCTCGGCAGGGAGTTGATTCTTTAGTTTACCGACCCCTACCATGATACTACACGTTCCTTTTCTCACCTGTGGTCGTAATCATAAGACATGCAAAGAATGAAGGCCACAATCAGTAATATCCCTATGAATGCAGGCCGACATCGACGGCCACCGCCTGATCGAGGACGTGAAGCGGGTGGTGTCGCGGCCGACCGCCTACGACGCGGTGATGCGCGTCCGCACCTCTACCGGCGTGCGCGCCACGGACTTCTACGGGCATCTCTTCATGTCCAACACGACCGACGTCGAGCTTGCCGCTATCGGTGAGGACCCCGGATTATTTTATGTAACGACATAGACGGCTAATACCCAACACACCACATGGGAACTAGGTTCCATGTCAGGATCTTCCTTACAGTTCACGGTTACATGGAACTGGATGGAAAAGACGCACAATTATTTATTGTCCCTGCGGCCATATATTAATACAACGCGACCAACACAGGCTCGATTAAACCCGACCTGGTTAGTACCATTGCATTGGATGAAAAAATTCAATCTAGCTTAAATCCAGCCGTGCTCATAAAGCGAAGGTCCTGGTATGGGACCTAATTCCTTCGAGAATGTGATTTATAAGTCTAATAACATGACGGTGGGTGTGGTATTAGCCATTCATGTCCAGTCACATAAATTACGCTCACCATATAAACGCAGATTACTAATCAATTGAAAACCACTGTTCCAATTTACTTGATATTTGGTATCCAATAACAGGCAACAAATATCTGTGTCTGCATGTTTTGGTTTTTCGGTAAATGTGTCCTGGGTTAAACTACAGAGAACTGCATAGTGGCAATCTTTGGCAAAAAGCCATCTCTTAGCTTATTCAAGAGAAAGTAATCTTGAAATCTTATGGAACATTTTAGAAAATTTTGCCTGCCGCTTAATCTAGTGCAAATACTGATGAGTTTCATGCAGTAAACAGACGGCAAAGGTAGAAATATAAAATGCCCCCAAATTGCCCGGTAGATGCGGACAAGGCGATCGCCGTCGAGATCAAACACGACGACAAACTGACCGGCGAGGAGGGAGTGTTCGTGCAGGCGGCGCTGCTCTACACGCACCGCTCAGGCCAGCGGCGTCTCCGGGTCCTCAACCTGGCGCTGAATGTGGCGCAGCAGCTGGCCGACGTGTACCGGAGCTGCGAGCTGGACACCATCATCAGTCTGCTCAGCAAACAGGGTGAGTCTAGGGCCCCTCAGGGTTTTAGAAATGCCGCCAAATTGCCCGGTAGATGCCCACACGGTGGTCGCTGTCGTGATCGAACGGGCCACGGACCGACGGGGAGTGTTCGTGCAGGTTGCCAAATATTCATTGCTCAAAGTGCAATAATTTTTGTGTTTTGCGTACAAAAAACTTGTAAGGGTTGGAATACACTTAATCACCAAATTTTTTATTTTCAATTATTTATCATTTACCTTGGTTACATCACAGAAGTGAAAAAGGTTATTTTTTTTAAAATATTGTTTCCAATCAAACAAATGATGAAATAAAATACATATCAGTCATTGGAATGACCCTATCTCGACAATTCTGTTTGTGCAAAAGTACGTTGCATGCCAAGAGGTAAAAAGTACCATCACCCGCATAACGCAGTATTGTAACTCCTATCAAATCCCGCAGGCGTGCTGGCTCTGCGCGAGGGACCGCCGCGCGCGGTGCGTGACGCGCTAACAGCCCGCTGCGCGCGCGCCCTCGCGACGTACCGCAAGCACTGCGCGTCGCCGTCGTCCGCCGGCCAGCTTGTGCTGCCGGAGTCGATGAAGCTGATGCCGCTGTACGTGAGCTGCCTGCTGCGCTCGGACGCGCTCGCTGGAGGTACATTTCATTTATTGAAAGTTTTGGTAGTCAAACTACACATTATTATTAAAAAAAAATGTCACAACCTGATAGAACTGCACCTTCTCAGTAAAGAAGAACTTGCAAAGAAACTACTGGTTTACATATTTTTTCACAATAACGAAATACACACTAAGAACTAAATGCTTCTGCTGAATCTTTGGTAGACGAGTCTAAGACAAAGAATAAAGAACAAAAGAAACAGCAATCCTCAGTATAAACGGATTAAAAATTGAAATTACTTATGTCTAACAAAGTTGCTAATATAATAATATATATGGTATTACAAGTATTCTCTACTGTAAAAGCCTTCCTCATTTTAACAAACTTTGTCAGGTGTATGCAACGGCTAGGATGGTTTATCCAGGCTCCCTGTATAACAAAACAACAATTGATACTTTTTTGCAACATTTGTATCTAATAATAAAGCTATCACATGAAATATAACATATGTATTTGGATGTGTATCTCTCAACCTATCACATGCGGTCATCGTTTTTTTCCAGAACTAACCAATCGAAGGATGTAGCCTTCTGATTGGTAAGGCTTTGGTCCAAATTAGCAGCTCACAAAGCGCGTTTACGGATGATTCGAAGGCCTCTCCTACTCTCAAAGCGCCAGCCAGTCGTTTTCGTTATAAAAAGACCTTCGTTCTTAATTCTATGACGCCATGGCACTATCTTCTGCTGCTGATCCAATCGGAGCCTTGTATTCGATGGCGCCAAATTCTAATGATTATAAGGAAAATATTTAAAAATGCAATCCAAATAAATAACTGCTTGAACAGGTCCTGACATCACATGCGACGACCGCTCTGTGGCCATGTACCGCGCGCTCACGGCGGACGTGGCGACCTGCCTCGCGACACACTACCCGCGCCTGCTGCCTCTGCACCTGGTGAACGAGTCGCAGCCCCTGCAGCCCCTGCGCGCCTCCACTGACAAGACGGACGAGCGCGGGGTGTACTTGCTCGGTATGTACAATCAAGCATTTTTGCAATCTGTGACATGCCTAATCAAGTATGACTAACTAACGTGATTGAATTTTCAGTTATGATTATTATTCTGACAGCAACAGAGAGGTTTTGTTAGCAACTTTTTCTTTTCTTTGATTGCAGAGAATGGACTGAACATGCTGCTGTGGGTGGGGTCGCATGCACCCCCTGACTTCCTTCAGGACGTGTTCGGTGTATCCAACCCTCAGCAGGTCGACACACAGGTAATTTTTTTCTCCAATGGTCCCCTCCATGGAAATGCAGCGTTTTGGGTGGAATTTGGACGTAACTCATCCGTATAGCGGCAGCATAGTGAGGTTTTATTGATACGAATGTTAGCTTACGAATTTGTTCACACCTGATTTTCTCGAGTTCCAACGATACGTTAGAACATGTAAGTAACATTCCCATGAACATGTAAGTAACATACCTGGTAGGATTCCGCACCATAGAAAACGAAAGCGGTTTAAACTTTTGAGGTTAAGCAACACTGGCAATGAGAGATGGTTGAAATTTATTTCAACTTAATTTTTTTCAACCAGTTCCAAGCAGCTGTGCAATATGTAAGGTCCTGGCATGGCAGCTAATTGCTTCGGGAATGCAGTGAGTTGGGCATATATCAGGGTGTAGTATTGCCCTCCATGTCCAGTTACATAAAAAAAAATAGTAAAGATATGTATAGGTGTATGTAACATGTGGGTTTGTATGTATAGGTGACGGAACTGCCAGTTCTGGACAACCCAACGAGCGAAGCGGTTCGCGCTGTGATCGCCGATGCGAGGAAACGTCGCCACAAGTGTATGCGGGTATGTATGAAATATACTCCATCCAAATTTCTTCTTTCAGGTTAGATTAGGTTAAAAGTGGTTAGGTTTTTTTTTTTTTTTGAAACTGCAATCTGTCAGTTTATAGACATTTATCAGTTTTTTTGTCAGGAATAGTTGTCTTGAGTGGGGCAAATGTCCAGTGACATTTCCACAAAATGTAGGTAGGTTAGGTTGAAGTAGAGTAAAGTAGAGATAAAACAGAGTATAATATATATTGTACATTCCTTTAGAGGCCTTTTAGAGTGTTTCTGCAAAGGCTTTTGTTGCTGTTTGTTTGTGTAACGTTTGCGGAAACTCTGAAAAAGTATTCAACTGCATAGAAACTGTTGAACTTGCTACCTCAAAATATGTGGTATTTTCGTGTTCCTGGAATAGTCTTATAACAAAACTAGTTTCCTAGTTTCTTGGTTCATCACCTTTTATGGGTGGTCCCCACAAGCTATTTATAACTGTGTTTTCTAGGCATGAAAATGTTATTACAACTGTTGCGAATACTGAACAAACATTATGCTCCCCATATGTTTTTTTAATATTTTACAAAAATTAGAAAAATAGAGAATTTCTACCCAATATGTTCATCGTTTGTTTGGTGAAATTGTTACTTCACGCCATAATGAATTTTGCGGCGTTAGTTTCACTGCGGTTAGAAACTAGCTAAATGTATTCTTTTTATTTTTAAGAAAATAACGCTCATATTTACTTGCCTCTAAAATCTCCATTAGGACTGCTCAGTTTAATTCCTAGTTTTTTTTCTGTACTAAACAGGTATGTCGCTTTTTCCAAGGAATGTGATATGTCTGCATGTATAATCCACCGTGAAGCAAATCCACATTAATTAAAAAAAAGAGCCCAGTAAAAATAACTACTTTACGAATATTCTGCAAGGCTGGGCCCAACCAGCAAAACATACCATTTTCAGGTATTGCGTCTTCCAATTTCGCCACCTGCTGTATACCCATAATTTGAAATTCCGCCACAGGTCCTCATCCCGTAATCAATGCCTCCTACTAATATTCCGAGAGGTCACGACATTTTTGGTCACGATATGGTAAATGGCTGAATTTGGGTTTACATGTTCCAACCCTATGATCCTAAATATGTCGGTCTGCCTGCGCCAAGTTGTTGCGTTATCTAGATTGGCTATATAAAATAGAAGTTGGTATGTACCTTCTGATGAATATACTGATTGTCTAGAAACATTGATGCCTATTAATTATGCAACAATAACCAGTCGGTTTTTTAATTTAATACTTAAATATACCTAAAGTTATATCTGTAACCTAAATCGCCTATAACTACGAAATGCAATCAAAGATTTGTTCAGTTTTGGTATTGCTAAGCAAGTATGTACTGATTCTTTCATGATTCGTTATTGGCAGGCATTTACCTTATAATTTATAACTTTTGTCACCATAACTACTTTTTCAGGCGCTTATTACGCTTATTACGCTTATTATCTACGTAACGCAACTACTTGGCACAGGCAGACTGACACATTTAGTTTTAGAGGGTTGGTCTTTATCATGTGAACCCAGTTTCAGCCATTTATGCTATCGTTACCATGTTTGTCGCGACCTCCTAGTCTATAACACAGTGTATTATTAAGATAACTTGAAATACAATTGTAAAATAGTTCTTTTTACTGGGCTCTTTAATTAATGTGTCCTTGCTTCAGGTTGATTATACATACATACATATCACATTGCTTTAAATAATACAGTCATATTAATTAATTATATCGTATATACTATCTAAGGCAATGTGTGCTTGTAAACAGCTAAGAAGATTGTGCCTGGTTATGTTTAAAATTTCCATTAATTTTCTTTCCACCTTTCGATCACTTGTATGGCTTTGGTGTGTGTACGCGCCTTCTTATTGCATCAATAATGCAGGAACAAAAAGGTTACGTACAGACAATTTACCATGCATGCATAAAAAAATCGCCATATAACTTCCGGTTCTTTCTGACCATCATACCATATGTCATATTTGACATGAAATTGAATCGAATTGCTAAGGAATGCAAAAACTGTTGCAATGTTTTTGTTCCATCAATACTTAGGCCACACTTCTACTGGCGTCAGAACTAGCGCAAGCACACAATGACCCAAACTTGTGTTGGATTTCTTGCGATAAGTTTGAGTTAGCAACTGTCTCACCGTTAGGATTTCTTGTAGAGTTGTATAATAATGTAAGCCGGGTAGGCATGTGGGTGTGGTTGCTGCAATTATTTTATTACAGAAATAGAGGTCTATTTGGCTGCGGAAATGATTTTGAGCAACATTTTGAGGTGATCTGTGTTGACTCTTTTTGGTGCAAAAACTGATAAAAGTTAACTTTATGGGTTCAATGAATTAAGACAGACTCATTTTCCACTAAGGGGCTATCTACTACTAAAATGCAAACTCGACCTTCTAGGAATATCGAGTGAAACAATACTGTAAAACCACGATAATAGTCCCATGTGACAGTACTGTTATTGCCACGAAAATTGTCCCGCAACGGAGTACTGTGAGGCCACTGAAGTCCCAAGACATGGTCCTGTAGAAGTCCCGCATTGCTGCCGATGGCCCCAATGAAGTCCTCTATCATGGTGTTATTTTTAGCACGAATATTGTTCCCTCACGATTTTCCATTAACTATTGATGCCAAGAAAGAGTCTCCAGACCTGGTATTTTTATTGCTACAAAAGAGTTCTGTTATCTCACAAAAGAAATCCACTGACATGGTATCGTTGAAAGCCATGACATAGTCCATGGTATTGTCGATGAATTGCTCTGACATAGTGCTATGGATGCCACTAAAGTAGTGACCCCTCATGCGCCTGTGTTGCGTGCCTAGCTGGTAGTGCTGCGTCAGCACGACAAGTCGGACGCGCTGCTGCGGCGTCTATTGATCGAAGACCGCGGTGTGGACGGCAGCGCATCCTATGTCGACTTCCTGCTAAAGACGCACCAGGAAGTTAGGGAACTGATCTAGCGACGGACGGATGTGAGAAATTTGACGTGCGGTACGGACAATGGGGGGTTTCGCTTTGTCTGGATGGGACATTGGCTGTTGCTCAGGGCTTTTTTGGAAATTTTTGGCAAAATATATATTCTAAAGTGAATATATTACCAGTTTAGTGTAGCGCCAAGTACCTTATTGATCTTATGATAAAGCAAAAGACAGGAAAACAATTAAGTAAATATGAGAGATATATATTAGTCCTAATAAAAAAATATACATATTATATTCGTTTATCTGAATAAAAAATATGTATATTGTTATCGTTCTATGGTAATATATTTCACGTATAAAAACTAGTTTCTCAGTGACAGCCATTGCTTTGCTTCAAGATGAGAATTGAATGCCGGATAAACCGGAAGAAAGTTGTCACTAAAAAGAAGGGTTTTTGAAAGAGGGTTAGATGCCTGTTACACATAATAATATATGTGTAACAGGCATCTAAACATTCTATTGCCTGACTCATGTGGGTTCAAAACCCGCCCTGTGTAGTTTATTACATGTGCCGCAGGTTATCAACTTAAACTGGGTTCAGCTGTGACTTCAATGAAATCACAGGCTATTTCATCTCATCGGGAGAGTGCATGGCTTTGCAAATTGGTTTCTGCATTGTGCATCTTCTAACCAATCAACGCTTATGTTGCATTTTGTATGTGCTTATTTATATTCACTTTTGTCCGTTTTATCTACAAAAATACAACTAAAATATACTGGGTTTCAAGATGAAAGAAATACATTATAAAAATAATCCTGATTTTATAAGTTTATAAGATGCTGATGGTTTTACTTATATATTGAACTGTATGTTATGAAATAACCCCATGCAAATAATTAATAAATCATAAAGTTAAATATTGGAATCATAAGAATAAGTCAGCATGTAATAAAAGCCGGACGCTTACACTTATATATTGATTCTTACTCAATACAACAAATGCAGTACACGGTACAACGGTACGGTAATGCTAACAAAAATATGTGTACAATGTTAGTTATTTTTGTCTTTTGACTTACTACAGACACAGCATCAGAATAAACACATTGGATTCCTAAACCAATATGAATGAAAGGTAACTTCACTTATGGGGGTGTGTACGTCGAAGTAGATGTTCGAAGAGATTATTCAAGAAAAAGCTCCTTAAAAAATTCGACCATGGAGCCATGTACTTAAATGTACAGAAATATATATAGCAGGTGTTTAAATAACAGTAAAAAAAACTGTTTGTCATTCCAAAAATATTATTGTCAATATGAATTTTAAAAACTTTCCAATGATTAAAAATGAAAATAAAATTATACAAGTGCAATAAACTCTCAGATTTTCAATTAACTTACGAACTGTTTGAAAGTGGGGCGAAAGGACAAGTAGGTTAGGAAGGGTAGAGGGACATATCCACGCTGCAGCCTTGCATTGGGATAATATTATTCAAAGAATAAATGAAATGTAAATTTAAATGTGTCATAAGGCAACAAAAACTAAAACATGGCAACTGAAATTAGCATTTTAAAATAAATTACTTTATTTGGTTACTATTGGGTCATAAAATATTTCTACATTTGAAGACCATGAGAGCAGAAAGAAAACCGAAACAATTATTCAAGAATTTAATACATATATTACATTTAAAGCCTGGAATGCAATCTGCCCTATTTTGGTTCTAAGTGGGATTCTTATCATGATCTCAAGATCGTAAATGTCTCATCAGATAGAGAAATTACACATTCATGCAGATCAAATGCAACTTTAAAAACAAAAACGAAGATGCTGCCTATGTTATTCGTAAAAATGCTATGGCTCAGGAAGATCCAGGATAGGCATGTCCCTCCAGCCGTTGGTCTATACCAGCATATAAACATAGAAAATAAGGATATTACTTCTTATGCACACAAACCCAATACACAAATGCCCACGTGTGTTGTGACATCTAATTGTATGCCCACAGCTGACGGTGATGCGGCAACACGACAAGCTGGAGGCGGTGCTGCGCCACTTCCTTGTAGAGGACCGCGGCGTCGACGGCAGCGCTTCGTACGTGGACTTCCTCTGTCACGTGCACAAGGAGATACGGGCGCTGCTCTAGCATGAAGCCGAACAGCGGTACGGCTAGGGCCGTCGTCGCTGCCGCTAGGCCAGCTAAGCCAGCGTTGTCTCCCAGGATAGTGGTGTGGTGTTTCTCACATCGCTAGTGTTGTGTCCCGGGTCGTTAACGTTATTTCCCGTGTCGCTAGCGGTGTTACCCACATCGCTAGTGTTGTCTCCCAGGCCGTTAGCGTTATTTCCCATGTTGACGTGTTTTCCGTGTCGGTAGCATTATTATTTCCCAAGTTGCTAGCAATGTTTCCCTGGTCGCTAGGTTCCCGCCAAAATGTTCTTCACTTGCGAATATGTATGTCCTATAGGTCCTTGGTACGTGAATCTGACTGATGTTTTTATGTTGCCGGTCTTAACTGGCTAGCAGCAATTTTAACCCAGCACTCCCAACGGAACTAGGCGCCATGCTTCTCTTCATTTGAACTGGACTAAGAAGACAAAAGATTATTTAATGTTTCGACCCCCTTTCAGTCAATGTGGTGGTGTGTCAACCCAACCGCCTAGTAAGTAGATGACGATGTTCTGTGTGGTCTTCGGCGCCACAAGTCTTATGGCCACGCTACTAAGCACACTGACCTCTCTGTAGCAGTAGGTTTAGTGCGGACAACAACTGCCCAACTAACTAACTATGGTCATGCTACGAGCCACTCAAAAATGGCGACGAAATCATCTCTTGGGTTTTGATAGCTTGCAGGTTCAATAAGAAAAGTCCCCAGCAACACACCATTCCTTATTCAATGTTTTGTTAGTATACAACTTTGTCCGTTCCGATCTTTTAAAAAATAAGTCATAGCAAAACTCCCATCAGACTGTACTAAATAATATGTAAAGAGTATACTAGAACTGATAGAGTATGTAGTACATAGTTTTGGCAATGGGGTTACCAGTCGTCAGAGTGGTGCTAGTGTAGCTAGTACCGAGAATTAATAGAATGGGGATGATTTAGTACTTACCAATAGCCTACGATGCCTAAAAAAGTGTGAGGTAACTTTTTGCACAAAAAATCCATAAAGAAAAAAAAAATTCTATTAAGGTGTACCTACAGGCTAGTCTCACGCCGATATCACTCGTTTATTGTTTTTCAATCATTGAAACGTAAAAAACCTATAGCGTGTGATACCGGAGTGTCATATTCAAGTCACTGCCAATTTAAAAATCGACCGACACGTAGAAAGAATGGAAGCCATTTTGGAAAACTGTTAAAGATGATATGTTATTTTGTATAAAACTAGGCTGATACATTTTTATGTGTCTCTATTGTGTATGGAACCTGTATAAGTTAAAACTTCAAGGAGGTTCCTGATGTTGATTTATTTAGGTTAAAATTTCTTCCATTCACTAAAAACCCGGATTATCCGAAACTAGGTAATTAGCTCTAATATTTTTCAGCTGTCGGTTTCTAATGGTTTCGATGAGCCAAAAAGCTATGGATTCAGATAATCGGGGTTTAATTAAAATTCAAATATAAAGATTTTCGCCGTATAATGTAGCGAACAGATAAATAATATGCAATATTATATTGGCCTTTTTGGCAGTTTTGAAAAGAAATTTATTTCATAAGCAGAGATAGCTATTTATTTTTAAGTAAATTATAATTTTGACCAGCAAAGTCAAGTAGATTTTTCCAGAAATTAAGGTATATTCCAGAACCATTGGGAGTTTATTTTGTTTATTTTTATTATTCCATATATAAAACTAGATCTTAATGTATGTTACGACTATATTATAAAACAACAATAAATAGGAATAATATACTGAATACGAGTGGTGAGATGTGAATATGTATTATTTATGGTATTCTGGATTTTCCTTTTACAGTATAGGCTTAGGTATGAAATAAATCTTTTGTAAATATGAATATGTTTGTTTTTCCAAAATTGTTGGGTGAGGAAATGTTGACGCCTGTCAGTTCGATAAATCTGGATTCAGGCTGGCCTTGGTTCCAATTCGGATTTTTTTACGGATGGCTAATACACACCTAACGTCAAGGTATTGGACTGTTGGATAAAGAGAAGAAAAAAGTTAAGATTATAAATAAAATAAAGTCATGGTTTAATGATTGGTTTGGAATGTATTTTCACGTTAACCCAGTGACGCGACACCTCGGAGTTCGATCATCGAGTTAAAGCAACACTGGAAGGGTTCGGGGTTTGGATGGGTGACCGTTCAACTATTAAAGCAGCCCATGGGTCCGATTCAACCTAAAAGTCTAGGACTCCTTCCTTGCTTGCTTGCTTCCTTGTCAAGCTCGTCCGGGTTGCTGCATTAAATAAAAGATGACCAAAGCGCTAAGGAATAGTTTTTTCCATCCGAGTCAATGTAGATGTTCTTATTTCATAGACCGGTCAAGGTGGGCTAAATTAGCAATGTAAGTAAATATAATTCCAAAGTCATTAATTCATTTTTACAGTATATATATTTTGTTTACTTAAAGTGTGTGGCTATGGCATGTGACTATAATTTGTGCTCTTTTTAACTGTATTTCCAGTCTATTGTAATTATTGGATTGACGTAAAGAACACAATACATAGTTAACATATTTCTTGGATGCCACCTGGAGGGTCTTCGGCCTCGCACGAGGCTATAAGAAAATGTCGGTGCCTTACTGCGCTCGGCGGGCCGCCTCCTGAAGTTCGGAAGATCACGCGGCCATGGTTATGGCGTCACGAAGTCGCGGCAAGCCACCAGGACGCCCTCAGCGAGGGATAAAAAACTTGAGAAAATAAAACTGTGAGAGCTCACATTATACGTTTATTCGCTCCAACATCGGAAACGGAAGAGAGGCATAGATTATAAAATTTTCAGTATTACCAGTTATAATGTTGCCAGTACGAAAACAATGAATTGTCCATAACTCCCCCCTTGAAAGGACATCTTTCAACATCTCAGAAACTCTAAAATCTGAATAAAGTATCAACGACACATCGTAGACATACATTTTTGACAATGGCAAAATCCTGAAATTTAATGACCTTGACTTTAAATATTTATAAAAATATTATCTCACAATCTACACAAAATAACCCAATAATTACTTACACAGAATTAAGAGCAGAATAGTTTGTAAGACATAACATAGATTTTTAAACAATAGTTAGGCATTGAAATTAAGTTAATTTGAAGAAGGAAACATGCATGATAGCTACAAGCTATACATATCATAGTATAGCGAGAACACATTATACAACCAAATTACTAAAGAATGCAAGAGGTCTATTTTTTAACATATAGGTTCGACACTTTACCAACTTACAGAAACACGACATAATAATTTTGGTGGGAATAATGCAGTCAAGCACAAAAAATAGTAGCTTAGGCTTGACATTATCATGCAGTCTATGAAATTTATATAGAATGCACCTTGCAATTAAATTAATGTGATCATGACAATAAATGAATTTGGATAGTAAAACTTTTACTTAGAATTCGAATGAATTGATCAAGACAAAAATATTACAAATTATATAAGCACTCCAATAATATGATTCAGCAATTTGAGAACAAAATAATTTTATAGGACATACATTTTAAATAATCGTCTCATACTGAATGTCGGTTGATGTTAAGCAACGCATAAGGCTATACTAAGCTATAATGTAATATAGCATAAGCGTATAAATTCTATATAACCAAAACATTTCATAATAAAAGAGGCCTTAGGATTTTAACACCGAATTGTCTCAAACATTAATATGACACAATAGCTTTGATTATTTATACAGTTAATAATAAGGTCATGCACACATTTGTAGACAGATCATGCAATTTATTCAATAGGTAGAATGCATATTTTGGTGATTGGTCTCGTAATAATGCCATTAATAGTTTTTATATTGGCGGCTCTGATGTGACCATCACGGCCGGTTATCAATTCAACAATTCTTCCAATACACCATGAAAGAGGCGGCAAATTATCATCCTTAATTAACACAATATCATTTTGTTTCAAATTAGGTTTAATTTTGTTCCATTTATACCTTGCTTGTAAGGAGGTAAGATACTCCTTGTGCCATCTTTTCCAAAATTGCTGTTTACATCTTATTATTTGTTCATATAATGATAATCGATTAACATCCACCTGTAGAACATTTGACTCTGGAAAGGACGTTAACCTGTCATTGATCAAAAAATGAGCTGGTGTCAAGCAATTGAGATCATTAGGATCATTACTGGAATAGCAAATTGGTCGAGAGTTTATGACACCTTCAATTTGAATCAAAGCGGTATTC
Organism: Incurvaria masculella; assembly: GCA_946894095.1. NCBI lineage: Eukaryota > Metazoa > Arthropoda > Insecta > Lepidoptera > Incurvariidae > Incurvaria > Incurvaria masculella. The sequence continues at coordinate 19,140,004 of OX335642.1, forward strand.
AAATGTTCATATGACAATGTTGTTTTTCCTAAAATGCGTTTTAAATGGTGCTTAACCATTTTCACACCACTTTCCCACAGGCCACCCCAATGTGGGGAGTAGGTGGGTATGTAACACCATTTTATACCTTCTTTTGAAACACAATCAAAAATTTCAGAATTAGAATTGTTCAGCAAGAAATATAATTTATTGAGTTCGTTATGAGCTCCGCGAAATGTGGTTGCGTTATCACTAAATATCCTTTCAGGTTTTCCCCTACGATACCAAAGACGATTTAGTGAATTAATAAATTCTCGGGATGATAAATCTGAAACTAATTCTAAATGCAATGCCTTGGTAACCATGCAAATGAACAAGCATATATAACCCTTTGTAATGACAGCACTTCTTATGCGTGATTGTTTCACTGAGATAGGACCAGCGTAGTCGACGCCTACATTAAGAAACGGTCTGGCAGGTGTGATACGCACCGCCGGTAAATCAGCCATAATCTGATTCATTCCTTCTGCTCTAAACCTAAAACAAGCAATACACTTATGTATAAGTTGGCGTACTATATTACGTCCATTTATGAACCAAAAACGAGTGCGTAAACTAGCCAAAGTTGATTGAGCGCCTGCATGCAATAAGCGCTCATGTTCGTAACTTACTATTAAATTAGTAACATTACTTTCCGGAGGCAAGATCAGAGGAAACCTTTGTTTATCATTAAGGTCTGAATATTTTAGTCGGCCTCCGACACGTAATAGTCCGCTTTCATCCATAAAAGGATTTAAGAATTGTAACTTGTAGGGTTTTAAATCAACACTGTTTGATTTATTCGGATCAGACAGAGAATCCATTAATTTGCCATACCATTCTCGTTGTATAATTTTCACAATGACGGTCAAGGAATAGTTCAATTCTTCGCTTGACACAAATTCAATATTTCTGTTTGATTTGTCAGTTCTAACATTATGAATGAACCTTAGGACAAACGCCATACTGCGCTGGAGTTTCGACAGCGATGAGAATCGCTCGAAAAAGTCTAAAAAAACAGTATTCCTGGGAGCAGCTACGGTTGTAACTGCGCAAGAAACGTTGTTTGATCGTGCTTCTAAATTCAGATTGTGCGTCCCTGAGAAAGTAGTCTCAGGGGGCCAACTGTCCACATTTTGTGACAGCCAAGGGGGACCGGACCACCATAGGTCAGATGTTTTCAATTCAGTGGGACGAACTCCACGTGAAACTAAGTCGGCAGGATTGTCAGCCGACCGCACATGATGCCAGTCCTCCTTGGCGGACAACGACTGAATCTCCGAAACGCGATTAGCAACAAAGACATTCCAGCGAGATGCCTCAGATTTTATCCAACACAAGGTAATGGAGCTATCAGTGTAATAAGAAACCTTGATATGGTTCATATTTAATGTTTCAAGGACATTCTTTGTTAAGTTTGATAATAATACTGCGGCAGACAATTCAAGTCTTGGAAGACTAACGGGCCGGACAGGAGCCACACGAGACTTAGAGCATAATAATCTTACCATATGTTTTCCATTGTTGTCAGTGGATCTCAAATAAATGACGCACCCATACGCTTTCGTAGAGCTGTCGGCAAACCCATGTAATTCGTAACACACATTGGACACCTGACAAACAAAACGAGGCACTACAATAGTATTTAATGCTTCTAGATTGCTCCAAAAGTCTGACCACGAGTCAAATATGTCACTAGGCACTACATCGTCCCAGTCTACATTGGCCTTCCAAATTCTTTGCATAATGATTTTTGCGCAAGTACATACCGGCGACACCAACCCCAAAGGATCAAAAATCTTAGCAATGTGAGCAAGTATTTGTCGTTTGGTTGTGGTATTTTTTACATTGGTAGCCGGAACCTTAATCTGAAATGAATCATTAGTAGGACACCACACAATACCCAAGGTCTTCAACGATGGAGTGCCATCGCTCAATTCAAAATTGCATTTTTCATGGTGGTCCTTAGGAATTAATTCCAATAACTTTTGGTTATTTGAAAACCATTTATGAAGTTGAAATTGACCCTTGCCCAGGAGCTCTATCAATTCCCCTTGCAACTGAGCGGCAGTGCAAAAATCATTTGCACCACTGATGATGTCATCTACATAACAGTTATTCAGCAGAGTCTTCGACGCGAGCGGATAATCCTTACCTTCGTCCTCAACTAGTTGTTTCAAACAGCGAGTCGCTAAAAAACTAGCTGGAGCTGTCCCATACGTAACACGGGTGAGTTGAAAGCATCTAATTTTTTCAGTGGGCGCATCTCTCCACAAAATACGCTGTAAGGCTTGATGTTTTTCCTTTACAGCAATTTGACGGTACATTTTCGTAATATCTGTTATGAAGACGTATACAAACATTCGAAACCGCATCAGAATTGTGAATAGATCCGCCTGGGTGGCAGGGCCAACCATTAAAATTTGATTTAAAGAGGTACCGGATGAGGTGGGGGCGCTCGCGTTGAAGACACATCGCAGCTTAGTGCTCGTCGAGTGTTCCTTGATCACAGCGTGATGCGGGAGGTAATACTCAAAACCTGCTTCAGCTGAAACGTACGGAAAATCTTTCACTTCCTTGGCATGACCAAGTTCTATAAACTCATCGATAAAGCTTTTATATTCTGTGAAGAATTTAGGATTTTTGGCGAAGCGGCGTTCCAAAGACCTAAAACAGTTAAGAGCTAGGTCATAAGAATTCCCAAGAAGACCAGCTTTCTCAGGGAAAATAGGCAATTCCACTTGATATCGGCCCGAACTATCACGGGTGACAGTTTTTTTATATAGCGCTTCGCACATGTTTTCTTCCTGACTGAGAATGGAAGACGAGCGACCAACTTCTTCAATTTCCCAGAATTTTGTAATTGATTTATTCAATTCATAAGTATCCGGGTTAGCTGACCCCACAAAATGACACGTACCTGATTTTGATACAAGGTCGCTGGCTAACGTTCCACCGAAAATCCAACCCAAGCGGGTGTTAACTAAGACAGGATTTTTTGGACCCAGGTCGATCTTACCCTTGGAGATAACTCTGTAGAAGAAGTCTGAACATAAAAGTAGGTCAATTCTTCCCGAGATATTAAAAGTGGGATCCGCAAGTTGAATATAGTGCGGCCACTTAAGACATTTTTTATCAAAGCTGGACCCAGGCAGGTCGCTAGTTATGTTCTCTAGGATACCACAATCCAAGGAATATGTGTGAGAACCAAAGCGAGATTTTAAGTTGATATTTGCAGTGTGACTCACTAAAGTTGCGACCTCTCCGCCCACACCACCTATCGTCCAACGCACTGGCATCTTGCTTAATTTCAGCCGACTCGCTAGTTCAGACGAAATGAAGTTGTGCTCACTCGCGTTGTCGAGGAGCGCACGAGCAGTGTGTTCGTGTCCGTCGGCCCCTCGTACTAGCACCAAGGCTGTGGAAAGCAACTTGACGCCTCTCGTACCGTCCGAGGACACGCTCGTAGCGTTACCGCTAAACGTGGTGGGGCTCGCGTTGACGCTCTGCGAGCCGCTAGAGTTGGGTGGAGACGCAGCGTCAGCAACATTTCCACTTGCACGAGGGTACTCAATGTGCAGTAGATTACAATGTCTACCAGAGCATTTCGTGCACATAGTCTGACTGTGGCACTTTGAAGACGAATGATTCGCCTTAAAGCAAATCCAACACAACTTTTCAGTTTCTATGAACTTTCGCCTTTCCTGTGGCGTCTTTTTTAGGAAGGTGTAGCATTTTTTTAATGCATGGGGCCCCTTAGAACAGCATTTGCATATGATGTCAACTTTGCTTACCTTGTTGCTCATAACGCACGCCAGTGAAGGCTTCGAGCGGCTCGGACAGTCGTCTCGAGCTAGCGCCTCGCCCGCTTGGCAGCGTTTCTCAAGGTAATTGGTGAATTCCTGCAACACCGGTAACGTTTGATTATCTCTCTGCAGCTCAAAGTCCATAAGCGTTTCATGATCCAATTTTTTTGACAAAATGTGGATTAAAATAGTATCAGCCAAGTTAGGTACCTTGAGGGCAGTGAGAGAATTAAAATGCTGTGAAAATGTATTCAGGAGGGGTCTAATTTCACCTTTCTTCACATTAGGCATTTCAAAAATGCCATTGATGTGATGATTTAAAAGCACGGACTTGTTGTCATATCGTTTTAGAATTGTATTCCAAGCGACCATATAATTAGCGTCGGAGCAATCTATATTTTCTATCAGAGTGGAGGCTTCTCCTTTCAGAGCTGATTTTAGATAGTAGAATTTTTTTATTGGAGGCAAAGAGTCATTTCTGTGAATAATATTCAGGAAGAGGTCCTTAAAGTTTTGCCATTCCAGGAAGGCTCCAGAGAAATGGGGAATAACCAATTTGGGGAGAGACACATCACACTCACCTTTTTTTGGTGCGCAGGCCGACGTGTTTGCTTGGCTGGTCTGTAACTCCTCCAAGCGCCCTCGCAGCCTGGCATCAAGTGACAAATACTTGTCCTCGATGACAGCGCCTTCCTCGCTATAAATCCCTGTACTAGCAGTGTCCGAGCCCTCCAATTCTAGCTGTATCTCCTCAGCCTTCCTAAATAGATCACTCAGCCTTGAAATAAAGCTAAGGATTAAGCCTACACTATCGATCAGCCCGATATCCCCGATGCTCTTTTCTAATGATGTGATTCTGCCCTTCATATATTTTCGTCTATTTACTAGGCCTTGCACTGAAGCAGGTTCCTGTGAAGGAGCCATTTTTGGTTCTAAGACGAAAGACGGTGAGGGACAGTAACAATTTTGTTATCGCACTTATTTTAAGCTGTCAATCAAAATATCCTTACACACTATGTACCTACATTTGCCGGGTGGAAGGTTGAATCACACAAACCTAACCAAACTTGAACAATACAAAACACGCTAGCTTGCTGAACAATTAAATTCCCGAAACACAAAACACAATTAGGTACATTTAAGGTTAAAACAGTGAAGTGACAACTCAAAATATTAGTTAGACAGTCTTTGATAAATAGCTGCTGACGCGACCACACACTTTCTGACTTGGCAGAAATTAACTGATGCAACAGTCTGGTAAACCGTTGACGCAACACAACACTTCCGACTAGCGGAAATAGTTCACTGATAACACTGATTGCCCATACACTTGCACAATCTATATTGTTACCTACACTTATAGCCACTTGACGTGACGACTGAAGCGAGCGAAACAATGCGGATCTCACACCCGGTACACTTCGCTCCGCGCCATCGCGCCGGCGATCAGCTGGTCGACTCGAACGACGACGATCTGCATCCGCTGTGTAGATTTGTAGTTCCGACCGCTGCTCTCCGACGTTAGAGTGTGGAGCGTCATGGCCGTAGGCCCGAGTTCCGCATTTCGCTCGATGATATTCCGCGCGAGCGCAAAAACAACATGCTTTTCTCGCGCAGAAATAGCTGCAACTTCCGTTCCGTAGGTGCGCTCGCTCACGCTTGCTATATGCAAGGCGCGACACGATGCGACGGCAAGATGGCGCCTCCCGCAATCGACGACTCGACGGGGCGGTCAGGCGCAACCGTAACTTCCCTCGCTGATGTTCGGCGGCATGCCCACGACGGTGATCTGTGACGCATCCACGGCGCGCGTGATACTATCCGGCTGAAGGACCATTTTATGGAGGGTCTTCGGCCTCGCACGAGGCTATAAGAAAATGTCGGTGCCTTACTGCGCTCGGCGGGCCGCCTCCTGAAGTTCGGAAGATCACGCGGCCATGGTTATGGCGTCACGAAGTCGCGGCAAGCCACCAGGACGCCCTCAGCGAGGGATAAAAAACTTGAGAAAATAAAACTGTGAGAGCTCACATTATACGTTTATTCGCTCCAACATCGGAAACGGAAGAGAGGCATAGATTATAAAATTTTCAGTATTACCAGTTATAATGTTGCCAGTACGAAAACAATGAATTGTCCACCACCTTACATACAAACTTTAGACCAATTAAAGGGTTATAGTCGAGCCGTTCTAAGAAGCGTTTTTTGACAGATGGGGGATAGGGAAGGGTATAAAAACCAGAGTTTTACTTTTATATCGATAACATTTCAATAAGGAAAAGCAAAAATCTAATAATAGGCAATCTTCTCTAAAATAAAACACATTTATACAGATGGACACGTGATTATCTGATTTCGGAAGGTGTTTCATAACCTAAATACAAGATCTTTTGCACATATAGAGCTTTCAACGGAATAATTTTTCAAACATTAACCATTGTATATTTGGAGCAAAACATTTTAATAACATTTCCACATACATTTTCGTGAGTAGTAAATGACAAATTTTGTGGTGAGCACCACTTTTTTAGTCGAAAAACAGTATTGAGGACCGAAAAAAGGAAAACATAACCACCCAAAATGAAAAAAAAAGGGCGACGTACAAATAACGTGAATCTAAGCCGATTATTATTCTATTTCATCTAAAATTACTGTCAGTTTTATTCGACTGATTCAACTTTCTTCTTCAGCGGTGTAAAATTAACTGACTATAAAAAGCTAGATGATACTGCAATTAACTTTCCATTTATTATATGTGCCTAAACATATAATTTAAGAAATGAAGGAGGCATTCGTTAATTGCTGGAAATCCCGAGACCGAATATTCATTCTCACAAGCCAACATTGGTAATCGTAATGATATCTATTTGATTTTCCTTTATAAGAATATTTAAGTAATTGTTACGAAAATCACTACATAGTTTAAAACAAAGTCGCTTTCTCTGTCCCTATATCCCTATATCCCTATGTATGCTAAAACTTTAAAACTACGCTACGGATATTGTTGCGGTTTTTTTTAATAGATAGAGTGATTGAAGAGGAAGTTTTATATGTATAATAACATCCATTAAATAGTAGAGAAATACTGTTATTTTTGAGGTTTCCAATGTGATGTCGTAAAAAATTAAACGTTTTCCGCTTACATTGCAAACGCAGGCTGAGCCCTACGAGATTTATCAAAATAACTTACTAAGTATTGTACACATTGAAAAGGTCTCCAGAAAACTCCACGATGGTATATGTCTATCTATTATGGATATCCCACAATACATTTTTTTGTCATTTACTTTTTTCGTAATTTTCGAAGCGATTTTAACCAATACAGCATAAATCCTTATCCAATTAAATACCTTAAATACATTGTTGATTTAATATAGATCTATATGGCTCTTTACAGCATATGATTTAAATTAATATTATCGAAGATATTACAGATTTAATAAAAATTGCGAGACGTAGCGTTTGCGGCGGTACCGGCCGGCCGGGGCGGCGGGAGCGCGCCTAATAGCACTTTCAATTTAGCAGCGATCGATGGATCGGGCGCGTTTATTATCGGAGCTATCTAATATCTAATAATAATATCTAAGTTTTTTTTTTCTAATATTTCAATGTAGGAACTCTACATTGTGTCTAAATAATATTTTTTTTAATTATATTATGCCCGTGCAAAGCCGGGACGGGCTGCTAGTAAAGATATAAAAACTTAAATGACCGATATTATTTTGCAGGTTCACATCCCTATTGCAATTTACTCCCTTTGCTGGTACTGTACCATTATTTTGTTCATAATTATAATATTTAATACATTGTTAAGTAATTAATTGACACAATATAGAATAAAATATAATCTACAAGTCATAATAAAAAAAAAACACAGCAAGCTGTTATTATTTGATCCCAAAAATATAAAACGTGGGGTAAAGTGGTCTGTTCCATAATTTAGTCATTAGCTTTTCTTCCATACTGCTGTGTCAAAAAACGCTTCTTAGAACGGCTCGACTATAGACTTCATCTTTACTGGTACATTTATTTGATATGCATAATTAAAGTTTATTATATGATTTTAGGTTCATCAGCATGTAGACGACGTCAACAAATACCCGCACCTCTACCATTACCAATTTATAGAGCAAGGACCTGCAGCTCCGACTGTAGCAAAAATTACACTGTAGTCATTGTGCTATAAGAAATGTTAAAAACCCACTTCAGTTAATACCAAAAGTTGGTAAGGAAATATTACTGTTGGATTATAATTTATACATAGCATCTTGCATTTGCTCCATTCAATTACTTTACCAGTTTACAGATCGGCCTTATGTTTTCAATGATGTAAGATCAAAAGAAAAAGAGAATCGATTTGACAATATTCGTGAATTGACCCTCATATGTCATTATTGGTTGGGATACTTTGCAGCCGCAGCTGCAACAAAATGCTGAAAAAGCACTTTCAATATTCCTTACGAAAGAGGACTGGTGATGGTGATGAAAGACTTGCTTACTTGTTTCAAATGCCCCGATCCACATTGGAAAGATATATGAAGATCGCTAGGGAAGCACTGACTCTGGACAAGGGGTTGCAAGTGTAATTCTTAAGTCGGCCACTTGCCATGATAATGACAGATAGGGATATCAAGTATAATTATTATTATAAAAATATGTTTTAATTAAAATTTATTTATTTATTTATTTATTTAAGATCAAAAAAACTTAGCCTAGATAAATTATTAGTATTTCATATATAATTCCTTATAACTACGTTCAAAGGCTATTTAAGTTACTGGACTCCTGCTTCCCATGCTAGGATTCCCTGTGTTATGGGAAGCAGGGTCTTCGCCAAATGGTATTTTAAATTTTAAATTATCAATAAACAAAGCAAATCGGCTACAAGCAAAAAGTAATAAAAAAAAAGTAATTTTAGAGAAAGGATATACATGAGGGATGTGTGTGTGTACGCGCGAGTGTGTGTGAGAGGGTGGGTGCGCGTGTGTGAGGGTGTGTGTGTGTGTGTGCGTATAATAAATATACATATAATACATACTAGTATACAACTGTACTAAATTAAAAAATGGGTAATTATAGAAATTGGAGTACTCAAAATAACTTAATATAATAAAATATTGATGGGGTTTGAATGAAGTTGAATGAGATTTTAATTATTATAACTTATTTTGTGACTGCAAGAAGCATTTCTGTTTGTCGTATGTTTTTGATTTTAGCCATTTAAAAATTATATTTTTACAATTGCGCGTCAATAGGTGTAAAATATTTAGATGATTATTTGATTCAGTGTAAATATGAGGACCCAAGAATGATATGAATTTTTGAGAAAAGGTAGTACGCGTCTTGGGAATAGGCCAGCGAATATAGCGCACTGGTCTATAGGAGGGCAGCTGTGTGAAGATTGATGTCTTGTGGAAGTTCAGTATTGTCGCACTAATAAACAGTTGTCGTACCTCAAGAAACCTACATTCGTTGTAAATGTCTTGAGTAGGGTAGCGGAACGGTTTTCGAAACATAACTTTGATTACTGCTCTTTGAGCACGTTCAAGTTTGAGGAGATAGGTTTTGTATGCTCCCCCCCATGCAAGTGAGCAGTATTCAAGTAGTGATTGAACCAAGGCATAGTAGACCGTGCTGAGCAATTTCCGGTCGGCAACATCTCGTAAGCGCTTGAAGATGTAGATATGCTTACGGATCCTGCCGACAAGGGCATCAATCTGTTGCATCCAGCACAGTCTACTATCTAAAATGACACCTAGATATTTGTATGACTCAACACGCTCGAGTGTAGGGCATGAGCAATTGGTATGACTTGTTACACAAGTGTGAAGTTTTATATGGAAGAAAGTTGGGGGGCCACTGGCCTTAGTGATATTAAAGCAAATATATTTGGACTTAGACACGTTCAATGTTAAAAGATTGTTTGTTAGACAATGTGTTACCTGTGTTAGACCCTTTTCGGAAATTGCTTTCACATCACTCCAGGTGTCACCATAGAACACAAGTGCTGTATCGTCAGCAAATGTATAGATATAAGCATTTAGTAGTTTCAACTGACACAAGGTATTGATGTAGATCAGGAATAACGTTGGGCCAAGCACACTACCTTGTGGTACTCTAAAATTGTAATTTGAGAAGTCACTTTGTATATTGTTTAGGCTGACACATTGTTTCCTGTTGTCAAGGTAAGATTTAAACCAGGCGAGTGGTGAGTGGCCGCGTATGCCTATTGTTTCCATTTTTTTATTAGTATTTTAGTTGAAATAGTGTCGAATGCTTTGGCAAGATCAAGAAAGACACCTATACATTTTTTTCCTTCGTCCAGTTTTGATACCACAGCATTTGTTAGCAAAGTGACAGCGTTTTCTGTAGACCTATTATGCCGGAAACCAAATTGGTTCTTTGATAACAGATGCTCCGTTTCTAAGAATTTGAGGAGGCGTTTGTTCATGACCTTTTCCAGTAATTTGGCCAATACACTGAGGAGCGAAATGGGCCGGTAGTTTGATACATCATCCTTTTTCCCTGCCTTGTGTATTGGGCATACTTTGGCTAACTTGAATGCATCTGGTACTATTCCATTTTGGATGCTTAAGTTGAATAAGAAAGCAATAAGTTTAATGATTTGAAGTTTTATTTTCTTAATTATGTTGGAGCTTATTCCATCAAGTCCCGGTGCACTGTTGGTTTTCAGTTCACTTATGAGTTTACTTATTTCTAGTGGGTCTGTTGGTTGAATCAATAATGAATTCTGGTGGACGTTGTCACTGTGGTATTTTCGCATGAGTTCCGTTTCTGTGTATCCTACATTTTCTAATATTTTGTTTGCAAGTTTGCTACCTATTGATGTGAAATATTTATTCACATGGTTGAGAGATTCAGTTTCACTGCTGTGAGTTGTTAGTAGTTCAGTATTTTTTTGTTTCTCATTGTTCATGTTGCATATGTCCTTAACTATTTCCCACGTTTTCTTGGGGTTGTTTTTATTTTCCAAAAGCATTCTCCTTTCGTAATATTTTTTTAAATTTTGTAAGGCGTTATGCATTGATTTTTAACGTAGGTATTTTTTTTTTGCTGGTCATTTATATCTTGACGCGCGATTGAATGTAAGTGATCACGCTTACGAATGCACGAAAGTAAGCCGGGTGTTATCCATGGCTTTCTAATCTGTTTTGAATTAGGAATTTTTATTATAATTTTTTTTAGGAGTAGCAATATTAACATCAGTCTCAGAGTATATTGGTGTCCAGTCTGTTTTATCTAAGTCACAACATAGCTTTTCGTAGTCGATTTTTGTGCTGAGTTTATTAGGTTCCGAAGAAGAGTTACTAGTTTGTAATCTGCTGATGCCTATCATGGTCGTGTAATGGTCCGTGATATCTGATTGGCATACTATCGCACAAGCAGATACTTTAGTATTGATGAGTATGTGGTCTAGGCAGTTTGATTCGTGGGTTGGGTAGTTGTATGCGGAGTAGTATCCGTAAAAGGTTGTAATATCTAAGAAATTGTCCATGTGGCGGTCTGTGCTAGCTACCTTTATGTCAATGTTTATATCACCTACTATACATTTGCTTCGTGAGAATTTTGATTGTCTTAATACAGAGTCAAGGGAGGAGATAAATTGATCAATGTTCGTAAAGCACGGTGGTCGGTATATAGCTACAATAGATAGTTCATCTCCAATATAGATTGTTAGGCAGTCAGCGTCATAAAATATAGGTTCCTCGATTTTTACCTTTAACATAGTTTTTGCGAAGACAATAATGCCATTATTCTGGTTTATATATATTTTTGAGAAAAAATAGTCATAACCTGGCACCATACACAGGGGATCTTTAGATAACCAACATTCGGTTAATACTATAATATCCGGTTGGAATTTTAGACGAGACAGGAATATAGTAAAGTAATCGAAATTTCGTTTCACACACCTAATGTTCTGTGACAACACAGTTATCTGTTGACTTGTGTCTCCGAGTTTAGTCTTGCATAGTTCTGGGCTGTTTACATAAAAACTTTTAACGAATGTCGTATCATCGATTATTTTAATAAGTTCGTTTAAGGTAGCCATTTATATTTGCAAGTACTTTAGTGATATATTTAATTATTTCGTAGAAAATTGAGTTAGTTGGTTTGTGTGAATTGTTATTTCTTGGTTTACAACTGGAATGTGTTATAGACATGTGAGCACGGCGTGATGGTATATACATGTAAGTTACATTCTCGAGTGGTATAATGTATGATAATGATGGCAGGCATCCGTCACTCCTAAATACCTACTTAGATCTTCACCTACGGCGCTTGGGAACGCGAGGTTCCAAATTCAGTCAGGGCCGCCGCGCGCACACGCTCGCACGTCCACTACGTCCAGTCGATCAGTCGCTTCGGAAAGCGCCCTTTTGCCGTTTTTTTTCGTAATAATGTCTAATCACCATAGAATTGAGTACACAGAAGAATTTGAAGTTACCTTTCTTTACGCTACCGAAATATTCTGAAAGTTAAGTTGGTTTTTTTTAGTTTAGGTTTATTGACGTTTTGCCTTTATGTAGGTAAGTATGTGGTATCGTGTTATAAGGGGCCTATTGAATTGACATGTATTTAACTGGTATCAGGACAGCACTTTTTTATACATTAGCTAATATTTATCCACGTATTACAAGGAAAAACAACATAAATTGGTTTCGTCTAGTGAAAGTATAATGGGCAATCATTCGTGCCAACTCCAGGTACTTATTGCCTATTCTCCTTTGCTGCATGTTGTTTGTTTTTTGCCGTACCAGGACCTTTCTTTCTTGAGCACGGCGATATTGAACTGAATGGAAAACACGGACAATGTTTAGTTACCGTTTCGACCATCTTTTTATCAAATGTGACTTAATCAACAATACCAAACAATACTAGACCAAAGTACATAGAAAACACCGAAAAAACATCAAACTACACTGTTAAAGCCAATAAACAACACATACCAGCATCAGGCTTATTTGGGACGCAAAATCTAAAAATTATAATGTCTACACACATTATAAAAAAACAATTTTAAAAGTTTTGTTTGTATTTTATTCGACTTTAAAACAATAGGCGGGGCGGCAGTGTGTGGTAACCCTAGCGCAAGCCGCATTCCAGCGACATGGGGGAGGGTCAGCGACGACGCGTTTCATCTCGCCGCCGCGCCGGCAACGAGCGACGTTAGTTAGTTAGTTAGTTGGGCAAAATGTTTTCCGCGCTAAGCCTACTTCACAGAGAGGCCATTGTGCGTAACAAAGGTGACTATGTAAGCCATCCCAGCTCGTCCCAGAAGTCCAGCATACCCTTTACATTACCACAGGCCTCTGCAAGGGATCCCGGTGCTCCCAGGGTCTGCGCCCGATGGTCGGCCACACTCTTGCACTCCAACAGTACATGGGCGGTTGTTTCCGTTGTCTCCATGCAGCCACGACATAGAGGGCTGTCCGTCACCCCCAGGTTATGGAGGTGCTTGTTGAGTGAACAATGTCCTGTCATTGTTCCCACCATTGTGCGTAGATCATTTCTTTTCAGATGCAACAGCTTGTGCGTGAGGCGCTTATTGAGGGATGGGATGACCTCTCTGGCCTGCCTGCAATCTACCAGGTGTTTCCATCCGGTATTGTGAAGCATCTTGGTTCTATCTTGTAGCCAGTTTTTGAGTTGACTAAATGGTATAGGCACTATCGGTTCTGGACCCATTAGTACTGTACTGGATCCTCGTTTGGCCAGTTCATCTGCAGCGTCATTACCCACAGAGCCACTGTGTCCTCTTATCCACTGCAAAGTTACGTGATTGTTTCTCGCTACTTCTTCTAGGGCGCAATGACATTCTAGAATTAAGCCCGAGTTAACTTTGTTATTTTTCAGTGCGTTTAGTACAGATGCGCTATCTGAGATAATTCTTATCTTATAGTCGTGCATCTTCCTGGTTTTGATTGCCTCTGCGGCTCGAATTATTCCCACACATTCTGCCTGAAATATGGTGTTAAAGGCGCCTAGGGTTGTTGAGATGTTGATGTTCGCATCTCGGGAGAAGACACCCGCTCCAGTTCCCGAATTTGTTTTTGATCCATCTGTGTAGATTCGGATTTCTCTCATCCCTGATTGGTCTGCGAGTTCTTCCTTCAGTTGGATGTGATAATTTCTTTTAAAGATATGGTTGGTAGAAATCTTGTCACAGATTGCCGAGAGCATGGGTACATGGTTCATGAATTCTGTCATAATCCGTGCGTGAGGGACTCCATGATTTTGTTTCCAGGTTCCTGCGGCTCTTAGCCGGAGAGCTGCTGTAGCGGCTTCCTGCTGAACATGCAGGTGTAGAGGTCTTAGATCAAGTATTACCTCTAGTGCCTGTGTAGGAGTTGTTCTCATGCAGCCTGTCGTTGCAACGCATGCAAGGCGTTGCAGACTTTGGAGTTTTGCTTTTACGGTGCTCAGTTCCGTCCTAGGCCACCATACTACTGCGCCGTAGGTTATGGTTGGTCGAATTACAGCAGTGTACAGCCAGAGTGTTTTAAGCCCCATTTTTTCCCGAGCATTCTCTTGCACTGCCAGAAGGAGATGCACGCCTTCTTTGTTTTGTCTTCGAGATGTTTGTTCCAGTTCATCTTGCTATCAAGGATTACACCCAGATATTTGACTTCTGTTGATAGGGATAATTCTATGCCAAAAAGTTTTGGCAGTTTTATGTCTTCTAACTTCCTCTTGTTCGTGAAGAGAATAAGTCCTGTTTTGTTTGGATTTACTGAGAGTGCATTCCTTTCACACCAGTTCTCTACGATTCTTAGAGCCGATCTCATTACGTTGAAAAGTACTTTTTCCGATTTGCCACTAATCAGAATCGTGATATCGTCTGCATAGCCAACAGTCTTATGTCCCTTTTCGTTTAGGCTCGTGATAAGGCTGTCCACCACGATATTCCAGAGCAGGGGTGAAAGAACACCTCCCTGTGGACAGCCTTTCGCCACTACTCCCCTCGTGGTACTATTTATTGTGAACTGTATGGCTCTTAACATAAGGAGATTTCTTATCCACCCCGAAATGGTCGGTGCAGCTCCAAATCTGTTAAGCGCCTGGCTTATGCTGTTAAAATTTGTTTTGTCGAAAGCCCCTTCAATATCTATGAAGACCCCTAGGGTGGAGCTTTTGTTTGAAAGTGCTAGTTCTATTTTTGTCACTACCTCGTGTAGAGCTGACTCAGTTGATCTTCCTGTTCTATATGCATGTTGGCTGGGATGAAGTGGTATGTCATTTAGAGTACCGTCCCTGAGATGTCTGTCTATCAGTCTTTCCAATGTCTTCAGCATGAAGGAGGTAAGGCTGATGGGTCTGTTATGAGCCGCAGAGGCAATCAAAACCAGGAAGATGCACGACTATAAGATAAGAATTATCTCAGATAGCGCATCTGTACTAAACGCACTGAAAAATAACAAAGTTAACTCGGGCTTAATTCTAGAATGTCATTGCGCCCTAGAAGAAGTAGCGAGAAACAATCACGTAACTTTGCAGTGGATAAGAGGACACAGTGGCTCTGTGGGTAATGACGCTGCAGATGAACTGGCCAAACGAGGATCCAGTACAGTACTAATGGGTCCAGAACCGATAGTGCCTATACCATTTAGTCAACTCAAAAACTGGCTACAAGATAGAACCAAGATGCTTCACAATACCGGATGGAAACACCTGATAGATTGCAGGCAGGCCAGAGAGGTCATCCCATCCCTCAATAAGCGCCTCACGCACAAGCTGTTGCATCTGAAAAGAAATGATCTACGCACAATGGTGGGAACAATGACAGGACATTGTTCACTCAACAAGCACCTCCATAACCTGGGGGTGACGGACAGCCCTCTATGTCGTGGCTGCATGGAGACAACGGAAACAACCGCCCATGTACTGTTGGAGTGCAAGAGTGTGGCCGACCATCGGGCGCAGACCCTGGGAGCACCGGGATCCCTTGCAGAGGCCTGTGGTAATGTAAAGGGTATGCTGGACTTCTGGGACGAGCTGGGATGGCTTACATAGTCACCTTTGTTACGCACAATGGCCTCTCTGTGAAGTAGGCTTAGCGCGGAAAACATTTTGCCCAACTAACTAACTAACTAACATGACTTTGCCTGTGTGTAGTCACTCTCTCCAGGTTTAGGTAAAAATACCACTTTCATAAAACAACGAGCGACGTAATGAATACTTCAGCATAACGACAATTAGGATCAAAATTGAAAAATTACTGTCGGGGAGTGCAACTTTTGTGCGTAGCACTTTTAGTTATTCTGTGATGATGGTATACAATAAGTAGCTAAATTAAGTAGGTATTTGAGTTTTGGAGCATCAACTTCATGGTTGGATGTGTGTGTTTTCTTTGGGAATGAATGTTTGTGTGTACTTATTTCATGTTTAATATAGGAATATGATTTATTATAAGGGCATGAGCGTGATTGAAGCATGTACTTGCAGCGTACTTGTTTCAGTGGCCATGTGTAATACGTTATTAGTATAGTATTCTGTAGGTATACAATATATTCAGCTTTGTTTTTACATGAATCAGTATCAGGAGGGTATAATGATTTATATAATATGTCCATAATTAATAATTTGCACTTATATATGTTAAAATGAACCATATAATTATGGATGCAACTTGAGTTCTGTTTGCATATTTGTGGAAATATAAATATAAGTATGTAATAGCTAATTGTGGAGAAAATACAATATTTTAATTAGCGGTATAGAACTTGATAAATAGTACAAGTTATATTAACTTTTTGATAAGCAAAGTTGTAAATGTTGGCTTTTATCATACGATCTAAGCAAAAAAACGGCAGAGTACAGTAACATTATCTGATCTAGTCACACTTTAGCAGATTGGGAGTTCCTTGATTTGTTTTTCTGACTTTATTTGTATGTATTCAGAGTTATCATTTTTGCGCAGAAGTATTTTTCCGTGTCTTGTCCAGCAATACCTATACTGGTGCACCTCGTAGCCTAGTTGCGCGGGGACTGGCCTAGCGTACCAGAGACCTGGGTTCAATACCGACATGCACCACTGTCTTTCTCTTTCCGAGTTCGATAAGTGCATTTCGTTACGAATGCGAGCTGCTCCATGGTTCGGAATCTATGTAAAACTGTAGGTCCCCTTCCCCTACTAGGTGGTAGGGTTTATGCCCGCCCGGGTTGGTACCATCGCATTGGATGAAAAGATGGTCGAAGCGGCAATGAAAAATTGTCCGTGTTTTCCATCCAGTTCAATGTAGCCGTGCTCATAAAGGGAAGGTCCTGGCATGGCACCAAATTCCTTACGGAATGAGGTGTATTGGGCTAATATCATAACGGAAGTTGTGTGGTATTAGCCATCCATGTCGGGTCGCATAAAAAAAAAAAAACCTTGGCAAGCGAGCGAGCGAGAAAGAACAGCCGGCGAGCTTTAGCTGTTAGGCCTTCCGACACATAAACAGGTGAGTAGTTGCCAGCAAAGCCTATTTGTTCGGCGTTTAATTTTTTCTCTTTGTTTTGCAAGTTATACTTTTTAAGAGCTTGCAGTATACTATACTTCAGCAGTGGGCTCGACATTTCCACATAGATAGTTTTCGATGCGTTCTCTTTCCCTTTTGGTCGAAAAATTTTGCGAATGTTGTCAGCCCGCGATTTAATTTTCAGTACCTGACATAGGTTCGTCATAACAGCTGGGAGATTTTCGCTGGGCTGGATTGGGATGTTTCGCACTTCCAAGCATGCAGACATCATATTGGATTGCAGTTCTTCTATCTTATCTTCGAGCGACTCTGTGTACATGCGGTTTTCGGTTTTTTCATTTTCCAGATTTTTTATGCGGGTGTTAAGCTCATCGTATTGTCCCGAGATAAATTCCATAGATTTCTCCATGTCGGCATTTGTTTTTTTTTATTTCTTCGTTTTGTTTTTTTACTTCCGCTATCTCGTTGCACAATTTATGCATAGAAAAGTCCTGGTCCCGCTTCCAGTCTTTTAGCATGTCCATCATGTCATTTTTGAAGGTTTTTATTTCCTCTGAAATGTCATCTTCCGGTTTGTTTCTTTTAAATCTTCTTGTAATTCGTGAGGTAGTCGGTGTGGTTTCGGAGCTGTGCAGATGGAGATCCGGATCGGAGCAAGACATGTTTGGCGTACGAATAATTATGCGGGTATCTCACAGTTTCCGACAACTTAAATACTAGGAGCTGACACGCGTTAGGAGCACGTCGCAGTGGTAGTAGCTTTGACACGGTCGCAATAAGAAGTATTGTAGGAATATGAGGTAGTAGGAATTTATGCTTACATAGATCAGGATCTCAGAAGTTGGTGGAGACACATCTCCTCTTCTTGATGAGATTGGCGTTAAGTTGAGATTGTCTGGAAATGCATCCGTTTGTACCAGGAGTGCAGCAGAGTTGTGGAGGATAGCTTATGAAGTGAGAATATCCGAGTGGGTTCCCAGCGCGTGCGCCTCTGCACTCGGTGTTACCTTCGTAGCGCTTGCTTACACCAAGAGCGCAGCAGGAATGTGGAGGTGGTCGTGTAAGTGTATCAATGTTGGATGCAGGGCTCACCCACCCGCCGCTGCCGGTGCTGCTGTCTCCTGAGTACACCTCTGGGCAGCTTAGAAACGTGCAGCTATTGTAGACTTCTGCACTCCTAATATTTTGTTTTAATTTTACTTTGTAATTTGTTTATTGTTAATGCAAAAATACCCAGTACACGTCTGAATCGATGAAAAGGTGAGGCGAAGAGTCAGAGTATTTTATTAGAGACATTACACTAGTATTTTATTAGGGATTATTATGGATACAAAAAAGCAGTGTACAATAAAAAAATCTAAAAAAACCCCATTGCCATACAATTTACTATTTCTTGCTTGAATGCATGTAGGTATTGTTTTTTCTGAAGCGTAAACAAAAAATGGCAAAATAAAAAACAAATTAAACACATACATAGAAAATATTAGGTCTTTATTAAAAAATACACATAATTAACTTACACATTTCAGTTAAAATTACTTTCACAACGAAAAACAAACGAAATAAATAATATTTCTAACGTAATTGAAAAGCACTTACGATACCTAATCACACGAAATATGAATTTATCTGATTGCACATCACCTAAAAAAAGCCTTATAGGAGTTATTCTTTGCTTACTAAGTAACTATTCTAGTACACACTATACCATACAAAAATATATGTTTTAGTAAATATTATATTTTCACGGATCTCAGCACACCAAAATATTTTCAAAACCCCTGTATTATATTTTAAGGATACATTTTAGAAGCATTGATTTGTGACATACATATACAGGATGTTGCAACGGCCACCAAATAAAATTTGGACAATGATTATTGGGATTGAAATAAACAAAAAGTTTATTAACTTTTTTCTGAAGTTAGACTTTCCACACGATGTAATTCATTGATTTAGTCTAAAAACAATCCATAGTTCCGTAAGAACGTTGTATGTACTTGGACATGGATGGTTAATATCACGGCTACTGTCGTGAAATTAGCCTGACACGCCACGTTGGATCTAGGTTGCATGCCAACACCTTCTTTATGCATGGTTAAAACATCGCGTCAAATTACACTAGACAAAAAAATACATTTCAAAAATGTATATCTCGGTAACTAGACATTTTAGAGAAAGTGTTGCCTTTTTTTCTTAGAAAAATTAAGATTTCAATGCCGAAATGTATGTAGTAGCCATTGCAACTCCCTGTATATTACATAACATTACATTTTAAATTTTGGAATTTAAGGTTCATTTGGAAGCTAGTATTTTTTAAACAAATTTTTAGGTATACCTATGTCCTATTTATGTGTTAATAAAGCACTATAAGATGGCACATTTCTTCATAAAATTCTAATTTCATAAGCATTTTTTAGTTGAAAAATTACAATGAATTTTATTAAAAAAAATTACAATGAAAGGAATAAAATTTCCAACAAATTAAAATGATAAATTATATTAATGAATTCACTAACACATTACGGCAAGTAATTTCGCTTGCATTATTTTCAAAAACTTCCAACTATTGTTTCATGTAAGTGAAACGATAATTTGAATTGTTTCATGATCCTATGCTAAATAAAATGGTAATTCCAAAAGTTAGTGTGATTCTAACTAAAATAAAATATTCTAAAATGTTGATGCTACTATTAAGCTCATGATACAAGGTTAATACAGGAAAGGCCTCCTTTTAAGTTCACATTATTACAGGCACTATAATTATTTAAAAAAAAAGTAATTTTCGTGTTTATGGATCCTAATATAGGGTCTAAATATAATTAGTGTGGTCAAGACGTCATAGACTGATGTTTATATAACGGTTCATTTGATTTAACACTTGTGAACGTTAAACCTTTCAATATTTTTTTTAATACTTGAAGTTATATGAAAAACACTACATGCTGTAACCCTTTTTTTAGGTTACAATAAAATACCAATCGGTACATGTCACCTAACGTAATTTGATAATTAATTGCCATATTTGTTATTTGGTACACCTCTTGGCAAATAAATTACATATACAATATGTTCAGAAAGGTCACTAGCAAAATTCCCGTCACAGAAAAACATGACATAGTTTCATGTTGTCATGGTTGTCATGGTCTATGTCTGTATGTGAACAATACAATTTAATAATTAATACTCAAGGTGGGCTCGTACGCATCATAAAATTTCCCTCCAGGTACAAACATATATAATTTACTAATCTTTTGAAAACAACTGCTCCAATTTACTTCACGTTTCATATCTAATTTCTAGCAATAAATGTCTGTGTTTGCATGTTTATATTTTTTCGGTAAATATATTCTGGATCAAACCCATGAGAGCATGAATATTTTCTTTTTGCTTTCATTTGATTCAGTTTGGATTTTTCAGAACAAACAATACATGCAGACACAGATATTTTTGCCTGATATTAGATATTAAATATCAATTCAATTGGAACAGTGCTTTCCAAATGATTAGTAAACTACGTTTGTCGTTCTTAAGAATGGCTCGTAAGCTATGCTCCCCATACAAACGTAGTTTACTAATCTTTTGGAAACCGCTATTTCAATTAAATTGATATTGAATTACTAATATCTGGTAATATATATCTGTGTCTGCACACTTTTGTTTTTTTTAAAAAACCAAACCGAATGAAATTAAAGCAAAAAGAAAATCTCCGTACGAATTTTGTTTTCTCTGTGGTATGACCCAGAACACATTTATCGAAAAAACAAAGGCATGCAGACACAGATATTTGTAGCCTAATATCAAGCTACCAAATATCAAGTAAGTTGGAACAGTGGTTTTCAAATTATTAGTAAACTACGTTTGTATGGGAGGTGAAATTTTCTGATGCTTACGGGCCGACCTTAAGTCATCGACTTGCCATGATAATGACAGATAGGGATCTTTTTATTTATTAATTTTATCAAATGTAAACTTTTGACGGTTTCAAGTGTTCCCTGTGTCCCGAAGAAGGAAAATAAATACAATAAAATAGACAAAACTCCAAAATGTTCGGTTCCAGTTTCGCATAAAGATCTCAAATAACTGAAAATTTTGTTTTTAGATTCTGTAGGATGTCCTGCAACGATGAAACCAAGTGTAAAGATGTGTGTATGATGTTGGTGAGTTTTGTGTTCCTAGACCATGGCCCACGAGGATGGGTGTCTGCTGTGCGAGGGGGTGGCCTAGATCTGATACCAGGGCGAGCGGCGGACCCAGCGCAGCTGGTAGCCGCCCTGGTCGTGTCGGATCTTGATGGACGCACCCTCGGCTGCCTTCACAGTCTCCTTCACCTGAGTGACGATTCAGTGATCGGTTTAACTTCAATCGAAATCAACTTCAAGCAATTTACTGTAGGCCTATTCTATGAATGTTTAGGAATCAGGAATCTTTTAGTTGAGAAAAGGGCTTTTATAATGGTTATCAGAACGATTATCTCGATCGGAAAACTTGAATTGATATACCGTGCTCTGGACGGAAAAATCGCGTTGACCCCCACTATAAAAGCAGTTTTCTCGACTCATAGATTACCAATTCCTGAGTACGGATTTCGAAGAATAGGCCTACAGCTCATTGCAAACTAAACGACGATTCCTGAGCAATTCCCAGGTCATTGCAAACTAAACATAAATCAAAGCATATGTTTAACCCTAGTAGATAACAATTGGGATTGAAAAGGTCTGTTTGTGCGCTCAACTGATGAAAAGCATCTAACTGAAGGAGCCAAAATGATTGTAGATATTATAATTTTTTAAAAATAAATATGGTTATGGAAGCCATTTCTGGCTACCGAGCACTAATAACGGGTTTCATCAAAGGATCTCTTTTGCGATGCATACATTGATCTTAAAAAAAATTCAGTATTCAAAACTTAAATTCATCGTGCTCGATCTTAAAAAATATGTGTAAATTAAATGAGAATGCTCGTCTGAGCTGCATTACGCTGTCCCTCTGTCCCGTTTCTACCATCGCTTAACGCGGAACAGGCAGGGAATACATCCATTCACCGTTGACATTCCGAAAATAAGAACTAACCAGTCCTCTAGATCTTATATCTATAGGATTGGTAAACTATGGACTCCGCCATAAGATTACACTCAAAGTACAACCTGGATTCCTTCAAACAATCAATTTAAGAAGCATTTGCACACAGTTTTAAAATATGTAACTAAGTGAACTGAAACAGCATAAGTGAAAACCAAAAAAATAAATCTGTTAATACATCAACAAACTATGTACTCGATTTAGACACATCAGCCTAGGCTGCCTCTCAAATATAAAATAAATAAATACAAACCATGGTCTGAAAAAGGACCTAGCCGGCCGGCATGGTTTTCGCAGCCCCCTGTGAAAGTTCGAAAGCCCATGGCGTCGTCGGCAACCTTGTTAGGTCCTGGCGTATGCCAAATGTCATGTTTAACATAAAATAAAAGGAAAATTACTTACGCTCTGCATGAGGTTCTGGGCGTTGCCCACCAACATCTCGGTGGCTTCCTGATCCTCCTCGCTCCCTGAAAGCCACGATTTTAGTGTCAGAAAGGTAGTTCAAATCATTTATTAAAATGACAGTGCAGTGTGGGTTCATCGAGTCGCGTTTATGGGATTCCTTCTGCTACTCAGAATACGTCTTCTAGGAATTGTTACAATCATACGCCTTACAGACATACCTCTAACCTAGGTTAAAGTCGAGTTAAACACCTCACAACAGATGAAAGAAACGGGTGAGCTCGACCATCAGTGAGAGGGTGTCAAATATGCCCCCAATAAGAGACTAGATCTTATGACTATGACAAACTAAACAAAATTTGAACTTGAACAGCTCGTGGTCTAGGGGCTAGAGGACTTGCCTTTCATTCGAGAGGTCTGGGTTCAAATCCTCGCCCGGTCATGCACCACTTTCTTTCTCTTTCTGAGTTGGATAAGTGCATTTCGTTGCGAATGCGAGCTGTTCCATGGTTCGGAACCCATATAAAACTATAGGTCCCCTTCCCCTACTAGGTGGTAGGGTTAAGCCCGCCCGGGTTGGTACCATCGCGTTGGATGAAAAGATGGTTGAAGCGGCAATGAAAAATTGTCCGTGTTTTTCATCCAGTTCAATGTAGTAATTCCTTCGGGAATGTGATGTACTAGGCTAATATGATAACGGTAGTTGTTTGGTATTAGCCATCCATGTCAGGTTGTATAAAAAGGAAAAAACGTTTTGGTCTCGAATTCAAAGAGAATTGGTCAAGAGTACCCATAGATAAAGAGAGAGGAGTACCCATAGATAAAGAGCGCACTTACTATGGGACCCGCTGTCTCCAATTTTCAAAAACTACCAATCCAAATTAAACGTACATGCCAGTTGTAAAAGTAGTCGCAGATGTATTGGAGGGTGTGTGTGGGTGAGAACCGACATTCGCGCGCGGTGGCGTTGTATCGACTGTTTGACATACTACGCGTCGCCTGATTCCAATACAATTATATAGTCATTTTGACCATATAGTGGAGACACAATATCGACCACATGCCACTTTTCCTTCCTTTCTCTTCAGTGAGTGTACCATTTCATTTTGGGGAGTTATCGTAGTTTCTAAATTCATAAATGTAAGGTACACAGGCTGCCATTTTTGCAATGCATCTTCTATGCGGTTAATGTGCGAGCAATTATTGTCGGATACATCGGCTCTTATATAGTAGCATAACTGAACAAAAATGGCAAATAATAATATTCAACATGGACAGTGCCATTAACCTATAATACATTTAATTCGTTATAATTATTAGATGTGGTTATTGAAAATGTTTTCACACCAGCACAGCAGGTGTTCTGTTGAAATTGATTTTAATATATGTAGAGGTAATGAAATTCGGTAATAATAGCATTAAAAATCCACATGAATGAGTGATATATTAGTATGAAGTATGAAATGCACTAAAATTGCATAGTCAATCTTCCTATGTATTCCAAAAATAGGAGTTGTAGGTAAAATGTATTTAAATCTAGAGCGTAATCAATATATTTTGGAAATTATTTGAAGATCATTCTCTTAATTGCAAGACCTGTGACAAAAGACGATTGAACGACATGGAGAGGGATGCATATATCAGTCATAAAATGTTGAAATACCTCTGTACTCCGCCATGCCAACTGCACATAGAATAAGCATGTGTAAGTAAGTAGCATAATACAAAGCTTTATACAAAAATTAATAGGAAAAGTAAGTAGTGTCAGGTAAGGGAACTAAGTACAAAAATAACAAGGATTTCCTATTAACAATCTTAAAACTAGAAAAGCATTTTTAAAGCAATGTTAAATTATTATGTCGGCACAGCAAATGCGCACTTAAGGTGGCAATTTTCAACACATTTTTTTATTAGAAACAATAAAAATCAACTCACAATGCTTTCAACACGTGGTTGAGAGCCTTATGCCATTTGTCTGAAGAATGGGACGGTCATAACAAATTAAGTGGGGGCTGGGGTGGTATGGTGGGATAGTGGGGAGAGAGGTGGACTCACCCTGAGCTCCCAGCATGGTGGCTTTCACCGTGGACAGGATCTTAAGCTGGGTGCCGATGGTTGGGATACGTTCGCACACTTGTAGCAGATTCTGGAAACATAACATCACTTCAGCTGTTTGAATGTTTTTAATTAAAAAAAAAAAACCAGAAATGGTGATTCACGCTCAGCGAAGCTCCATGCCAATCGATTTGCAGACTATTGTGGAGCTATAGAGCTTGTTTAAAAGCTTAAATGAAGGTATGTAAGGGTAGGTAAGGTGTGAGAAAAGGCTGAACGACAGTTCAGGGAAACAAATTTGAAAAAACGGTTGGTTCTCAAAAGACCACAAAAGGTGCTCTGATTCTCCATGGCGTGTTTCGAATATAAGATGGAGGAAGAGACACAGACCACAGTGCAGCGTCCATGGTACCTGTAAAACAGGCTGAGTCGTCACTCATTCGTACTACATGTGCTTTCATCTCAACATAACCTATAAATGATCGTCACTGTACATTATTTCTGTTGATTTAACAGATTTACAAGTTTGCGGGACTAGATATTTTGACAAGATATTTCAGATGTTTTTAACTATTGCAACATTCGATTTTTCAGTTCATTTGAGGGTATTAGTTTCATGCTTCACATCACACCGTCAGCAAGACAGTTCCACTCTCCGTATATCTTTCGTGTTATTATTTCGTCATACGTTCGCCCTAGATGTCAAAACCTCAACACAGCCTTCCCAATTCTCGGCACTATATCTTCATGTACATATCAACACAAGCCCGTAAGTTTGTACGTACGGTCCGGATCCTCTTGTCCGTGCACTCGAGCGCCAGCTTTTTGGCCAGTCGCGTCACCTCCTCTGAGGCCTCTGCAATGGCCTTCGCCGTCGCTATCAGCTCACGCTTGCTGCCTGAAAAATTAAAACGAAGACGTAAGTTGTATTGCATTCAAAGCTGCCTGTTACCTAGTGGTAACGTCTGTAGTGTTGAAGACAACAGGTTGAGCCACTCGTAACTCTGGGCGCCGGGGCCTCGCCTCTAATCCGATAGACCGTGGATTCAATCCCGCCTTGCATGATTGCATTTTATCAAGAATTCCAGCTACGCATTAGTTGGGAATGCATGTAAAACTGTAGGTCCCCTTCTCCTGCTAGGTGAATCCCACCCAAGTTGGCACCATGGCATTAACAGTCCATCGGCAATGAAACATCGACTGTGTTATCCATTCATTTTCTGTGCTTATAAAGGGAAGGTCCTGGCATGGCACCTAATTCCTTCGGGCTAATATGACAGTAGGGTGTGGTATTTGCCATTCAAATCTAGCAAAAAACGATTGAATTAAAGATGGTCGAATCAAGTATATTTTCCGTCCTGTTCAATGTTGCAGTGCTCATATAAAGGTAAGATTGTGGCATGGTACCCATACTCTTCGGAAATTAAGTTTGATGGGCCGATATCATGACAGTAGATGTCATTTTAGCCCCTAATATTCAATTCAACGAAAAAGTTACGTATGCTGTGGCACAAAAGGAATGGCAACATTTCTTAAAATAACTCTCTATTTGCTTTTTATCCTTGACGACAGGATAAAAACCTGAGTGTTTTAAATTTAATAAAAAAAATTGGTTTACTTTTATTTGATTCCCAATACCTGAGCCAGACATAGAGGCAAGAGACCATGACACAAAACAAAAAACTCTAAACTGGTATGGCATTCATTCTGAGATGTAGTTCGAGAGCGAAAAAAATAACCTTAGGTACATACATAAATCACATTTTACAATCACACGTAAGAACTTCACAGGATGCTAATTAGTGCAACGGCAACACGTTGTTGCGTGTCACCAATTCGTAAGCAAACTAACGTATGGCTACGCTGCCGCCATACGACTGAGTTTCTATCGCGACTCCAATCCTTCCATGCTCGCTGGTTAGAATAGGTGAGACAGAAAAAAGATATTGCCTATTTAAATATAGTGAATTACTATGACACAGTCAACAACACAAAACAGTTGTCTGTAAATATTGTTAATGTATTTACAAATCAATGAAATGATGTATTTACATAAATGTCAACACTTACCGTATAGGTTCATTATCACAACTAAATGGTCCGGGAAAGCGATAAAATTTGTAAGCAGCATTTAGTACATATTTAAACATACAAACATTAGCGATTTACTATAGTATGTCGGTTCATTCATGTCATTATTATGGCGCACAATGGGGAAGAAGCTACATAATAGTAGGTGTCGCATGAGCGTCCTCACCTTGTGTAGAAACGTCAAAACTGTCATTCCTGTCAAGTGTTATTTATGAGTTTTTAGATTAAAGATGAGTACATCATGACCTAGTTAGAACTACTCGTAGTGGCTCTCTAAACTGTAGACCTTGCGAGTCTGTCTTTGCATAGCTAAAAACCGAATAAATGTTAACCTCACACCAAATACTATTATTTTTCACATATTTTTCTTATGTAGGTCTTGTCAAAAAACCAAATCTGCTCACAAGATTTCAACAGAAACAGTTGAGTGATGCGACCCTCAGAGGAGAACAGTCGGACAGCTGGAAATACAAAAGTATTTTTGCCCAAACTAAAACGGAGACGGTTTGCTCGGTAAATAAAGTTTGGAGGAAAAGAAGAAGGGGTATTCAGTTTGAAATGTAATACTATAGGTTATGTTACTGTGATGTTTTCTTTGCCACAACCTCATTTGAAAAGCATAATTTAGAACAAATGTCGGAATATTATCGGGGGAATTGAATTCAATTACATCAATTAAATAAAGATCCTCTCTGGATTAAGTCGATAGAAATGTTCAAATCTAAGTATTCTGTTTTATTTTGTTGGACAGCTTTGACAATTCTCTTTAGGGTAGGACGCCAAGACGCCACCCATCGTGATATATAAGCAGTTTTCTTCCCCGTTAGCCAATATTACAATAAACCCTAATTAAATACACTTCTATGAAATTTTACCCATGTCAAAAAGAAACATTATTGTCAGCTCAGTGCTCAGAACGATAAAAAAAGGAATAGACGTGAGATGTTCATATTTTGCTACCAGTACCGGAGTCGCAAAGACTGCTTAAATGGGTTTAGTAAGTACCGAAAATAATTGTTAAAAACATTATGATTATTTGGTAATTAATAAAATTATTCATAATTGAGTTGTTTCGTACAAATATATACCACAAACTTCAGTTTTGCATTGCAGCAAGTCATTCACTTTTCAACAATATTTTGTGTTTGTTATATTTGACGTTTGCTTATTTAAGCAGGAGCCTGAGGAAGTATCTCTAGTCCATTCCTTTTGTAACGTTTTTGTCCGTTGCGATAAAGCTCTTTTGCGATGAAAACAATTAAGGTTACAGTGTTTTCATTATACGTGCGTAGTGTGTGCAAGCAGCGTAAGCGTGCAGCGGTCACATTGGGTCGAGTTACTCACAGTGTCACACGAAAAATGAAAGCACTCCAATTGTGTACCAAGATTGAGTTGATCTGACTCAAATAATAAAATATACCAAAACTCCAGGTTTTCACTCAGTGTTGGTACATTAACATATAACACGATTTTTGCTGACTTCAGCAAATAAGCAAGCATTTGGTGATGAAGCACAGTAATATGGCAGAACCTGGTATGTTCATAGTACTACAAATAGCGCTTGGCAATGGTTGTGACATCACATTATTTCTAAGGTTCTTACTGAACTAGCCTGAGCTAGGAAGCAACATTTCAGATAGCTCCAGAATAAAAAAAATATAATGTTAAGCGCGGCATATGGCTTACGCCAGGACCTCACATAAGATGTGCTCGAAGACGCCCATTGGCTTTTGAACTGTAAGGTAGGGTGCAAAAACCATGTCGGCCGGCCAGGTGTTTATTTACATTATGTTTGAAGGACCCCAAGTTGTACTCGGCAGGGAGTCGATTCCATAGTTTACCGACCATATACATCATGGATTTAGAGATAGCAGCATTTTGATTTTCTTGTATTTGGAACATAAACGAATTGATAAATCGTAACACAATTTGGTGCAATATGGTATATTATTTTAAGAGCAATAAAAAATTAGGAGCCGGAACCTTCAGGTAGTGTATACATATTTAAACATGGAAAGAAAAAACTTCAAGCAGTTTTGTTATATTTGCGCTTGCTTAGCTAGAGAGATCAACGACTACAGCACCAGCGATTTCGCCTACCTTTGGAGTCGGAGCGCACGAGCTCAGAGAGTCGCGCCATGAGGACGGCCATCTTCTTGGCGGCCGCGATAATCTCGTTGTCCTTGGAGGACCACTCGCGCACGGCGCGGTGCAGGTTGTGAGCCGCCACCTGCCATCACGGGGGTCGATGAGTTGACATTGACCTTGACAGATATCTCTTAGGAAACAGATGTAAAAATTAAACATTCATATGATAGAACCGACAACCTAATGATGAAAGGTCTTTTGCCAACTCCCTGTCAAAAACATTAGAGCTGTATTTGCTTTTGGTCTATGAGTGTGTGACAGATCGCAGCATGTGCTAGCGAGATTCGGAGATTGATTTGTGGCCTTCCGCCAGCAATGATAGGCTGTTGTGTCTTTAGTGTGCCTTTTGGTAACTGTCGATTTGTGTGCAAAGGTGAAGTGAAGTGTCACCAAGTGCCCTCATCACCAAGGGGCGATTGGTTCTTTCTCACGGGTCGATGTCGTCTTGGGGAACCTGCATCGGCCAAGTGAGTATTGCCTGCTAAACAGTATGTTACCTTGACCTGCTGTAAACGTGGAATGACTTTACACATTTAAAAAAAAGACTGAACCAATAAGATACTATTATTATTATTTGAAGTTGGGCTACAAGCAGTTTTAGCCTTGCTGTCACTGCAACCTTTTCAGAACAATTGTGACCTTTCCCTTCTTGCAGTTCACCCCCACTGCCGGATTTAAGGGAGGGCAACCGGGGCAACTGCTTGGGGCCTCCATCAAAGAGGGCCCTCACATAAATCGTACTTATTAAAATAAAAAAAGTAGGTTAATCATAATGTTATGGTTATTTTAAATAAAAAAATATCTATTTATGCTGTTTTTTTATTTCTTAAATCATTTATGTTTATAACAGTGTATACTTTATATAACAAACATTGATATTTTCAGTTTTTTTTTTATTTGATTAAGCTGAAAAATAATTAGGGGCCTCCACTCCTTTGAAGCCCTAGGGCCTCCAACCTTTAAATCCGGCCCTGTTCACCCCCCATTCCTGCCTCCTACAGGAATTGCAGGATTTTTTGAGGTTTGATGACTTTGATGTCATCTGGTCAATTATGGTCCATTCGCACAGAAGGTGAGTCGGTTTGACCAATAAGGAAAGCATCCGGAAATAATTTCTCCAAAGAACAACAACCTGCTAGAAGATCCAACATGTCACAAGCTCAAGAAGTCTATGTCGCAATAAAGAAGTTTCCCAACAAAGTTACACATATACAACATTCAAATCACGACTAGAGGAGAGCAACTGCGCAGCCGTGGGTCTCAAGATCTGACCCAGCTTTTCTTCTCTCCACAACCATACCTGTAATCGTTGGGAATTGCGGAAAAAGGGCTTAACGCTAACCAACATTTTATGTTTGATCTTATGACTGGCAGTCTTCATTTAAAATGGTGACCTGATTCAGCCATTTCTTTGGGTCTATAACGCAAAGGGTGCCCATGGGAACCTATTGTTAAGCGGGCTGCATCTCACGAAACGTAATAGGTAGACAGTTGTAATTTTCACAGAGCGTGTATTTCTATTACCGTTATAACAACAAATAATAAAAATGATATAAAAAAATCTTTTTGTACGAAACCCTTACAGAAGGATTATGTATTTAGCACAGTAAGTGACTGGCAAGGAGCACTCACCATGATGGGTTGGCTGGGGTGCGGCTGCCGCCGGAAGATGTCCTCGCCCTCGTCGTCGGTGTCGGGCGGCGGCGGGCGCGGTGGCGCGGCGGCGGCGGGCGGCGGCGGGCGCGGGGGCGCGGCGTGCGCGTCCGACACGCGCGCGCGAGACATCGCCTCGGGCAGCGTCGGAGGCGGCGGCGGCGGCGGCGGCGCGTAGTGCCGCCCGAGCGCCGACTGCACCTCGCTCGCGCACTTGATTATCTGCGGGACAGAGTGCGGAGAAGTCACGTTTCCAGTTTCGTTGATGGAGGATTTTGACAACATTGTCAGCCTTGCCTTGCGATTCATAAGCTGGGAGAAATTACAATACAACCTTTGAGGCTGGCTGTAGTTCGAATTCAACGTAAAACTGTAGATCTCCTTCCTTACTCACTAGGTGGTAGGGTTCATCCCGCCCGGGTTGGTACCATCGCATTGATTGAACGATGGTCGAAGCGGCAAGGAAAATTGATAGTGTTTTCCATCCAGTTCAATGTAACCGAGCAACATAAAGAAGGTCCTGGCATGGCACCTAGTTTCCATTTGGTAAGTTAGGTCAATATAATCTGACAGTCAGTTCAGTAATGGCCATCCATGTCCAGTTACATAAAAGAAAGAGTAAGCCTATTCTTGAAAATCCGTGCTTAGCAATCGGAATCTTTCAATCGATAAAACTGTTTGTCCAGCAGTTGCCAAAGCGATTTCTCGACGGAAACTTTGACTCAGTGACTTCATTGAAATACTGTGTTCCTGATTCTTTCCATCGAGAAATTCGCTGTGACAACCGATATAAAAGCGGTTTTCTTGACTGGAATATTCTTAATTCCTGAGCACGGGATTCCAAAAATCTGGCTGGTTGGTCTAATAAGCTAATAAACCGAACATTTTCTGAAGAACAAATTGGCATAGGCTTGCGGACAGTCTGGAGAATGGTGTCGCCACATTAGTGTAGACTTGGCTGTCGTACACTCGTATAGGAACACGCCTTCCTCCATGTTGTCCATCTCAGAGTTACATGTACTGCCAGTATAGCCCGACAAGAGAACATCACTGGGACAGACATATAGCTGTAACTGGCCTTCGCGTTGGCCCAACAAGAGAACATCACTGTACACAGACAGATAGCTGAACTGAACTGCGCGTTGGCCCAACAAGAGAACACCACAGTAGACAGACAGATAGCTGTATGTGAAGTGCGTGTTGGCCCAACAAGAGAACACCACTTTAGACAGAAGGATATTTGTATCTGACCTGCGCATTGGTCCAGCAAGAGAACATCAGTGTAGAAAGACAAATAGTTGTAACTGACCTGCGCGTTGGCCCAACAAGAGAACATCACTGTAGACATACAGATAGTTGTAACTGACTTGCGCGTTAGCCCAACAAGAGAAGATCACTGTAGACAGACAGAGAGTTGTAAGTAACCTGCGCATTGGCTTGTCGCCAGTCCGGCGCGGCCGCCTTGTCGCCGAGCGCAACGCTCTTGGCGCGGTGCACGGCGGGCGGGATGGCGGCCTGCAGGCGCGCGTGTGCCGCCGACAGCGCGCGCGCGAACTCGCCATCCTCCGTGTTGTCGCGCTCGGAGCTCGCCACCAGGAGCACGCGGTTCGCCAACCTGTATAAAATTATCATGTCTGCATTTCCCTTCTTAGCGTACGCAAAAAAATCGAAGACCTCACTAAAAAGGCGGCCGACGGGGCCCATGGGCTTTCGGACTTTCACAGGGGCTGCGAAAACCATGTCGGCCGGCCAGGTGCTTCTTCACATCATGTTTGAAGGACTCCAGGTTGTACTTTGAGAGAAAAACTTCGGCAGGGAGTCGATTCCATAGTTTACCGACCCTGTAGATACAATATCTAGAGGATCGGTGGGTTCTTATATTGGGAATGTCGACAGTGAATGGGTGCATACGCTGCCTGTTCCGCGTTGTGCGGAGGTAGAAAGGGGACGGAGAGACAGCGTTGGGCAGCTCCGAAGAGCACTTTCCATGGTAGACATTACACACAATTACACAGGTATTAGCTATCCATGTCCAGTTAAATAAAAATGCTAAGATCACTTTTTCATACCTGGCAATTGCAGAGGTGTTGTCCACCATTTTCTGTGAGTCATTCTGACGGATAGCGTCCTCACACAGGTAAGTGTGCTTCTGCATCAGTTCACCTGCAGAACACACACATTTTCCATTTTATCATGGATTTTTGAGGTATAATGTGTTGGGGTAGTTTATTCATTAAAATAAATAATGTTAATATATACATAAGTAATGTAAGACCGAGACAGAGAGCGGTGTTTACCGGCGGTGCGCACGAAGTCAAGTGGATCGACGGCCTGGTCGCACAGGTCCCTGACCCGCAGTACAGCCTCTGCGTATTGCCCGCGCAGGTTGTTAAAATGCTCTTCAGCTACCTGCAAGAGCAGTAGGTGTTAGGGTTCAATAGCTTATGAGTTTAAAAAATAGTTGGAATGGCCATCTAGAGATTCTTACCTTGCTGTTAGGGTAGTTGGAGCGAATCTTTCCAGCGGCAATCAGCTGAGGACACAGCTTCTCGACCTAAAACAGAAAAAGGTGGAATTCCATCGAAGCTTCAAGTAATGAGTCTCCCCATCTCGACTGCATATAAGAAAATATCTATACCATTATATAAAGAGGAAAGGTTTGATTGTTTGTGTATTTGAACCGAATAGGCTCTGAAACTACTGAACGGATTTGAAAAATTATTTCACCGTTGGAAAGCTACAGTCTATTCGAGGGACATAGGCTATGTTTTATCTTAAAAAAATTAGGGATCCTTACCAAAACTCCGATAACGTAACCCAAGGTGCAAAAAAAATACCAAGAATGTTCCTTACATCGCGTGCGCTGCGAAAACTATTTATGATAGAACAAAATGATGTAATACAATTTTATAGAACACATTATTATCTACAAAAAATGTCGCAACAGCATACATCTAACTATTATAGTTATGTCACAATAAGTGTGCATTTATTTTAAAATAAAAAATTAAATACCGCCGCTAGAAAAGGCTCTTTAATTGTACCTAGATATTAATCCTTATCAAAATAAATTATTATTTAAGACTGTTTCAATACCTTTATATTACTTTTTGAATTATTCGATTCGGACCTTTCATTCGAAGATATCATGAGTTTAAAAATTAGAAAAAACTCCGCTCGGCCAACTATGCGTCTTAGAGTTTGTAGGCGTCACTCAGAGGTACGGGAGGGGAGTCAGTTGGCTCCCTACGCATCGCTTGATAATATTTTGTCGCTTGATGATAATTAGTTTAGTAGGTAACTAAACGCATTCAAAAAGTTCTTTTCAGAACTGACCCATTAATATATGTTGTACATTTAGTTATCCTAATAAATAAGTGACTTAAATAGTTTTTATGATTTTCGATTAAATACTTTTTAGTTGTAGGTTGTAGTAGTAGTTGTAGGTAGCTAATAATAACGCGGCAGGAAGATACATTCTCCAAAGACATTCTCAAAAGCCGTAACATTTTTCAAACATGTCTAACGACCGCGGTAATCTCAAAAGTATCTTAATAACAGTTAAGCTAATTATTTAGCGAAAAATAAAACAACATCAAATAATGTCTACTCCCTGGCTTTAACTCAATAAATTATTTATTTAATGGCTTTTGTTTTGTGGTTATGACCTTTTTACAATAATTATGTGAATAAATAAAAAATAGTGTGAAAAATACATGAAAGTAAAAAATAAAAAAAAATACAAAAACAAATATATTCACAAAATTTGTTATTTTTATTTCAAATATTTCAATGTAGGTATATGCTCTTTTTTTAGGAACTCTATGTAAGAAGGGTTTATTTGTGTATCATTGTGTCAAAATAATATTTTTTTAATTATATTATGCCCGTGCAAAGCCGGGACAGGCTGCTAGTAATATAATATAATGTTTCAACTAAGTAGCTGATAAAACCAACAGTGTGGGGGTAGAAGACTCTAAGCCCTAGATTTTCATCGTGCGCATATTGGTGAGCTCGGTGAAGAAATTCTACACTAGGGTGACAGATGTCAATTTCAAGATTAGTTTATTTGTTCTCAAACTCATTTCTCTGCTGCACCGGCAGGATATGGAACTGTCTGCCGGCAGGTGTCTTTCGTCAAACCTATAACCTGGGCATTTTCAAACATAAGGCCTGGTGCCTCGCTGAGCGTGGTTTCGCGAGCTTTTCCGAGTACTTTTAGTCTCACAGCAAAGCCACTCCATACTAGTTAATCATAAAAAATAAATAATAATCAGCTGGCTACTTTTCATATGTGGATGTAAAAAAACCAAAATTAGGTATGATCCGTTGCTCATGCAAGGATGTTCCTGGCTTCTCATCATCTCGTACCTGAGTGGCGTTGTGTGCAAGCTGGTCCGCTAGCTTCTTGCCCGCGCCACTCGCGCCGATTGCGACGATGTGCGCGGTCTGCGCGGCGCGCTCCGAGAATGCGGCCAAGGCGCCCGCCGCCGAGGCGAGATTCTGCTCGCGCCCGATGGTACCTGTGACCAAGAGATATTTACGCCTTGCGGAGTGGGAGATGGCATGTTGGATTGAAAGAAGCGTCTGCAATACAGTTCTTGTAGAGCAGTACTTTCCGGTCATAATATCATTATTAGGATCTTAATTTCCTCGCACATTTTGGTTGCTCAGATGCTCGCGAATGAAGTGAATAATTGTTGTAAATTTTGGGAAATATGGTGGCATTCCATGTCTTAGAAGCACGATTGATGACCATGACTAAGACTAAACATTAAGAGCATGTAAACAGTTATCACCCGTAGTATGGGGAATTGATAGGGGATTTCACTCTCTTAATGGGAATAAAAATGTTATTATCTTGATAAGAAAAATTAAATTAAATTGTAGTCACCCTCCGGTGCGTTGACAGCTTCGGTGTAGTGTCGCAGTGGCGCCGCCACATCTATGAAGTCCTCCACGACTCTGTTGACTACTGCTCGCTCCAGCGCTTGCTTTAGCTCGTGCAGCTTGTCCGTCAGCTGCCTGCGGAGCGAGAGTTTGTCAGTGTCGGTTGTGGGTGACAACAACTAGGTGTATAGTGAGTGTCGGCTGTGGGTAACAAGAACAGGGTGTATATTGAAAGTCGTGATAACAACAATGGGATGAACATAGTAAATGTCGGGTGTGGGTGACAACAATGGAGTGCATTTAGTGAGTGTCGGGAGTAGGTGAAATACAGGACCCTTTCCCGATGTGAGGATAATTTCTTGAATACTGTAATGCTATATCCTTTATAAGAGTTAATTGTAACTCCCACCTTGTGATCTGTTTCGCCTGCTCCGAGTTACCCTGCCCGGCCCGGCACAACTCCGACAGCTGGTCCGATAGTCGCTGAACGTCCGAGCACAGCTGCAGCACCTCAGCTTTCTCACGGCCTTGCAGTCCGTTGGCGATCTACATATCAATTAATACATTCTTTGTAAATGTAATTAAAGGGACAACACCATTCCAGTTAAGTTTAGTTTCACTAGTGGAAGTTGTAAGGACAAGACCATTTGAATAGTGCATGGAAATGCTGACTTCAGTTAAAAGTAGTTTCACTAGTGACAACTAATATCGACAAGACATGTTGGACGGAAAACAGATTGCCATTGTAACTGGGTTCATCAGTGAAAATTGATTCATATCTATTTACTGATCAATACTTGGTGTTCTGCCTTCAACATGTATAGTATGTCTGTAGTAGAATGATAAATAATATAAAACAAAAAATGTTAGTTACAGGGAGAAAATGCACATATTGTGAATATCCAAAAATAAGAACCCACCGATCTTCTGGATCCCTCATCTATAGGGTCGGAAAACTATGGAATGAACTCCTTTACAAGGTATTTCTTCCAAAGTACAACCTGGGGTCCTTCAAACATGGTGTGAAGAAGCACCTGGCCGGCCTGCATGGTTTTTGCAGCCAGTTCGAAATCCCATGGGCGTCTTTGGGCACCTTAAGAGGTCCTGGCGTACGCCATATGCCGCGCTTAACTTTATAAAAAAAACGAATCTGTTTTCAAAAGTAATCTGGGTAACTTGTTGGTGGATTCTCACCCGCTGGCCCTGGGAGACAATGCTGCTGATAGCCTTCTGTCCCTCTAGACGGGTGGCGGGGTCCCCGGCGGGGTGGAGCAGCCATTTGTGGGCCGTCTCGAGCCTGCAACCAAACGGTGATTTGGTAAGTTGATATTTTTGTTCGTCGAGCATTCGTCCATCTGCAATCGGAATGTCAACGATAAGCGGATGTATATGTAAGTATGGCGTGTGAGGGGAACTGCTCACTAGCAACTCTTGTATGAAAACATGGTTTCACATTCGGCTCCCAAACTAGAGAACAATGTGGCGCTATAGTCGTCTTGACTTTGTTGCTGTTATCAAGCAGTTGGTTGGCGAGTGCATTAATGACAGTCCCTTTTGCGTAGGGTAACAAATATGACTAGTTTGGACTTGCTTTCACCCTCCACTTATTAAGCCAGATTGAAAGTTAGTTCAGATAGATTTCCAGCAAAACTGAAGCTACAACAGGGTTCGCATTACTAGGCAATATTATTTTTTCTGCGTAGGTGGCTACTGTGAAGAGAACAGAATTTTAAGGGGGCACTGGCACTTCTTACTTCTAGTCGCTGTATCTTCTTTCAGTGGACAATGCTCTCTAACCCAGATATTGTAGAACTAGTCAGTCTGCTAAATTTCCGGAGAATTTCAGGATGCAGGAATGTTTTTCCACTTCCTTCATACTAATATTTAATAACACATTTAGATATTCGATACAGATAGCGCACCTGCCCTGAAGCGACTTCCTCCCTTGCTGCTCGGCAGCACGCACGCCATCACTTACGATGCCGCTCACCTCGTTGAGCTGCGTGCGAAGGTCGCCGGCGAGCTTCTTCGCCTGAAGGACACGGCAAAAATGTGAAAAAGATCTTTTCTTAAATTGACGAGACAAAAGGTTGGTGATGTATTAGTGCATGTAGTGCCATTTTTCGATGAGAAAGATCAACTTGGTAAGATGTGCGCTTAAGGACGTTTCGAACCAAACTCCAACGGCCATCATGTCAATAGATGGCGCTGTATAATATTTATTACAAAATTAATGATATCTCCTAAAGTAGTTAATTGTTTAACATGAGACA
Source organism: Incurvaria masculella (assembly GCA_946894095.1). Classification (NCBI taxonomy): domain Eukaryota; kingdom Metazoa; phylum Arthropoda; class Insecta; order Lepidoptera; family Incurvariidae; genus Incurvaria; species Incurvaria masculella. Next base: position 19,177,903 of record OX335642.1, read on the forward strand.
AAAAATGCGAGTTCTCAAAGCAGTTAGGATCATAACAAAATAAAATCGAAGTACTTGGAGGTGTGAATTACAAAAGTTCTGTATCACAATGACAAAATCTAGCATTCCTCACTCACAGATAAGCGTCACACAGACTGCCCGGTCGCTATCATAATCACATTAGGAAAGTTGTTCCATGTAGGCAATTTCGTAGGGTTCCGACATGTAAGTAAATACAAATGCATTTCGGCCCGTGCATGCAAGGATAGAGTAAGGAATTTGTCTTTCGTGGTTCGTCAAACCTTAACTGGGTCCTGCCCGATATGGCACAATCGCATTGAATGAACGACGGTCGAAGCGGCAATGAAAATTTACCATGTTTTCCATCCAATTCAATCAAAGGAAGATTATTTCCAATGTAGTGTGCTGGGCTAATAATATACAATAACAATTATATTTAAATTTACTGTATACTTCAGTTTTCAAATTACGAGGTCCCAATGGACCAAATATATGTAGGGTGTAAGAGTAATCTCGCAGCTTACATGCAGTTATTGCGTTGCGCCCGAACCCCCTGTGCTCTCGCGGCGCTAGGGCAAAGGCAACGGGCCGGAGCAGAGGGGAGGGGGAGGCACGGAACGTTGCGATACGAAGCATCTGGCAGGTGGCGGCGGCGGAGCGGCGGGGAGGCGGCACGGCGGCGTAGGGCGTAGGTATGTAGGTAGGCAAATTAGCCGCTAGCCGCTGCCACCCCCCCCGCACTCGCAGCCCTTCTTCACGCCGCTCTGGCCGTCCCTTGTAGACTGAGCGAGCGAAGCGTCTACGTTTCGGGATTGGACAGATTTTCTTTCGCATGTCCGGGGCGGGCGCGGCGCGGTCTGTCCGGCTGTCCGGCTCCTCTACAGGTTGCATTCCTCAACCGATTCGCGTGAAATTTTTTTGAGCAGATTTGATAAAAGCATTTTTTTTATCGAGTCAGTTTTTGGAAATTCCTCATAATGGCGGAGCTATGGAACGTCAAGTAAGTCGTTGCTGGATCTCGGCAACGGCGTAAGCTACGCGCGTTGGGTTTGGGTTTCTAGCCAAAGCACAAAGAGCATTTACTTCACACTGAACTTTGAAGGTCTGACGATGACCAGGATTGATGTTGCTGGATCTCAGCAACGGCGTAAGCTACGCGCTTCGGGGTTGGGTTTCTAGCCAAAGTACCAAGAGCATTTACTTTACACTGAACCTTGAAGGTCTGATGATGAACAGGAATAATGTTGCTAGATCTCAGCAACGGCGTAAGCTACGCGCTTCAGGGTTGGGTTTCTAGCCAAAGCACCAAGAGCATTTACTTCACACTGAACCTTGAAGGTCTGATGTTGACCAGGAATGTTGTTACTGGATCTCAGCAACGGCGAAAGCTACGCGGTTCGGGTTTGGGTTTCAAGCCAATAAACCGAGAGCATTTACTTCACACTGAACTTTGAAGGTCTAATAATGACCAGGAATGATGTTGCTAGATCTCAGCAACGGCGTAAGCTACGCGCTTCGGGTTTGCGTAGCTAGCCAAAGCACCAAGAGCATTTACTTCACACTGAATCTTGAAGTTCTGATTATGACCAGGCATTCTCGCGAGGTCTACAGCTCACAGAGCCACTAGTTATAATTTCGTAATTGATCGAGCGAGCGAAGCTCTTGGTTTCGAGATTGGACCGATTGTCTTTCGTATGTCTGTACGGCTGTTCTCCTATACAGGGCGCATTTCTCAACCGAAGCGCTCAGCTTACGCCGTTGATGAGATCCAGCAACAACATTCCTGGTCACCATCAGACCTTCAAGGTTCAGTGTGAAGTAAATGCTCTTGGTGCTTTGGCTTAGAAACCCAACCCCGAAGCGCGTAGCTTACGCCGTTGCTGAGATCCAGCAACATCAATCCTGGTCTTTGTCAGACCTTCAAAGTTCAGTGTGAAGTAAATTCACTCGGTTTATTGGCTAGAAACCCAAATAGTGACAATGGCGCAGGCATATTCACTGACTGCAAGCACAGAATAACTAATAGTGCTACGCACAGAAATTGCACTCGGCGAGTGCTAATTACGCTATTTATATGGGAATTTGTTGCCATTCCATATATTGCGCGGCTACCCAGATCTTGTCTGGTCTGTTATCATCTTATCTGGTTCAACCGCCATCTCTCCTGAAGATGAAGGCTCATCGCGGAACGCTCGCCTGTATCGGTTCCGGTAAGAGCCGTCGCAGCAGCAGATACCTGTAGCTACACTCTTGAGGGGGCATATATAAGGCATAGGCTTGAGCATGGGCGTAGGCTTGAGCTTGGGCATAGGCTTAGCTTGGCTTGGCATCGGCATCCAATTTTCCAGTTCAGCAAACCCGTTTTTTTTTTCATGGAAATGCGATCACGACGCCATCTACCTGGTCAAATTTTCAAATCATCCAGGGACCCACTCAAATTCAAATATAAACACAAAAGTTTCACTACTTACCTTACCTTTTACTATTTATTCGAACTTCAAGTTAGAAAGAGCTGTAGGTGAATATCTCAGTAGGTATTTGGGAGTGACGGATGCGAGCTGCAAGTACGAAATTTTGGGCACTAGGCTAGGACACTCCGCCATCTTCCATCGTAGTGCTGGAGTCAGCCACTGCCAGCGAGCATGGAAAGATGGGAGTAGCGATCGAAACTAATTCGGAAGTGTGGAAAACGTCTAACTGTACCTAGTTGACGAGCGAGCGATGCGAGCGAAGCCTCTACGTTTCGAGATTGGACAGATTTCGTTTCGTATGTCCGGCGGTCTGTGCGGCTGTCCGGCTGTCCAGTCGTTCTCTTCTACTACAGAATATTCAAAAACTGACTTGTCAAAAAAAAACTATAATATTATCGAATCTGCTCACAAAATACATATGAAACATACATATGAAAATACATATAAAATCGTTTCGTATGTCCGGCGGTCTGTGCGGCTGTCCAGTTGTTCTCTTCTACATGCTACTACTACAGAATATTCAAAAACTGACTTGTCAAAAAAAACTATAATATTATCGAATCTGCTCACAAAATACATACGAAAGAAAATCTGTCCAATCTCAAAACGTAGAGGCTTCGCTCGCATCGCTAGCTCGGTCAACTAGGTACAGTTAGACGTTTTGCACACTTCCGAATTAGTTTAGATCGCTACTCCCATCTTTCCATGCTCGCTGGCAGTGGCTGACTCCAGCACTACGATGGAAGATGGCGGAGTGTCCTAGCCTAGTGCCCAAAATTTCGTACTTGCAGCTCGCATCCGTCACTCCCAAATACCTACTGAGATATTCACCTACAGCTCTTTTTAACTTGAAGTTCGAATAAATAGTAAAAGGAAAGGTAAGTAGTGAAACTTTTGTGTATATATTTGAATTTGAGTGGGTCCCTGAATGATTTGAAAATTTGACGGGGTAGATGGCGTCGTGATCGCATTTCCATGAAAAAAAAAAACGGGTTTGCTGAACCGGAAAATTGGATGCCGATGCCAAGCCAAGCTAAGCCTATGCCCAAGCTCAAGCATAAGGGAAAGGGAAGGGGTTGGGAGAGGGATGAGGATTGGGAAGGGGAAACATAATTTTGGACATTGTACATATTTTGGAATGATTGTATTGTAGTTTCATTGCCCACTTGAGTACATGATTAATGTCTACAACTCTGTAACTATCTAGGCCTTTTAGAAAATCATTTTCAACACTTTCTGTTTCGAGCTCATGATATTGCACACATCCTTGCGGCCACGAGATTTCTAACTGCTTTTCTTTGACTTCATGAAGATGAAGATCGATAAATCTCGTTGGCATCTGTGGAGCCTCCAATCTCATTTTTGGCGTGCGTGAGTAGTCCCGAGATTTTGGAGTAGATGAATTGTCATCTGATGTCAATTTCCTGTGACATGCAAAACACGACAATGTTATTATTATTATTATTAACAGTCAATTATTTTTTCACAATTCTAGGTTACTTAGCAAAATATTAGAAAGATATAATGAAACCTAAAACTGGACAGAACCATAGGGAGGTCCCTCCTGAGACAAATCCTATAAGGCCCTTCAGAGATACAGAAAACTCCGAAAGTTTCTCGTATTAGAGAGTAAAACCGCTTTCTGCATCTGGAGCCCATTGTCGAACATCAATTTTTTCTAAATGTTTGCTGATTTTTTTATTATTATTACTAACTGACGTACTTACTTACCTACGTACTGACGTACCTACGTACTGACTGACTGATGTTCTGACGGACTGACGTACTGACTGACGTACTTTTTTTATGCGACCTGACATGGATGGCTTATACCACACAACTACCGTCATGATATGAGCCCAATACACCACATTCCCGAAGGAATTATGTGCCATGCCAGGACCTTCCCTTTAAGAGCACGGCTACAATGAACTGGATGGAAAACCCGGACAATTTTTCATTGCCGCATCGATCACCTTTTCATCCAATGCGATGGTACCAACCCGGGCGGGCTGAAACCCTACCACCTACAGTTTTACATGGATTCCGAACCATGGAGCAGCTCGCATTCGTGACGAAATGCACTCGGAAAGAGAAATAAAGTGGTGCACGTCGAAATTGAACCCAGGCCTCTGGTACGCTAGGCCAGTCCCCGCGCCACTAGGCTACGAGCCGCTAAAATGATGACGGACTTATGTATGACGTACTGGCTGACTGACGTACTGGCGGTCGTGACGAACGGACTGAAAAGGGGACGTACGGACGTACCGATGGACGGACAGAATTCTACGTGCATTCTGAATTACGAACGACGAATCCATTAGTCGCCCTTTACGACATGCACAGGAATAAATACAGTTGGCCCATTTACATTTTTAGGGTTCCGTACCCAAAGAGTGAAAACGGAACCCTATTACTAAGCCTCCGCTGTCCGTCCGTCCGTCCTTCCGTCTGTCACAGGGCTGTATCTCATGAACCGTAATAGGTAGGCAGCTGAAATTTTCACAGAGTGTGTATTTATTTTGCCGCTATAACATCAAATAGGTAAAATACAAAAATAATAATAATAAAAGGACTTAAAAAATGCACCACTGTCTTTCTCTTTCCGAGTTCGATAAATGCATTTTGTCACGAATGCGAGCTGCTCCATGATTCGGAATCCATGTAAAACTGTAGGTCCCCTTCCCTCTACTAGGTGGTAGCCCCGCCCGGGTTGATACCATCGCATTGGATGAAAAGATGGTCGAAGCGGCAATGAAAAATTGTCCGTGTTTTCCATCCAGTTCAATGTAGCCGTGCTCATAAAGGGAAGGTCCTGGCATGGCACCTAATTCCTTTGGGTATGTGGTGTATTGGGCTAATATCATAACGGTAGTTGTGTGGTGGAACTTCCCTTTTATGAGCACGGCTACATTGAACTGGTTCAATGTCAACAGTTTACCTACTTGTTTCCCTTTTACTATGGCTTCACAGCAATCGCCTTGGAATGTGCTACTGGACTTATGTCGTCGATGGTACCCATGCACGCAATGGTAAGTGCACACCTACGAATCCATAATTTCGTCGTCAGCGCGGAGACGACGACAGCGGAGGCGGCAGCGCGGAGGCTGCGGCGCGGCTTCTAACGGAGCGAGGTGCACACCGCACGTACATCGCTCCGCTCGCGCGCAGTGCACCTTGCCCCTCGCTACATACTCGTACTACCGGCGCCGCCTCTTTGCGTTCGCGGCGCGAACTTTTTATTGGGGTAAACATGAATACGTAATTTTTTGAGAAAAAATCATTATAACTCAGTCAAAAAAAGGATTATTTGTTCGGCGCGGGTCGTAAAAACGGGAACGAAACAGTTCGCGCGCTTTGAATATTTAATCATTTCTTGGAAACCATTACCGATAGGTGCATAGTTTCTTGGCAAAAGTTTTTCTATATCAGATACTGAATCAACCCTAAAAGGCTTGTAGATTATTACAAAATCACCTTATATGCAGCAGAATATGTCATTGCTCTGAATACCAGCGGTTGGTAATTGTTAGTTCATGCAAACCAAACTAAATAGGAATATCTATTTAGTTATTACCTATCAACAGTTACCTACCTAGTTACCTACATTTTACAATATCAATGCATAGTGCTGAGTTGGAGCGCGCGCCGCGCCGCCGCCGCCGCCGTCACCACCGGGCGGTGGTGGCGGCGGCGCGTCGTCGTCTTTTGACCCCAAGTATCCAAGACCCCAATGTAATCCTACCCATTTTAGGGTCCCGTACCCAAAGGGTGCCAACGGAACCCTATTACTAAGCTTCCGCTGTTCGTCCGTCCGTCCGTCCGTCTGTCACAGGGCTGTATCTCATGAACCGTAATAGGTAGGCAGTTAAAACTTTTACAGAATGTGTATTTATTTTGCCGCTATAGGTACCTAGAAGAAAAATAAATTAAATTAAAAAAAGGGGGCCCTTTTACAAAAAAAAAACCGGCCAAGTTCCAGCCCTGTGACAGACGGACGGACGGACGGACGGACGGACAGCGGAGGTTTAGTAATAGGGTTCCGTTTTCACCTTTTGGGTACGGAACCCTAACAACGTGATTTTTTTAGGCTTATTCGATGGCACGGAGCCCTTCTTTGTAAGTATACATGCTAGAAAGCAGTGCAAGTTACACCTAAAACGCCATGAGATATAATTTATGCAAGGTACCTTGCGCCGTTTTAGAGTAGGTAGGTAGCTACATACATATATGTACATACGATTCATCCGTCGAGTCCGTTGGTGGAAGGCTCCTTGAAATGGTTTCTTGATCGTGATGTTCGGAGAGTGCATTCTCAGCGTTTTTGGGTCTCTCCAAGCGTTATGTCGGCTGTACGATACAAATATTTCATGTAGGTAGGTAGCTATACATCCGTAAATCTACAGATATACCAGTATTTCTGTAAATCTACAAATGTATTTCTCGAACTATGTAGAAAAGTTGTAATGTAGGTAGGTATCTAACCCAAATATCGATTTGAAGTAAAAATGTAGGTATTTACGGTGTAAAGTATAACTGGCTGAATATTTAGTAGGGTTGATTTGTTATATACCTACCTACCAAATCGTTTGTTTTCATAGTCTGCCTAACTATAGACGCCTTCAACATAATTGGTCTTCACTTACTCTACATAGGTAGGTACTTAGGAAAATGAATTTACCTCTCAACTCCATAATGTCGTCGCATTGCCGTGCGAGAACGTTTGATATTCCTGGGTCCAGAATATTGATTGGTGTTTAGCGTGCAGTCTCTTCATTTTTTTGAAAAAAATCACTTCACGCTAATATAATACGTAATTACGATAAAGTCAGTCGTCCGCTCTTCCCAACTTTCGTGTAAATCACATCAAGCGCAGCGAAACGACTGTAACGCGGCGGCGGGCGGGGGGCGGCCGTGGTGTCTCCTCCCCCGCCGCCGCCGCCCCTCGCTCCGCTGCCAACCCTAGCGCTCCGGACCATCACGGGCGCTCCCCGCTACGTGAGGATCGCAACGATCGCGAGGTACCTCAAGGCGAAGATAGAGCCTCTAGACGACTTCTGACGACTGGCGACGTCGATGTTCAAGCGTGTCGACGCTTCACCGCCCCCCCAGAGACCTACCTGCCTGCAGTAGCAGGCAGCGTATGACACCACGGCCAAGAGGCAAACCGCCAAAAGCCGTTTCCCCCGTCCGCTCACGCGGGCGGAAGAAGACAACGAGATGGCGGCGGGCGGCACCGCGGCGGCGGCGGCCCTCCGCCTCTCCGCGGGCGAGGCCGCGAGTCGTTTACGCTCGAATCCTACGACTCCTTCGAGCAATTGGCTTATCTTTGCATAAAGGTAGAGATCATGGCTGCGAATAGGTTACCTACACCTATCTGCCTAAAGATAATCAGAAACGGCTTGATTATATGCAATTATATAACAAATGTATGATGTAATCTTGTTGTTTTCAATTCAGTAATTCAATTTTTCGTCAGCAGGTGACATACTTACCATGCAGACCGCAATTCGTCAAATTTTTAGAGTTCTATAACTAAGTATTTGCATCGATATATGGATAGCTAAATTGTATTTAGGTAGGTACATCAATGAGTTTTATTTACAGACCTGACCTTCATGAAGAATACAGTCCATTCCAAGGAAAATCGAGAAGGAAAATGAAATGTATCCGTAACAATAACTTATTACTTTCTTACAAAAATGTGCCTAGGTATTCAGGCTGAGATAAATAGTCGTAACAGAAACTAAGACTAACGAAAAGTAGTACTTTATGACGTCACTTTGCAATACTTTGAGATTTTGTCCATACAAAATGGTGTCAAAGTGACGTCACAAAGTACTACTTTTCGTTAGTCTTAGTTTCTGTTACGACTATTTATCTCAGCCTCAGTGTCCCGTTTTGCTAGTTTTAGCAAAGACAAGATGTGAACTCTAGCTTTGTAAATATGTATATCGAACAATATGACTCAAATGCGCTACCCTAGATAATACTAATAATTCGTAAGTCAATTTCGGTAGGTACGAGCGCTCCGCACCGCCCCGTATCTCCCTCCGCCGCCGCCCGCCGACACCAGGCGCGCTACTGAGAGAGTGCGCGTCTGTTTCTGTGAGTGTGTGCGTGTCAATAGAGAGATTTGATGGGTTTTTTTCCCAGACTTTGCGTGATAATACAGGGTCCTCATTAATTTAGCGATTACTTGAGGTTATGATAATATGATATCCGCTTATAGCAACACACTAATACAAAAAAATAAGGAGCTCTGACCTCAAGTAATTTGTATGGGTCGGAACATCCTTAAGAAATGATTCCCGGTTTCCCATTATGCCTTTATTTTATCCAAGCGACATACTTATAAAAATTTTAATTAATTGGATTTGAACCAGTAAACTGGATTTTTTTCTGAAGAATCCATGACGAATCGCCACAGGACGAAAGGTTGGTGCCATGTAGTTGTATATGTGGCACCATCTTTTGATGAGCATAAACAACTTGGCAAGCACGCTCAAGAGTCCATTTCTTGTTTTCGATTATGACACTATTACAATACTGTGTTTTTATTCACTGACTATGTTAAATTGTATTTTGAACCAGTGAATTAGATGGTTTTCTCACGTATTCATGAAATTCTAGAACAGAGCAGTTTGTAAAGACAGAGAAATGTAAAGATTTAGGTGTGGCATGTTTACCTATAGACAATTACAAAACTAAGATTAAGATAATACCTTGGGATCATGGCCCCGCCCAAACTGTCTCTCATCACAGAGCAGGTCCGTGTTGGTACCACCAGCCCTGTAAGAATAAAATTCTCAATACCCATTATCTTATCTTTTAATGTTATCACTGTTTACATTAAATAAGCCCTTGTATCTAGATACATTAATAGTTCTGGTAGAACTAAATAATTAGTGCGTGTGAATGACACAATTGATGAGTTTCCCAAATTATCATTCCATATCTCTATGGGAGATCTTATGTAAGCTCTTCTCTTAAGCCTTATAAATGTGACTTTTGGATTCATTCATTTCGAAGCTTAATTTTCACTGCTACAATGGTCTGGAGCAAAACTGGTCTGGCGGATAACTGGCGTAAGATGTGAGAAAATTTGTGAGGTAATCCGATTAATTCTGCACCAATCAGAAACGTTTATGCCATACCTTCTGCCCTCTTATTGGGTAGAATATGTGGCATCCACTTCTGATCGGTGCAGAATTGATCGAATTCCCTCACATATTACGCCGGTTCATCTCAAGCTCTCCAAGTAAAAGTTTTTTTTATCTTGTTTTTAAGGTCGTTTTTACAACTACACTTTTTCGATCCTTAATTTCCGGCTGGTTGTTCGCTTCTAAGAAACGAGTAATACTATGCACGATATTTCTGTTGTTTAGGTCCATAGACAAGCATATCTAACGCATCTCTCTTTGGGAGAGGTACAGAATACGGAAAGCCATATAACCGTCCTTGTTGAATGGGTCGAGGGGCTGCAATAATGAATGTTTGCAGTAGGTCAGCCCGTCGCTTACCGAGCCGCCCTCCTGATGGCGTCCGCGTCGGCCGGCCCGAGGTGCTCGGCCGCGCGCTGCGCCGCCGACAGCACGGAGCGCACGGCCCGCTCGCCGGCGCCGTTGCGCTGCGCCTCCGGGTCCTGCCACACGGGACGTGCGATTATGCGCGGCGCCGCTCACACGACCCGACCCAACCTTCCAGCCAACGTGACCCTCGAGCTCGCGGTGTAGGGGCCTTTCGTGCGAGAGCTTATGGATTCAAAACCAAGCCCCAGTCTTGCACCACTTTATTTCTGAGTTGGATCAGTGAATTCCAACTATTAAGGGTCAAGAAGCAAATAAAGTATAAAATAATAAATATATTCCAGCTTGAACTCGTTCTGGTTGATATCCTTAACCAATCATTAAAATTAAAGTTGGAATTAAAACTTATTCAAAAAAATATAATAATTTTAATAAATTGTGAGGTGAATGAGCGTAAAAACACAAACAAACACCCTTTTTTCTGGTAAATAAGAGGTGACTCACTGATTATTTGTCGATCATATTTCTTAACTTTTCCTCAAAGTAAAACTTGAAACTTAACTTCTGAACATTATTTTAAAGCTGCTAGGATTTTTTTGTGAGCAAAAATATATTTTTGTACATTTGGTATGAAACAATTTCAGTCACATCCGTCCGTTGAGTCTGTGTGTCTTTACATTCTATGGACGTTAACGCGCAATTATTATGGCTCAGAATAAAGATAAAGTTCGCGGCAACAATAAAGGGACACATACGTTGAGGAATTCGTGTGCGGCCTGAAGTTTGCTCTGCATCTGTCCCTGGAGAGCCTTCAGCACGGCCACGTTGTCTCTCTCGCCGCCGTCTTCCTCGTATGACGTCAGCTGGAGCACTCTGCATAGGCCACGAAATCTCTATATATTTCGTATGTTTACCCATTTGAAGAAGCATTGTTATCTACGATAAAAAAAAGAAAGGAGATGTGCCATCTTGGTTTTCGCCCACACAAAAAGCGAAGAAAGTGATCCTTATGGTCTGGCTCTAGTCTTTGTCGGCCAGTCGCATGTTGTCCCATATTGTTCTCCTGTTAACGGTTGTTTGAAAATTCTAACAAACTAAATTTAAAAAACTACATAGGAGGCCCATATGTAGTTACCGACTTTTTTAATAACCAAAATATAGATACACTTATGTAGTTGAGCAGCAACTAATTGATTTTGCTTAAAACGTCATACTTTTTTAGAAAAAGATAGATTTCTTAATTCCTAATTTTGTATAAAATTTCAAAATAATCATCAGGCGAAGGTGAATTTCTTTGTTTCGTACTGTCCCATAGTGGTATTATATTACCAACATGACCCACATCCAGCAGTGATGGGACCCTCGGCACGTGAGCATGTTCACGCTTGACCGGGTTTTTCTTCCGTGATTGTTATAATAGTTTGAAAATTAGACAAATATTTTTGATCTGAAGCAGTAATCGAACCTGCGAACTTAGATTTCATTTCACTTCTCTTTTATTAAACTTTAGTGGGTTACGGAAAATGAAAATAAAATTAAGTAAATAGAATAGGGACCTGTGGTTACCTTATAATTTCATGTATTTCATCAACCATTTGTTGCGCCAAATAGTTCCGATTCTCCGAAGCCTCCTCTAGCCCTTTTCCTCCTGAAATCAAGAAAATTCTAGCATTTCTGTGAATTCCTTTTCATTTAATTTAATTTATCGGCATGGACACCACAGGTAGCTCTTTAGCCACGTCAATACATCATACATACAATTATAATAAATAAACAGTCTAGCATTACTTAGTACAAATTGTAAATTCTATGGAATAATGAATAAAGTGTTAATTATATTATAGTCATTTAAAAAATCGTCAATTCTCTAGTAAGCTTTCTTTAAGATAATTTGGCTGACTGTCCGTTTAAAACTATTTAATTCTTTTCAACAATGCATGGCGGGAGTTTATCCAAGAACCTGATTCTGATTTTCATTCATTCATACACCACTTTATTTCTCTTTCTGAGTTGGATAAGTGCATTTTGTTCTGAATGCGAGTTGTACCATGGTTCGAAATTCATGTGAAACTGTAGTTCCCATCATGATTCAGTTCAATGTAGCCCTTCTTATAAAGGGGAGGTTTATTACAACCTGACATAAATGGCTAATACCACACAATTACTGTTATGATGTTAGCTATTATTAACTAAATTCCCTAAGGAATTAGGTGCCATGCCAGGACCTTCCCTTTATGAGCACGGCTAGATTGAACTGGATGGAAGACAAAGAAAAATTTTCATTGCCGCTTCGACCATATTTTCATCCGATGCGATGGTACAAACCCTGGCGGGCTAGGTGGCACTTGGCACTTAATTCCTTCGGGAATGTGTTGGGATAAATTCATGACTGTGGGCGTGGTATGAGCCACCATGTCCAGTTACATACAAAAATCTGTACACTGCGATTTTTTTAATTAATAGCATCTTGGAGCACCGGAGCCTGCCTCTTCACATTCTCGAAACAGGACACCAGGTTCTCAGTATGAGCTATCGGACTCACGCGGTAATTTCTCCTGCAGCCTCACCTTCAGTCAGCACATGTATGTATGTAGATCTTCACGGCGCATATCAACACATCAGCCAGCCTCTTCACGTTCTCAAGACACGCGGCTAGGATCTTGGCTTTAATCAGTGTTGGCTCTACGTCTCTCTCTCTCTTCAGTGTGTTCCCCTGCAGACTAGCTCATAATGGCGCAGATCAGCACCAGAACAAGCCTCTTCACGTTCTCGAGACGCACCGCTAAGATCTCGGTATGAGCTCTCTGTCTCGTTTAGTCGTGTCGGTAGACTCACCTTCAGTCAGTACGTGTATGTAGGTCTTCACGGCGCATATCAGCACCGGGGCGAGCCTCTTGACGTTCTCGAGACAGGCGACCAGGATCTCGGCGTGGGGCCGGTGCGTGAGCTCGGCGGCTCGGGCCGCAACCTCGCGCGCCGCCCGCGACAGCGCCGGGCTGATGTCGCGCAGGAAGTGCACGAGGTCCTCCATCGTGTCTATCACCTCCGCCACGCCGAGGTAGTCCAGCACCTGTAGGGTGAATCAGTTTAAGTTTTTATTTGCCTTTTTTTAAGGCTAACATGGAAAAAACATATCCAAACTAAGAGAGATGAACTTAATATCAGGTACCGGGGACTGTATTGGTTGCTGGACAGGAATAGTAAGCTGTCGATTGACAACAAGCTCCTTATTTATAAGACAGTACTCAAGCCTATCTGGACCTATGGCATGCAGCGATGGGGCTCTGTCTGTGATTCCGACGCAAAGAAATATGCAACGAGCTGAAGACTTCATAAGAAACTGTGAAGTCCATTACTATCTTCAAATCAAGACAATAAAGGAAGAATATAAAACAATTGCTGCAATATACAAGAAGCGAAGTGTCCCTGAAGCATGAGAAGCTCCCAATGGGGAACTAACTCTACTCGACAAAAACATATGCAACACATCAGCTGCGATAAATACCCAGATTTTTTTTTACCTTTTTTTGTATTTTTTTGCTGTGCTAAGGGAGCAAATATGCTCGGCACAGTCAATACACCTCACCTCACGAGACCACATTCATCGGGGCACCGTACCACCCTATTAACGGACTACTGAAGATCTATCCAGCTTGTTTATACTACAGTTGTAGACACCCTGGTTGAAGCTCTGAGCAAATGCAGTAGCCGGTGGTTGGATATTAGACAGTACAGTTATATTATTACTCTATATATCAGGTGCCATGCAAGACCGACCTATTGTTCGTGTACGAATATGGACAAATATGCAGTACCACCTGAGAAAGGAGGGGTGCAAGCCCAAAAATATTTTAATATAATTTTAATGACATACAGTGATTAATTTGAGTCTGTTCCAAGGGGTGTATATCGGTTGAAGAATGTTTTAGTGCACTTGTGATCATCTGATGGGATCGTCCGCAGAACTACAATTGTTAAGACTTATTTCTTCTTCTATGCCCGTTGCTGAGGAGAAAATAGTCAAAGATGTGATTATTGTGTGAATGCTGACATAGCCTAACCGGTTACAAGAAAGAAAAATCCTAGGAAATTGTCACCTTTTTGCACTCCTTGACAATCTTGCGGACTTCCGACTCGTCGAAACACAGCAGCAGAGCAGAGGTGCCTTGGAGAATTCCACGAGAGCCCTCGATCAGCTTTTTCCTAAATAACACAATTTTCTATTACCTTTGAGCTCAGAAAAAATACTGATTGATAACTTTCTTGTAGTTTTAATGTGGAATAATAATCGTATTTGTAAATAGTAAAACTAAGAGTTAAACTATTTGAAAACAAAGTAGCCAATGCTGAATTTTATTTCCGGCAGTTCACTGACAGCTTTTGCATACAAAATATGTCAGTTTGCAGTCAGATCGGGGTAGGTGCAGCACCTATACCTAATTGCATGCTTCGTAATCACACCGCTGAACTGTGTCCAGCAGAAAAACCAACTACCATCAATCGACTTTTTAATCTTATTATCGAAAATAACTTGACTTTCATATTCTATATTCCGCAGTAACATAATCTATAGTTGACACATTGAATCGCCTCCTTGTGACCCTATCGTACAGAAAAAAAAAATCGCAGCAGCTGACCGGCCGGCCAGTTCATAGCACTAAGTAAAAAAATAACAAAAGCAAGATGGTGACCTGGCGGGAGCGGAGAAGGGGTCGGCCCGCAGCATGTCGGAGGCCTGCTGCAGCAGGGTCGCCGCGCTCTCGACGCGCTGCAAGGCCGGCGGCATGTCCTGCCGCAGCAGCGGGTCATTAGACGACTCGATCGTCTCGTGCCCCACCTGCAATCGTCACCGAGTCCGATCTTAAGGTGGGCCTTCCCGCTCAACTCCCCATACGAACGTGTAAAGAAGATCATGCGCATATTTCTTGTCAGAGATGCAAAATTATACTCAAAACTAATTTATTTGATCAAACTAGATGTCGGATGCAAAATTGTGTTTGGTCCGAAAGTTCGAATTTTTCGCGCGTTTTATACAATAACTTTGGAGGAAGATTACTCAACGATGAAATAAAAACATCTTAAAAAGATTAGTCATCAGACATAAGTTGTTTTATGAAGATTTATAATCAATTTTGTTTTTGTTACATTCTTGGCTACAGCGGTCGTGGTTTACTTTTAGCTATATGCGCATTGCCCGCTTTGTGGACATGTTGTATTTGTTTTCAGCAAGGATGCACTTTCGATGTCGAGTTTGTACGTTACCTTGACGAGATTGTTGACTGCCAGCGACACGGCCTGCACTGGCCGCGCCAGATCGGGCATTGCGTTGCCATCTTCGGCTTCTTCGTGAAGGATCACCAGCCGTGAAACCTGAAACAAGTGACAGTGTTGTTTTAGACACAATTTAACCAAAATTGAATATTTACAACTAATACAGATTTATAGGAATATATTGACAATGATTTAGGAGTGCCTTCCCGCTCAACTTTCCATACAAACGTGGAAAGAAGATCATGTGCATATTTCTTGTCGTAGATCCAAAATTAGGTATGCTCAAAACAGATTTATTTGATCGAACGAGATGTTTTCAAAATGATACATGGTTTCTATGTACAAGGTCCCAACGTTCGAAATGTTCGTGCTATTTATGCAATAAGTTTGGTCGTGCATTACTCAACGATAAAAAAAATCTTAGTCTTTAAACCTAGCTTGTTCCATGAAGATTCAAAATTAATTTAGTTTTTGTTAGTTTTTTTTTACTACAGCGTGATTTACTTTTAGCTGTAAGTCGTTTTGTAATATTTGTTTGTGAATTTAACCAAATCAAACACTATGCGCATTGTTTGCTTTGTGGATGTGTTGCATCCTCCTCATCACGAGGACTGTGTTTTTTTTTAAACAGAGACAGTGCCAGAGCGCAACAGAACGATTTTTGGTGTGCCCGCGAATGAGTTAGTCCCATCTTAATAGCTATGTCGGAATGTCTACTGCGTCAATTTTCGAAGCAGTTAAAGTCAATATAATAATGTTAAAAAAAATAGATTATTAAAAATACTACAATGGTATTTATATCCAATAAACATTATTTAGTATGCTTTAGTTATGTAATTGTCTTGCATACAATTAGAGAGTTTGGTTTTATTTAAATACATACATTTGAACTAACTCTATTTCATTACATATTAATTGAATAAGATCTATATTATAAATCATTCAGAGGTAGCTTCATACATAACAATACATATATATTTTCAGTTTAATTGCAATCTGTCGCTATGGCAGGACAAGCAATTGTGGGGCACCGCTTCAAACTCAAATGTAGAAATTATATAAAGATCCCAATAAAAAAAAAAACCCTAATTTTATTACTGGTTCTCCTTGGTATGTGACCAATATAGGACTACACCATAAAATTATGTTAATTTCGTTTTTGTCAAGCTGAATTTCACCTTTGATTATAAGGAGTTCTACAATAATTTACTAAAACCCCTAAATCAATTTTACGTGGATTTTACGCGCGAACATTATGCCGACAATAAGACGGCGTTGAAAGGAGAGCAAGGGCAGGCGCCGATATTGCGTGGGCAGCAAGCAATCACAACAATGTGTTATGATCGCGGTTTTCATATTAAATCTCGTTAAAATAGATAAAAATAACGATAATTCAATAATAGTGGCCTCGAATTAAATTTATTTAATTTACTTATTACGCATAAAATAAGACTTGCTAGCACATTTTTTATCACAGTTAAAAGAGAATAAGTCAATTATACTTAATGAAAACAATAATCATAAACCTAAAAGATTTTTTTGTAAGATGTTCAAAATAAAACAATTACATTTGTCAATAATAATGTCAGTGTTTATTGTTGCCTGATGCCACACCTTCTGTTATAATATTAGCCCGTCACACCGCATGCCCAAAGGAATTAGGTGCCATGCTAGGACCTAATGCTTATAAGCAAGGCTTGAATGATTGGAAAATAGTCATTTTTAAATTATATTGTCGCTTCGTGGGACCATACCGACCGGTTGGGCCTAACCATAGCTCCTATAGTAAGTCGGAACAGAAGACATTTTTATATGTTCTGAATCAAATAGTGAGCTCTCAACGAAAATAGGCAACACGCAAAGATAAATATAGTCGTAACTGAAACTACGAAAAGTAGTACTTCTTTACTTTCGTTTCTGTCACTTTGACACATTTTATATGAGCGAAATGTCCATTTTGACACTAGTTAGTACTACTTTTGATTAAGCCTAGTTCACATTAGCAGATTTTGTGGTAGAGTGCACTAAATAGTTACTTACCAACTCTACTCTACCATTTTCAGTAGAGTAGCAGTAGCAGCATACGCAAAAGTAGGGTGCAGAGTAGAGTAGGCAATGTAAGGTTAAAAGTACTACAATGAGCGTCACCCGCCGTTGTTCTGTAGTAAGAAACTCTATAGTAAATAATTCTGGTGTTTTGATGGGGGAAATTAGTTTTCAAAGAAGAACGGAACAAAAGGAAACGAATATGGACTCTGTTCCCATTATCATCGTTTCCAATGTCAAGAATAAACAACAAAAAGGTAGGGAATATGTTTCGGTAGGTTATTGTAACATTCCAGACGCGCGCAGGTGCGCGAGAACGAGCGGTGTTGCCGGATGAGCACGGCAAGCTGTAGATTAGGTAAGTGGAGGGGGTAAAAAGTCGGTAAAGCTACTCTACCAACGTGCTATCCCATAGCCTGCTGTATTGTTTTTAGTTTGTGTGTGTGTTACAAGCCGTGAAGTAGAAATACACAAACACAAAACAATACAGCAGGCTATGCCTCTACCGATTGCGTCTACATTGAGAGGGCTATTTAGTTACGACTCTACCACTAACTCTACTAATTTGAACTTGGCTGTGTTAATTCCAGTAGCGACTAGTTATCTCAGCCTCAGTTAAAAAATCGATCGATGTTTGACCTTCTCAATTACATTTTCACTTGCCAATACCCACTAGTACATGCAAGATCGGCGCTCAGCGCTGTGTAGGCAACACATCTACCATAATAAGCCAGCGCGGCGGTCGGCGCATCGCGACAGCCTAATTAGGGCAACACTTGCGCACGCGCTACTGTCGGTCAGAGACGGAAACGAAACGTCATTTTTTTGTTGGTTGTGGTTGCGATGAAATTAAGAGTAGAAGCGTGACTTTATGGTCACGGCCTAGGTTTAAAACGGCTCGTAGCCTAGTGGCGCGGGGACAGGCCTAGCGTACCAGAGGTCTGGGTTCAATTCCTCGCCCCGACATGCACCACCTTCTTTCTTATTCTGAGTTCGATAAGTGCATTTCGTCACGAATGCGAGTTGCTCCAAGGTTCGGAATCCATGTTAAAGAATGATGAAAGAAGATGGAATTAAACTGTAAATATCCTTCCCCTACTAGGTCTAGGATTTAAGCCGACCGTGTTGATACCATCGCATTGCATAAAAGGATCAGCAGCAAAGATCAATTGTCCGTATTATCTATTCAGTTAAATGTAGCCGCGCTCATAAATAGAAGGTATGGCACTTATATCCTTCGGGAATGCGGTGTGTTGGACTAATATAATGACGATTGTTGTGGTATTTTCCATCCATGTAGCTCCATGCAAAATGGCATATGTAGGCATAATTAATATTAAGCCATTAAATGCACGACATTGAGGGATATTTTCAGTATTCCGACAAGAGAACAAAACTACCGTGTTATTTTAACCCTGCGCCTTCTATTTTGACATTTCCGATGCGGCAATAAGATGCCCCTTCGGAAAACAGGCGCGCCCTATGGCGTCGACTTAATGGATTAATGCCGATGTGGGGTTGGCATAAAGGTTATGGGGTGGGGGAATGGTATAACACGAGTCAGCAGCTTTGATTTCGTACCGCCACCACGGTGGGCGGGGCTTTTAAGGTGGAAACACTAATCAAAACGTGAAAACAGTAGATTTTTATAAATATTGTTGAGTTATTCATACAAACAAGCGATCTGTAAAAAGTATATGTAATACTCTGATCTTTTTATAGGAGCTGGCTTTCTGGTCCCATTTATTTGGTGCTAACACAGGATTAGTGGACAATAAAGGTGGGTAGATAGTTTATGTGTTTATGTCTTTAGACAAACATTCTCATTCCTGCACAATCTTCGCTCATTACCAGAGTTACGGCATTACAATGGAATTCGTGTGAAACTTTCTCCGATAGTCCATTGTGTATCTATTCAAACGTAGTTTCGTTTTAAAACAAAGTGTAACTCTTATTTTACTACTATATTAACGCTTTCAGTGAATAGCGCTTATTTTGCTGGTTTTTGTTTTGTTTTATGGAATTGGACATATATTGCTAATATTACATATACTGATATAACCATAACGCACATCGTGGTACATGACAGGACAGAACATTCATCATAACATTACATAACATCACACTAACATTGCACAGAACGGAAATTTTTATTTTGCTTTGTGACCATATTTTATTCAATACGATGATACCAACCAGAGTGGAATTAAGGTTTATGATATAACATCCAGACCCCAAGCCCAGAGTTGCTTAACCGTTATGATCGAACACCGCGGCGTCGCGGCACCGGGTTATCTAGTCAGAACGGGGACCATGAATGACATAAGCTCAGAATTCAGTCAACGATCGATGTATCGTGAATATTAAACGGCATTACGGAATGTCCATAAATACTCTCCCGCGAGCCAAAAGCCAACCGCCCACGCTCGCGGCCGCTCTGCAAATGGTGATGTTGCCTCCGTTAATCGCGCGCAGTACATTCGCAGCGCCATCCAGTGGGCGCGGTTGACAACCGTGTGGGTAGAATTACAATTCAATTATCTAATATTAAATTGTATTTGTACCTGTGCGGTGATAATTTTCGACAGTTAATGCAACGGAACACTCATCAGGCTATTTTTAATCTTCATTAACTATTTACTATTTACTTTCACCAAAATAGGTCCAGCCACAGGTCCAGCTGTTTAGGAGGAGTTCAGTCACATACAAATGTAGATGATTGTATGTAGATAAATAAAGATGATCGGCACAGTTACGCAGATCCGCGTGCGGTGTATGTCGGGGATTAGAGGGGCAGAGATGCACGTTCTATGGTTGACAGAGTGGATAGTGTTCTCGAAAAGTAGCCAACTGGGGTCAGGACGACCTTGCGCCTTCAACGTTCGCAAGACGCAATTCTCGTGTTTCCTCTGCCGAAATAGATCCCTCACCGTTTCGAGCAACCTTACAAAGCAATGTCGTACCTATTTCAATGACCGAAATCGGTTGGTATGGTGCTCGCTGAGCGTGGTCGCGCGAGGAGAGGGTTTGGCTTTTCTGAGCACCTTTGGTCTCTCGGTAAATACCGTTTTTTCAGGGTTTCGTACCCAAAGGGTGCCAACGGAATCCTAATACTAAGCCTCTGCTGTCCGTCCGCCCGTCCGCCCGTTCGTCCGTCCGACCATCACATGGCTGTATCTCATGAACCATAATAGGTAGGCAGCAGACATTTTCACAGAGTGTCGCCGCTATAAAAACAAATAGGTTAAAAAGAAAAATTAATACAAATTAAAGGGGGCCCCCATACAAAAAACGTGATAGTTTGTGTTTAATCTTGTACGATTGTAAGGATTCGTGTGCGATTCCGACTCGGACTTGGCAGGTTTTTAATAAAAACTGTTACTTAATAGCAATTAGTAAAATATGAATCAGTTTTGAAGGAACATGATAAATAATTTCTGCGTGCCATAGTAAACCGATATTGGCAGAAAGAAACCTACCTTACCGAACAAATGGCCTATTCTTTAAGGTTATCATTCGACCATATTCATCGCCAAATATAATGTAATATCTTCGGAGAAAAGTAAGCGATACCGGCCGGATAATGAATGAGCGATTGTTTTCGTGAATTCCTGCATTGTTTGAGAAGTAGAGGCCTTGGATTATTTTTGGTTGTTTGGTGAGAAACTACTTTTTAATTGAAAGGCGAAAATATAGGTCAACTCTATCGATCTATTATATCATTTATATTTGCGAGGTAAATAGATTGCAACAAAACAGATACGAATGCTATAGTTTGAACCTTTTCGTGCTTTTTAGGGTTCCGTACCCAAAGGGTGCCAACGGAACCCTATTACTAAGCCTCCGCTGTCCGTCCGTCCGTTTGTCACGGGGCTGTATCTCAGTTACCCTAACACATAGACAGCTGAAATTTTCACAGATTGTGTATTTATTTTGCCGCTTTAACAACAAATATGTAAAATTAAAAAAATATTAAAATTAAAGAGTGCTCCCATACAAAAAACGTTATTTATTTGTATTAAATCTTTTACGATGGTATGGAACCCTTCGTGTGCGGGTCCGACTCGCACTCGGCCGGTTTTTACGGTTCCGTACCCAAAGGGTGCAAACGGAACCCTATTACTAAGCCTCTGCTGTCAGTAAGTAAATGCAAATATGTACCAAACAATATCTGTCATGGCTGCTCCTCTAGCACAAGCCTAGCTTAGTTGAGGACAAGCTGCATCTATGTACTAGTTCTAACTTTATTTTTGCAATAAATTTATTTGATTTGATTTGAGTCCGTGTTAATGCAAAAAAATATTGAATTTTAAAACAATCATTGTTATTGTTCGATATAGCCTTCTTTGGCACGGATGATGGCACCAAGTCTTCCGGCAAAGGCATTGCAGGAAGCACGAAGATGGGTTTGCGGTATTCTGTTCCATTCCCGACGGAGCGCTGCCTTCAGCGTACCATTTTCATATATTTTTGTTGACACGGCAGCCTCCAAAATGGACCATACCGAGAAGTCCATTGGATTTAGGTCTGGAGAGTAGGGTGGCCACTGTTCTGAAGAAACGAACTGAGGAACGTGTTTCTGTAAACATTATTGTGTCAGGCTAGCTTTGGGGGACAGTGCTGAGTCTTGTTGGAACGTCCGGCTGTTCGTACCAATTGCTTACGTGCCCATGGTCTGAGCGCCTTTGCCTGACACCTTTTGCTGGCACACTCGCAGGTTGACTTTGACGCTCTTCTCGATAAACACGAGTGGAGAGCGACCATTTGCGGTCACTGCAGACCAGACCATATCAGAAGCAGGGGCTGGCTTACCAATTCAATAGTCTAAATTCTCGTTTGACTTGCCCTGCATCGAAACACGATCATTTGGTTTGTTTACATACTGTTGGACATATTTTTTCATCAGAAAAAACTATGTTTTCCAGATCCCCACGTTCGTGCAAGGCTTTCAGTGCTCGAGCTCTTCGTAGTCGGACTGCCTTATGCGCTGAAGTAAGATGCTGTACGTTTTGTAACTGGTAGGGCTTCAGTTTCAGTTCTTTTTTCAGTATGCGCCGAATACATGAGTCGGATACTTTAAAACTTTTCGCCAATTTTGCAGCACTCTGGCGAGGATTTCTTTGAATTCGAGCCTTCACCTTTCGAACCATATCATGTGATGTTGCTGTTTTCGGATGACCGCCTCCATGCCGTTTAGCAATGTTCGCGGTTTGGTTATAACGCTTAATGGTTCGGTGCACTAACATTTTGTTCACACGTAAATGTCGGAGCTCCCCATTATTATATATATATGGATATATTATTATATCCATTGCGAAAATGTATTATCAAATTCAAATTTGTTCCCGCTCTTTTTACCCACTTATAAACAATGTAACAAACTGTCACACAATGACCAATCACCAAAATTTGGTGCGCTCTCATTATTATTATTTTCAAAATACAAGCAGCGTGAAGTTAGTAACACTTCGAGTGACGGAGTATAAACCGCTGCAAATAGTAACTATTCAATAGATAAGAGGACACAGTGGAGTCCTCAGAGTAATGAGGTTGCAGAGGAGCTGGCTAATAGAAGATCCATAAAATCGGCAGAACCCGAGCCGATTATTCCTCCATCTTTTGGCAAACTTAAAAAAATTCTAAACGAAATGACTAAGATGCTATAATGCAAGATCTTGGCTAGAGGCAATCAATCTTTCGATAAGCGCCTAACAAACATACACAGGGGTGCAGGAGTGTGGGTTTGACCATGTTTGGCCAACAAACGGGAACGGGGCCCTGGATTCACCAGGAGGCCAAATACGAGGTTTCTGGAACGAGCTGGGATGGCTCATGTGGTACCCTCTTGCCAGCGAGCATGGCAGGACGGGAGTAACGACGGAAACTGATTCGCATGTAGCCACGAGTTAGTCAAAAGTTGTAGTTAGTTCGCTTACGAATTCGGGATGCACAACATCGAATGTTTTTTGCAGTATATAGTATCTGTAATGTTATTACGTGTTCTTAAGTTTTGTTGGAACTCGAGAAAATCAGTAGTAAGCGAATTCGTAACCGAACTCCCTTTCGCCGGCGCTTCAATGTTTGTATGTTAAAGTGGCTACGCCACCGCCCCGATACATACTAGTTTCGGTCTCTACTCGCGTCCGTCCATGCTCGCTGCTTAGTGTGGCCAACAGACGAATAACTAAGGAACTAATTGTACTTCGCATTTACATAAGTTAATAGCTAAGTACCTCATTGGCCCATTGATGCAGCGCTGTGGCGTGCATCTCGTCGACAACCCCCAGATAATTTAGAGACGCTTTACCCTCGAAGGGATGGAGGGTCTCTTTCTGTATTCTATCGTCTCTACCACGGAGAACGCTTTTCGGTGCTACATAACGCCATCCCTCTGCCCCCTTCACACCTTCGATAAACGCGCAACAGGCAGGGAATGCACCATTCAATGTCGACAGTAAAAATAAAAAGAACCAACCGATCCTATATATCCCTTATACGGTAAACCTTAGTGCACCCCCTGCCGAAGTATGTACCCCAAAGTACAACCTGGGGTTCCCAAATACGGTGCGAAGGAAGCAGCATAGTTTTCGCAGTCCCCGTGAAAGTTCGAATATTATTATTATTGCATTAAAGTTACATGTGCATTATTAGTGTAACTTTATTTTTTCTTTTTAAAATCTTCCATCATCACAGAGCCATACTCAAGACGGTTTCCATATTGCAGGAGATGCTTCAGCAAGCCTCATTTTTTGTTAAGTTACACCATATTGTGCTGGCTATTGTCTCATGTCCGGGTAAGGGGGATGTTTCAGTGTTTCAGACGGGTAATAGTGTCAATTGTATTTATTAGACTTTTAGCTAGGTTGCGTTTTTCGATCTGGTGAACTGGTTTTACTATTTCCTTTACCGTTGGCATTTCTAAGTATTCGTGTATTTCTTGGTTACAAATGAATCACGGTGCTCTGGCTATATTTATCAGCACTATATTCTGGAACCTTTGGAGTTCTTCGAGATAAGAATTGCTCGCAATCCTCAAAGCTCTATTCTGTGACCCTAGATCAGAGGTCTTATGATGTTCTTACACACCGTAATTTGTTGTTGACATGGAGGTGAAGAAATAACAGGAGAACGAATGGAACTAAAAAAATGGCCTTATCACAATTGTGCCGCGGGGGGCGTGTCATCTTGACAGAACCTGCGGCCATTTTAGTCTTGCGTCGCTAGCTGTCGCGGGCGAGTTTGACGTAAGATTTACTTAATTACAATACGAATTGTGCATTGTAAAATTATGCATAAACAACTTGACGAGACATAAAAAACATTCAGGAATATCATATTACCTGTAAGTATACGCTAAATATTCGAAATAGTGGATATTTCACTTGAAAACATTTCTATGGGGATGGTGTTATGCCATCAATCAACACGAACTCAAAATAATCTCAATTCGCTACCTATTTTCATTTCTTTGCAGAATTCCTCTATTTAGACAGAAATAGATATTACATAGCATGCAATTAGTATGTCTGTCGTCTGTGTATTGAAATGTCTACTGCTGGATTTATGCTTACCCATAGAAATACTTCTTAAATTATATTTTATGTTATTTGCACGAACCAGCCTAAAATTAAAATAAAACTCTTACTTGAATATACATAAGTCTGAATATGCGCGATAAAATGTTGACCTAACATATTTTTTTACAAAAAAGTTGTACCTTATATTAATAATATACTGAATCTAGCATTATGAAATGATATTTGACGAATATTTAAAAGATAATTGCGTATTTGTAGCAAACAGTGCCAACTTATTTTGGTAAAAAATTTGAAAAATTTGGCTTCCATCATTAAGACAAAATATAATAAAAATACGCTTATGAAAAGCCATTGAGGACTTGAGTGGGCACTCTGCTTGGAGCACTCAAATAACGCAAGTCTATACGATATTTACGTAAAGTTCAAGGTCAAGATAATTGCGTAAATTTAGTACCTGAAAGGAGTGCGCCTGTACCGGAATCACTAACCAAAAAACCGGCCAAGTGCGAGTCGGACTCGTACACGAAGGGTTCCGTACCATCTTACATGATTTCACCCAAAAAATCACGTAAGGGGGCTCCCCCTTTAATTTTTAATATTTCAAAATGTTTGCTATTTGTTGTTATAGCGGCCATAAATATACACAATATGTGAACATTTCAACTATTTACCTATTATTGTTAATGAGCCCTGTAACAGACGGACGGATGGAGGGACAGACGGGCGGATGGATGGACGGACAGCAAAGGCTTAGTATTGGGGTTTCGTTGGCACCCTTTGGGTACGGAACCGTAATATAACCGAATTCAAACACTAAGAAGTGGAAAATAACACCCATTTTTGGGTCGGTGACATATTGGTGTTATTCTTTGGTTGGTTGGCACCGACCCCAAAAATTTCCACTTCCAAGTATTTTCCACTTTTTAGTGTTTGATGTCGGTTAAAAACTAAAACTATACTTATGTTGATTGATTGATTGATTTCAATTAAGGCCTCTCTGTCCTATTTTAGACAATTTTGCCAGTGTCCAGTTAGGCTTAAATACGGGATTAGTGCTACAGTGGCGCATTTAACAGAGAATGCATTTCACACACTTACGTATATTTGTTAGTCATTGTCTTTTCTCGCTATAAATTCTGATGAAACAGCATTTCTTCCGAATAAATCTTTGAATTAATGCAGGGATGGTAATCAGATTTTGAAAAAACCTTTTTCTGATTATTTTCAAAATCTGATTACCTAACTAGCTTCAAATTCAATTGTCGCTGAAACTCAAATTAATGAAATAACGGTAAAGTCGTATACATTAGATACAGAAAATTATCGAATTCAGGCAGTTTACAAACTTTACATAATTGTTTAATAAAAAAACCGAAGTCACAAACCCAATATACATAGGCTATGTAATCGCCTAAATTTATTTTTATATTTGGAGATTCTCTTTCATTATTTTCTAATTACGATGTGTTACATATACATATAAGAACATGCAAATAAAACGCCTTTTCAAAATATTTGTTTGTAATTCACTATTTCAGAAAAGTAATTACGAACATCAATTTACAAATGGATCCATGGACGGTGATGTTTTCATCCCGCTCAGCGCCGCGGCATTACCCCCAGCTTCACTTGCCACCACGTTGCTCTAATGAGCAATATTTTTGCTAATTTTTGCAACCAAATTATTTGTTGGCTATGGTTTGCATAACATCTTTCTAACTCATGTAGTTTTCAATGGGTTTGACGGCCGGATTCAGCCAGTATTTATTAGATATTTTTGACTCGGCACTCGCTGTCATCATCACGAATGAGGAATGACGTAACGACCATCTGATTTATTAAAAAATAATTCTTATCTTTATCTGGTTACCTACCAATTTGGGAGACTTAAAATTGGATTTTTCTCCGTTTTCATCATTGCGCTACAAATTTGTACGGCAATAAAATGTTGTAAGTTGTGTTACGTCATTTTTTGCGCGCTCGTTGTATGGACGTTATTTCTCCAGTTATTTCTTCACCTCCATGGTTGTTGAGTGAAAGAGAGGAATCTCTACCCAGTAGCTGTTGTAGATTTGCCTCTGTTCTCTTTTCTTTGACATGATTAGACCAAGCGAGCCATTTTTCAAGGTGTAGTCCAAGGAATTTTACAGGTTTTCTTTGGTTTTTATTAGCAACCATTTCTATTTAAAAAAAAAATGGGCAGTAGTCCCTCAACGTGAACTTCTCACAAGTGATCTGCGTTATGTCTGTCATTCCCCGGCGCAGTGATTGTGTCAGCAAGCGTCACTGTCACCTCAAACGGCGCGTTTGACACCACAGAACAAAGAAGGGATAGAAATAGCATAGACGAGGGTTTGTAAGGAAACCGCCGTGACTCTACGCACACGAACATGATTGTCTCCTATTTTCGATCACATTGAAATCGTTCCTCTGGTTGGCTACACATCATTGAAGCAAAATAAAGTATTTAATTTTCAAACGCAATCGAAACTAGGCCTTATTTCAAAACAGATTGATTTGTTAATTACCGACTTTTAACATGTAGTAATGACTTTCTCTAGTTGATCTACATGGAGCAAATCTTAAACTACAAATAAAATGCAGGAAATGAAAATTAAGTTTAAGGATAAAGTAACCTTATGTGTATACAGCAAAGTTGCTTACTATTTGCGTTGTTATAGGTGATTTACGTCACACGACAAAACCACGCGCTACTCGAATATGTCAAAGCTACTCATTTACAGTGTTGGAGTGTTTTGACGAAGCTAACAAAATATTACCGTATTATTTGGAAAATTATTATAATCTGAGATAAAATGACTAAAAGTATCGTACCACGACCAAGTAAGTCCTAATAAACAAAAAAGCCTCATTGTGATAATCAGTATTTACGGTCCTATTTTCCGAACTGGAAGACTAGGCCTTAGTATTCATTGTATATCTAAGAAATAACATTCAAATATTGCAAAATGTGATTCTATTTGAAGCGAAGTGACAATTTTCGTATCTTAGGACTGATAATAATATATTTAAAGGTTTTAATGTCACGGTATTAAATAGTACCGACGGTACATTTATCGCACAAATATGATAAAATCCCAGCACTGCATAGTCATGAGAGCTACTCAATTAGGGATGTGGCTAAATCGTGACGTCATCCGTCAGAGTATCGATATATTTTGTACTACATTTTATTAAACAATATATCGTAACGTTTTGACCGAGCGAAGCGCGAAGTTTCTCGTTTCAGCTTGGGCAAAAATGCTTTCGTATATCCGGCGACCGGCTGTCCGCCTATGCGGCTGTTCTCCTCTACAAGTCGCATTTCTAAACCGATTCTCGTGAAAGTTTGTGTCCAGGTTCGATCGCCAACCACAAACATTTGCCCCCAACCACTAGATGTCAGTCAATATATTTATTTACCATTCAGAATCAGTTAGTTTAATCTAGCCTTTAAACATTAATTAAGAAAGATTCAGTTCATTATTTAATAATTGTTTCCGTTATATTAATATACAAACAGAAACAGAGAGAGTGCAGATTTCAGATTACATTGTTTTTTTTTTGTAATGTAGGTATAATACATAATTATATGCGAATTACTAACGCCCGGTTCCACCACCTCCAGCTACAAAAATCCCAAAGTTATCTTTCAGTTACATCATACAAATATTGCATGTAGCCGAAAGTTAACTATCGGATTTCAGGTAACTGGAGGTGGTGAAAACAGGGGTAAGTGATATACCGGAAACCAGCCTAGGTTGGTACAATAAAATTCAATAAAATACAGCCGGTGCGGTAATGAACCAGTACTCGTTTTCTGACTAGTTTAATATAGCCATAGCACTAAAGCTCTCTCGGGAATGCGGTGTAATATCCTAATTTAATAACAATTGTTGTTATATTAATCATCCATGTCCAATCATCACTGTAAACATACATAAACATCGATAGCTCAATGTCGATTCGATGTGTCACATCCCTTATTGAGTAGCTGAGGCATCACCTTAGAATATAAAAATAATCGTGAATGACAGAAATTTCGAGAACACTGTATGAGATTGATGCAAACCAATCCTTAAAATGTGGGTATTAGAGTAAATTTTTGTTTGACTTTTGAAGTGTTCGTCAAATTTTGCATACATTTTCGAATTTAAATCGAAATTAAATAAAATAAAACTTATCGATGGTATGATATGCCTCCTTTTGTTAAATTGTGTGTTCGGCTATCGTTTTTGCACTCCAAAATGGCACAATAGGGCATCGTTCTTGCTTCGCGAGTTTATCGTGCAGTAGTTGCGGTCGACAGCGCCGAAGTAGTGACGAAACACGACTGCTGAGCGCGAATCACGAAGTGCGCCGAGCTCCGCGTACTAGTGGCTACGCTGTTTCCGCCTACTTACTCCTTCTACCCGTTCTTTTTGTTCTGTGTTTGACACGCACCAGTCGATGCGAGCAGAGGTGAACACCTCGCCCCGAGTTCTAGTCGCGCACGGAAATAGTCCGGCCGCTATATTTATAGAGGCACCGACTGAAGTTGCGTTTGGTCGCTGCCACAGTGTTGAGAATAGTCTAGATATGTCTACTCTCGCTTTCCTGCGAGCTTGTCGCCTCCTTATTAATCAGGCTATCCGATTCAAAACAGTTCGCCTACGAATTCGTTCACTCCTGATGTTCTCGGGTAAAAACCAACGACACGAATAACACGTAAAAACATGGTAAAAACTAGCCAGGGCGGTTACCATGGTAAGTTAACCCGCCGGGTGAATAGCAAGTGAAAAGCAAGAGAGTGACTGAATCTGACGATAAGTTTCATTTCCTACCAACTTTCAGTAAACCGAAATTTACCAGTTGGCATGGTACAAAATGGAACTAATCTGTAAATACTCTTTGAACGTTCACCCGCTATTCACTTGGCGAGTTTTTTACCATGGTACACCTCCAGGCGACCATTTAGTTCAACGAACATTCAATGTTGCGCGTCCCGGACTCGTAGAAGAACCCTCTACCATCAGTGCATCAGCACTATACTCCCTACAAACCAAACGTGCAGTCGGGGCCTTAAAAGTTTATGAGCTAGTGAAGCCCAGTTGTGGATGCGCGATTATCGATAGCGTCGATAGATATTTCATGATTTCATGAACAAGATACATTGTCAAATATTCGTCTTATCCCTGATGGATGGTGAGTATATTTACTAGGGAAGTATATTTAACATTTTTTATGTTTGCGCAATTTTCAAATAAAAATTTAAATTAAATCGTCTCTCATCTAACAGGTTTTTTATTTATGCAAAGGTTAATATTAAAAAAAAAACTTATGAAAGCAATACAAAAATCATATAAAATATGCAAAAGTAACCAACACGTGGTATATATCTTGCCCGTCATGTGGTATTTTTATGTATGATTCACGAAAACAAACTCGATAATCTTAAATTTTAAAAATATTAAATCGTTTATTATAAAAGCAGTACAAAAGCTCGATCTAGGAAATCCCCTGTGCTATTCTCTTTCCCCCATGGATTACACTCTTCATTTCACAGAACGTAAGCTGTGTTTGTAATTATAAAGAAGTGTTGGTAAATAGTACGATAGTCTAGCTAATTCGCGTAATAATAATTTCGTGCATACTTATCAAGTCAGTAGTTACATACATACAAAAACTGTTAGATGACAGACGACTTAATTTTAATTTTAATTTGAAACTTGCGCAGATATATAAACATTTAATATAATTACCCAGTAAATATACTCACCATTCATCAGGGATAAGACGAATAGTTGACAATGTATCCAGTTCAATAAATTATGAAATATCTATCGACGCTATCGATAATCGCACATCCACAACTGGGCTTCACTAGCTCATAAACTTTTATGGCCCCGACTGCACGTTTGGTTTGTAGGGAGTATAATAGTGACAATGGCTACGCTGCCGCTATTCGGATATGTTTCGGTCGCCACTCACGTCCTTCTTTACTCGATGAGGCTATGTTATACATTTTTCGTTAAGGCGGAAACACCACTCAAAACTTGAAAAAAAAGTCCAATAAAATATTATTGTTATTCATTAAGACGAACAATATTCAAAATATGTCAAACTCTGAACTTCAAACTACAAATCCTGCTGTAACTATTCCAAGAAATTGTTAAAAAAAACCAATCATAAAAGGTCATTTGCTGTTCGTCACTTTGATATGACACTAATGTAAACTTTAAGGTTCTTTACAATCATACCTGTTTTTTCAATTCATGTTTCTGCAGCGCGGAAAGTAATAAAACCGGTATTTTCCATGCATAAAACGACTTTTGCCAAGCCACTCTGAATCTAACTAACTGTGGCAAATTCCTGAATCTTCTTTCCTTCGGCCTTAAATTTATATGGTCGCTTCTATTTTAGCATCGAGAATGTTGTTACACTCGTCTCGCCTAAGTGCGTGCGCCTGATATGCCAATAATAAGTCAATTTGAATGTCAGACGGCCACAAGCGCGCGAAAGTGAAACCAGAAAATAGCCATTTCTGGCCTTTCTCAATTCTGTGGTCGCTACAAATTACATAATGTTTGTTTAGATGATAATCCTACAAATTTATGGAACTTTTTACAGTGATCCTCGATGGCATATAGATATTTCTGTTGCAGGTAATCTAAAACCAACACAAGCAACATATGGTAAATATTCCTATCTTGTTTGAATAATGTATATAACATTGTTCTGCATCAATGCAGTTAATACACAGTGATTCCACTACCCCCTACACTTTTGGGATTCCAAACCATTGCATGTCATTGATTCTTGAATGTTATACCTATGCGAGCAGGTCCATGGTTCAGAAGGTTTATATGGTTTTCATATTAGGTGGGTACCTCGCGAGGGTTGATACGATCGAATTGGATGAAAGTGACAGTTAAAATAAAGTCGGTGTTTTCAATCCAATTCATGCAGCCGTTCTTATAAAGGGAGTATACTGGCATGGAACCTAATTGGAAGTGAGTCAGATTTGCATGAGGAATCAGGCCCGGATAAACAGGATCCACAATGATGCATGGGTTTTTGCGATGTGGTTTGGCGAAGTAAACGCCATATTTATCCCTGTCTCATTTAAAACTTAGGCCCGGTTGCTGAAAGAGAAAGAGAATTTAACGTTAAAATAAAATAAGCCAGGCGTGGTTGTGCAAAGACATAGTCAATAGTAAAATTTGGTTTACGTTGAAACCCGTAATTTTTCGTGGAAAGAATCAACCAAGCTTTCTTCGGATTTTCTCTCAATTTTTTTTTCTAAATGTTTAGTGGAAAAACTAGGTACTTAATCATACGTTAAAATAACATTAATGTTTTGCTCTGCGACCAGGATTTAAGTCGACTCTCCGGGTTCACCGAGAGACTCGTTGATTAACTTTATGTTGTCTCTTTATGCAACTGGACCTTGGTTTTAAAGGTACGTAAATGTTACAGGGATATTGGACATTATAATTCAACGGATAATCTACAATCCTCTGTGTTTTACAATAAATCAAACTGTAGCCACCTAAGGTTCGGTAAGTTCAGTAATGTTATGAAATCACTGATGAAAGAAATTTATTTGACTATAATCCAGAAAATCAAAATAAGGTTAACAAATTATTACTACGACAAATTTATTTGGTCATGTCAAACTAGTATAGCATTAGTAGTTCACCTCTCCCGGTCGGTACCAATTTAGACACAGTTCATAAAAGCGCCAAATAAAACAAAAACATAAACCGGCCAAGTGCGAGTCGGAGTCGCACACGATGGGTTCCGTACCATCGTACAAGATCTAATACAAAAAAAAACTGTTTTTTTGTATGGGGCCCCGCTTTATTTTTTATTATTTTTTAATGTTACCTATTTGTTGTTATAGCGGCAAAATTAATACACACTCTGTGAAAATTTCAGCTGCCTACCTATTACGGTTCATGAGATACAGCCCTGTGACAGACGGACGGACGGACGGACGGACAGCGGAGGCTTAGTAACAGGGTTCCGTTTTCACCCTTTGGGTACGGAACCCTAAAAACCAAAAAATCAGTTGTGTGCACTGCTCACATATTAAACTTTTTGGTCATAAATTTATTCGGCAGCATTTTCAACTGATATGATTTAAATATGAACTGAAAATTAATAAAAAAATTAAGATTATGTATATTAATTTCAAGGTAAGTATGTAGGTATTGGTTTTATGGATAGCCGATACACACTACTGTAATGTTATAAGTCTAGCTAGCACATATGTGAAGTACCTGCCATGCCTGGGCCGTTGTTATATTGCACGGCTACATTGAACTGGACAGAAAAACATTAAAATTTTCACTGCCGCCTCGATAAATCGTTCATTTGAGATCCAACCCGGGTGGAATTAACCCTACCACCTACTTACTGGAAGGGCACCATTTGTGTGGAATCCGAACCATAAATTACAAATCCCTTAGTTGCCTCTTATGGCATGCGCGGGAAGATATGACTTTTTTAAGTTTCTTTGGGAATATGGTGTGTTGGTTAACTAATGTTACAACGTTGTTTTTCATTTCATCCATTTAGATATGTGTAGAATAAAAAAAAAACGACCAATTTTGTATGGGGAAATGACTTGTTGGTGCCTGAACCGTACCCTTAGGTTATGTTATCGTTACAGGGCACAAAACGTGTGAATATTGTGCGTGCCGCTACAGAAGGCAGGTGTTTTGGCAGCTCTCCACTGTTCGTGGTCGTACATAGAGTACACAACGTCTTAGGGAGAGCGAACGGACCTATTATCGTTCTATGAATCATTTTAACTAGTCCTTTTCTCTCTTACTGACCAAAATATAACTTGTTTCTGAAGCACTGTTAGCATTTAGTTGAACACCAAGCACTGTTGTGATTTAAAACTCGATGAAACAAAAACCGGCCAAGTGCGAGTCGGACTCGCACACGAAGGGTTCCGTACCATCAAAATCCCGTTTTTTGTACCCCCTTTAATTTTAATTATTTTTTAATGTTACCTATTTGTTGTTATAGCGGCAAAATAAATAAACACTGTGAAAATTTGAGCAGTCTATCTGTTACGGTTACTGAGATACCTTGTGACAGACGGACGGACGGACGGACAGCGGAGGCTTAGCAATAGGGTTCCGTTGGCATCCTTTGGGTACGGAACCCTAAAAAGCATCAGTAAAATGAGAAATACTCTGCATTTGTCTCATTCTCTCAAGTTTAGTTTTCTGAAGGTTTACCAATTTACCTTTATTATCCATGGCAAGTAAGGTTTTTTATGTAACTGGAAATGGATAGCTAATACCACCGTCCTTATATTAACAAAATACCTCATTCGAATTAGGTGCCATGCCAGGACCTTCCCTTTATGAGAACGGCTGCATTTAACTGAATAGAAAACACGGGCAATTTTTAATTTCCGCTTCGACCATCTTTTCACCCCATGGTAAAAATCAGTGCGGGCTTAACCCTAGTTAAGAGTTTTACGTGGATTCCCAACCATGGGACAGCGCGTATTTGTGACTAAATGCGCTTATTCAACTCAGAGAGAGAAAGACATTGGTGTATGAACGGGGCAGGATCGAAGCCATTACATGGAGCTATTGCCGTTTCTTAAAATAACTTCATCGGTTCCACTATCTTTACTTTAAGTACATTGTTCCACGAAACACTTTAATTCATTAAATGTCCACACATTGGCTCTTTAATGAGTGACTGTAAAACTAGTCAAATTAAATCTCTCTAGTCTCATGATTACTTGGTTGAGCATCTTGTAGTGCGTGCGGTGTGGGCGACTTCCGCCGGGCGTCTTGCGACACAAGGGGCCATGAGATTGAAGGTCCATTGCGTTAATTAGTACAGATGTGCCTTGTGAGACTACACTCTTTCTTATCTTGAGAAGAAATTTTAAACAAGAAGCGACCACCATGGGAAGTTTCGTATGAGAAAGTGGTCTTTTAGCGCAGGGAAATTAAAATTTTAACTCTAATTGTCAGTACACCCACAGATTATACAAGTCTGCTAAATATGCATTTTACTGATCTACGCCACCGCTGCCATGTTTCGTCATTCATCCAAATGTTTTGTTTGATCTAGGTACCATGAGGTCTAATCATTTAATCTAGGTCCATACTGAACGATCTCTTCAGTAGCCCAGTAGTATATCTGTAATGCAGACATCTACTAGCTGCATAAAATAAATAAAAAGGTTTAAACTGGTACTAAAATCTTGGTAATTTAGACGAGAAGTACTACGCTACGCCCTTCCACTAGAAAACTTATAGAATTAGGTAAAAAAAAAGCACTTTTAGCAAGTAGGTAGAGAACAAAATTGCGACTGCATGTGTTTGATATTGCATGTGTTTTTTTGAGGAAAGTTCTGTGTGGGTTCCGGCAAGTAATAATAATACAGTGGGTCCATTGCATTTATTCCCCTGCATGTCGTAAGAGGCGACAAATGGAGTCATCATTCGTGGTTCAGACTCCACTTAAACTTGTAGGTGCCATTAATTGCTTACTACTAGGTGGTAGGCTTTAACCCACCTGCATCTGTACAATCACATTAAATTAACAATGGTTGCAGCGGCAGTGTGTTGGGCTAATATCAAGACAGTGGTGTAGTAATAGCAATCCCTGTCCAGCTGCAGAAAAAAGCCTGACCCTAAAATAATTAAAAATTCCATGTGTAAAAAAGATTTTGCTGCTCAAGCGTGATGCTGTTTTGATGAACCCACTCCTTTATCCTCCGAGACAGTCAGGCCACCTTGAGGGTACTACAATCGGCAGATGTTAAATGTTAGTTGACCTTGGACTCTATCCAAACGAACGCACTCGGGGAAACAACAAATGACGTAGCAGAGATGGATGGGTTTCTGAGTGACCAAGGGGTAACCGGCGTAAGATGTGAGAAAATATGAGTGGGAAAGTTTCGAAATCGGAAGGTACTTAACAACCTTTTTGTGATATTTTTAATGATAGACCTAAAATGATCTACCTAGACTGTTCGAAAATGTCAAAGGTTACTGAATTTTTCTATATGGGTAGTCTACTGCTACAAAAACAAGAATCTGTGGCATTTATCTATTCGAATGGATACTAATGATAATAAACGCCGAAACGATGTAAACATGGCAACTTGTCAAGAACACAGTTAATCACCGCAGCTGAATTCCAGGCAACACTTACGTATATATACGGGGGGAACGGCAGAACGTCTAATATGCAGATCGTATAATGTCATATTTTAACAAAATTTTAAAACCATGCACAACGTATAATCGGCAGATCGTATAATTTTATAAGTAGTGCATGAAGAAGTTTAAAAAATAAAATTACTTATTTCTCCATGCATAACGTATAATAGTCACAACATATAATATTATAATCTTTATTTAACAAAAAAAGAAAACCATGCATATCATATAATCCAAAAACTTTTCATACGATAAGCGCTCTTATAGCGTAAGGAGGCCTTTCGAAATTGTAGCAAATATCGAT
This sequence comes from Incurvaria masculella, assembly GCA_946894095.1. NCBI lineage: Eukaryota > Metazoa > Arthropoda > Insecta > Lepidoptera > Incurvariidae > Incurvaria > Incurvaria masculella. The sequence continues at coordinate 19,214,251 of OX335642.1, forward strand.
TCGTAGCAATTTCAGCCTTAAATGTATCGTTATTAGGGCGCTTTATGCAGTGCTTCTTGGCATATTATACGTTCTGCATGGTTTTCTTTTTTTGTGAATTCATGTTAGGAATATTATACGTTGTGACTATTATACGTTCTGCATGATGCAAAGAGTTGATTTTATTTTTAAACTTTATTCATGCACAACGTATAAAAATATACGTTGTGAATATTATACGATATGCATGGTTATGATTTTTTGGAGAAAAATATTTTTATACCTTGTGAATATTATATGTAGTGAATACGACTCTGGGTAAATAGCTGGAATTTATTAATAGGTAATTGTGATGGTGTGGGGAAATTTTGCAATTTATAATAAGCATTTTTCTTGCATTAAGCCTCATATTTATAAGAAACTTAAAAGTTTATTTTAATACGTAACATATTTTTGGTAACTTACTAATTACAGGAATAGCCGACTAATGACTGCGGCGCGATCTAGGTGCAAGAAAACACAAACCATATTTTTATAAACCTTACTAAGCCTCCGCTGTCCGTCCGTCCGTCCGGCTGTCACAGGGCTGTATCTCATGAACCGTAACAGGTGGGAATATGAAATTTTCACAGATTACGTATTTATTTTGCCGCTATAACAACAAATAGGTAAAATTATAAAATAATAAATATGAAAGGGGGGCCCCATACAAAAAACGTGTTTTTTTTTGGGGTAAATCTTGTACGATGGTACGGAACCCTTCGTGTGCGAGTTCGACTCGCAAATGGTCGGTTTTTGGGTTAAATCTTGTACGATGGTACGGAACCCTTCGTGTGCGAGTCCGACTCGCACTTGGCCGTTTTTTATGAAACCTGATAAGGATGGCTAATACCACACAATTACAGTCATGATAATAGTCCGAATTATTTATTTATTTTATGAACGAGCAGGCTAAGCTGATGTGTCCATGTCTGGGTTTGCTGGTGTTTTATTATTACGGTTACTTATAGTTTAGTGTTTTTAGCTGTTTGTCAAGACTTTTTTCAAAAGAATTGGTGGTGGGTGCTTGAATGACATCTTCTGGCAGCTTGTTCCTCATTTCCACTGATCTATTCGTCAGGAAGTGTTGTCTCCAGTTTGTTGAGCTGACAGTGGCATTGAGCTTTAGGCTATGACCTCGGAGATTACTAATTAGTTGTCATGCCAGGGCCTACCCTTTATGAGCATGAAAACAGACAATTTTTCATTGCCACTTCGACCAGTTTCATACGATGCGGTGGGACCAACCACCTAGCAGGAGAAGGGAACGTGGAACAGCTCGCACTTATCCAACTAATAAAGAGGAAACAGCAGAAAGAGCAAGTCCTCTAGCCCCTACCCCACAAGCTGTACTTTAGGTATTGTTTATGTCGCACGTTTTAAAATGTAAAACATTGAAAATAATGTTTCCTTCTATAATATCCTTCTCGTTAACTCACGCGAGTTTAGTTCGGTCTGGCCTGGCTGATACCCATGGATTTGTCATTCCATGGAGGGAATGCAGAAGCAGACGCATTCATGTTAGAAGCAAAAACACAAGGAAGTGGCGGTAACAGTAGCAACGCAAATCATGGTTGGAGTTGAACCCTTATTCTGTACGTGCTTAAAAATTAATACAAATCACGTTGTGTGTAGCATCAAACATGGCAACATTATTTAATTTTGTAAAAGCGACATTAGCTCGATGTCAGTTTACTTCATTAGATTAAAAAAACGACTTTAGAATGCAGGATTAATAAAACTGGTAAAACCAGAAATTGAGTGGTAAAGGAAGGTCACAACTACACGAATGAGTAAGTTTAGTAGGTGAACAAATTAACATACTGACACTGTAGAAACACATATGCTGATGACATAATTCACTTGAATGCAATGAGTACATTATAGGGAAGTATGTAGTTATGTTGACTAATTGACAAAAGTAGCTAAACATCAGCTATGTAATCAACTTTGTTTGAGAAGAGCAGTTCGATTCCATTATTTTTCGATTTTTACAGGATGAAATTAGGATAACTATGTGGAGAAAGTGCCCCACTCCAATCACAAGAACTAAAAAAGAGCAGAGATTACCGTCCCTTTTACATTTCACAGATAAAAACCCCGCTATTGTCACAAGAAAATGGACAAAATAATATGTAAATTCTTTAAAAACTTACTCCAGTGATACTTCTGAGATTACCGCGGTTGTTAGACATGTTTGAAAAATTTTATGGCTTTTAACGCTGCGACAAAAATCACTCCAGTTTCCATTGATTGGAAATTCCTCAAGAAATTACCTATAAGTTGGGGTTGATTTAGATATAAGAATAAAACATTAGCATGAACTAATTTTATTAAATTTAAATTAATATATTTTTTCAGCCATCGGCTAACAGCCTAAGGGCATTCTCCATCGACCAACATTTAGGATAATTTTTGTATTAAAATTACTATTGTTAGCAGCTTCAAGATATCGAAAATGTATTGCAAACTGAAACATACAATCTAGGTGCACGGAACAGTCATTGCTCTTTTCTACTCAGTAAAGTACTGATCAGTTTAATAAGTAAGTTAACTAATAACAAAGGCATTGCAACTACCGACGATAAAATTTAGATTTGCGTGTATAGTAATAAATGACATCCATTTAGCGTTGTTTAAAATTTTAATCATTGCTTTTTTTTTAGAGTTAAATGACCTTGAAAAATAGTCGATTTGTCAGGCAATTTTTTTGGTATTTTCTGTGCAGCTTCTTGGAAATCCGGCCCACGATACACTAAATTATTAAACAATATATTTATTGATCAAAGATGTTGTCAAGATCTGAACAGCTTATTTTGTGGGTAAGTTATTTTAAACCAGCTGCTGCACCTTGATAAAGATAACAAGCTGCCAGTCATCCTTTTGATTTCTCCATAACATTTGCTGACCACATGCTAGAGAATACATCTGAATCATCTTTGGCTTTAAAACTGAGTCAAGGTATTCTAAAGTTCAGCAGGTTTGCACATTGTAGGTACCTACTTGTTTACCATGATGTTGTAAGATTTATTTATAGAAGTCTGGTACACACCTGCTGAGCAACAGGCTCGAGAATGCTCTCGATTATCTTGGTGTGGAACACCGGCATCTTGAGTAGTTTAGCTGCACTGAACTATGAAAATTATTCACACATAACACGACACAAAAACGCAACACAACCACGCAGCTTGGATAACAAAGGGCGACTGATTCATAGATAATATAATATTACTGCGTAATATAGATGGGAAAGCTGGGAACACTTCGGTTAACAAGGTGAAACAGCGATATAAAGGCCAACGTTAGAAAGAGAAAGCACTACTTTTTACTCAAAAGGTTGCCAGATTAGGGATAAGTTAAAAGATTTCAAGATTTTTATGAGCGCTGGAACCAAAGTCTATGACTTTTTAACCAGCAATGTTCATAGATAAAATAAGTAATAAAACGATAATTTCTTAGTGAAATAAATATACTTTATTTTTCTTTGGAAAAAATCTACTGAAGTACTTAAAAGTATTTTTACTCTTAATATTATCTACAATAATTTAATTTTCACGGATTTTTTTTGTAGTATAGCAATCATCTCCCCTGTCCCTTACAAATTAGATAAGAGGAAGTGAGAGAAGTCTACTTTCTACTTTTTGTATGGACTTCTGGGACTATGGACTGATTTTGACATTCCCGAATGGGGTTACTAGTATTCTGTGCATATTAACCTTTAATTTGAGTGTGTAAACGATATATATTTTTAAATGGGCAAGGAAATAGGAACGAATTGGATTAGTACCTACTCACTCAAATATAAACCAAAATTTCCAAAATTGTTTAATAACGTAAGGGCTATAAAAATTATGTACCGACAATGTTGTCAATGTTATCAACGAACTATCACTTATTTTTATGCATACACCAAAAGACATTTTGATCCTGCCCATCCCCATGTATGGACATGAAATACGTTAGTTCAAAAATAAAGTGTCTCAGAAAAAAACATATAAATGTTTTATAACCTAACCTATTACCAGAATTTATTTCCCTTAATATTCACCATTCGTGATTTGCAGCATTCTTTTAGTTTTAATAGATTTCTTGGACGTATATTGGATACCAGATGTTGTGGGAAAATTTTGTGAATTTTGGCAATAAATAAATGGTTCCTATATTATAGGCGCTCGCAATTGTTCCTATTCGTAATTGGTATACCGTAGTTTGAATAAAATATTCAAGCTGTCGGTAGCCTGAAGAAACATTAAGAAATAGCGTAGTAAACCATATTTCGAGCTTGAAATTTAATTTAGTGACTTCTTGGTTCAGAGATCAGCAAGTACTGCTTCTTCGATTCATTCGAAATGAAAGTCTCTTAGGTCGCGGTCCGATTTGAACCATCGTTACCAAAAGCACGCTCAAAACTGGTCCGATTCGCGCTTACAGTCCTCAAAATGGCGTCACGTGAAAGGTATGAAGTTATCGCTGTATCACGCAATGCACAGTTGTTTTTTTGTGTTAAATCTTTTACGACGGTACGGAACCCTTCGTGTGCGAGTCCGACGCGCATTTGGCCGGTTTTTTGCTTTAAATATGCCTAGGGAAACCTGGTTAACGTTTGGGCCATAACTCCGTTAACATCCTGTTTGTATATTTAGTTCTTTAGTTGTAGAAAAGCCCAGCGAATCTCAAGTGTTCTTAATGCTAATTTAATACAGCTATATTAGTCTAAGATACGAATATAAAACGACCTTCACCGAGCTGGTTAATGGATGAAAAGTATTTTATATCAAATTTAATATATTAAAAAACATATAGCGAGTAGGTTGCCTGAAAATTTTCAGTCCAGAATATTTTTAATTAAATATTGAAAAAATATATTTTTTTAAACATTACACTGGTTTAGTTAATAAACAAATTATACACTAATCGAAAGTATGAAGCCTATAGAGTATGCAAACGTTAGGTTGGCATTTTTTCCCCGTCACTACTATAGGGTTGTCAGGTGTAAACAGGTAAGTCAAAAATATTAATTTGCACCGGTCTGGTTGATAACTTAATTTAAAGTCTATAGGTTATTAGTGCTACAAAATAATATTTTGCATTTACAAGTGTATTGCTATCCTTATCAATTTCACGGACAAATAGCATGCGCACTCTCAGCTACTCACAGCTGTTATGCTGCGTCCTTATTTAATGCACGGGATGGTTCGCTCGGACCTCTCTGTTGCACGTATTGACTCGCAGAAATATTTTTATTTTTAAAACTCGACAACAGGAATTCAAGACTGATTTTTTGCAGACAACCCTACATTACCGTGTTCGCAATAATATTATCTTTATTTTGATATAAGTTTTCTTTATTAACCAGACCGGTGCAAATTACTATTTTTGACTTACCTGTTTACACCTGACATAGTAGTGACGGGAAAAAAAATAGCCAACCTAACGTTTGCATACTCTATAGGCTTCATACTTTCGATTAGTGTGTAATTTGTTTATTAACTAAACCAGTGTAATGTTTAAAAAAAATATTTTTTCAATATTTAATTAAAAATATTCTGGACTGAAATTTTTCAGGCAACGTACTCGCGATATGTTTTTTAACTAATTAAATTTGATATAAAATACTTGGGAAGGTCGTTTTATATTCGGATCCTCTACTATATGGCAAGTTAATACAATAACATTTTCTTTTAGTTAAAATCGAGAAAAAAACGTTTTTTTTCGCTAATTTCCCTAGCATATGGTATGAATAGCTGGTATGAATGCGCTGGTAATTTTACTTCCTAACAATGCAGAAAACGAAATAAAAGAAGTACCTTTTTCTATGTGACTGGACATGAATGGCTAATACCAGACCTTGTGTCATGGTATTAGCCCAACACACCACATGGGAACTAGGTGCCATGCCAGGACCTTCCTTATATCGCACGGCTACATTGAACTGGATGGAAAACACGGACAATTTTCATTGCCGCTTCGACCATCGTTCATCCAATGCGATGGTACCAACCCGAGTGGGATTAACCCTACCACTTATCTATTTCTATGAGAACTCAATTGTATCGATATTCAAAATAACAATTATCGATACTCGTCAATCCCCAGCTCGACGCGTTCGCCGACGGGTGCCCTGAGAAGGTGGGTGCGCTACCCGCGCACCGACACTTCGATGTATGTGTTTGACGCAGGTGGATGCGCCCCACATGATTGGTTGCCCCGCGCGTCGAGAGACATCTGTGTATTATATGTGGGTGCCAAGCTTGACACGCTCGGTTTCCATACTAAGCTGACTTCTTGACCGTTCTAGTTAATAATTCCGATTTCTGTGGTCCTCCCCAAGCCCGGCAAGGACCGCCGTCTACCTGCGAGCTACAGACCCATTACCTTGCTGTCTCACATTGCAAAGCTTTCCGAGCGCCTGCTACTGCGGAGAATCCAACCGCACGTCCCATTACGTGATGAACAGTTTGGCTTCCGCAGTCAGCACTCCACTACTCTCCATCTTACGCGTGTTCTGCACCACCTGGCAGTTGAGCGTAACAATGGCCGTTACACCGTGGGTGTCTTTCCCGATGTCGAGAAGGCATTCGACCGCGTATTGCACGCGAGGTTCCTGCATAAGCTGCTGGACACCACAACATCACTTGCAATCCTGAGGACAGTAGCATCCTTTCTCGAGGGACGTCGGTTTTATGTCTCGATGGAGCGACATGATTCACCCACGCGGCCGATCATGGCAGGCGTGCCACAGGGCAGTTGCCTTTCGCCGCTCCTCTATGTGGCCTACACCAATGATATTCCCACCCTGTGATGGCATCTACAGGAGTGGAAACAGGACGTGACGCTGGCGCTGTTTGGCTGTTTGGCGTGACGTGACAACGCGTATTTGGCGGTTGCTGGACCTGGAGTGGCTGGACAAATGGAGAATGGTCGTGAACGTCGGGAAAACGGCCGCCATCGTAACTGGCCAACAGTGCACATACCCACGCAACTTGCAGCTCCGAGGTCAGGACGTAGAGTGGCAATCCTCAGTACGCTACCTCGACTGTACAATTGACCGGTCACTACGCATGACACCTATTGTGGATCATGTCATCCGACAAGCCAAGGCGGCACGCGCTCTCCGGACACCGGTCATCTCATCAAGACTGCCGTTGCGAGTTGCGAGCGAAGCTGTGGATCTACAAAACGTACGTCCGCTCGCGTCTCACCCCCAGCGTGGTATGTGCTAAGCTCAACCATTCAGAGGAAGAGAATACAGGTCCAGAAAAAGTCACCCTCCGCATGATAGTGGGGCCGGGCGCTACGTCAGAAATGACGTAATCGTCAACGACGTGAAGATGTCATCGGTGGAGGAGTTCATTGTGAAGCTCGCGCGCCGCATGTTTGAGCGCGCCGATGCTTCACCACATCCACACCTCACCAATCTGCACCCCCTACACGCATGGCCGGCCGCTGTCCCGAGAGCTACTGCTGAGTGCCCCGTCGTTCGACCAGGAAATATGTGGTTCAATGCAGCGCCTGCCCGATGTCTCGATGAAATTATGCCCGGCCCGCCGCTAGCTTATAACGGCTGACCAAGGACCGGCACTGCAGAGCATGCTGAGAAGCAGTCCGGGTAATAGGGGATACCCTCAGGCCCGTACCTGCACAAAAATCGTGCGAAAGACCCAGACGACACTGTGTGTGCAACTGTCAATATCACTCTTTGACGTTTCTAAAAATAAGTCTATCGTCTTTCTACCGTGGTTTTTCACAGACCTTTAAATGTAACTCTGTTGAAAATTCAAGTTCAACTTGTTATGATTTTTTAAATTGAATTGATTAAATTAAAATTTGTGGTGAACTACTACAACCAACGTCATTTGTTCCATGTTTGTAGTTTTGCTTCCGTAAGCCATGGAGGTGAGGAATTTTTCCTCGCATCCATGACGTAACCGCGTACACAAATGGTCCAAATATTTTGAAATGCTTACTGCTTTAAGCGTGCAATCTGATTCGGGACGCTTGTATACGCTTATAGCAGTGTATTCGTTTACAGTTCAAATCTGAACGCGCAGTTAATTACTGGCACGACATCTAGATACATAGTTCCTTCGAGAATGCAGTGTGATTGTGTGAGAATGATGGACTAATGCCAGGAAAATTAATGTCAATGTTCGAGAAACTCTATATCAACCTATATGAAACTATATACATTAAAATGCTGGTGGCACCATTGTTTAAAAACCACTAAATGTTTAATGGAAAGGACCCTGGGCTTCCGTTCGGAAGCTATTGACAGGGTTTGTGGCGCCAAAATCGGCCTTATTGAAAAGGACTAAGGAAGATGGGTTTAATTGCTTGAATTGTTTTCAATTTAATATATGCCCATTGATTTGAGAATGTGGAATTGGATATTCATTTTGGGTTGGTCGATCTTTAATTGTTGCTTCTGCCCAGTTTCTTAAAGGCAGCAGAAGTTAGCCCTGTTATTTTCGATAATTACCTACTAAAACAAAATACTCAAATTTAGTAGGTAACACGGTTCTTTGTGGAAAAGGTAAGGACGGGCGAAGCAAGAGTTAGCTTGGTCTCATATTTGATTCTGATTTTAAGATTTTGTTGAACAATGGTGTTTAACAAGCAGCGGAAACCAAGACGGAGAGAGTTTGATCAAAGAATATCAATGCCCGATGCTGTTGTCCGTTGAAGGTCGCGAAGTCCGAAGATTTAAATAGATTCTTGGCGAGCTCATTAATGAACCGAGTTAAATGAAACATATTTGTTTTGTCATTCTTTCATTACCCATTTCGAGTGGCTATTATAACAAAACAAATCAGCCTAGATTCTGAATTTCCTAGAAGTATTTAAAGAGCCTAGATCTTATTTCGATACAACATCAATGCCTATTTCGATATGTTTAATGTTTATGGTAAATCCACCATTGTTGTTATTAAGGTTCTCTATGTTAAGCTTTTTCTCCCAAGAAATCGCAGCATTTTTTCAACATTTTTGTGCATTTACCGAGATCCATGTACAGAGATTTACTGACGACATTAATTTGAAATACTAATCAACCATTGAAACTGTTGAATTTAATATCCATTAAATAAATAAAATGATCAAAAGAATAATAGTTTGAGAGCAGTCTCAAAACTAAAGAATACATAAGATTTCTGCATGAGTTTCTGACCAACTCCTAGAACCAAATAATACTTAACTACGGTTTATTTACTTATTATTGATACGATAATGTGTGAACTCAAAATTTCACATATTAAAACTTTGAAACAAAAACCTTTAAGGTCAAAACTTAGTCGATAAACCATATAATAATTATCACACCCGTTCACAAAATTTCACAAGAATCGGTTGAAAAATTCGACCTATAGAGGAGAAAAATCGCACATATGAAAGTATTTTTGACTAAGCTAAAACGAAGACGCTTCGCTCGAAAAAAAAAATACGTCTGTTTCATTGAGTTGTAAGCCTAATTACTTTTAATTTATTTATTAATTAATTGATTTGGTTTACTCGAAAATACTAGACTTTTAAAGTACAAATATTTGTTTAAAATGTTGGTAAAAATATTTTATCCGATATAAAAAATATATTAAAAATGTATTATACGTAAAATTGTTTGACGAAAGTTTTAATAAATATGCATTTACTATTCAAGCATTTTCGCATACTCTCAATTTTATTAGAGGATATTGGAACAATAAGAACCGGAATAACAAATAGCTATATTGCAACAATGGATGCCTACGAAAAACCGACTGTAGCGCTAATAATATTGGGGTTAATTTTAACAAACACAATACATTTAACCCGTTTGGTTGATTGACCAATTTAAAAATGACCTCATTCCTAATTCACAAACACACAGATTAAAATATCTCCTTTCTAAAATTAAATCACGAAACTGTTGTAAACCCAAAAGTATCTTATGTCTCTAATGAGTGAAACCATAAAATTGCTACATTCCGTATACGTTAGAGATGATTCTCGTTCGTCTATTTGAAAGTTTTTCCGTTCTCTAGACAAACTAGAAATAAAAATGCTACACAACGGATACAGAACGGGTATGAGAGAAGCGGCTATGAAGGGAAAAAGTCCCGACTCAATTGATGCATTTGCTTTCTTTTCTTTCATACTTTTTATTGGTCCACTCCTCACTAAACCTAAGATATGAATTTATATAAAATTAGAACTAAAAATGGAGCATGAATAATTGATTAGTTTAGCTTAATTGTTTTTTTATTTAGTCCATTTATCGATAGAAAAAACTAAATATTTTCTAAATAATTGTGCATATATGAAAGAACTGCCATGCTATAATGTAAAAATATATATTAAACAATTATAAAAACGTCAAAGTGAAAGTTGTGTCAAGTAATTGAAAAGAAAATATTTTTGCGAATTAATTTATGCAACAATATTAGTTAGCTCATATACACACACTTTAAAAATATTTCTAGAAATGTACCAACAAATCAATACAAGTTCTACTATAGGCATATGCAACTTTATTGTTCAGTCGAAAAATGTCTTTTCCACAATTCAGCCCCATGAAAATAATCGAGCACATGAACTTTCATGAATTAACTTAACCTGAATTATTTTGAAAAACGTTACAACATATTTAAACCATAGTAAATATTTTCACCAAGACGTTAAAATAATAAATATATGGCGCCTTATGGTGCGGTAGATAAAACAACCTTTTAAAATGATAACGATAATTTCAAACGATGACAAGCAAACTAACAAACGCGCAGCCATTCGACATATCAAATACACTGAATGCATGGGGCCGTTAAAGGGACACGCAGCGAAACGAATGCCTCGTACCATACGCTATAGTTCATCGGGTGGGGGGAATAGGGTGGTGCATTCCCACCACGAATTAGGCCTTTGAAGTTATTGGTTCGGGCGGGTATTAAATTGTGCCCCCTTGTTTATGGAACACACTGTAGTGCAGTAATGTACATACATGTAGCCTGCAATGCGTAGACTGAAAATCTGGAAATGGATTGACGAAGCTCTTCTGCCATTTGGAGATGTTTTGCTCGGAAAATTTATCATTATTAACCAACACTTAGAAAAGTAAATAATGAGATGTTATCGTTCAAGCCCCGTCAGAAAATATTTGAATGAAATGTATGATACATGACCATTGAAGTAAATACTTTTAGAGCGGTTCGTAGCTCAAGCGCGCAGGGAATAAAAGAGATCATGGGCACCACATTCATTCTCTTTCTGAGTTGCATAAGTGTATTTTCGGGAGCAATACGAACGTTTCCATGATTCGGAATCCATGTAAAACTGTAGATTTCAGATCCTGATAGGAAGTAGGGCTAAGCTCGCTCGGGTTGGTAAAGTCTCATTTGATGACAAAATGGTCAAAACGAAAATGAAACAACACTATCTGTGTTTTCCATCTAGTTCAACGCAGCCGTTCTAATAAAGGGAAGCTTCTGGCATAGCACCGGATTCCATCGGGAATGGGGTGTGTTGCTTTAGCTATCAATGCATAAAAAAAGCTCAATATTGAAATTGCCTTAAAATTTGAACCAAGCATCATCTCAAGAGTGTATTAATATTTTTGATAATTAATAAAGCATATTGTAGTTAATAATTTTAAATAATTCCTGTAGATGTAAAAAGTTATTATTCTATTGACATCGCTCGTTTTTACCATTAGTTGTAAGTGTTCAGGACTTAATTAATTGTATAATCTCCAATCGAATAATCATGAAATACGGCACACACTTGCGTAGCGTCGTAGCAGGTGCTACGAGAGTGTCGCGGCGTAGCAGGTGCTACGCGAGTGTCGAGGCGTAGCACCTGCTACGGAAGCCGTAAATTATTCCTAATGGGACGTTACGCATCAAAAGTTTAACATTAAAAGTATTTTTTTTCCTTTTTCCTTTCACGGCTATTTTTAAAGTTTAATTTCATAAGTAAAGGTAAAATAAAGTGTAGGTCTTTTAGAATGTGTGGGGAGAGGATCTTCGTCCGTTTTATTCTTGTTATCATGATATTAGCCCATCATATCGCATTTTGAAAATATTCAGTTAGTTAATTACTACAATTAGGATAGTATATTCTTGCGACATGAGATAGTTGTAAAATTAATTAACATTCGGCTACAAGGTATAAAACGCAAAAATACAATAAATTGATATAAATACCAAATACATTGACCTAATAGTCTTAGTAGTGGAATGCGTTTGCATAATCCACACCCCCTTCCACGAATGGCCTGCGTTAAGTAAAAAATCAAGTTCTCTATTAATTCAACCACCAAGCACCAAGTTCAACAAACCCGCTCGAAGAATCCGATGCAATTACTGGCTGAGTCACAGCCAAAAAAAAGGCCAGAATGCGGCATCGCTGCGACTGTATGTAGTATTTTCCCCCGATTATCACAGCGCTTGACGGCGGAGTGAGGCGGGAGCAGACGCAGCGAGCATTGAAGGACGGTAGTAACTACCGAAACTCGCACGCATGGAGGCGGCTGAGCCACTTTTACATGCAACAATGGTAGCGCCGGCAGAAGACTGTGCTTATGTACAAATTTGTCAGCACTGATTTCCTCGAGTTCTCGATGTGGCGCGTCGATACATCGAAAGAGAACTAACTACAGTACAAGGCTTCGTTTGTTTGAAAAGACTTACGGCTTCTAGATAAGTAAGACCGCAACGTCGTCAGACGACAATTTTTTTTAAAAGTTATCGAGGAACATAAGACTTTACTGGGTTCGGTTGAGAAAGCTGATAAAATTGGGAAGGTCGCTTGTCTTCAACAAAGTTAAATACAAAGTAAAAACAACATTTATCTAAATCATCCACTGATAACATCTCGATAAACACCACCAGTATCAATCAAGGAAGGCCAAGAGACGATGCTTTCCTATCTCGAGATGATTTATGTTAATATATCACTAAGCCTTATGGTTTTTTTCCATGGAAAATAATTATATATAATAGTACAAATATGTTGGTACTTGTTTTACCAAACGTTTCTATTGGCCAAGATAACTTCTGAAACACTTTTGTTACTGAAGTCAAGTAGTCTATAATTATATAGCTGCGGATGCTTCTCAATTTCGGTAATACATTAGATGTGAAACTGGAAATTATCTCTCATTGCGTCTCGTGTCGCGCCACAAAAAACCACCATGAACGATCTCGTGTTCATGTAGCGCGTTTGCTTCCTCGCCACCGTCTGCATCCCGCCATAAATGTGTCTCCGGTGTGCGTGCCCGCGCGCAGATATATGGGGGCGATAAATGTATCGCTAAACAATGTGTCGGCACAAATGTGGCGCCACGTACAATTCAAATAAGAATAGGATAGGATCACCGCCATTATAAATGTCAAACTGTTAAAACCCTCACTTCACTTCACAAACTTAAGTACTTTGCCGCGGTGTTGCCGCGTACTTTCCTTCGCGAATTCGAGTGAAGTTCGTCACGAGCCCCGTCCTATTCTTATTTGACTCGCGTTGTATGCATCTTCGGTGTGCGGCGGGCCTAACGGGCTGAATGATCAGCTCGAAACGTCGGAAAAAGTCTCCTCCCGCCACGCGAAAAGCAGGGAGTTTTTTCAAACATGTATAACGATTGCTGCAATCTAAAACATCGCGGCTACTGACGCCATACGAATAAGTTTCGATCGCTACCTCCGTCCTTCCATGCTCTCTGGGCAGACGGCACATCCCACCCCCGGCCGCCGCCCGGCGGGCGCGCGGCCCCAGTCAGTCCACTGGCGTACGCCGAGCCGAACGGACGCGCCGCCGCGAGTGTTGTGCCACAGACAGCATGGCGCACTAGCCGGCAGCACCCAAATGAGCGAAAACGGCCCCCAGAGACCGAAGGAGCGACCTGTCCGTTCAGTAATTAATCCCTAAGTGCGAACGTTCACAGACTTGTGGTGTGGTTATCAGGATTTGCAGTTGGGTAATGTGAGTACCTATTTGAAGATTCTTTACATTTTATGACAGTCGGCACCCATTACTGTCTTATACTTTTACTTTGGATGTACGAGTAGCGCTGTCTTATGTATTTTCTCCACGCTTATCACGATATTCTGTTGCGTTTCATTACTGAGCTTGCATAAGTTAGCCAATAAAATATGTCTCTGTACGATTTGACAGTTGGAGGTTAATGGAGGATGTGCTTTTAGGTTAAGAAATGGTTCTTCTTTTAATAATTCACACTGTATGTAGAAATGAAGCATGCGATTTGTACATAGCAATGGCGAAATCGTGTATACTTCTTCTGCATATGAAATATGATCAATTTGATTGTTTCTTGTTTTGGTTTGGGCCTCGAAAAAAGCTTGAAAATTGCATTTGAACCAAGCATCAAACTTATTTCTATCATTTGTTAATATCTATTTGCTTCAATTCGGATACATAATTTTAAATCGATATTTATTTCCAAAATTTAACAACATTTACAGATGTAAAAAAATGCAGACTTTTACTGAAAATAACTGACTTAAATAAAAAAAATGTTATGAGATTATCAAAATATGTAGTATATATTTTAGTATGTAGATTTGCATGAAGCAGGATAATAACTTGGTAATCTGGATTTAATATATCTGCTTCTATATTACCCAGATAATTACATAATTTATAATTATATGTATCACTTTTTCACCTACTAGTAGTAAAACGGGAATCTTGCAAAACTTAAAAATTAACAGCCGTATTCAGACGGACTAACTTTAATACGCCGTACTAAACCGGTTTTTGTATGGTTAGTCCGGTGCTAATCTCGTACTAGGTTTTGACAGGTTCTCTCTGATTACGACTGTAAAAGAATACTATTCATTAAATTGAGACATTATTACAAGATATTTTGTATGCAAGAAGATATAATTTCGAAAAATATAAAATGAGGTAAAGTTAAATTTATTTAGGAAATATAATTATATTTTAATGTTATAATCAAAAATAGACTACCCTGGCATCATTATATAATTGTATTCACTGGTAAATTAAAACAGTTAATGGTTCCCAACAATTATAAAAATATATATGCAACGAAATTATATATGAACTAATAATAAAAAAATAAGCTAAAATCATCAGGTATGTGATACAATAGTTTAAAAAAAGCTTTATGGAATATTACTAATAAATATCAATTAAAATAAATTTGTGCACGATTTATAAAAATAAATATGTAAAGATTATAGGTTAAGAACTTCGTCGTTGCAGCAATAATGAAAATTCGTGTACTAAATTAAAATATATGATTTTATCGACTATTCATTAAATTGATACATTTTTGGTTGAGACCAAAAAGACCCATGTAGAGGGGACAGGTTTCCTATTTTTCACGTATTAGGCGATAGAATTAGGCCAGCCTGATTTTTTCCTGCATATTTAGGCCAGCTTGTTGGATCAATATAAAAAATCAAGGAAGATCCAGCCATTACGATATTTCCCTTCGGGAATCGATGCCATTAATTAATATAACAAAACAAAGATGTGATAATAACAATATTAAATATTAAAATAAAATAAAAAAGTAATTCAATCTAGTTTTCACGTTAATATTAACTAATAATTTAACTTATTAAATACTTCATCAGTGCCGTGAGTGGGAAGTGCTGAAATTATTTTTCTTTAAGTAAGTAACTAACTTTTAATATAATTGCATAGTATAATACATCGCATCTACTAACCTAACTTAAGCTTCAAATTTTCGAGAAATATATTTTGTGTTTATATTAATATTTTTTGGTAGTTTGTAGTTTTGTAGTTTTTATTTGATTTAATTCATAATTTTCGTAAAGATATCTGCCTAATAGAAAACTACCAACAATTTTCTATTAACATTATAAAATGAACTCTGAAATCATTATTTCACAGATAACCTGAGGCAAAATGATTTGCGATTGAATTCGTTGAGTGAGGCCAGAAACGACATTTTCTTATGTCCATAGATTAATACTAACACACCCACCATGATAATTTAGCCTAACGTACGGCATTCCCTAAGTAATTAGGTGCCATGCCAGGACCTTCACTTTTAAGAGCGCAGCTACATAAACCTGAATAGAAAATCAGGACAATTTTCCATTGCCGCTTCATCCAATGTGATGGTAACAACCCGGGCGGGCTTGAAACTCTACCACCTAGTAGGGGAGTTATATGTTTGCATGAATTACGTCACATAGATAAAATAGCTCGCATTCGTGATAAAATGCACTCATCCAGATAAAGAAAGTGATTTATGATTGAACCCGTGTCGAGGCATGGAAAGCAAGCCCCCGCGCTCCTACGCTACGAGCCGCTCTATGTCTCTATTGCTACGGCTTTTAATAATTAAAAAAACAATCTGTCCACCTAAGAAAATTACACGTATTACAAACACTTATGTACAGTAAGGGACACACCCCTTCACGCCTGAGGAACGCCCCGCACGCACAATCTCAGCGCGGAGCGTAATTGTCGCGTGTAGTGTTGATTATTTCCGAAATTGGGTCCGGGGCGCTGAGGGTCGGGGGGGTGGAGGGGCGGCAGGCGGGGCGGGGGCGCGGGGCGGGCGGGAGACTGCGGGTAGCCACATGGAGTGGATCGATGCCGCCACGCAGTCAGACATGAATAGGCAAGACACTTGAAGCATGGAATGGGGCGGATCGCTCTTCGGCGTGATTCGGGGCTCGGTGAGGTTCTGCTTGGGTCGTGCCTCTGCATGGATGCATAATCGTGTTATTTTTATCTCTGTCAAGTCTCCGAACACTCTAAAATTCGTAATATTTAGGTCCCGTCGCAAAAAGCGAAAAAAGGGTTACGGGCTAGCTCTGGTGTCTGTCAGTCACAGGCGTTTTGTCCGGTTGTTTAAAATTCTGAAAAAAAAACATTTGGTATAATTTTGTAGTTGTGGTATTACTTTACCTCAAAATATTATAATTTTTGAGAAAAAGCTAAGAAGCCAGCAGTCAGACGGAACCCTTGTCACGTGAAAACGTTAACGTTTGACCGGTTTTTTAAAGACAATATCGCTAGAGCCGGCGAGTCAGTTCGCGTACGAATACACTCCTGATTCACTACTGATTTTCTTGAGTTCCGACAACACGTAAAAACTCAAAAGGTACTATTTAGTTCAATGAATATTCGATCTTGCGCGTCCCGAATTCATAAGCGAACTAACTACGTTTTCCACTAACTCGTTGCTACGCTGCCGCAATATGAATGAGTTTCAATCACTACTCCCATCTTTCCATGCTCGCTGATCTTGAACGAATATGAATAATAGCAAACCTCATTTTACATACCCACACGCGCCTAAACACTTTCTCAACAAAACACCAACAAAACCCTCTTACAATTCCACATTCCCACATAACCCTATACATTCATATAACTATTTCAAACATTTAAATGTATATAACTGGCCGTTATTTACATATGTTGTTAACTTATAATGCGTTTTTGCTTCTCCTGTTTCTATTTTGAGTTAGTTTCAATACCTCGAGATCCGGTGGTGGCGATGGTACAACACTACTTGAGCACGCTTACCGAAGTAAACGCGGGCATAAACGCTGAGCCACATTACCGTTTCCCTACAGCATTACATACACATTGGCCTATCTTAATCTTAATAGTATTGTACAAAATTGTAAAACATGACTATATAAGGAAATAAAAAGCTTCTATTCTATTCTAACCGGCAAGAATCTTTCCCGGAAGAAAAGGCTTGCCTTTTTCACATATTTCTATTCTGTTCATATGCTTCATCACTAATAATAATAATAATGTCTATGGTCAGCTGTCACATGTGACAGATGTTGAAAATTTTTGCAAAATGAAAATTATTTAATTGTTTAATAATTTTCATTGTTGCTGAAGGTGTTCGACAAAAATCCCATGTGACAAGTATTTCTGGAGCTTGCGGCCATAGATACTCACCACTACCGCGCCACCCACCACTTTGGCTCCCCGCAAAGGGATCCAGCCAACACGGCCCCGCTACCACCTGATGCGGGGCCCACCACTTCTCCAGCGTGCTTGAGGTCAGCGGGCTGCTGCCTGCACCTGACCTCCGCCGCCGAAGGACCGAGGCGCATCACCCGGCGCCGCGCGCAAGAAATTCTGCGTGCCGGCGCCGAGCAGTTCGGCGGATGCGGGGCTCTCCGAGATGGGGGTGGTGGAGGCCTGCGTGTCAAGGCCACCACCCATCGTTCAAAGCCTGGCTCACGTCGTCCCGGAGAGCGCCGCCACCACGGCCTGCACCCACCAGCGCGCTTGGAGGAGGCAGTTTCCATACACCATCTGACACGAGCTGCCTAATGATTGTCGGAAAGCGAAGCGCCTTACGCCAAGCACTAATGCAGGATAATTTCAATTGTTGTTCAATTTCATTTAATTTCAGTTGTTGGCCGACATGCCAAATGATGCGTCAATCTCAAGTTTTGAAACATAACGGCCTTCGATTATTAGTTGTCTCACCATGCGCGCCGCTAATGGTGGCCGGAAGGGGCAGGTGCCCCCCGCGCCCCTTGGAGATTCGTGTGCGCTGAACTAAACCCATAAATTAATATTGTTCCGATCCTCCCGCCCCCCTGGGCCATCCTGAGCCATAGGCTCGACGATCCTGTGTCTCACAGCAATGACATGTCCTCTTCGGTTTAAGTCGGTTTTTGAATGTCCTTCACGAGATTTGTCACTGAGGCTGGCATGTCTACTCTGGAATCCTATTATCCATCTCTTGGAGTCTCCATTATCTAACAAGCTCATAGAAACATTAAAGTCTTGTTAGTTTTATTCGAAAGTTGTAGAAATTTACTGCACAAAAAAGGTAGAAATTCATTTGACAATTTTGAATTGACGCTGTGATTAAACAGTTTCATTAATCTTTCATTATTGTTTTGAACTTCTACATCGCAAGGTTCTATATTCGAAGTTGGCAGTAAACATGCAAACGACAAGACTTAAAAGGCATGCCTTGTATTATCTTCTCTGTGACACTCCCTATCTATAGCGTGGAAAGGCGAAATCATCTACCTATAACAACGTGTTGATAATAAAACCCAATCTACCCATCAGTCACAATAGAATTTATACGGTTCTCTCGTCTGGACAGTTTAGTCGCGGTGGGGTGAGGCGGGGCGCGAGGCAGACTACGGGGGATTTGGGGCAGAGAATGAGAAAAAAAATGCAAGAGTCAACAAACTTAACTACCCCCAAGTTTATGATGAAGAAGTTATGACTGTAGCTCGGTGATTGTGGCTTGGTCGTCTGATTTATTTGGCGGGTGATCAGGACTTTCTGGATTGTGGACGAGTTTGTTTGATTAGCTTAGTAGCTCGACGGACGAGGTTCGATCCTAGTGATATTTGGAGTCCTTTAGTGGAAAATTTATCAGTCAGGAAATAAAACAGTTACATTGCATGCTATTTCCAAGCTGGGCTGGTTGCAGCTGTTTTATTATGAAACTTGACGTTTGGCAAATACCACACCCTTATTATATGAGTCTGACGCACCGAATTTCCGAAGAAATTCTTTACCATACCAGGACCTGTTCTTTATGAGCACGTCTACATCGAGCTGGATAGATAGCGCGGATAGTATATGAATCCCGCTTCGACCATCTTGTATCCAGTGCCATAATACCAACCCGAGAGGGCTCAACCCGACCATCTTGTTTACCGAGCCACGGAACAGTTCGAATTCGTGTCTAAATGCACTAATACAACTAAAGAATAAAAAGTGGTGCATGAACGGAATGAAGATTGAGCCTATGACCTCTGGCACTAGAAGCAAGGCCCTACAGTCTTGAGCTATGAGCCGCTTAAGGCCAGTTCATTGCACTACATTGTCTAATGGTAGTAAGCCGATCTTGCACCATATCTGTCGTGAGAAATATATTAGGATTGTTTTATTAAGGAGTTGAAAGTCGTACGCCAATTTACAGTAGGCTGGCTATACGCATTTATTTATCTATCTAACAGCGTTTGCTTCGACAGTTCGTTGTAGGATGTCATTTAGTGGTTTGTTATTTATTGTTTTTGTATAATTCCCTTACCCAGAGCAAATATTTTTCTCGCTTTCCTTGCGTCCCCTGTGTCAATACTTTAAACGTCTTATTTCCCATTTTAATCAACTTGCTTAATAATAGCCGACTTGTCAATGGATGTTTATACCGCATAGTATTCCGTGATAGATTCTGCTATCGATTTTATGAAAACGATTTTCGCACGGAAGCATTATTTGTAAATGCATATCATTTGGGTTATATTGGTATACAGTTAATAAGTAGGAACAAATTGTACATACATGCATACCTTCACGCCGGAGATGTAGGCAAAGATGATAGAGTGCCATACGGTAAAAATGACGCACACCTCTTTCGCTTAATCTACAGGCCTATTAGGGGAAGTGAAGCTACAATTTTACATGAATTCAAATAGAAACCAATTTGAAACAGTTCGAATTCGTAACAAAATGCACTTATTAACTCAGAAAGTGAAAGAATGTGGTGCATGAACCCCACCCGGTTTTGAACCAAGACCTCTGGGATGAAAGGCAATCCCACCCTATTTCCACTCCATGTTAAAACATTTCCATTCCGACTCTGAATGATTAATTCTGTTTAATTAAACAGTTGTTTCAGTTCCTTGTGGAGGCGAAGAGACTTTTTTTTGTTCACTTGAAATTCTCAATGACGATTACGCGTTTAACTATTCTGGAGTGAAATAATATTAACCATTCCGGATTTTTGCGGGTTTTCGATGTTCTATTGAACCGTTATTCCGTAGGTCATTCCACACTAATGGAGTAGTAATGGGAATCCATTTCTTTTTAGAGCGGAATGTAAGATCGCTGAAGTTGATTTGATTTGTACTTGTTTACGCTTAACTTTATATTGCCTTGATAGATTTTGTGATTCTTTTTTTAAATAAAATTGTCTTCCTGGTGGTCAACGATCAACGGGCCAAGTGCGAGTCGGACTTGCACACGAAGTGTTCCGTATTTACATACAAGATTTAACACAAATATCACGATTATTTTACGGGCGGAGTGCTTTAGTTTTAATTTAATTTAAATTTTTGCTATATTTAAAGCGGCAACAGATATACACACTCTGTACATTTCAACTGTCTAGCTATTACGGTTCATAAGATTCATCCCGCTCAGTAATAGGGTCCGGTTGGCACCTTTTTGGAACGGAACCCTAAAATCGAAGTATTCGATCACAGTATTAGAATAGACTTAGAGTAATCAAAAAACTAAAAGGATTACGTTGGTGAAAACAATGGTGTAAAGAGAAACTCACCCTGTATAATAATGATAACATTTCTATGAACGATATTTAATTCCAAGAATTATTGTTACTTTTATGTTATTTCGAGTGTGCCGAAATCATATTTTAGTCATTTTTGCAGTACACTTTGGGGCATAACTCGCCTGGAAAGATATTAAAAAGACGCAATATGCAGTAAATAACACTTGAGAGCGATTCTCCAATGAAATATGTTTGGTTTTGTTTCGCCGGCGTGATGTATGTAGTCTACGAAGTTAGGGAAAACCATTTAATTGCCCGGTAAAGGCATCGACCCGACGGGAGGGTATCTGATATTTATTTGGCACATCAATATGCTGCGGACGCGCCGAGGGTTCGTAGATTTTTTTGCTTTTTGGGGTGGAATCGGGCAGGAAGAGTCTATAAGAGGACGATTAAGGAAAGGAATACGTTTTGGGAATTTACGTTTCGAGAGGTTTGTAGGTCAGCGGCGCAGGGACTTGCCTGCCATGCCAGGGGTCATGGGTTCAAATCACGGCACGTTAATATACTACTTTCTTTCTCTTACTGAGTTGGATAACCACTCGCTTGCCCGTGGTCGATGTTAGCCCAATAGTAATAAAAATAATAATAATAAAATACTTTATTGTACACCATTATAAAAACAGTTTACAAAAAGCGGGCCTAATGCAAAATGGCATTCTCTTCCTACCTACCCTTGGGATGTAGGAAAGGTGCAAGGCGGCAGACAAAAAAGGCATTTGACAAATAGTAGTTTTGAGGCAGTGCTTAAAATAGTGATATTTTCTATGGATTTCCAGTTTGATTTAAGTTTGTCAATTTTCGCATCGTAGCGTGATTTTTTTGTAACATATACATCGATGCACGCTCTTCAATTTCTGGGGTTGGGCCGAGTGTCAATACTTAGTTAGATAAAACTAGAAAAAAAACATGCCTTATAAAATTGCAAATGTTTGGATTTTGGTGTTCGTTTGGATTGTCAGATGTAAGATGCAAATAAATTAATAAAATAATAATAAATCTTGTTTAATTTTCAAGATTTTGCCATTTAATGACCTTGGGCACCTCAAACTCGACACTTAACTTACTAAAATTAAATTAACGAATTACTTCATTAGATAGAAAGTTGTCAAGAAAATGTTAGCTTCATGCTCTACGTGAAACTGATCACTTCCGATAGTTATCACCTCAGATATCCTTCAGCGCGCCCGTAAAAACCGAAAATCAAAGAGTAAGGCCTGTACTGTATGATCGGAATAAAACCGGACGGAACGAATTCGTTTTATGAATCGTCTATGGAAGTGTATGGGTCGGACCTCATGCACTCTCTAATTTTGGAGTTTCCAAAAAGGCCGAAATTCCGTCCGTCCGGTTTTATTCCGATCATGCGTTCCAGGTCCAAGAGCCAAGCGGCGTTGTTGCTTTGAGTGCCTCAGTGCCAACCGTGCCTCATACAGAACTCGTTTTTCAGGAATTCAGTGCAATGGGCGATATCGGGAATCGATAAAGATCGATATCGGGATATCGATCTTTAGAGCTAATATGAGGCGTGCGTCCATATCTGATTTACACTTAAATATAAATATATTTGTATTATTTTATTATTATTTTGTATTTAACTAAAAAGAAGAAATAACAATATAATACATGTGTAATAAAAAATACAATTGAAGGAGAAACCATAGCGTAAATAGAAAAGTATTGTTTTGGGGGTTTGTGGGTTTAAACTTTGGTGCTTTTTTAGGGTTTCGTACCCAAAGGGTGCCAACAAAACCCTATTATTAAGCCTCCGCTGTCCGTCCGTTACAAGGCTGTATCTCATGAACTGTAATAGGTAGGCAGCTTAAAATTTCACAGATTGTGTATTTATTTTGCCGATATAATAACAAATAGGTAAAAAAAAGGGGCGCCCCATACAAAAAAGTTATTTTTTGTGTTACTCGTAAGTCTTTTAAGAAAATACGGAACCCTTCTTGTGCGAGTCCGACTCGCACTTGGCCGGTTTTTACACTAATCAATACCTTGTACTGCCCAAAACTGTTCATACGAGGTAAATTTGCAGGCGTGTCGTAATGGACAACACTGTTAACCTATTAAATAAATTTGCGATGATAAATAATAATGAACACCTTGCTAAAATCTGAAATGTCAAAAATCCACACAAAAGTCCACAAACTCTAGTGGACTCCGACGGAACTCTCGGAGCGCCGACTGGTCATAATTTGACGATTTCAATACCAAATGTAACCCAAATCCGTCGGAAACCCGAAAGTTGGCGTCTCGTATTCCGACGCCCATTTCCATTTGAGCTCACTCGCTAACTCTTCACTATTCAAGTCTAGATATATGTATTTGCATGCAGCAGTGTCTGCCTCGTAGTTCTAGCATTTTCTGGAACTATGTTTTACACTGTAGAGTGGCTCGTAGCTCAGGGGCAGATGGACTTGCCATCCATGCCAGAGGTCATGGGTTCAAATCCCCGCCCGGTTATGCACCACTTTATTTGTCTTTCTGAGTCGAATAGGTTCAATTCGTTACGAATGCGAGGAGTTCGATGGTTCGGAATCCATGTTAAACTGTGGGTCTCCTTCTCCTGCTACGTGGTAGGGTTAAGATCCCCGAGAAGGTATCATCGCATTGGATGAAAATTCGTTGAGGCTAGAAACAAAAGTATACAAAACCAAATTGATCGCTCGAAGATGAATCATTTATTGCAATAAAATTACTTCTAATCGTCAAACGAAGCTAAAAGAAGCAACCAAAACTTGCTAAGCCTGATTTTCACCAAGCGCTGATTTATTTTAATCGACACTTAAAGGGCCTTTGTTACGAAAGTGCTGATTATCTTGTACTGGTATTGATTGCAAGCTGCTAAGAAAGGCCCTTAATATGTGGCCATTAGGTGACCAGTAGGTGAAAGAGGCCCTCAGCACTTTAGTAATAAAGGCCCTTTAAGTGTCAATTAAAACAAATCAGCACTTGGTGAAAATCAGGCTAAGTTTATTTGGCTTGCTTCTTTTAACTTCATGTTTTGACTTGAACCAGCGCCTTAAAAAGTAGAACCATATACTTAGGCTGAAGTCGAACCCAAGTGTATGATGTTGCTTAGTATTATAGTATACATATAGTCAAGGTTAAAATTTTATGTAGTTATGGTTATTATAGATCAAGAAATCTTGAAATCCACCTTTAGAATGTTAAGACAGCCATAATCTACAGATTTCTTATATTTTACTTAAACAAAGAATAGGCAGTTCGCGAAAATGCATTCCATATTTAATGAGCTGTAACACTTGATGACGTTTATTCCACATCTCTCCAACTCGTGGTAGTGGTGCTTGAGTTGTTCTCACTCCCACACTGTGTTCGCCCACACACACACAGCGCTCTAATGCTAGGTCTGTAGTATCAGCTGACTAAAGTAATATATAATTATTTTATTCTCCCCAAGATTAGCATGTTGATATACAACGAAAGATAAATTGTGTCTTCCAGTGCTATATGCGATTGCCTAGACACAAAAATTACTTCATATGACTTACCCCAAATTGCGCAATCAAGATTTTACGTAGTCAATGAACCCTCACCAGAACCTAACCAAATAGAAAAGCGAGAGAAATCGCTCGCCGACGCTCTGAAATAATGAAAATCCGCCTGAAAAAAGGGAAAGCAATTTATTCCAAGTAGCCGCAGCCAGCGAGAACGATCGGACGGGAGAAGCGACCGACACTCATTGGGCAGGGTAACCATTTTTACATACATTTACATTGTCAGCCTCGGTAGCCCGGTGGCGCGACGCCATGCGATTCTAAAAACTTTGGTGAAGTACCTCTGAGCGCGGTTGGATTCTAGATGGGTGACCATTTTCAACCGTTGAGGCTGGTCGTGGTTCAGATTCAACGTAAAACTGTAGGTCCCCTTCTTTACTTACTAGGTAGCAGGGTTAATCCCGCCCGGGTTGGAACCATCGCATTGAATGGACGATGGTCAAAGCGGGAATGAAAATTGTCCGTGTTTTCCATCCAGTCCAATGTAGCCGAGCAATATAAGGAAGGTCCTGGCATGGCATCTAGTTCCCATGAGGTGTGTAATATCTGACGGTCAGTCTGGTATTAGCCATCCATGTTCAGTTACATAAAAAAAATGGCTATTTAGTGCAGCATGTTTCGCGTCCCGAATTCGTAAGCGAACTAACTACATGAGGTTACGTTTCCTACTAACTCGTGGTTCCGCTGCCACCACACGAAAGAGTTTGGAGCGTTGCTCCCGTCCTTCCACGCTCGCTGGCCGCAGCAGACCCTCTGTTGTCGAGACAAGCTTAGCCTTAAATAAACAAAATATTCCTTTACTCGTGATTAGGTTCTGGCTGGCTTTGGTGCGGAGTTGGAGATTGGGGTTTACACTCTCATACCGCCATTCATGGTGTCCATTCTGCAGATTCATGGATGATTTGAAAAACAAGCATTGTTTGCCAAATTAAATCTTAAATTAAATCTATCTCCAATGTTAAAGTGATTAAGATAATCATATTTATTGATAAAGGTACAATTTTTGTTATTCTTGTTATGCAAACGTCTGCTCCACCTTTCAACCCGAAGTTCTAGTGTTGCTATGTTAATACATTGTTTTTTTTACCACAAATACTTAATTGTTTTTGAGATTGATATGCTTAACATTATAAATGACTAAAATAGTCAAATCAAATCAAATCAAATAATGTATTGTAACATAATTAGGCACTGGTACAGAGTAATTTTACCGCTACCTACAAAATGCTCTTCGTCACGTTGCACCCACATACGTCATGAACACATTAGGTTAAATCGTTTTAAATAAATGGAAAAGAGAACATTTTATGATCGAATTGGTACCTATGGACGGACAACAAACCAACGTAAACCATAGCGACAAAAATGGTAACGATAACGTAAATGGCTGAAACTGTAAGACCAACCCTCTAAATCTTAATGTGTAGGTCTGCCTGCGCTAAGTAGTTGCGTTCATCCATCCATCCACATTCAGTTACTTATGACAATTCTGAGTATCTATACCAAGACCTCACTGACATATACATTTGTGAGGTATGTAAGTTCGCAACCACTCCACTAGGCCGAGGTGGAACTTGAAGTCGGAACTGTAACTCTAACATCATTCATCAAATTACGCAGCAAATCATCAACGCAATTTTCTGTGTAGTCGAACTGTAATAAGTTTTTGAATGAATAAAGATTAAAGTTTTATCGGTTTGCTTAACAAAATTCGAAATTTTATTGCATAATAAACGACACATTACCTCGTGTTTTATCTCTTTATGCCATTAAACCGAGTGATTTTGATCATTTCTGTTCCATCTAATTGACCGAGCGAAGCACAAGTGAAGCGTCTCCGTTTCACTTGGGGAAAAAATGTATTAGTGTATCTGGCTATCCGGCTATTCTACTCTACAAGTCGCATTTCTTAACCGATTTTCGTGAAATTTTGTGAGCGGGTTGGAAAATTAGTTTTTGGAAAAATGTCACAAAGATGATGTTTTGTGACAAGATCTAAAGCGTTAGGTAAGTACCATGTGAGAAAAATTCAAGAAAAAGAATAGGGTTTGGTTTTAAGGTGTGCGGTGAACATTTATTCAATTTCAAGCTCAATGACAACAGAACGATTGCAACCACTGTAACCGAACGCTGCTGACATTTATCCATCGTGTGTTGCCATAAACTGTATCGTGCGTACTATCTACAAGAAAACACACACACTTACACACTCCCAAAATACCTTTGCTGCGACGCCCAAGCAAGCGAAAGGGTAAAACTACACAACTTTTTTGCCCGTCCCAAAGTTCATGTCACCCCGGGTCACCTCTGAGCGCCTGGTGAGGTGATTCCGGCGTCGAATGTCAACATTTTATTTTTACCCTTGTATTCTGTTTGCCGTGCACTTACGGAGCTGGAATACATTTTATACCCGCGACGAGACGCCAATTGAAACAGATATTTGTGTTGCTTTTGTGCTCTGGATGTCAATCTCCCGGCGAGCTCAATTTCTTATTTTTCGCTGTTTATTCCTATTTACGCAGACAGGCGAGGTCCCCTTTTATACCGATGTTTAGTTAGATTCTGGTTACCTTGGTTGGCGATTGGTCTTTTCGCATTTCCTAAATACACGTTTGTTAAGTTGGACGGTGGAATGTATTTTTTTTCTTAATTTTTTTTGTATTGTTTTATTTTTCGATTACCCGGCGAGCGAAGTAGTTCTGGATTGACAAGTTTTGCTTCTATCTACGGAGGCATGTCCTCAGTGCCTCTCCGTCTTATAAATACTTTTATTATTATGAACTTGTTAGAAATTTAAAGCATGTATTTTATGAAAACAAGTATTCCAACAACTACTGTTGAAAATGTCTGTCACTGGTAGAGGTTTAGCAGCTATTTATGGCTTATCTTATGAACGTTTGTGAACCTAATGTTTGTGAACCTTATGTTTGTGAACCTTATGAACCTTATGTTTTCTGTGCAAGCGATATATTTTTTCTAGTCATGGAAATATATTTTACTGGGACAGTGTAGGTTTATTTTTTAATAATCAAGGTCCCTTTTCTACCTAAGTCAATGGTATAACCAAAAAGGTAAGGTACATGCTTAAAGAACCTTTCTAGTTTGCCCCGACTTTTATCTTGAAAGAACATCGTCGTTTCTGTATATTATAACGAGTTATTTACGTACATTTTCCTGCATTCTTAGCGCATAATTCACCAGTTTGATTCTAAATTACTACTTTGCTTCTGACTCTTTATATAAAAAAATGAAATCCAGATCATAAATGGTATGTATGAAGGCGCAATATTGCGTCTACCAATTCCGCCACCGGCTGTGTACCCATAATTTGGAATTCTCCTACAGTCCCTCCTCCCGTAATGAATGCCTCCTACTATATGCATCCTGCAATACCCGCGAATGGTATGTTTTGCTGGTTCGGGTCCAGCCTTGCAGTATGTTCGTAAAGTAGTTCTTTTTACTGGGCTATTTCTTCAATTAATGTGTCCTTGCTTCACGGTCGATTATACATACATACATGTCGCATTCCTTGGAATAAAGCACTGTGTTTATGGTTAGATGTGGGCGGTAGAATTGGAAGCACTGCCCGTTAAAGATTCGACCCCAAGGTTGGAATCGAATCCGCAATGATCGAGTCTTGCCCAGGGAGGTGAAGAACACCTCCATGGTCTTGCTTTGGACTTTACTTAAAAAAAGTACTTATTTACAGCTTTCTTTTTCATGTTGAGCGTGGCATATGACGTACGGCAAGTCCTCGAATATACGATGCCCGAGGACTCCAACGAAAATGTATGTATTACTTAATAAGAATAACTTCAAAATGTAAGTTTTGAAAATACTTCAGAGTTTTCAATAAACAGTAACTTGCGTATTCTCTCCTGAACATCGAGTTTAAACATTAAACTTCCTGAAGACAGCGCAGTTTTCACAAATATTCTCCCAGTTTTACCTTTATAGTTCGGCTCGCCCTTGCTAGCCTTCAAACTTCGGACACAAAACGTTTAACGTCTCATTGGAGCTCGTAGAGTATTAAACTTTTAGCTTAGGGATGTCACGTGCACTGTCGATTTTTAAAGTTTTAAACGATGTATTTAATCAATTTAAAAATATGTTTAAATGTGACATTGTTGAAGTTTTAAGTTCAGATATAGACTAGAGCGTATTTTGAGCGGGGGGCGATGTTGCGCTTAATAACACATAAATAAATAAATAATAATAAAATTAATTTATAATGTATAGCAGCGGGTTGACACTTAATGCTTAAGAAGAAGTATACGATACATATTTAAACATAATAATTATGTAATATAACAATAAATATTATGTAATATAATTTAAATAAAGTGTTATTTATTCAATCTTTTATTCGCAGTATTTAATGTGGTTTAAGGTCGCATGACTAGGTTTCAATGTGTTTGAATTCTTAAAAAAAGTCTGTTTTTATTCACGTCAAAGTTGCATACCTTGAGTGCATTTTTTTATCGCGCTTGTTTTGCGTATCACATTGCGTACACTGTTTTTATCAGTAAATTATTCTCGAGAAAGTATAATGACGAATCTATGCGATCTTTAGATAACTTTGCATCTAAAGAAGACTGGTACAGGTAGTTCTTATTGGTTAATTAACTGGCCCTGAAATGAGACATATTTGATAAAACATATTATATGTATGAAGAATCCGTCAAGTAAGGATATAATAATAAAAGAAGAATGAAAGCTGTAAAATAGAATTACTTAGTATGCAATACGCAAGATTCGATACAGTTTATTTAAACGCGGTACATCATTTGCAAATATTTGAACATTTAAACATATTACTTTCTGCATATACTCAAGCTGAGATAAATAGTCGCAACCGAAACTATGACTAACGAAAAGTATTACTTTGTGACGTCACTTTGCATTACTTTGATATTTCGTCCATACAAAATGTGTCAAAGTGACGTCACAAAGTTCTACTCTTTGTTAGTCTTTATTTCGGTTAAGACTATTTATCTCAGCCTTAAGCTAAGTCGCAACTGGAACGAAGACTAACCTAAAGAAATTTTAAGTAGTGTCGGAAGTAACATTTCATCCAAACGAAAGTGTCAAAGAGGCGTAAGAAGGTACTATTTTTCGTGAGTTTTAGTTACTTAACGATAATTTATTTCACCTTAAGCCAGTACTAGATTGACTTAAGTAAAATTTACTTTTTCGTTCGAAGTAAGGACATCTTATTCAACGATAATGAAATATATGAAATATGTACCGACCGTGAAGCAAGGACAGATTAATTAAAGGAAGAAAGGTTTAAAAAGCCTCGAACCTTCAACATACCTTGCCGACAGTGTCTTCCAATTCCGCCAACTATATGTAAGAATTCTCCTACAGGATCAATCATGTAAAATTACGACTTTCTTTTATCAGTTTCGATGGCCCAGTGGTGCTTAATTCGATTAGCTTGGTGAAGCACCTCTCAGCGCGGTTAGGTTTTGGATGGGTGACCATTTTCAACCGTTGAGGCTGGCCGTGATTCGGTTTCCACGTAAAAAATGTAGGTCGCCTTCCTTACTTACTAGGTTGTAAGGTAAATCCCGGCCGGGTTGGCATGCGTAGAAGCATAGAAGCGGCAATGAAAATTGTCCGTGTTTTCCATCCAGTGCAATGTAGCCGAGCAATATAGAATGCCAAGAAGGTCTTGGCATGACACCTAAGTCCCATGTGGTGTGTTAGGCTAATATCTGACGGTCAGTTTGATATTAGACATCCATGTCGTTATAAAAAAAATGCATAGTGAAAATAAGGCCTATTCGAGATACATATGTATCATCTTCTTTGAAAATAAGCAACGCACTTGCTCAACACTTTTCGATTCAATGTTTGGAATCGGCATGAATCTATTTAATCGTCAAAAACATTTTGAAAGTACTACCGAGTAACTCGGACTCACTCGTCATAGTTCGTTCTTCACTCATATATCAAAACGTGAGTTTACCGATATATCGACATCGAGAAACCCGGACTAGGACCTAGTTCGTTGATGATAGGTATTTACTTCAATCAAACTTCCTAACTTCAAAGCGGTTGTTCCGATGATTCTACCGCCGTCGTGCGTGACATCGCCTCGTGTGTGAGCGCGCATGTGTGGTGCGGGGCGGCGGTGGGGTGCGGTGGGATGGGGTGGCCGGCCCACCCCCCGCGCGGCGGTCGGGGGTGGCTATGCTAAGTTGGCAGCGCTCTCGGAGGCTGCGACGTACTATGGCGATGCTGTTTCGGAATGTGGTTCGCATTGCGTTCGCCACGTGGAGGAACGAACCGATATTGGGTCCAATCCCATTTTCACGCAAGTTTCACGATTGTTACGCAATCAGGGATTAAGAGGATAATGAGATGATCGAGTTCCATACAATGGGTCGTGCCTATTTCCTCAGTCAAATGTAGAAATATTTTTATGAAATATTGCGCATAACATTAATCAACCGATAGCTACGTCCGCACGTTTTGATTTTTTTTATAACTTTTCTTATATTCATGATATATCTTATATATCTTATATCATGATATATTGATCTCAAAATGTTAATGGTACAGACATAGCTCTCAGTTGGTTTGTTTATAATGCAAAATTTTTCATTTTCAGAAAAAAATATCTTAATTTGACTGGGGAAACCGGCATGAGTCATTATATATAACTCAATCAAAACTAAATCAACTGAGAGCTAAGTCTGTGCTTTTGACAACTTAATATGTAATGTACGCCTCTAAGATTAACATACAAATCTTTATTTACTTCAATTTACCATTGTATGGAACTTCATTATCATCTAAAGGCGCTAGATCGAGTCAACTGTCAGTGCCTTACACATTCGAATATATAAAAATAAATAACGTGTAATAACTTACAAATAGAACTGCGGAATGATGATTTCTCGTTGGTATTTTTCTCAGTTCATAACTGTTGACAGTTCACAATAGTGGTGTGGTATTAACCTGGTATTAAAAAAGTGTGCATGTCACTGTAATCCTCTTAGACGGCTGAACTGATTTTGATGTTTTTTGGTATTTGGGTGTATCTCTGAATGGTCAAGATTTACAATTAGAACCGGTAAGTGGCGCTGCTCTTACTTGAAAAATGTCCTAAACGAAAGTGATATGTATTACATATTTTAATGCCCTCAAAAGCGCGAAAGAATTCTTTATTACTCCATTTCACGAGCGCTTTACGTACCAAGAGCCTCAGATCTAAATCCAAAACTGCCTTCTTTATGACCGACCGGGCCCGAACTTGAAGCATTAGCGCAGGCGGTTGTCACGCTGCAGCACTTGCCGCTTTGTAAACCGCTATTGCCAATCTGTATTTTAAATAACTGTACTGCAGCTAACATTACATTTTGTGGTGGAAAACAACTGCTCATCTGCAAGGCGCAGGTAAGGTCATCCTTTGAGTATTTTTCGCATCGGTGGGATGGTTTAGCAAAGTAACCGATTGGGAGACATTCCAGAATTTAGAGACCCTCCAACTTCAAAGTGATGTAGGGTCTCCCTATGCGTTATCTTGCTCATACCAAAAATAATTATCTTCGAAGCTGCAAAGAGCCATCCCTCCATTCCTTTTTTACTATCACTGAATGCGCACCACGCAGGGAATAAACCCATTAACTTTTGACATTCCTAGAATCAGAACCAACCGATCCTGTTAATATTTCATAGGCGGCGTGGCGTAGGCCATATGTCGCGCTATAAATACAAAATAGTTGTTAATATTTATAAATTTTAACATTCAACAATCATAATTGAACTTAGTAAACAGTTCGGCTACACAGTGCGGTGTTGCCTGTATTCGATTTGTAGAATTTTAATTAGTGAATAAGATTTGTGTAATTGAGAAGAAAAAAAATTTAAATGCTAAAATAATTGATACTTTTTTTTAATTGTTAATGAGAAGATTACGTTAACGTATAAAAAAATTAACGAAAATAATTTTCGTCTTGCCTTTGAAATTCGTAGACACTAAAACCAATGTTTTCGTAGAGGTTGCTACATTTCTCATGTTTTAGAAATGCAAGACGAACTCGTCTAGCCACTACGCAGGATCGATTTAGGTAGTTTTCCAGATATTATGAGATTCCGATTAAATAATTTGAATGATTGTCATTACTGTTTATCGGCGACTGCCTGCTTTTCCATTCACGTTGGAATCTGGTTTTTCCTGTGTGCAAATTCCAGACGTAACCCATCTATCAACCAAGCTTAGCCCCGATTGCACGAAGAGACGGCCGAGTTAATCGATGTTCAAACACGTCACTTTTAGTGAACCGCATGGACTTCCTATCGTACTGTCCATACAAAATGACGTGTTTAATCGTACGTTGACGTTGATTTTGAATTTTTGTCCTTTCGTGCACTCGGCCCTTAGTCTCAATCAATTCAGTCGTTAATGCGTCATTGATCAACAGACATCTAAACTTTCCCATTAAAAAAACATCAACGGTGTTCAGACTCATAGTAACTTATTTTTTCACAAGATATAAGAAGTATTGTATTTTTGGCCACACGTTTATTATAAATTTAGATATAGATATAGTAGGTGCGACATTTTTAGGACTTTAGGTTTATTGGCGTTATTTTTATGGGTAAAAATAATAACTTTAAATTTGACAATGCTATCTAACGCATCGCTTCAATGTTTTTAAATCAAGTCGTAAAACAATCAATTTTTGGATGCTTAAATGTCTTACGCAGGCTAAGCGTTAAGATATACTTAAACATTACGTACTTAATCATTGTAGTTCTTCAAAAAACACAGAGGAAAGTTCAGGATGGCATGTGTCTATCTCATAAGGTCTCACATTAACCATATTTGTCTTTAAAATATGAATTAAATGTATGAGGTTATTTGCGAAGTTATTTTCTCCTATTTATAATTAATCCTTGTCCAAACTATAACATTCTCTACCTGGAGCATTTAATGCAGATTAAAATTATCTTTGAAACTTTGTCATTTAAACAAATAACGTGGAAGATATAAAAGGTTAAAATAACCAAAAAATATATTCACGCACTGAAGTCGCTGGGATGCCACAGAGGAGTGGTGCTGCCTAGAGCCAAATTGATAACTCATATTTAGGCTTTTGGTAAGACTAGAAAATCACTTGTTCGATTTCGCTGCTAATTGTACTTACGTAAGGGTAAATGTTTCTCGTAATTTAAGGGCTAAAGTACCAGAGATATGATTTTAAAATCAATTACCCGATTTGTTTTTAGTTTGTACCCATTTACGTCTAACCTGATTCTACGAATAAGCTCCAAGCAAACCACTCAATTTATGTGCAAATTGCATCTAAGTATATCATCTCTGGGCACGATCTGGTTCTGCATGGGGGACCTGTTTCGATTTTGAAGTTGGCTGTAGTTTGGATTCCATATAAAACAATTTTAGGTCCCCTTCCTAGATGCTAGGGTTAATCCCGCCTGTGTTGCTACATACCATCGCATTGAAGGAAAGATTGTGAAAGCAGCCATGAGAATTGTCCGTGTTTTCCATTCATTTTAATGTAGCATTGCCATTCCAGGAGGGTTCTGGACGCCACATGCTTTTAAATAATCTTTAAAAATTTTGACATATGATTTCATACACATTGCTTCAACTGATATTATAAATGGAAATAACGCAATTTCGGGTTAAATGATTTTGATAACATTTGGTAGATGGATAAATTGTCGTGGACTAGCATTTTGAACCATCTACTTTTTATTCAGGAAATAATTCAGCCTGACATCAGTCCAAAACGACATTGACCCGGGCGGAGTCAGTTACCTCAGCTAGTTGTAATAAATTTGCGGTTAATAAGTTAAGTTCTCTCTCAAACAAATCAACAAATAAATTAATACCATCAAGCGTAGCACGGAGCATTAACATAAAAAAGAAAAACATTGGAAATCAAACTCGGTGTTCACCGGCTCGGATCCACCACACGCTCCAGCAAGCCATTCAGCCTGTTAAATGACCAACCACGATCCAGGACTGAGCTGCCTACACGTGCAAGTTAGTGGCTCGCGATATCGACTTGCCAATATGGCGCCCAGACGGCCGCGAGCGGATGTTTGACGAGCATATTCTATTCTTATTGAAATGAGGTTCGCATGACGTCCAGGGGGTGGGGCTGGCGGCCGGAAGAAGGCAATGCAATGTAGCGGCGAGGGTAGGAGCGATCCTTGACAGCCTCGGTACCTCGGTCAGCTAGGTTAAGCAACACTGGGTGCGGTTGGGCCAGGATGGGTGACCGCGCGACCTGTAGATTCCCTGATTCCACGTAAAACTGTTATCATTGAAATTACCTTGCTCCGGAATCTTTCCACCGAGAAAAAAGCTGTAACAGCTTTTTTCTCGACAGATTAAATTTCTGATTCCTAAGCATGGAATGGCATGCCTGCAGCTCTTACTATCTGGGCGGTAAGGTGAAGCATGCCCGGGTTGGTACCATCGCATTGAATGAAAGATCTTCGAAATGGCAATGAAAACTATTCTTGTTTTCCGTCCAGCATGGCGATTCCCGACACTCTATTGACTTTACAATCGAGTCGATCGATTGCTAAATTTCAACCCAGTTGCGTTTGAATTTGGTATTCTTGAGTTCAACTGTGTTCGGATTTTGCGATCGAATAGCATGTTAGTAGATCGAAGTAAAGTTTGCAACAGAGTCGCAGCAAGATAGTAATCCGACAAGCAACGCTTTTCAAGCAAACTTGGTTGTTTCATATTTTCGGGTGCAATAGAGAGAGATAGGAGATCGAATATATTTAGGGCACGGTTGCCGAACCCATAACACAACGCGCACTTCATAAATAGAAAGTTCTTTACATTTCCCGCGCTTTTGTTTTATGTTGTTTGTCGGAGTTGATAATTTTATTTCGCTATAATTTGATTACCTATTACGATTGGTTTTCCTACAGTTGGAGCATTGTACTGACAACTTAGTAATAAACTATAGAGTTTTCTTAAAATATCTCCTCACTACGTAATTGAAAGATGTGTGTTAAATCCAAATATTGTGTTACATAAACAAATAATTTTACCTATCCGATAGAACGTGAGACCGATGCCTATGACATTGTTGCCTAACATTGTTTGATTACGCCCCGAAGCATAAAATTATAATGATGTGAGTACATACATAAAATAACATTTATTAATATCTAATCCGTTTATTTTGTTATTTGTTAATAAGTAAGGATTCCAAATAATATTTTGCACGAGGCAGGTTGAGACAAAGGAGCCGGGACGAGTTGAGTGCTCGAAGCGCCAGTTTTGTTTCTGCGCAGCCGCTGGCGCCGCTTATAAAGGGAATTACTTAATTTGAAGTGAGATTTAGAATTTTTTAGAGGTTTTGAATTTAAATTAATTGAAGTAAGGTTATGTTGTATGCAAAGACATTTCCTTAGAGAAATATTGTTTTTGTTGAATTCAAAGTCATAAAATATTTTCCATAGGTGTTGAAACAGGGATGCTATTCAAATATCGCACATTGATTGCATACAACAATCCAACCGGTCTCAAAAAGTACCTCCTTTATAAACCGGAAAGAAATTGACTGTAACTCGATCCTAACCCAGTTCCAATCTAGCTGAATAACGTCGGGAATACCGATTCTGACGTTTCTCCATACATTGTGATGTCAGTTCGATCCCAAACTCGCTCGCAATTAATTCCGCTACTACTCGCTGGATCGAGGGCGCTGCTGTCGTTTTCAAGAATACCAAAGAACTGTCTGTCAACTTGCTAAGGATAGAGTAAGTTCAATCGAGTGTCGGGAATCGACATGCAGTTCGTTCAATATAAAGAAGGTCCTTCATGGCACACGGTTCTCATGTGTTGGACTCCTATCAGAACAGTAAGTGTAGTTCAGTTGTAGGAAGACAAATAAACGTTAAAATTAGGATAATGTTTTATTAAGAACTAGCTTAGGTACCCGTATCCGCTCGGGTCAATGTCGTTATGGACTGACGTCAGACTGAATTATTTCCTGGATAAAAAGTAGCCCAAATTTCTGGTCCAAAAAGCTGGTCCAGGACAATGTTTCATCCTCCAAATTTAATCAATATTATTTGAGCCGATATGGCATGATTTAATGACAAACATCCAAACATTCCCATTTAGTGCTTCCTAAACATTTGGGAGAGGGCGGCGGTTCCCAAAAAAATAAAAGTATGTGCTTCCTGCACTGGCACTGCTACATTGAAATGAATAGACAACCAACACAGGGGGGATAAGTTTGAGTTTGAGTTTGAGTTTTACCGAACCACTCCTACCCTCAACATGGAAAACAGTAGCCCACCCGGAACTTGACTGGGTTTGCAGATGCTAAGCGTAGATAAAATACGCATATAAATCGGGTGATTGGTTCGCAAGTCATAATCATTTTATCCCACTGGTGCTCCTCTGATGCTAAGAAGTTCTAAAGTTGCGGGAAATATCAAGTCAAACTTCGTTACAATTAGCATACAAATCGGATTAGCGGTAACAACAGCCTAAATTTGAGATTTCATATCCCTAACTTAAGAAATGATGTGGTGTTACCTTTACAAGGTTGCGTCCTCTTCAAGATATTTTTTGAGACTAAGTTGTCCTACCTCAGAATACAATATATCTTCGTGCCGCATTTTATTATTATTCGTTCAGCCGTTTTATTGTGAATAGGTAACAAACAGACAGAGTTACTTTTGCACATATAATTTTAGGATGGGAACCATTAATTCGTTTCCTTTTATCTGATAATACCTTGTTTATTGTGTCGTGCCTATCGTAATGTAATAATTATTACATAGAAACAACGGTCTTGTTAATTGCAAGCACGCAGTCGTTGCAATATCACCTTCTAAATAAATACGTAGCGCCATCTCTGTGCGCGTGGTGGTGAAAAATTCCGTTATTACAATACTTTATTTGATGGTGCTCACTATACTGAGCCTCGTTAACGTGTCGAACGTGTGGTATTTTATTCAGTCTCGTCGAACCGTCTAAATCACGACAATTTAGAAAACATGTTTGGGGGCGTACCATCAAGCTATGGATATAACAAGATACCCACAGTCCAGAAATTTATTTCTTAAGTAAACGTAGGTCCCCTCCTTCCTTGCTGTACTAAATGGTTTGGTTAATACCGCCTAGGTTAGTACTATCGCATTAAATGAACAACGATCGAAAATCCGTTTCTCGATCAAATCCAATATATCTAGCCGTACCGTGTATTAACTATAATATCTTTGTAACAGCATGATACATAAAAATATATTAGTACAGACAACAGAGATACAAAGATATCAGTTGGATTTCGTTCTCAACCACCACCGCCGCCAGAACCATATCAATAATTGTTTAATGATTAACATTTTTTTTATATTTATGGCCTCTTGCCAATTAGTACAATTTGCCAGTTTTATTGATTACAACTAATTTAATAAATCTATATCTCGGTGCCTGCGGTACAATTTTTCAATCGAAATACAATAAAAAATAACTCATATTATTTTGCTCGTTTAATTGTTAAAAAATCAAGTCGTCGCGCCAAATACAATTTTGGTGACGACGGCAGTATGTTTGAATGTTCAATGTTTGCACAAAATGTCCGCAAGGCAGATGAAGCGTTAAATAATTGTATGTAGGTACAATCTTAAACACTGTTAGTAGAAAGCATTTATTCCAGGAGGAGTGGGCCCACGGTGGGCCAATTGTTTTTTTGTTATGTAACTGGACATAGATAGCGAACACCATCGTCTTGATATATACACACCACGTGGGAACTAGATATTCGACGGACTTCGTGTCTGATGAAATAAAGTTATTATTATTATTATTATATCATGCCATGCTAGATTTATAATTATTAACCAACACCAACACCTTCATGGTGTTGTAATTGTTACAATATATGCTAATTAAATGAAGTCGCGAGAAAGTCGCTTAAAAATATCACAAAACCATAACCTATAATATTTCATTTAAAACTTTGTGCTGGTTAGTTACATTAATTAAACACTTTGATAGAGTATATGGGAGACTTCGGTATATATTTAATGTTCAACCCTTTTCTCAAATTTAACGATATTCATAATTCCCCCTTAGATGAAAAATAATTAATTTTTCATCTAAGGATTCCCCGCGAACACCTCACCATTTGGTCAATAGTACGTGAACATCGAAGCAATATTGTAAAGTAGAGATAGAATAGCTATTTATTCGCTGCTCATGAATGTAGCCTCGTTTCAAAAGAAGGGCAGACAGCGCGCCCTATAAAGTCAGAACAACAGACAGACGGACAAATGAAGTAAGCACACTTGAATATCGCTTTCCTGTCATCGTACGCAGGAATAAGTCTGGGGAAATAACCATTTGTAATGCCCATTCATCCTCGAATTATGTCCTGTCAACCTAAACATTTCAGCATTTTGTGAATAGAAAGGAGAACAAGGGAAGAATAGGATTTGGATACAATGGTATGTTTCGGGTTATGAGACTGGTTAATCTGTTTTGATCTTAATTATGGGGCGGGGTACACCTTTGTTAAACTGAGATAAATTTCTGAAATCATTTATTAATTAAATAAATATCAACATATTCTAATTCGTGTTCATGTCTTGAAAACGGTTAAATTGCAGACCTAGCATGAGCACGTTGTATTTACAAGATGGGTTAAATGTAGCTTTAATCAATGTATTTGACATGTAAGTTTATACTTTAGAAAACTACTTTTTTTGCATTGTAGCTTTGCAGTCTTTCACTCTATGTTACAGTGGAAAAACATGTATAGGTTGTAAGCAACTCAAGGTGCTAGCTAAAACACCAAGGTATTTACAAAGCGGCTTGTAGCTCAGTGGCACGCCACCTTGCTTTCCATGCCAGAAGTCATTGGTTCAAACCCTACTCCGTTCATGCACCACTTTCTTGCTGTTCCATGGTTCGAAATCCAAATAAAACTGGAGGCCCATATCTTGAACTAGGTGGTAAGTTTAATCTCGGGTATGAAAATAAGGTCGCAGAGGTATTGAAAAATCGTTAGCCTTGCCCTTAGGCATGGTACCTAATCACTTCGGGAATGTGTTGTATTAAGTTAATATCATGAAGATGGGTGTAGTTAGGCATCCATGTCGAGTTACATAAAAAAATTCTCAAAACATAAAATATCCGCACGATAAATTTATGCAAAAATATCGTTGTTTGCCGTACATAGTCCTCATTTCCCCCACCTTTAGTGAAAATCATAAGACTCTGAGAACAAAACAACAGACGCCCGATCCCATCTAACAAATGACCCTCCTTTCCGTCCCCTTGACCTTCCCACCTTCGCAGTCACGTGGCAACAATTAGTTCCGGGCGGCAGGTCGGCGGGGCAGGGCGGGGCGGGGACACGCGGTGCACACGTGGGCGCCGCCCGCCCGTCCGCCGCCCCGCGCCGCCCCGCGCCGCCAGGGCGGGCGGTCGATGCTCACCCGGGGCGATCAGCTGACGGTTCTGGGCGTAATTACTTTTGCGCTGGCGTTTCTCGAACAGCGAGTAAGCTTCCGCGTTAAGATACATTTGTTCTAGCATACATACAGAGCAAGTCACTGTGTTGAAATAGTACGGAACGCAGGAAGCCGAATATTTTATTGAATATTTTAGATCTAACCTTGTAAGAGCGGACGTAAATCATTTGTCCACCAATATGCGAATGACAGTTTATGTCATGAAAATAATAATATTAATTGGAAACAGAAATTATTTGGGAAAGAATTTATTGCCAACTGCATTTTCGTTTTATAATTGAAATCAATTTAAAAATACGAGAACGTTTTAATAATTAATAATCAAATCGAAAATATGTTCATGGCACATTGATAGAGTATACCGCAGGTTTGGTTTTCTTACCGATTATATCATTCAGTATAATTACCTAATAATTAGCCACCTAATTACTACTAAATTAAACATAAAAAATATATCAAGTTAAATGTAGCCACAATGTCATAACACAGTTATCTAACGTTAACAATCTAGGACAATCCATTCATGATACGAATAATGTATTGTCAGAACTGTAGTTTAATTAATAAAAATTCACAAAAAAAATCAGCTTATATATAAAAAAATCAGAAAATAATTATAATGAAACACGTACACAAAAGCAATAGAACCGAAAAAACAATCTTAATCGATCTGGGTATATTTCATAAGCTGGTTGGGTATCTATAATGACCATGAACAAATAAGCTGATTTGTGTGTAACGTCCTATAAAATACATAAAATATATATTTTTTTTCAAATTCTCACTAAGCACCTTAACGACGAGCCACAAGTCAACGCATTTTTCAGATTTTTTTTCTCCCAGCTCGCTCCAATCACTTAACCACGCCCATGGAGGGCCCCGTCAGCGATTCCCGCGACTCCATTCTACTGACAATTTATCGGCTAGCGGGAAAACTAGTCGCTATTCCGTCCCCGCGACATTCCGCGGGAATCTCCGAAAGTTTCGCCTCTAATAGGCGCCCCGGCCCCTGAAGGATGGCGGTAAATAAGTTTAAGATGTCGCTAACTTTCCTGTTTTGTCTATTGATTGGATGCTCGAGTGGTTTTATTAGCAAGGATACGAATATATTGTTCAAAATATTGTTAAACTCGTCAAATATTTCATAATTGTTAAAAAAAAACATAAAAAGCATAGATAGTAGTGCCGAGGAACCAAAGGTGCTCGACACCGTGAAATATACTTCACCCCGCGAGACTACTCCCGGCAAGGCACCATGCCGTCTGATTTTAGGCTTACAGCGAAGCAATCGAGCCTATTTAAAATAATTAAAGTAAACTTTTTAATACTAGGCAAGTACGTCGCTTTTTAGGGTTCCGTACCTAAAGGGTGCCAACGGAACCCTATTACTAAGCCTCCGCTGTCCGTCCGTCTGTCCGTCCGCCCTCTGTCACAAGGCTGTATCTCATGAACCGTAATAGGTAGGCAGCTGAAATCTTCACACAGTATGTATTTACTTTCCCGCTGTAATAACAAATAGGTAAAATTAAAAATTAAAAGGGGGCCCATACAAAACACGTGATTATTTTTGTGTTAAATCTTATACCATGATACGGAACCCTTCAGTGCGAGTCCGACTCGCACTTGGCCGGTTTTTTATTTTCAACGAATGTGATATGTGTCTTAAACACTGTGTTTAGTATGAGGCATTGATTACAGGAGAAAGGACTGTAGGAGAACTGCAAATTACTTTCTTGATGTCTTAATGTGTTGTTGCTAGATCCTAGAATCGATCGTATACGGATAAATATAACATTGTTTCAATTACTTTTGAAGACTCCAAGATTGAACATACATATTATAAACTACAAAATCAATGTGTAGGAAAACTCTTAATTCTACAGGCTTGCCATCGTGATGGAATTAATTCCTGCAGACTCAATATTCCGTTCGATCTAGGTTTCAGGCTTGAATAATTCAGAAATTGTTACAGCAATACTAGAACTCTACAAATTATGATAATAGTGTAATAATATGACTCCAATAGAAAAACAACAGTGACAAGCAGAAATAAATAATTCCATATTTTTTCGCAATATATTATGGTCTAGTCTCAAGAGGCTTCATTGTGTATGATAACATATGAAAAAGAAAAAATATAATTGATATCAATAAATGAAACCTCAGACAAAATATATCTTTGCACTGGTTGTTCGGTTTATATATATTTTTTATATTAAGCACGGCATAATCGCATGGCGTACGCCAGGACCTATTAAGGTACCCGACGACGCCCATGGATTTTCGAACTTTCAAGGGGCATCGAAAACCATGCCGTCCTTCACACCACATTTGAATGACCCCAGGTCTTAATTTGGGGGAAATACCTCGGAAGGGATTTCATTTCATTGTTTACCGACCCAATAGATAAAGGATTTAGAGGACTGGTGGGTTATTAT